>CM061140.1:154850783-155525793 GCA_030789695.1 Scilla litardierei | reverse complement strand
GCCAGGGGTGTAGGGTTATATATATATATATATATATATATATATATATATATATATATATATATATATATATATATATATATATATATATATATATATATATATATATATATATATATAAGGGCTCTAGAATTAGAAGTATTTCCTTCTTGGAATAGAACCCTTGGACTTCGAAAGTTCGAGGACGAACTTTAGTTTAAGGAGGGTAGGATGTCACGGCCTATTTAGTTCTATACGACGACCGATACGGTAGCCCACTACGCACGGACAGAGGGAGTATAATGAGTTGATAAGATGTGATATGGCGTAAATGTGGCTCGTGGCAGTCGTGTAATTCCGTGAAAAATGTAGGGGCATTTTGGCCATTTGGACATATGTGTGGAAGTGTGTGTGTAGAGTGAAAGTGGGCGTGTAAAGAAATGTCAAACTTGTAATTTTTGAAAGAGTGGGTTAGTGTGAGAGGGGCTAGTGTGAAAAGGGATGGGTTTAGTGGTACACCCGTAAATTCTTAGAAAGGCCAGGGGCAAAACGGTCTTTTGGCCAAAAGCTGCTGTGCGTACACACTTAAGTTGTGTGTATATAAACTAATGGCAAACTTGTAAATACTTGAAACTTGAGGGGTAATTTGAGAAGGGTATTATAGTCATTTTAGCATGAACATACTTATCTTAAAGAGGGTTCTAGAGCTAGAATCTTTCCACCTCTTTCTTTAAGCTTCTTCTTTCTTCTTTTCTTTTCTTTTCATAATTTATTTTCCCCTCTCCCCTCACCCAACCTGGCCGAACTCCCCCTCTATCCTTTTTCATTTCATCAACACTCAAAAACCCTAGTTTTACCTCAAAATTGAAGAAAACCCTAGGCTACTCCAAGGAGAAAGAAAGGAGAAAGGAAGAAAAAGAGAAGAAATGAAGGGAGAAGCTTTCTAGAGGTAGGAATCCTAACTTGGTCATGGAATTTTTATTTAGGGTTATGAGATTGTTATGATGATAATTATATTGTTCAAGTCCTTGATTTCATGTTTTATATGTGCAATATCTCCAAAGATTCAATTTTTCCCTTGTATTTGCTTGCAAATCACCCTATCCTGAAAAACAGAATTTTACATGTGTGTTTGCACATCAATTTTTATTTCTGTAGTTGGAATCACTTTCTGAAAAAAATATGTAGATGTAGATCTTGAAGTCCTACCCCAAATCCATATAAAATTTGGTATATGTTGAGTTCAATAAGTATGAGAAATAATTCCATGTTTGCAAGATGTCTGAAAATCTATCAAGATGTACACAGTTCAGCAAAATGAGCATAACTACGTGCATACTCTATGGATTTTGTTGATTTTAGTCTTGTTGGAAACGTAAGCAGTTTTTATAAATGTTTATTAGAGTGCTCATATGTCGTAATTCTGGCTCCAACATGCTTAAATTGGCCTTGAAGACAGATCCAGAAATCTGTCTGAAAAATAGATTTGACACACTTTACTAAATAATTCACTATAAATCATATACTGCATATTTGTCTGAAATTTTATCTGTGAATCCAGAACTAGTATATCTCCAAGTTTCATTCAGTAAGTTTTGTCAAATTCACATGAGAAATTGATGAAATATGCTGACTTTTCTAGTTGCTCCTGCAATTTCAGTATGTTAGTATGTTTCGGATGAAGTTAGATTGGTGTTGTAATGTTAATTTTCCACCCTGATATGCATGAATGATGTTGTTACCTATAAGAAAGTTTGATTATATTATTTTCTACTAAATTTAATGATATGACATGTCTCATTTACATGGCGAACGCCATATGTTCGTTAAAATGCCCAAAAGAATTTGAAATTGGAGAAACTTGGAAAATGGCCATTAAAAATTGTCGTGCCAAGTAGTA
This sequence comes from Scilla litardierei, assembly GCA_030789695.1. NCBI lineage: Eukaryota > Viridiplantae > Streptophyta > Magnoliopsida > Asparagales > Asparagaceae > Scilla > Scilla litardierei. The sequence continues at coordinate 155,523,914 of CM061140.1, read as the reverse complement.
CATTCGTAAACTTGTGTATGGCCAATGAATTTTATGACACAAGATACGTTAACTGGGATGTTTCGATTTGCTTTAAGGCGGGTGAACATCCTAGTATTGGGACGGGGGAAGTTTGGGTATAACTTAACTATAAGGGGCTGGACTGAGAAGTTGGGGAAATGATATGTGATATGTGATATTTACACCCACTCGCCTTTACCGAGAGTGGAGAGGACATACGGAGGTTGTGTTATTATGTGGAGAGCCTCACTCCTGCCAGGGACGGGGGAGCTGAGAGGCCCGGCGTACAGTGCACGTGTCCACTGCGTCGTGTGCTATATTCACCCCTAATTTGGGGTGAGGTCCAGGCCCTTATCTTTAGGTGATACCCAAGCTTCCAAAAATATCACTAACATCAACTAACTAATGAACCATATATGTGTTGTTGTTGTTGCACACTCGTGTGTTGTACTTTTTACCTTGGTTGCTTGTACTCCTATTGCCGTTACACTCAAACCCTAAATGATTTTTCCTACCCTAGTTAGCTTCCTACTGGGCACATTTGACGTGCTCATTTTTCTTTCAGGTCTTGAGCAGAGGACACCAGAGGAGAGTCTCCCTCAGGGGATTCCTTAGACGTGGGTTTTGGTTGGGGGACACCACTTTTTGGGCTATGTCTTGTGGTGTGAGTTGGGTTGAGTGGTGAGTGTGTTGTATTTTGTAGCTGTGTTTTATGCTGGTGGCTTGTCGAGATTGTCATGTATGTACTAGAGACAGTTCACCTTGTATCTGACACTGGTGTATGGTACGCTCTTTGATTATGTGGTTCTGTGATATGTACTCTCTGTGATGGCTATGTGTGCTGCATCTTTCTTTATATATCTGTGATGTATGATCCCAGCATTCGCAGTGGCCTGCTAATTGTGTTTATCTTCACTCTTGGTGTAATACCGCGGCTTGTCAGGCTCCATCCTTCCTTTTCCCTGCTTTGGGATGTCGTATAAGGTATATGTGTGAATGGGGCGTGACATCTAACAAGGCATTACATTAACCTAGACTCAAAAAAGAGAGAAAGCAATAAAGGAAATATTACATGGATTACAGTGCTTTCCTTAGAGTCTAAGTCTTCCATCTTGATGCCTTGATTCTCTCCATCATCTCCAATCTTTGGCACCCCTTGAGTCCAAAGTTTGGCCCTTCTCCACTTGATGTCCATCCTTGCACCAAGTGTTTAGTCTCCAAGAAAGATAATCTAGTAATGAAACTGTGAGACTAAAACATGAGAGTCATTAGCAAAAAATATAATGGTGTGATCATCATCAAAATAAGATTGGTATGAAACACCAATACTCAACAATCTCCCCCTTTTTAATGATGACACACATTATGTAAAACACAAAGAAATAAAGCACAATGCTAATGAGCTCCCCCTACTTATATGCACCAATTATACAATGAGATACACAATCGTAAAAACTCATTATACCATATAAATTCATGGTGACATATAATAGGCATGGATTACATAAACCAAAAGCAATAGACAATATCATGCAAACATGAATGTTTTATACAATCTCATATATCTCAATCCCATATATCTCTCCCCATAGATATATCTCTCCCCAATATGCATATATATGAAATACAAGATAGATATTTACATAATGCATATATCTCTTCCCCTTGACATCGTCAAAAAGGTGGACATCAAAAATATCCCCCTTTGTCATCTTAACCAAGATGTGACAATATGCAAGAAATAAGGAGATGTATGATACCAAATTGAAAATTTTAGTGGCTATCAATCACTATCCCATGCTCCCCCTAGATCATAGAAATGGTCAAATTTTGACTTCTAGGATCTAATACCAATTATAAAGAAGGAGATTAACAATCTCTAATAATTGAGGTAAATACCAATTGTAGAAAAAGAATCTTGGAATAAACTTCTTTACAAATTGATATACATATATTGGAGCCATGGGCCTAAAGTGTATCAAAGCAATAGATATGGAAAAATCAAGCTTCAATGATACACAATGATATTGCCAAAAGAAATATAACATGAAACATCTTGGCAATATCTAAGGGGTTTGGTTTGAGACCACAAATAACCAATTGTAAAAATGATCTCAAACACACCCCGAAATGAGAGTCAAAATATGTTTTAAAATATTTTAAACATACAACATATTAACTCCCCCATTGACATACATATGGATCAACAAATGCATGTATATCAATATCTTCCCCGAGTCCCCATTTTCATGAACAGAATAAATTTGAAAACATTTCAAAATCATGAAACACACACAAACAATGGATATGCAAAAATAAACATTTGAGCACAATACCCATGCAATATGCATATGTGTGAGGAACCTAAACATTAGGGAACCAAACCCAAGAGGAGTTTGATTTCCTAATGTAATCACATGAGGTGATCACATCCCTAACTAGAGAGTTAATGTAACTATCCCTCTCTTGTACACTAACCTTAGTGGGAATCCATAAACTCAAGGATTTCCTAGGCAAGGGTTTTGCCTTTGCAAGAGAGATAGATGTGGCATGCTTAGGTGTAGAAACTAGTTTCTTGGCATGCAAAGAATGAGGATTTTGCTTCTTGGCAAAAATGACGAGTCTTCATTCTTCCTCATTACCTCGTGATTTACATGCTTTTTGTTGATATTATTGTTGTACAAGAAAGCATGGTGATTCTTCTTAGGTGCTTTAGCAATATTTCTTGTATTTGCACCATAAGAGGAATTAGAGGTGGGTTTGGGTACCACATTTTGAATATACCCCAAACCTTCTCTATGATTTGTCGGATGTTGTTTTTCCAATAAGTAGTGGAGTAAATCCCTAGAATACACAAAGCTTTTGAGCTTACGGGATTCCTCTTCACATTTCAACGTAAGTTGTTGACTGCGAGTTTCTAAGCTAAGGTTTTGAGCAACAAGATTATCATTAGTTAAACTCAATTCCTTAACTTGAGAGAGAAGTGTGTCTCTCTCACTAGTGTCAAAATCATGCATTTCATCATGAATTACACTAGCAATTTCTAGTTCATGCAGCCTACTCCTAGCAATCTTATATTTTGCTTTTAATTTATTGTAAGAGTTGATGCACTTACTAGCCTTTTCGGAAACCATACCGAAACGATATTCAAGCTCCTCGTATGAGATCTTCTCCTCAATCTCATCATCGACTTCTTCCTTGCTAGAGCTTGATAAAGACTTCTCCTCGATAGCCATGAGGCACGATTCCTCATAGGAGTTGTAAGAGTTGAGCCATGCTTCCAACTCATCTCCATTTAAGCCAGAGGGGATTGGTGTAGAAATAATAGTTGCTACAAAGCACGCATGAGCATCGTCCTTTCCGTCCTCTTCTTCGTTACTTGATGTATCCTCACTCGAATCATCAAAAGTCCCGACAAGTCCCTTCTTGTGATTTTTGGACTTGGACTTTCCTTTCCAATGCTTCTTCCCTTTACCCTTGTAAGTTTCTTTGTTGGGTTTGGAAGAGCATTCGGTGGACAAGTGACATTTTCCACTGCAAGTGTAACAAGTAGGAACCTTGTTAGAATTGGAGGCAAACTTTGACAAAGACTTACCTTACTTGAACTTGAGGAAAGCTTTGAATTGCTCGGCAGGATCCTCAATTTCTTCTCCACTCGCCTCTTCTAGCTCATCTTCTTCACTAGGAGCTTCTCGATGGAATTTCTTCCTCCATTTGATTGGCTCTTCCTTGGCATGGAATGCAACCCCCTTGTGCTTCTCCGGCTTCTCGGGCTTTGATGGTTGAATATCCTTCTTGTGTTGAAGCTTCACTTCATATGCCATGAGATTACCAATGCACTCCTCAACGGTGTATTTGGACATGTCATTTGGCTCCAAAATTTCGTTGGCCTTTGACTCCCAATGAGGTGTGAGAGAGTCAAGGATCTTCTCTACACGATCCTCTTGGGAAATCATCTTCTCGAGTCCCTCCAAAGCGTTCACAATGTCAGTGAACCTTGTGAACATCTCTAAAATGCTTTCTCCTTCCTGCATCTTAAACATTTCATATTTAGATCTAAACACAGTTTGTTTAGATTTTTTACCTTTGTAGTCCCTTCATGACATATCTCCAAAGTATGCCAAATATCGTTGGCTGTTTTACACATGGAGATGCGGTTGAACTCATTTGCTGAGAGGGCGCAATGGAGTGCATTCATTGCCCTCGCATTGAACTTGATCTAGTCCTTCTCCGCATTTGTCCTTGAAGCCGCATGAGTAGTGGGCTTCTCAAATGGCACCTCTGTGATGTCTCATATGTCTTGACCCTCCATGTAGATCATCATCCTGATCTTTCAACTTGGGTAGTTGGTTCCGTTGAAGAGCGGGGGTCGAACGGTTGAATGACCTTCTTCATGAGACACGGATGAGGCATTGAATGACATCGTTGCAGTATGCTATAACCTCGCTCCGATACCAATTGTAAGGATCGCCTTACCCTTGCAATACTAACAACACACACTAGAGGGGGGTGAATAGTGTAATGGCAATAAAATTGTCCAATTAAAATTAAACTTGCAATGCGGAATAATAAATGCAAGAGGAAATAATTGACACAATCAATTCAAACGCAAACACAAGATTTTACTCTGGTTCCTCAAAACTTGGGTACGTCCAGCCACACCAATATTCACAATATTCCCACAAAGAGAAGTGAATACAAATCCCACAAAGAGATACCTCACCAAGAGGATTTTGCCCTACACAAGGACCCAACCAACCCTACACAGAGGTCAAACTCCCACCAAGAGAATCACTAACTCCCACTCAGAGAATTAGGGTTAGCCCTACACTAGGACACTAAACTCCCACTAAGAGAGTTACTCCCACAAAGAGAGTTATTTCCACAAAGAGAATATCCTAATCCCACACAGAGATAAACTTCCACAAAGAGAGAAAGACTAATTCCCACAAAGAGAATTAGAGTTACAAGAATCACCAAGTAAAATAAATACTCTTACCTATGCCTTGAGATGCTTACTCATAAATGAATGCAAGGCATGGAAGAGGATCTCCAAGTGTTGAGATATGCTTGAAAGCACTTGGATGAATTCCCTTGAGCTGGACTTCAATGCATGAAGAGGAATGAGAGCTCAAACGAGGTAATTGAGAGAGTTTGAGAGTGGCTTATAGAACTCTAGAGATTTTCAATAGCATCAAGAAGTTCTAAAGATATCAGCACACCCATTTATATATAGGAAACCTATATCAACCCTCAAAACCCAAGAAAACAGCCAACAACCCAAAGCTGCAACGGCTAGAAACTGGGCGAAAACGACAACAGTCGACTGATGATCATAAGACAGTCGACTGATCAACGGCTAGAAAAATATCCAACGGCTATAATCTGAGCCAGGACAGTCGACTGATGAAGTCGATACAGTTTACTGAGAACAGGACATGCGCATGTAAAACCTTCAGCAGGCGACTGTTGCAGGAGATGGAATAAAACAGAGAGCTGCACTCTTTCTCCAGATACGCATACATGAGACTGATGTCAATAATACAGCGACTTTCAAATAGTCAGGCGACTATAAAACCTTCAACAGTTGTCTGCTGTAGAAGATGGAGAAAAGCAGAAAGAGGCAGAGATTGCACTTATGCTTCTCAGACAACTGTTGACCAATCCACAGGCGACTGTAAATATACAGACGACTGTAAATATACAGACGACTGTAAACTGAGCATCAGTCGACTGTTGCATAAAGCTCAAGTAAAGTCAATTGAAATGTTGACTTGAGTAGTGCATATCAATCGACTGTAGAAGGATCGACAGGCGACTGGAAATCACCCAGTTGACTGTGAATCCTTCAGCAGGCGACTGAAGGAAAGCCAGAAACTCCAAATGAGTCTTTGGACAAGATGAACCTATTAGATTGGATTCTATGATAATCCTAAGGCTCACTAAGATGGCTAAATGCATATGTATGAATGAGTAGACCATCTAACAAGGCATTACATTGACCTAGACTCAAAAAAGAGAGAAAGCAATAAAGGAAATATTACATGGATTACATTGATTTCCTTAGAGTCTAAGTCTTCCATCCTGATGCCTTGATGCTCTCCATCATCTCCAAGCTTTGGCACCCCTTGAGTCCAAGCTTTGGCCCTTCTTCACTTGATGTACATCCTTGCACCAAGTGTTTAGTCTCCAAGAAAGATAATCTAGTAATGAAACTGTGAGACTAAAACATGAGAGTCATTAGCAACAACATAATATTGTGATCATCATCAAAATAAGATTGGTATGAAACACCAATACTCAACAAGTACCACAACGACTACGGGCATGATACCAACGACGGTTGGACTCTCAAAATCGATGCACTAGTCAAACGAGGAGACCCCAAAAACACGGCTAACGAACAACCTAGCAAGGAGGGATCCTCGAAGCAGAAGGGTAAGATGACAGTGTCACCTATCACTAATGTGATCGACTAGCAAGTCGTCTGAGCTCAGGATCAAATAAAGAGGCATAAGGCAAAAATCAGATCTGACGAAATTCGGAAACACTTGTATGCCTTTTGTTTTTATCTTTCTTTTACATAAAGCATGGTATTTTCATCAAATAAAGTTTTGCTTCCTTCATGAATTCTATAAATCCTATCCCATCAAAACCCCCCTCTAAAAGGATCTTATCCTCGGGAAGCCTGGATAAACAGAATTCATATTGATGAAATCCGTGCAAACGACTCTCCTAAAGGTCGTCAGCCGTAAGTCGAAGGGGTCACCCCTTCGCTACTGAACGACTCTCCTACAAAGTGGCGTCAGCCGTAAGTCTAAGGGGCTACCCCTTCGCCACTGAACGACCCTCTCATAAGCGTCATCAGCCGTAAGTCAAAGGGGTCACCCCTTTGCCACTGAACGACCCTCCTAATGCGTCATCGGTCGTAGGTCAAAGGGAACACCCCTTAGCCACTGAACGACCCCTTATAAGCCTCGTCAGCTGTAAGTCGAAGGGGCCACCCCTTCGCCACTGAACGACCCTTCTAACGTGTTGTTAGCCGCAAGTCGAAGGGCCACCCTTTTACCACTGAACGAATCTCCTAAAGGTCATCAGCCGTAAGTCGAAGTGTCACCCCTTCGCTACTGAACGACTCTCCTACAAAGTATCGTCAGCCGTAAGTCGAAGGGCTACCCTTTCACCACTGAATAAATCTCCTAAAGGTCGTCAACCATAGGTCGAAAGGCCTCCCCTTCGCCACTGAATGACCCTCATACAAGGTGTCGACAGCTGTAAGTCAAAGTGGCCGTCCCTTCGCCACTGAACGACCCTCCTACAATGTGTCGTCAGTCATAAGTCGAAGTGGCCACTCCTTCACCACTAAACGACTCACCTAAACGTCATCAGTAGTAAATCGATGGGCCACCCCTTCGTTACTGAACGACTCACCTAAAGGTCATCAGCAGTAAGTCAAAGAGCCATCCATTCGCCACTGAACGACCCCTTATAAGCATCGTCAGCCGTAAGTCGAAGCGGCCACCCCTTTGCCACTGAACGACCCTCCTAATGCGTCGTCAGCCGTAAGTAGAAGGGCCACCCCTTCGCCACTGAATGACCCTCCTACAAGGTGTCGACAGCTGTAAGTCGAAGAAGACACCCCTTCGCCATTGAACTACCCTGCTACGATGTGTCTTCAGCCATAAGTCGAAGGGGCCATCCCTTCGCCACCAAATGACTCACCTAAACGTCTTCTGCAGTAAGTCGAAGGGCCACCCTTTTGCTACTGAATGACTTGCTTAAAGGTCATCAGCCATAAGTCGAAGGGCCACCCCTTTGCTACTGAACAATTCATCTAAATGTTGTCAGTAGTAAGTCGAAGGGCCACCCCTTCGCCACTGAACGGCTCCCATACTGTCAGCCATGAGTCAAGGAAATCGCTTCCTCACCATGGAATGTAGTGGTCAACTTCTAAACATGATTCGATGGTTTATCCTTGATCATCCTGAAACAGCGCCTAACCCATCGAAAGGGGCCATCAGGCATTGCGACCACTACATGACGTAAGCGACAACAAACAAAGAGATGCAACGATAATGATATACAGGCTAATTCTTCTGGAACTCATATTGTAAAACATTGTTTTCATTTACATTTACAGCATCCCCTATATACATTCAAAAATTTCTAAAGCAGGCATAAAAAGAGCGCACGGATCCTACAACGAATGGCTAGGCCCTTGGTCTCCATCCAGCACGACCGTGGACTTTGCGTCTCCCGTAGCATCCATTCATGTGTCATCAGCCACGGTGGCAACGTTGTCGGTGGGAGGAGCATCCTCCATGCCTTGGCTTGACTCATTGTCATCAAGGTCAGAAAAAATCATCGGGATCTTGTCGATCTCAGCGGAGAGGTCAGGGAATTGGTTCTTCATCTCCAATCGACATCGCTCGTAGCCTTCCTTGTATAGCTCATCAAAGTCGGGAAACGTATCCTTAAACACTTGAACCGCCATCTCTGCTACAACCTCGGCTTCGACTCTCTCCTCCTATAGAGCATCCTCGCTCGCTCTCTCAAGGCAGTTTGTTCGGCCTCCTTCCTACGAGACTCGCTTAACTCATGCTCGAGTTTCTGAAGGCAATTCAATCTCGTCTCGCAGAGAAGGCTGAGTCTAGTCAGCTCAACTTGCGATTTTTCCATGGCCGACCTAACGGCCTCCAAGGTGACCTCATGATTGGCCACCATTGGAGTGCGACGACACAACGCTGCGGTGGACACGAGAGCCTGCAAACAACACATGGTAGTCAACATCCGTGCTGATATCACCTACGAGGGAGATCGGAGTAATAATTACCTGGGCACTGGCATGAATGGCTATCGACGTAAGCTGCTCATCGTCGACCCTCTCCACGATCGTCCTGTCCCGTGGAAGGGTCACATTCTCAGTAATACGGGAGGCATCCCGCAATCAAGAAGAGCGGAATCTACATGCCTTATTGGAAGTTCCACCTGAACGAGCTCCTCCTCAGAACAGATGAATGGGGCCTGAGGAGATCGGCTCACCAACAAAATCGGTCTAAACTCGTCAGGGATGTCTTCAGACAACCCTGCAGGAGGGAACAGACCCCCCAAGGCCAGGAGTCCTTGTACAGAAGAAGTTCTGGATGGACCTGAGTCTTCCCTGAATCTTCCTCATGAAGAGTACCCCTCCCTGGCCGGAAGACCTACTCCGCAGCTGCATTCGACCCAGACGGCTCCGAGTCGCTGAGAACGATTCGTCGCCTCCACTTATCCCCCTCAAGCGCAACTACTTCAAATTTGGAGGCGGGCTTTTCCTTCTTCTTCTGAAGGTGGGCCACCTGAGCAACCCTCTCAACAACATTAGGTCAATCCCCCGATAGTTAGGCCATCCTTTTCCCCGCAGTCGGCACCCAAGGAGACAACATGGTCACCTCTGCCTCTCTGATGGAAGCCTCGACTGCTTCCCTCAATACAGGATCCACCTGATAATCCACACTGGCCATGCCTGCAGAAGCAACAAACAAGTTAAGTCGAAGAACGAAGGTCGAACATTTAGCAGGCACGATCGAACCAACCTTTTGTCCACACGGTCTGACGTAGCACGTCGTCGGACCACAGCCACTTGACCGATCTCATATCCTCTGGCAGACTCGTCAATGTGTCGGCGGCTTTCTTCTCTTTACTAGTCAGCGGCTTATCCTTGGCGGGGCCCAAGTCAGGGGCACCCCAATCGGTGCAGAAGCCTGCCTCCCCTTGAAAACCCACAAACACAAACTTGTCTTTTCATTTGGGATTAGAGGTGGGAAAGTCTCCGAGCAGCTTCCTGCCTCGACGAGCCATTACCGAATACCGGCCCGGGGTCTTGAGGAAAGGGATCGAGAAAAAATAATTGAACAATCTCAGAGACGGTTCAATTCCTTTCATTACACACATAGCTACAAAGCCCGTCAGCATGCCAATGGCGTTCGACATCAACTGGCAGAGGGAAATGTTCAGGGTACACAAGAAGTACCACATGAAGGGGTGTATGGGAAATCGAAGGCCTCGTTCGAAGGCTTTGACGTATACCCCCGCTTCCCAGTCGCCGGGACGATGGGCCCTCTCGCCTCTCCCAGGCAATCGGACTTGGTAATCGAGACGGACATAACTCCTCTGAAGCTCGGGGATCTGGCCAGCCTTGACGTTGGACCTCAGATTCGCGAGAAAACCTGGCTCCATAACCCCATCCTTATTCTTCTGCATAACGGTGACCAAGCTCCCTTCAGAGGTAGGGTTGGAGGACGAAGCCATTTCTTTCGAGGAAAAGAAAATCTAAATCAAAGAGAATGTAGACGGTACCTTCACTTTCTACCGTTGGAACCGTCCTAAGGTAAGGCGACAACCGCATGATGAAACACGTGTCAAAGATACAAAGGCTATGAATATCTTGGATTTCGAACCGACAAATCATCTGAATCGACGAAGCGGGCATTTTGGCCCCTGGACATGAGTGCTATTTTCTCGACTGCCGCGCCCATTAATGTGATGTAACGTCGCTTGACTTCAACAGGTAGACCCTTTGAGGTCCTGCGATGGGGACCACTGTTGAGTCATTGGGCTGACACTCGAGATGACTCGACCGACGGATGACTAAGGCCCACGAGGCCCACAAGAGAAGCCCAACGTCGACTCAGTCATAGCACATTGGCCAATCGACCGTTGTGTCCCCGCACTCGAACATGGGATTAAAGACGGGCTCGTAATTCGTAGGAACGTGTATAACATTTACTCCTATTAAAGGGGAAAGATCGTGGCCCCATAATGGGAGGCCGTTATCTCCACAACGTCTCCAAAAAGGAACCTGAATGCCTATAAATACAAGGGAGGGTCCAATTTCTCAAGGTACATGGTCTAAGACATAGAACTCTACTTTCTCAGCTGATATTTCTTACACTTTAGAGCTTGTGCCGCCAAATCTGAGATAAACCTCCGTGGGTTGATCTTAGCTGCACCAAACTTCCTCTCTTCCTTAAGTTCCCATAATAACTTAAGCATCGGAGGGGATTTGGGTCGGAACCCAGATCCGACCACCCCTAATGTGTCTCCGTGGTGTAGATCAACGAGTCTCCATCTTCCACAAGGGTCGTTCCTGAGCTTCCCAACCTCGAGCGATCGACGTGTAAGCTGATCGAGGGTCGATCGAGCATCGCATCATCATCTATCTGAAGGGCTTTGGCGGACCCTTAGTGCTCAAATCTATGCATGTCCTAAGTCCGACGGACTACTGAAGCATAATAAGCACAGCGAAAAAAATAAAAAAACGCTAAACATTTTAGCGTAGCCCTAAGGAAAGCCAGAACCTTAGCCGAGATCTATGCCGTCTTAGGGTGGATCTGACCACCCCAAAAGGGATCTATACTACTGCGACATAATTAAAACTAGGCTAGAAAACTACTAAATGATATACCCGGAATCTTGCCCTGGAGCAGGCAAGATATACCACACCACCTTCTTTCGCTCCTCGAAGTTGAGCCGCCTTGCGCCCTCGATCCGATCTGCCCGTAGCAAGCAGACACCTGCCTCCGAGCCAACTACTTGCCGAAGAAAATTCCACTTGAGAAGATCCACGTCAGAGACTTCTGGATCAGATCCAAACCTCCTCGCTGTCTTGCTAGAACTCGATTGGAGGATAGGATTAAAGCAGAGGAATAATTAAGTCGTCGATCGAACGTGCTCAAAAATTAGGAGCTTCTCGAATCGGAGACTTGGTGCAAAATTTCCAAGCGGTGTGCACCCTTATTTATATAGGTAGCCGTACCCCATACTCGTTTCACGAGCAATGTGGGACTAATTAGTGAAATAGGGATTTAATTATGTTTAGTAAGCCTTTCTCAAAGGCTTAACTTCAACCAATTAAATCTCCCTCACCATTGAGCTTTAGATGATACAACCTATCATTTTGAAGAGCTTCAAATGGTGAACGCGTAAGAACAAACAGCGACGAATTCCGAACTTGTTTGTCAAACAATTGCTCAAAGTTGAGCAAAAAGTCGTGACTCGTAGCTGTCGTCAAGGGTTCCCAAAAACCCTAGAAAACAAAGCAAAAGGGGGGCCCCAGCTTACAGGCACACCTGCCTGCCCAGTGGGCGGGCTCCCTGCTGAGCCACAGCGGGCACCCGGCCTGCTCAGCAGGCCGGCCCCGCTGGGCCACAACGGGCGTGCCAGCCTGCCAAGCGGGCTGGCCCCGCTGCGGAAGCAGGCGTGCCTGCCCACCTTAGTGGGCGTACCCACCCACCTTAGCGGGCGTGCCCCTCTTTCCCTTGTGGGTGTGCTTGCCTTCCAAGGTGGGTCTGACCCACGTTGGCCCCTTTCTGTTGTTTTCATGTTTCTGGGCTCGTTTGAGCTCCGATTCCAACGCCGTTTCTTCCTGTTGATTTCTCAGGAAGTCCTCTTCAATCCCAAATACTAAACTCCTTTAGCTTTATTTTCACAACTCATTTGTGAGCTTAATTATTCCATTACATCAACTACAATCCTCTTAATGTTCTTCCTATTACTAAGACGTGAATACTACTCGGTGTGAGACCCTACAGCCTGATCCCACTACAGGTTGGGACTCGAAGTCCCTAGATGACGGTAACCACGAGCAGCAGGTGCCGTCCCTGTTTCAGAATCATACTTATGTGATTGACCCATTGACTAAAGTGTCGTCGGGATCACTCTGACTGTTTTAGCGATGAATACCACAGTTTTAGTCCCTTCGCCATGACAGTGTCGCTGCATGGCCTAGGGTATGGTAAACCGTCAACTACACTAGCCAGCATCGGTCAGTATACATCGGTATTTGTTATATACACGTTGTACTTCTTACAACGCACCTCGGCCGAGGATTATCACAAAGACCGTACTGAGCCTGTGACACTAACTTCCCTTTAACGGAAGAGACGAATCACATCTTAGTCATCTACTTACCTCGTATGCTTTACATGTCACCCAACCTAAAACCTTTCAGCAGGCCTAGCCTCGAAGCTAGATCATAGGTTTAAGTGACACTATTCACGAACAGGTTTGTACAAATGAGCACATGTGCCTTATCTTCGACTTCGCCAGGCCGAATGACTATGAGATCATCATTACCCTTAAGGTAAGATCAAGACACAATGGTCTATCCGATGTGCCGATATCCTATTCTCGACACATCTATGATCATGAACCATTTAAGACTTAAGTTCTTTATTGTTCATTTACTTTCCACAATCTAGATCTACATCTAGATACGTAATGACCTCACTATAAGCCTAAGAAAATTATCTAAGTATGTAATTCATAGAATTTATACTAGGACAATTTGTACCGTATCATCTTAAGAACAAGATGTTTAACTCAGGATAAATGTCTTAAGGGCATACATCTTCCTACATCTTCCTACATCTCCCACTTGCACTTAGGCTATTTATCTGGGTATCTCATACCGCTACAGCATATCAGTCATATTGGACATCACATGCCAAACCTAAAAGTGGATCTGCTAATGTGTATCTATTATGCATTTAATGGAGTCTTATTAATACATCACTTGATCACACTAGGTTGATCTTTCGAAGTCTCTCTGGATCTCATCCAACGATTTTCCTTCCTGTATAGCTAATGTTTAGCTCATACAACTTGATGTAGTGTTTATCATATCTACTAATTAGTCATAGCATGTTCAGTTATTTCTGTGTCAATTATATCAGGTACATAAATGACACCAAAATTTATATATCTTTGACATAATCAAAAACTTTTGATTTGATGTCACATATAGTGTTTAATAGCTGGGACTTATAACTTAGTCCGAACCGAAACTAAGTCTACATGCCAGCTCCCACAGACTTTGGGAACCATCTGGTTAAATACTTCGACTTAAATATCTAAATCTCATTTAGAATATTTATTAAGTATAACCAGTTTATTAAGTGATGACTTATTAAATAGGAACCTACCAGTGTTAGGTTGATTTAATGAATAAGTCATATCAAGATCCGTTCAAAGGAATCTTTATGCTAACTAACTCAATCAAAATTTCCTACACTGTTCTTTCCTTAACTGCATTCAATCTTCTAACTTGAAGTATTAAATGTAGTCTAATAAGAACCATTCTTATTGTGCATATAAGTTAGCTCATATCTATTATATGCACTTGGAACCTACATGTTACTCTAATTAGATTATATATATATATATATATATATATATATATATATATATATATACCGACAACTTCCAAATAATCACATTAATATAGAAGTTTTCACGACAGCTCAAGAAATTTTGCACACCAACTTAGACGGCCATATCCTCAGCAATTAGCCATTCTCAACAAATCACATTTTAAATAGAGCATATTTTCTAAGGAAATTGACCAACAACTAATTCATTCACAATGAATCAAACTTGTTCAACATCAAATAAACACTGAGCGACAATCACTCAATCATTGGTTTTGAAACAAAATAATCAACACATTTATTCAAATAATAAAAGGTGTCGACTTCTTCTTCTCCTTGTTGTTATCTCCTGAAGTTCATATACGGCCCCAGCAGCAACGATTACTCCGATGCCGACCGTGAACTGAACTTGTTCCATACCTTGCTTCGCCTTAAGCACCTGTAGACATTATACAGATGTCTTAGTAAATATATTGGTATCGCATACCATATATCAAAGCATAATGGAAATTTTATGCTCTTAATTAAAATTTGTACCTGAGGTAGAGCATCAGCATGCCCCTTCTTCTCTGCAAGGTAAACCTTGCATTTCCTGTTCCAATGGCCTGGCTTATGGCAGTGGAAGCAATCGGATTTCAACGGAGCCCCTTTCTTCTCCTTCCCCTTATTCACCTTGGTTGGTTATGGGACATGCCTCTTCTTACCTTTGCCTTTCGGCTGGTCAGAAGAAGCAGAGCCAACAATCAACACAGTCAGCTTCTTCTCGATCTCCTCGAACTGCCTAAGCATGTTCAGGAGACCAGGAAGATCCGTTTCAGTACTGTTCATGATGAAACCCGTAATGAATTGTTTAAAGTCGGGGGTTAAAGACTTCGGGATAATGTCCACGCTCATTTCGTTTTCGAGGACAAAACCTAACTGGGCAGCATCTTTTATGTACCCGATCATCTTTATACCATGATCTTGCACTGTGCCCGTCTCCATCTTAGTTCCACAGAGGTTGCAGGTGGCTTCAAACCTGGCAGCTCTGAAACGATTTCCATACAACTCCTCAGCATTCTGAAGCATGCTACGAACATCCATATGTTCGTGCTTCCTTTACAGGTCGTTGGTCATGGAAGCCAGAGTAAGTCACCTGGCCTTCTCTGCATCCCTCTGGTGATGCCTATAAGCCTCCTTCTCCTCGTTGGTGGCATCCGCGTCAAGCTTCTCTGGAGCATCCTCTGTCTACGTAGCTAATCCCGATCAGCGAGAGGACCAACTTAATGTTCCTCAGCGAATCTTTGTAGTTGATTCCATTTAGCACGTTTTTCTCAATAATGAACTTGAGTCGCGACTCCATACTGCATTTTAATATAGATCGAATTAGCATATGTTCTTTGTATAGTTTAAGCGGTTTTTATTAAAACTATACTCTCCCACTGATTTTAAGAATTAAAGCCACAATAATAAACAATTTATTATAATAAAATATTTGTGGAAGAGGGATCCGACTACCCTGAGTCTGTCAACCTTGAGTGTAGCTCAACAAGTTGTTAGACTCTGTAGTTGGCACATGAACTCTTTATGAATCATATCACATATGACTCCCTATCTATTTTACCCCTAGCCATTTATGATCATGAGTCTCGCTCATCCAAATCATATTGGCTAGCCTAGTCGGGCCCTTATTTTCGCGTCTAGCTTAACTTACGCCAGCGCTCGGTGTATTCACGACACGACGATTTGGGTCAAGACTAGACTACATCATTAGATTAACTTACACCGGCGCTCGGTGTATTTACGACACGACGGTTTGGGTCAAATCAAGATTACATCATATGTATTTAAGAAGTTGGTTTCTACAAGTTTGCTATGTCACAGCTAGAGTGTAGCTCAACACCTGGAACGGGTCCTATAGTTGCCAACCTCTAAAATAAGGAGTGCTACGATTTATCTTGAACAAGATTATTATCGTATTAGACTTAGGTATATTTCAGGGTGTCATATTATTATGATTTGTGTCATTGCGGTCCAGCGGACACGGCCAGGAAATTGACTAAGTCAGGATCACTTACCCCCAATCTAGCTAGGGTGACCCAACAAACTTAACCAAGGACATTAACCGATATCTGATCCATTGAAAGACACTTATCAATTATATATGCGTGTCGTAAACCAAAAGACTTTTATTAACACTAATTAATCCTATCAACTAGTGTAATCCTTAAAATTCAAAAATTATTAGGATTCGTTAATAACTTTTATTAAGTACTTATCACGATAAGGTTCATTGTCCAACCCTAATCAACATTAGGATTTTAATAAATCAATTTCAACACTTTTAAAGTGTAGTCATTTAATGAAAATTATTATTGAAACGATTAAAATAATAATCGTCGTTAAAGAGGACTACCTTAATCAGGAATTAGGTTTAAAGGTTGTAGAGATTCATTAAAACATAGCATGTCACAATGATTAAAAAATTCATCTTATAAATTTTTAAAGTGATTAATGGCTAACCTAAAAGGTTCATGAATAATCAAATTATACATCATGCCATTAAACATAAACAACTAATCATTATCGCATAGAATTACGGTTCAACTACTTAACAGTTAAATAGAACATCATGTTAAAACATTTATCGAATAAATAATTAACATGCTATCTTTAAAATTTAACATTTAAATAAAAAGATATGATTTTAAAACTTAAAACATTTTATCTAATAAAATATTGGTTTCATAAAAATTATCAAATATTTTTTTCATTTTATTCACAAACCTTTGTATTTAAAATCATTACAAAACATTAGAATGCTTGCTAAGAGGATTTTATCACATAAAATAATCATTAAAAGCATTTAATCATAAGAGTCTTATTTTAACTTCATCGCATAAAATTAAAATATGTCTTTAAAAAAATTTCCATGCTTTTTAAAAAAATTTATTAAAAACCTTTTACAAAAAGGGGTCCATTCTAACGATATCGCATAAAGTCAGAATCTACATATGCATTTAGTAAGCAATCAGAATTTTAAAAATATCGCGGTCTAAGATCATTATGCATACCTAGAAGCTCCGATACCACTGAAGCGTTTTGGCGGACCCTTAAGGCTCAAATCTGTACATGTCCTAAGTCGGACGGACTACAAAAGCATAATAAGCACATCGAAAAAATAAAAAACGTTAAACATTTTAGCGTAACCCTAAGGAAAGCCAGAAACTTAGCCAAGATCTATGCCGACTTGGGGTGGATCTGACCACCTCAAGAGGGATCTATACTACTGCGACATAATTAAAACTAGGCTAGAAAGATACTAAATGACATACCCGGAATCTTGCCTTGGAGCAGTCAAGATGTACTGCACCACCTTCTTTCACTCCTCGAAATTGAGCCGCCTTGCGCCCTCGATCCGATCCGCCCGAAGCAAGCCGACGCCTGCCTCCGAGCCAACCACTTGCCGAAGAAAACTTCTCTTGAGAAGATCCACGTCAGAGACTTCTGGATCAGATCCAAATCTCCTCGCCTTCTTGCTAGGACTTGATTGGAGGATAGGAAGAAAGAGTTGGAATAATTAAGTCGTCGATCGAGCGTGCTTAAAAATTAGGAGCTTCTCGAATCGGAGACTTGGTGCAAAATTTCCAAGGGGTGTGCACCCCTATTTATATAGGGAGCCGTACCACATGCTCGTCGCATGAGCAATGTGGGACTAATTAGTGAAATAGGGATCTAATTAAGTTTAATAAGCCTTTCTCAAAGGCCTAACTTCAACCAATTTAATCTCCCTCACCATTGAGCTTTAGAGATGATACAACCTATCATTTCGAAGAGCTTCAAATGGTGAACACGTAGGAACAAACGGCGACGAATTCCGACTTTGTTTGACCCCTCAAACAATTTCTCAAAGTTGAGCAAAAAGTCGTGACTCGTAGTTGTCGTCAAGGGTTTCTAAAAACCCTAGAAAACAAAGCAAAAGGGGGCCCCCAGCTTGCAGGTGAGCTCCCCACTGAGCCACAGCGGGCGCTCGGCCCGCTCAGCCGGCCAGCCCCGCTGGGCCACAGCGGGCGCGCCAGCCCGCCAAGCGGGCTGGCCCCGCTACGAAAGCTGGCGTGCCCCGCTTTCCCTTGTGGGTGGGCTTGCCTTCCAAGGTGACTCTGACCCACTTTGGCACCTTTCTGCTGTTTTCGTGTTTCTGTGCTCGTTTGAGCTCCGATTCCATCGCTGTTTCTTCCTGTGGATTTCTCAGGAAGTCCTCTTCAATCCCAAATACTAAACTCCTTTATCTTTATTTTCAAAACTCATTTGTGAGCTTAATTATTTCATTGCATCAAACGCAATCCTCTTAATGTTCTTCCTATTACTAAGACGTGGATACTACTCGGTGTAAGACCCTACAGCCTGACCCTACTACAGGTTGGGACTCGAAGTCCCTAGACGATGGTAACCACGAGCAGCAGGTGTCATCCCTGTTTCGGAATCATACTTAGATGATTGATCCATTGACTAAAGTGTCGTCAGGATCACTCTGACTGTGTCAGCGATGAATACCGCAAATTTAGTCCCTTCGTCATGACTGTGTCGCTGCATGGCCTAGGGTATGGTAAACCGTCAACCCCACTAGCCAGTATACATCGGTCTTTTTTATATACATGTTGTACTTCTTACAACGCACCTCGGTCGAGGATTATCACGAAGACCGTACTAAGCCTGTGACACTAACTTCCCTTTAACGGAAGAGACGAATCCCGTCTTAGTCATCTACTTACCTCGTATGCTTTAGGTGTCACCCATCCTAAGACCTTTCAACAGGCCTAGCCTCGAAGCTAGGTCATAGGTCTAAGTGACACTATTCAGGAACATGTTTGTACAAATGACTTCAGGTCTTAAGGACCAGCTTGCCTATCATCACTCTAGAGTTATTATTGACAGTTTAGTTAAAGATTAACCATAAAATAATTCTAAGTTGGTCGTTCAGTGAACTCATTCTCCAATGAGCACCTGTGCATTGTCTCTGACTTCGCCAGGTCGAATGAATATGAGATCATCATTACCCTTAAGGTAAGATCAAGACACAAT
Source organism: Scilla litardierei (assembly GCA_030789695.1). NCBI lineage: Eukaryota > Viridiplantae > Streptophyta > Magnoliopsida > Asparagales > Asparagaceae > Scilla > Scilla litardierei. Next base: position 155,504,664 of record CM061140.1, on the reverse strand, counting down.
GGTCTATCCGATGTGACGATATCCTATTCTCTACACATCTATGACCATAAACCATTTAAGACTTAAGTTCTTTATCGGTCATTTACTTCCCATAATCTAGGTCTACATCTAGATACGTAATGACCTCACTATAAGTCTAATGAAATTATTTAAGTATGTAATTTATAGATTTTATACTAGGACAATTTGTACCGTATCATCATAAGAACAAGATGTTTAACTTAGGATAAATGCCTCAAGGGCATACATCTTCCTACATTTGCTACTGAACGACTCTCCTAAATGTCATCAGCCGTAGGTCGAAGGACCACCCCTTCAACATTGGACGACTCTCCTAAAGCATCGTCAACCGTAATTCGAAGGACCACCCCTTCGCCACTAGATGACTCTCCTAAAGTGTCGTCAGCCGTTAGTCGAAGGGGCCACCCCTTCTATACCGAACGACTCTCCTAAATGTCGTCAGCTGTAAGTCGAATGACCACCCCTTCGCCACTGGACGACTCTCCTAAAGCGGCATCAGCCGTAAGCTGAAGGGGCCACCCCTTCGCCACTGGACGACTCTCCTAAAGCGGCGTCAGCCGTAAGCCGAAGGGGCCACCCCTTCGCCACTGGACGACTCTCCTAAAGCATCATCAGTCATAAGCCAAAAGGGGGCACCCCTCGCCACTGAACGACTCTCCCAAAATGTCGTCAGCCGTAAGTCAAAAAGCCACCCCTTCATCACTGAACGACTCTCGTACCGTCAGCAGTGAGTGAGAAAATCGCTCCCTCACCATGGAACGTAGTGGTCTATTTCTAACATGGTTCGATGGCTTACCCTCGATCATCCCGAAGCAGCGTCTAACCCATCGATGGGCCATCAAACATTGCGACCACCACATGACGTAAGCGATAACAAACAAAGAGATGCAACGACAAACAAATATATACATGCCAACTCTTCTAGCACTTCTATTGCAAAAATTGTTTTCGTTTACATCTACATCACCCCCTATACATTTAAAAATTTCTAAATCAGTAATAAAAAGAGCGTCGAGATCCTACAACGGCTGGCGAGGCCCTTGTTCTCCATCCAACACGGCCGTGGACTCCGGGTCCCCCGTAGCATCCGCTTCTGTAGTGTCACCAGTCATGGTGACAACTTCGTCGGTAGGAGCAGCCTCCTCTGTGCCTTGGCTCGATTCGTCGTTACCAAGATCTGGGAACATTATCAGGATCTGGGTTGATCTCAACGGAGAGGTCAGGGAACCGGTTTTTCACTTCCAATCGACATCACTTGTAGCCTTCCTTGTGTAGCTCATCGAATTCAAAAAACGAATCCTTGAACTCTTGAACCGCCCTCTCCACTACGGCCTCCGCACTGGCCTTCTCCTCCAACAGAGCCTTCTTCGCCCGCTCTCTCAAGGCAGATTGCTCGGTCTCTCTCTCACGAGACTCTTGCAATTCGTGCTTGAGCTGCTTAATGTGATCCAGTCTCAACTTGCACAGAAGACCGATGTTGGGCAACTCAGCCTGAGACTTCTACATGGCCAACTTGACGAACTCCAGGGTGGCCTCGTGATTGGCCACCACCGGGGCATGTCGACGCAACGCAGCGGTGGCCACGAGAGCCTATAAACAATGCACATCTGTGCTCGCCTCATTTACAGTGGAGAATGGTGTGATAATTACCTGAACGCTGGCGTGGACAGCTATCGACGCAAGCTGCTCATAATCGACCCTCTCCATGACAACACTGTCTTGTGGGAGGGTTGCATTTTCAGCAATGCGGGAGGTGGTCCCGCAATCGAGGAAAGCAGAGTCTTCTTGCCTCATCGAAAACTTCATTTGAACGAGCTCCTCTGCGGGGCAGTCGAATGGGTCCTGGGGAGATCGACTCTCCAGCAAAATCGGCATGAATTCATCAGGGATGTCTTCAGACAATTCTACAGGAGGAAATAGACCCCCCAAGGCTAGGAGTCCTCGTACAGAATAAGCTCCGGTGGGACCTGGGTCTTCCCCGAATCTCCCTCTTGAGCAGTACCCCTTCCCAGCTAAGAGACCTGCTCTGTAGCTTCATTCGACCCAGACGGCTCCGAGTCACAGCGCGACCACTTCAAATTCGGAGGCAGGCTTTTCCTTCTTCTTCCGTTGAATACGGGCCACCTGAGCAGCCCTTTCAACAATAATGGGCCGATCTTTCGACGATTGGGCCGTCCTCTCCCCCAATGTCGGCACCCGGGGAGATAGCATACTTATCTCGGCCTCTCTGATGGAAGCCTCAATTGCCTCCCGCAACGCAGGGTCCACCTGATAATCCACATCAGTCATACCTACAGAAGAAACAAACAAGTTAAGCCAAAGAACGAGGGTCGAACAGTTGGCAGGCATGATCGAACCAACCTTTCATCCAGACAGTCCGACATAACACATCGTCGGACCACAACCACTTTGTCTTTCTCATGTTCTCTGGTAGACTCGTTAATATATCGGCGGATTCTTTCTCCTTAGTAGTCAGGGGCATATCATTGACAGGGCCTAAGTCAGTGGCACCCCAGCCATGTAAAAGCTTGCCTCTCCCTGGAAGACCACGAACACGAACTCCTCCTTCCACTTGAGGTTAGAGGTCAGGAGGTCATCGAATAGTCTCCTGCCTCGACGAGCCGTTATCAAGTACCAACCCAGAGTCTTGAGGAGAGGAATCGAGAAGAAGTGATTAAACAGTCTCAGCGACGGTTCAATCCCCTTCATCACACACAGAGTTATAAAGCACATCAACACGCCAATGGCGTTCGGCATCAATTGGCAGAGAGAAATGTTCAGGGTACACAAGAAGTACCGCATGAAGGGATGCATGGGGAATCGAAGCCCTCATTGGAAGGCTTTGACATATACTCCAACTTCCAAGTCACCGGGACGATGGATCCTCTCGTCCCTCCTATCGCCAGGATCTGATAATCGAGGCAGACATACTTTCTCTGAAGCTCGGGGGTCAGATCAACCCCGACTTTGGACTTCAAATTTGCAATCAGGCCAGGCTCCATAACCCCCTCCTTGTTCTTCTGCATGACGGTGACTGATCGCACCCCGGCGTACACGTCCCGAGGCGACGGTTGTAGTTTTACCGCAAGCGCACGGTATAGCGGCGAGCGGGTATCGAACACAGGGAGGACGAATGACCGTGCTTGCTCCTAATCAACCTGGCTATTCAGAGGGATAATTGCCTTGGGCGATCCTGTCACAATCGTCAGACAAAAGTGCAAAATATCAAATCAAATAGAGAACGCCTAGGGAATGGGGAATCCCCACTACTCACCGTATTTCACAATTGTGGTTCGCCGGTATCAAAATTGCTTGAATAAGAATTTGGATGGACTAGTTGCAACTGAATGTAGAACCAAGCTCACGCTCTCGCGCTGTTGCCGGTCTATAGCTATCCTATGTTTGGATCCAATCTCTTGCAAACCCTAACCTAGGAAAGCTAGCATTAGGATCAACATCATCGTCCAATCGTGCACCGAGTCCAATCTCTTGCAAACTCGGTCCACGATCTAGATTGTGATAGTTCCTACCCGTCCAATCTCTTGCAAACGAGTATCGGCATGGAATTGCAACCGGAAATCCGGGTATCGGTCCAATCTCTTGCAAACCGATACTTCGAAAATCCGATTCCAACCCAATTCGGATTTCTAGGGCTTCCTATCAAATTGGGATCCAATCTCTTGCAAATCCCAATCGATATGAATACCTAGCCATCCGTAGTAAATTGATCACAATCTAATCTCTAATTATTGATTCTAGCACAATTTCTACCAATTCATCACAAATACGAAATTGGGCTTGTAGGGTTCATCCCCACGCCCCAAGACGTGGAGACTACTCACTAATCATAGCAATAGCACAATAATTGGCAAAGAAATAGACAATGGAATTCATCACAACAATGATATAAACAATAAAAATAGAGTTTTTGTGGAAGAGAAGTGCAAACCAATGTAGATCTTCAATCAACCCAACAAAAATACAAGTTTTTCTCTTCACCAATCACAATTAATAAAACTAAAAAGTAGACTCAAAAAGCTGCAAAAAATCTGAGAGGTGGCTCCCAAAACTAGGGTAAAAACAGAGCTTAAATAGCCCCAAAAATCGTCTAAAAATTCTGACCAAAACGCCCCTGCACAGCCTGTTTTCCGCAAATTTCGCTACAGGCAGCGCATCGCACTCGGCCGAGTGACAAAAGTCGCTCGGCCGAGTGAAAACCCTGTCAATTTCCAGTAAGTCGTGGGCTTCAGGGGTCTTCAGTTCGGGGGCGGCTCGGCCGAGTGAGTTGTCGTCACTCGGCCGATGGCTTCACTTCACTCGGGCGGACGGGATTTGCCACTCGGCCGAGTGGGTCTTCTGAAGCTCAGATGGCCGAAAAACAGTAACTTCGGTCTTTTTGAGGGCCTTCGTCTGGGCGCCACTCGGGCGGACGTGGTATCGTCACTCGGCCGAGTGGGTCTTCTGTGCTCGGCCGAGTGCACAGGTAACTCGTGTCTGAATTGGTCGGCCGAGCAGTGTCTCGCTGGTCGGCCGAGTGGCTCCTCCACTCGGCCGAGTGGGACACAAAAAATGCCCAAACTGGTCGTTTTGGCCTCCTCGTCGCTCCGGCGACGTCCATTCTTCTTCCGCTCCTCTCCAACAGCAAAATACCCCTCGGGGAGGTCGTCGGTGGCCGTCTAGATTACACGCATCTCGAGATCACTCCTAATCGCGCCAAATCACCTGAAATGCGACAAAAACAACAAATCGTGAAAAGCATCGCAATATCGTCGATATATCGTGAAAAACATGATTTGGGCGATCAAAATGGCATGCAAACATGCGGGAAAAGGGTGTAAAATAAGGAGTGATCAAAATCCCCCAAGCTTGCCTCTTACTCGTCCTCGAGGAAGATAAGTAAAAAGCGAACCCGGTGGATTCGGAAAACGAAAACGGCGAAAAACGAAGAAAAAATGAAAAACGAAGAAGAATGAAAACCAAACGAAAATAAAGAAAGAAAGAAAGAAGAGGTAGGATGCTAGATCATTTTCTCAGGACGTGGGTTTCACCTACTCTTATAGCATGCACCGAGTGAGAAATACATGTCAAAGAATCTCATTTTGATATCATAGTAGAATAGTGCAAGTAGAAAATAGAAAACCCACGAACAACGGTATAATCATGAAAAACGGAATGATTTTAAAATTAACATCGCCTGAATCATCTAAAGCGGTATACAAGTCTCAGATCACACACTTTTCAATTGAACGCTTTCTATCTGGAGTATAAGAGTATCACATCATAGAATAGAGAGAATAGAAAAGTATGGGTTTCATGAAATGAATGCTAGGCTTAGATTTCTGGATTTCGTAAAGCTAGAAACAATCTCACCGAGTATAGAATATTACTTAGCCTAGGTTGTCGTGCAATGTCAAGTAGTCGCTCTCTCACACATCAATGGATCCCCTCCCCCAAGCTTATCTATAAGCGTGGTGGCACAAAAATATTTACATCCCCATTTTTATATAGCTCCCAAGGCAAAGAAGAGAAAGAAGAAAGAAAATAAGCGAGATGGGATCTTTTATTGAGGATTTTTCCTCTTTTCTCTTTTTTTTCTCTTTTTTTTTGTTTTTCTTTTTTTTTCTTTTTTTTTGGAATAAGAGGTTTGGAGCTAGGAATTAATAGCGGGGGAAATGCCATAAAATAGAATCACTAAGGGGAGATTCACCAATGATTTTGAAAGTAGAGAAATGATGTTCAAGATTTGTGGAGAAAGAAATAAATATAACTCTCGGCTCACTCTATAAGACATGCACGACAACTTCAGCAGGGTAATCTAATCTACTCAGTTTCGATCACAAAAAAGCTAACTAATCCAGATATATCATAGCTAACCATCATTCAATCATCCGGAAGTGAAGTGTACAATTCATGCATATAGAAGTGATAAAGGAAAAGAAGTCAGTACTCCAGATATAGGCATTCAATGCGTGAATCTTGGTGTGTTTTCTGTGATAGCATACATATGAATATTCAGGCTCAGCTAATAATAAAATTTCATCCATTTTCATGAGGAAAAAGTGTGGGCTCCTATTTCTAAATGCAAGCGAGTCATAGCATATGATATCAGAAATGAAATCTAAGAAACGACAAATATAGCATGCATATAGAATAAGCTAACTCCACGTAGACATCATCACAGAAAATTCATCTCTAGCATGAGATGAAAAAAGGGAAGAAGTAAAGATAAAAGGAAAATAGAACTATGCAATGCGGCACACAGGAAAGTAAGGAAAACGTGATGCATGGCAAAACAAAAGGAAAATAACGAAAAATGAGTGCAAAAGTGAAAAGCGGTGTGAAAAACTGAAAATAAAGGTGGCAAATCGAAAAAGAACGTGAGAGCTCACTCCCCCAAGCTAAACGGCACAGTGTCCTCAATGTGCAAGGTGTGGCACACCGAGAGACAAGAAGTGTGAGGGGCTAGTGAGGATGCATGCATGGAAAATGAAAATAAAAAGAAAGAAATGAAAAAAAATATGATGCGGACATGATGCATGCACGGACATGAGTGATACGAGTATAAATGGGTCACCAAAAGCTCGCCCTCTCTCCCAAAAAGATATATATAGATGTGATCAAAATGAGAATCCCAAGTAGATATGATATGATATGCGCATAAAGATATGATCAAAAATATAATCCTAAAAATAGTGAGGGGGAGGGGGGGTGGACAAAAGTGCATCAGGACCTAGCAGAGACGGGCAGCACAACGGCAGGAATGGATAAAGGCATCAAGAGTGCCTAAGAAGGCGGTGTCGCGCCGTCTCCGTCCTGAGGCGGAGGGGGTGGTGGTGGTGGTGTGGGCTGCTGAGCTGGGGTGGGCGTGGGAGTGGAAGCAGGTCGAGCGTGTGTGGGAGTGTGTGTGGGAACCTGCTGGGTGGGTGGGGGTACGCGCGGGAGACGCTCTAAGATCTGTGTCAGGCAGTAGTGGATCTGAGGGATCAGGTCAAAGCGTCCAGCCATCGTAGAGACGGTGGAGGACAGGGTCCGAAGGTCTCCTCTAAGACCACTCACCGCCACCTCAAGAGCACGTATGCTCTGCAGTACAGTGTCGGGCGGGGGTGGTGCAGAGGGACGCACCGGTCTAGGCTGCGCAGGGCGAGGCTGGCGCACGCGTGTGGAGTATGTAACGGGCTCAGCAGGGAATGAGACAAAAGGTGCCGTGCCAGGAAATGTGGGCCGGGCCTCAGTGTGAGGCCGGGGCGGGCGGTGAGAAGTGGAGGCAGCGGCAGCGGAAGAAGAGTACAAAAGCGGCTGCGAGGCGGCTAGTGAGGTCGGTGGCACAGAAGTGTGGACAGACGCCACGACGCTCTCGGAGAATACGGCAGCTGTGGAGACAGAGGAATCTCCCGCTGGGGAAGAAGTGTGTGGTCCAAAAGGTGTAGCCCCAGCGGAGATCATGCTAACCATGGTCTCCACGACCGAAACGAACGAGGGCTCTCCGCACGCGACTACTGTCGGCGGGCGCTCGGGGAGAGCGGAGCAAAGAGGCTCCACGGACAGAGGGCCGGAGGTGGCAGCGGGAGTGGTGGGGACAGCCTCGGAAGTGGTGACAGTGGTGGAAGTGGGCTCAGCAAAAGTACTCTCGACACTGGCAGAGGTGGGGACAGAAGTGTCAAGAGCAGCGGAAACGTCAGGAACAGGCTGAGGGGCCACAGGGTCGACGGGGTGGGCAGCAGGAGTGGCAGGGTGCGCAGCAGGGTCTGCGGGAGCAGCCTGGGCAGCGTGGGCAGCGGGGCCCTGCTCGGCCTCCTCGGCCTCGAGCACGTAGGCGGCGGGGATGAGGACATCCATCGCCGGAAGCCAGTCAACGTGGGCTGGTGCAATCAGAGTCCGAGCAGGGCTCGGGAGAATCATGTAATCGGCCCCATAGGGGCCGTGCAACCAGACCCAGTGACGCTCACCGTGCGGACGCAGCATCTTCATCCGGGCCATAACGTCTATCGACAAGGAAGTGGGGCCCGGAACGCGTCGCAGGTCGTCGGGGAAATCCTCGCCGGTCATAAGAGCCAGCAGGGTAATCAGGCCGCCGCAGCATATCGGTGAGCGAGCGCCCACCGATACATTGATGCGGTCTAAGTACCATGCCGCGATATCGATCACGACGGCGGGGACAAGCTCATCTCCATCCCTAGACAGAGCTCTGGGACGTGTCATCGCATAGAGCATGTAAAGCTCTGGCGTAGACATCGTGCCCGGCTCATATCTGGCCAAAAAGGTAGTCGCCATGAGGCGCTGGGTAATGCGTAGGCAGGGATGTACGATGGCCGAGGCCTTGGCCCTACTAGGGTCAAAGGCGGCGTGGAGACCCGTGATACGTGCCCAGAAGGCACCGGCGTCGAAAGAGGGTGGAGGGATATGTGTGGGGCCATAACCGCGATCGGCTCCGGGGACTGCGGGCCAAGAGAAAAATGCTCTCATCATATCGAGAGTGACCTGGCACTCTCGATCCATGAACCGGAATGAGCATCCCTCATCGGTCCGGGCGATCGAACTCAAAACCTCAAGTGTCGGACGGGTAAAAGTATCCGCCGACACCTGGAAAAAATCTCGCCAGCCCACGTTGTCGTACAACGTGAGCATCCCCTCAAGTACCCCCAGGCGTCCTAGGTCAGCGAGGTGTGCGAACCGGGAGGGTACGATCGAGCGCTGGGAGATACGCTCGAAGACGGCGCGGTGTGCGTCGTCTCGGAACGTAATCCCGAGCGGCCCGACCAGTGGAGCCGGTGGTGGTGGCTGTGGATCGGCGGGGAGAGGCTGTGCGGGCTGTGGGTGCGCTGCAGGCTGCGCGGGGTGTGCGGAGCCTGCAGGCTGTGCGGGGTGTGCGGGGGACGGTGGAGGAGAGTCCTCCAACTCGTGGGAGGGGCCGGCATCATCCGACCGCTTCCGCTTGGCGGAAGCTCTCTTCGACCGCGGCCGTGTCCGGGGCGGCATATCTGCCCCGAGCGCGCGCCGAAAAAGTGAAAAGTGCGGCGTGTGCACAAAGAGTGGAAAGAGTTTACCCAAACACGCCGCGAGTGCTAAGTAGTGGAAGCGTGCGAAGTCCGCGCCTCCACGAAGTCCTGAGCAGCCCGTAGAAGCTCCCCTGAGCTCCCCTAAGCTCCAAAAAGCAACCTGCGCATGGAAAAGCGATATCAGCGAGTAATAATCAAAATGTATGGAGCAATAGGGGTATAACAGATAGATATGTGATTTGATTCGGGTTAGGGGTTCGATTGACACACGGATCCTCAAAAACTACGCAAAAAGAGAAGAAAATGGTGAAAATAAGCGAACCGGAGGTGATCGGAGACGGGGGTTGCCGGCGGCGACTCGGGCGGGTGGCGGCGGCGGTCGGCCGGCGGTGGCAGGCCGAGCGGCGGCGCGCGCGGGCGAGTGGGCGTTGGGCGAGGCTGATCGGGAGAGGGGAAGCTGAGGGGGCGCGGGCGATCGGTTTTTTTTTTCGTTTTCGAAAACTGCGCCCCCCCCCCACTTGACTTTATATTAAAAAGTTACGACTCGGCCGAGTGACGTGATCACTCGGCCGAGCGAGGCAAATAAAAATTTCTCCCTGATATCGCTTCGGCCGAGTGGCTTTGCCAGGCTCGGCCGAGTGGAGTAAGTCCATTCGGCCGAGTGACTCAAACTACTCGGCAAGACTCGCCCTAGGAAGGTATCTGTTTCACTCGGCCGAGTGAATATATGTACTCGGCCGAGTAGCAGTTATATCGAAATCAAGAAAATAAACAGAGAGTTGGGTACAGCAGACTTCCCTCGTTCGTGAGCGGCTCGGCCGATCGAACTTCTGAACTCGGCCGAGTGACTAGTATACTCGGCCGAGTGAGCCTTGTATTCTGCTGTTTGTCTTCGTTTGGGCTCTAAACTCTGTCTTTCCTTCTCCAGTCGATTTCATGCTCCTCCTAAGCGTTGAACGCCTTCTTGGGGCGCTCCTCATCGTCTCGTTCATCCTCCTCATGATGATCTACCTATCTTCTCTCCTGTCAAGAAAAATAGGACCCGTTATCACAAAATTTTGGTCGGATGACTCAAAACACTAAAAATTTCTAAAACGAAAATAAAGAAAAAGCGAAAATAAAGCAAAAACCGTCGGGTTGCCTCCCGACAAGCGCTCGTTTTAGGTCGTGAGCTCGACCCCCTATAATTTTCAATCAATGCGGGATGTTTGGTGCATATGAGATGCACCCGTCAAACTTTCCGGGGAGCGCGCTTGGATTCGGACGTGGCGGCGAAGCGTTCTCCCGCGGTGGTCTCCTATCTCGAATAGTGTTGGGGGGAGGCTCCCCCAAGCTAGCATTTGCCCCGGTCAACGGCTTAGCCGGCGATGCCGATTTCCGTACCGGCGGAGCTTTCTTTGGAGACTTTGATTTCGAGAGCTTGCAGAGCTCTCGAATCCTTGCGACATCAGCGTCGCCTTCATCTTCATCAGCGGAGAAGTCGGGGGAATCGTCTTCAATCTTTTCATCTTGGCCTAAATCCGGGCCTTCATCCAATTCTTCATCAAAAAGGGCACCAATTGAGTGAGGAATCGCCTCCTCTATCACCTCATCAAGGAGGTCCATATAATCGAGCTCCTCATGGTAAGGCATGTGCTTCATTGCCTTGGGAATGTGGAGCTCCACCTCGATGTTTCCGACGTTTAAGGTTAAGGTACCTTCGCGCACGTCGACGATGACTCCGGCGGTGGCGAGGAATGGGCGCCCAAGTATCAATGAGGTGTCTCCCTCCTCCTTAATGTCCATGATGACGAAGTCACATGGCAAGCATATTCCACCCGGGACTTGAAGTGGGATGTCTTCGGCAATCCCCACCGGCCTTGTTATCCGTCCATCGGCTAATTTAATGCGCATGTCGGTGGGCTTCAACTTTGTCCCGGTGTTAAGCTTTAAGAACATGGAGAGGGGCATGAGACTCACACTAGCCCCAAGGTCGACCAACGCCTTTTGAAGAGGCACGCCACCCAAAGTGCAAGGAATCCGAAAACTCCCCGGATCTTTAAATTTTGCCGGCTCCTTCTCTCTCTTGGTGAACCAAGAGCCCTCCTCGGCTAGCATTATTTTCTCCTTCCTTTTCCTCCCCGAAATCAAGTCCTTCAAAAATTTTGCATACGTGGGGATCTCGACGATAGCGTCGAGGAAGGGAATATTGAGGCTAACTCCCCTTAGATACTCGAGGAATTTCGCTAGCCTTTTCTCCATTTTTGCTTTCGCTAGTCTTTGGGGGAATGGGACCGGTGGCATGAAGCGCCTTTCCTCAATTAATCGCTCCGCCCTAGATTTCTCCTTGTCTTGTGGCTCCTTCTCCTTATCAACCTCAACTACCGGCTCAACCGGCTCCAAGCTTTCCTCCACGGCCTCCTCAATAGGAATCATGGCGGGGGTGGTGTCCTTCCCGCCTCTAGTAGTGACGGCAACTACGGCGTTGATGTGGCCCGTGTTGCCCCGTGGGTTTTGCTCCGGTTGCGCCGGCAATCTTTGAGTGTTCCGGTTGAGCAACGCTAATTGCTCCGATATTTGAGCCACTACGGTATTGAGAGATTCGTGCCCCGCCTTCAAAGTAGCATTCACCTTATTTTGCTCGACCATGAACGCCTCCACTCTAGATTCGAAGTCGGTTCGTTGAGGAGCTTGTGGAGGGTTTTGATTTTGATTCCTCCACCCTTGGTTGTATCCGGGAGGCCTATACGGTGGGACTTGTTGCTTCGGTGGAAAGTTTTGTTGCGGAGGCCCCCTCGGTGGATAGTTTTGTTGTTGGGGTGGTGGTGGTCGAGCTTGTTGAGGCGGTGGTTGTGGCGGGTTCAAGGCTCCTTCATTGTTGGCGTAGGAGAATCCCGGATGATTTCTTGCGGCCGGATTGGACCAATACCCTTGGTTCCCCGCAACATATTGTATTTGCTCCAAGGATCCTTCTCCTTGCTCTCCTCCCGAGTACATGACTTGAGATTGGTCTTGCCAATCACACATTTGGTTGGTCGGTGCGGAGGTGGATGGGCTTCCTTGGGGCTCCGTGATATATTTCTCCAATCTCTCCACCACCTTGTGGAGAGAATCAAATTTGCTCGTGAGCTCCGCTACGGCCTTCGCCTCGTAGATGCTAGTTGGCTTTAAGGAGGATGTGGAGTGTCCTCGCTCATCGCCCCACTGTTGGTTATTTGAGGCCATCTCCTCAATTAGGGCCGTAGCTTCCTCGGGAGTCTTTGACAAGATTGCACCATTCGCCGCGGCATCGATAATTTGTTTGGTCCCCGGTTGGAGACCGTTGTAGAAGCTATGCACTAACTCCCAGTCCTCTATACTGTGGTGCGGGCATTGGTGCTGCAAATCCTTAAATCGCTCCCAAGCTTCATAGAGCGTCTCCTGTGGTCCTTGCTTGAAGGACATGAGAGCGCTCCGGATCTTCACCGTCTTGGATGGCGGATAGAATTTGTCAATAAATGCGCTCGCCAACTCGTCCCAAGTAGTGAAGACTCCGTCAGCCTGCGTCCTTAACCAATAGAGTGCCTTGTCCTTAAGCGTGAAGGGGAAGAGGCGCAGTCTGATAGCGTCGTTGGAGACCCCCGGCATCTGGAATGTGGCGCACTTTGACAAGAATAGTTGGATGTGGTAGTGGGGGTTCTCATGTGCGTTCCCATGGAACGGGTCTTGTTGCATCAACACCACCAATCCAGTCTTTAGCTCGAAGTTCTTGTCGGCCGCCAACCCCGGCATGGCAATGGACGAGGTGGTAGAAGAAGTCTTAGGCCGAAGCCTATCTCGAATCGAGATTATTCTTGCCATCCTTGCCGCCAATTCTTCAGGAGTTTCCGGGTTGGTCATATACCTCCCTTCCGGATCTTGTCTCTTTTCCGCTCTAAGTCTCCGCGCGGTGCGTTCGATCTCGGGATCAAATAATAAGTCTTCTGGGTCCGCCGTAGATCTCGTGTACATGCACAGTGAAAACAGAGTTTCAAAGAGATGATTAGTACCGTGGAAGGGTTAGGTAAAAATAGCAAAGGAAATAATAATGGTAAAAGAAATAAAATAAAAAGAAAATAAAAGAAAGAAATAGCTAGGTGAGAAAGAATCAAACGCAATCGCCTCCCCGGCAACGGCGCCAAAAACTTGATCGCACCCCGGCGTACACGTCCCGAGGCGACGGTTGTAGTTTTACCGCAAGCGCACGGTATAGCGGCGAGCGGGTATCGAACACAGGGAGGACGAATGACCGTGCTTGCTCCTAATCAACCTGGCTATTCAGAGGGATAATTGCCTTGGGCGATCCTGTCACAATCGTCAGACAAAAGTGCAAAATATCAAATCAAATAGAGAACGCCTAGGGAATGGGGAATCCCCACTACTCACCGTATTTCACAATTGTGGTTCGCCGGTATCAAAATTGCTTGAATAAGAATTTGGATGGACTAGTTGCAACTGAATGTAGAACCAAGCTCACGCTCTCGCGCTGTTGCCGGTCTATAGCTATCCTAGGTTTGGATCCAATCTCTTGCAAACCCTAACCTAGGAAAGCTAGCATTAGGATCAACATCATCGTCCAATCGTGCACCGAGTCCAATCTCTTGCAAACTCGGTCCACGATCTAGATTGTGATAGTTCCTACCCGTCCAATCTCTTGCAAACGAGTATCGGCATGGAATTGCAACCGGAAATCCGGGTATCGGTCCAATCTCTTGCAAACCGATACTTCGAAAATCCGATTCCAACCCAATTCGGATTTCTAGGGCTTCCTATCAAATTGGGATCCAATCTCTTGCAAATCCCAATCGATATGAATACCTAGCCATCCGTAGTAAATTGATCACAATCTAATCTCTAATTATTGATTCTAGCACAATTTCTACCAATTCATCACAAATACGAAATTGGGCTTGTAGGGTTCATCCCCACGCCCCAAGACGTGGAGACTACTCACTAATCATAGCAATAGCACAATAATTGGCAAAGAAATAGACAATGGAATTCATCACAACAATGATATAAACAATAAAAATAGAGTTTTTGTGGAAGAGAAGTGCAAACCAATGTAGATCTTCAATCAACCCAACAAAAATACAAGTTTTTCTCTTCACCAATCACAATTAATAAAACTAAAAAGTAGACTCAAAAAGCTGCAAAAAATCTGAGAGGTGGCTCCCAAAACTAGGGTAAAAACAGAGCTTAAATAGCCCCAAAAATCGTCTAAAAATTCTGACCAAAACGCCCCTGCACAGCCTGTTTTCCGCAAATTTCGCTACAGGCAGCGCATCGCACTCGGCCGAGTGACAAAAGTCGCTCGGCCGAGTGAAAACCCTGTCAATTTACAGTAAGTCGTGGGCTTCAGGGGTCTTCAGTTCGGGGGCGGCTCGGCCGAGTGAGTTGTCGTCACTCGGCCGATGGCTTCACTTCACTCGGGCGGACGGGATTTGCCACTCGGCCGAGTGGGTCTTCTGAAGCTCAGATGGCCGAAAAACAGTAACTTCGGTCTTTTTGAGGGCCTTCGTCTGGGCGCCACTCGGGCGGACGTGGTATCGTCACTCGGCCGAGTGGGTCTTCTGTGCTCGGCCGAGTGCACAGGTAACTCGTGTCTGAATTGGTCGGCCGAGCAGTGTCTCGCTGGTCGGCCGAGTGGCTCCTCCACTCGGCCGAGTGGGACACAAAAAATGCCCAAACTGGTCGTTTTGGCCTCCTCGTCGCTCCGGCGACGTCCATTCTTCTTCCGCTCCTCTCCAACAGCAAAATACCCCTCGGGGAGGTCGTCGGTGGCCGTCTAGATTACACGCATCTCGAGATCACTCCTAATCGCGCCAAATCACCTGAAATGCGACAAAAACAACAAATCGTGAAAAGCATCGCAATATCGTCGATATATCGTGAAAAACATGATTTGGGCGATCAAAATGGCATGCAAACATGCGGGAAAAGGGTGTAAAATAAGGAGTGATCAGTGACCAAGCTCCTTTCAGAGGCATGGACGAAAGACGAAGCCATTTCTCTTGATGGAGGAAAATATAAATCAAGGAAGATGAAGAAGGTATCTTCGAATTTTGTCAATGGAACTGCCTTATATCGGCGAGGCAACAACTGCTAGAGGAAACATGTGTCGAAGATCCAAGACTTTGAGCATCTTGGATTTCGAACCGGTAAATCATCTAAATCGACGAGGCAGATGTTTTGGTGCCTGAAACTTGAGTGCTAATTTCTCGACTGACATCCCCATTAATGCGATGTAACGTCGCTTGACTTCAACATGTAGACTTTTTGAGGTCGTGCGACGGGAGGCCATTGTTGAATCATTGGGCTGGCACTCGAGATGACTCGAAAGACAAATGACTAAGGCCCACGGGGCCCACAAGAGAATCCCAATATTGACTTGGTCAAAGCCCATTGGCCAGTCGACCGTTGCCTTCCCTTCACTTGAACGTAAGATTAAATACGGGCTCGTAATTCGCGGGAACATGTCCAACATTCACTCCTATTAAATGGAAAAGATCGTAGACCCATAATTGGTGGCAGTTGTCTCCCCAACGTCACTAATGGGACCCAGGATGCCTATAAATAGGGAAAGGGTTTCAATTCCAAGGTACGAGATCTAAGACATAGAAATCTACTTTCTCAGCTGATATTTTTTACATAACAGAGCTTGCGACGCCAGACCTGAGACGAACCTCCCTGGGTCGATCCCAGCCGCTTCAAGCTCCAACTCATCCTTAAGGTCCCATACTAAATTAAGCATCGGAGGAGATTTGGTTCGGAACCCAGATCCGACCCCCCAATGCATTTCTGTGGTGTAGATTGACGAATCGCCATCTTCTGCGAGGGTCGTTTCCGAGCTTCCCAGCCTCGAACAATCGATGCATCAGTTGTCCGAGTGTCGATCGAGCACCGTATCATCATCTACATCCATCACTCGACCCAGGTTCTTCCAACCTTGGGTCCTAATTCACCTGATGACGATGCTCCGACTCAGCACAAAAAGCCCATGTCAGCTTGACAACTGTCTCGGTCATTTTTGGCCTTAACAGATACCAACTTCAATATACCAAGTGTCATGATAACATTGAGTAACATTATCAAAGTGTCAATACCAATTATCAGGATACCACACATAGTGGGAGATACCAAGTTTAGGATACCCAGGCTTGCATATCACCAAATTTAGGATTCCAAATTCCAATTTTTCATGATACCAAATTGAGGATAAAAAATTCGGTGATTGCACTCTAGGGTTCTCAACTTCAATGATAACAAAATTATATTTCTACAAAAAAACTTCTATATACCAACTTCATGATACCAAGTTCATATCACACATAATGGAAGATACCAAGTTCATGAGACTCAAACATGCATACCAACAAATTCATGATACCAACAAAATTCCAACTTTTCAAGATACCAAATTCAGGATAACAAATGTAACATGAGAAAAAATCTAGGGTACCAACAGTAGTATAAAAAATTATTTCTTAAAAACGACTTCAGGATACCAAATACATGATACCAAATTCAGGATACCCCAGTATGCATAACACCAAATTCATGATGCCAAATTCTAAATTTTCAAGATACCAAATTCAACATGCAAAAAAATCAGGATAACGTATGAAATAATTAGCTCAAAACAGCAGTGCATATGTTATATTAAAGCACAGACTTGCACTATCCTCATCTACATTAATACTGTCACGCCCCGCTGTCCCAAGTACGGGAAGCGTAGCTGACAAGGCCGCCGTAGTATCAGACTCAGGCTTCGAGCCCTCTTATCTAAATACTACTAGGCATTTTTTTGTGGATAAATAAATTTAATACGCAGGCCACTGCAACAAACTGGAATAGTACACAGAGAAAAAGAAAAGTGCTCCAACAGAAAATAAATCGCAGTACTGAAAAGAAAATACAACAACGCAGAACATTACATTACATTACATCATACTATTCCATATTTATACATTAGCTGTACAAAAGAGGGGTACAAAAGTGGGTACAACAAAAGAAGAAACCCCCGACCTAAAAAGTACAAAAAGGGTACACACCCAGCACAACGCCCCACTAGTCTAACCCCGGGAAGTCCAACGGGACAAAGTCACCCGTAGGCTCTACCTCTGCTGCACTGGCACCGGCCTCTGACTCAGGAACCCTCACAGACTGCTCGGGTCCCGCACCTGAAACCACAAGTTGGTACACGTCAACGGGTGACCCAGTAGAACTCCTAACACTCTAATAGGACCCAGTTTTAGAACTGGTCTTCCTAACTAGTAAACTAACAACAGGTGTCACATCAATCTTAGGAATATGCAGAAATTAAAAACAGAACGTAAGTGCTGAAAGTAAACAACAGAAAGCAGAACCGAAGGAAAATCACTGATTAAATTAATTAAAATTAATCATTGTTCTGATTTGGAACCCGGGTATACCGTAGGATGCTAAGGAAGCGGAATTCACCCAGGGTGGGTGAAAAGTGGTACCACTCCAGTGACACGAGCACTGGAGGGGACTCTCATAACTCCGTACCCGACTGGACAAGGCACCGGAGCGAGACTCGTCTCGGTTTTTCTTGGGACAAACGGAGAAACCCATCATTTACTGACATGGTGCGATACGAGCACACCAGCAGCCTCTCTAGCCCTCTCAAACTCTCCTTCCGGGGGCGACACATCGGGCAAGATACACTACTACTGTCCGCTCCTTAACACCTAAAATTTGCCCGTGTCCCCCCAAACCCACATCCGGAGTCTGACCCATTTCAAAATGGAGCGAGCAATCCCGATGTCAAATTCTCTGTCTCACTCTCAGTTTTTAGCACAAATTAACTTATCTCATGGAATTGTTAGCGGTCTTAACTACCGCTTACACATCAACTTAACCCAATTCTCATCGTCATCATTATTCTACATGACTCATAACATATGAAACATTCTCATAAAAACATATCTCCTGAACATGATTTTTGAGGGTACAATTAACATGAACAAATTCAACTTAAAACAAAATACAACATAACAAATTCCAAGAAAAATGAACACATGAAGCTGTCCAAACTGTCACAACAGAAAGAATGCTACTGCAGACCTATCTACAGTCAGATTTAGCTTCTGGTCCCTCTTCAAAGTTGTAGATAATTTTCTGCAGTTTTTCGTAGTGTCCTAGATTGTATTTTTCTGATTTTTCTACTATTTTCTATGATTTTTCCAAGTTGATGTCTTGTGCTATGAAAAATTTCAGCATATGACTAGAAAAGAGGTAATGACACTTCTTAAATTATATCCATCAAAACTAAGCTTGACCTGAAATTTGGATTATCATTTAGCACCAAACACACCATATATCATACAATGAAATATACTAACAACTTAGCATACTAAAATGTGACGATCACAATCTTAGAACATGGAAGCTAACACAACCAACATAACTATGGAAATTTGATATCAAGCTTGGGAACATAAAACAATCTGTGCTTAAACTTAACATGGCATAAAACATACATGATTTGCAATGCATAATTTTGACACATAAAGAACACAATATTCCATGACATGTTAATCTAACTAAAACTCAATTTGCCTAGCCTAATTTTTTCCTAACAAAAGATAACATTTTCTATGGCATGTTGACATAAATTACATCCTAATTTACATATCATAATTTCCTACACAAAATTTTTCCATGATGATTTATCTTACATAAATTCCTAGTGCTAAAACTAAATCCTACTAATGTGTTAGGAATCTACCTCTAAAGTCCTCCAAAATTTCTTTGACCCTTATTAGTCCTTGAAGAATTCTTGGGCCTTCTTCTTCAATCTCCTATCTTCAAGCTCCAAATTGGCGTCTAAAGATGGATTTTTAGAGAGTTTTGAGGTGAATTTTGATGGAGGAATGATGAGGAATGGGGGAAGGGGTGCTTGGAAGAGTTCTTGATGGAGAGAAAATGAAACAAAGGAGTGAAAGAGGGGGAGCAAAAATTTTGGCCCGAATTAGGAAGGCCAGATTTGGGAAGGAGAGGGAGAGTGAGAGAATGTGGGATTTTTTTTGTTTTTGATTTTCTTTGCCTAGATTTTTGTTTGACCAAAATCCTCTCCACCCTTCATCTAGTCAAGATCTTGACATGTGTCTCTACCTTAAGCTAAAAAGATGACACATTAGCATATGAGTTGTCGTGGTTAAAAAATTTTAGATTTTGTATTTTGTAAAAATAAAAATACATGTTGAAACACCATATACACCTTAAATACAAGTATTCTTCCAAATACTCCTATTTACTAAATTCAAAAGATGAGTTAAAAATCTTTTAAAATTAATTACGACACCAAATAATTAAAAGACAAATATAAGCATACTCCCAAAAATATACATACGCACTTACGCCAAAATATGTATCAATACGCGTACATGGAAATTGGGGTCATTACAAATACAAATGGTTGCAATGGTTGCCAACAACAGTTTGCTTACCTCCAAGTTGCCTTGCCATCACATAGTACATCAATTACCAAAATACTGGTAATCAGAGCCATCATCATCGACACTTGAGTATGTGCATCCTGGAAGTTAGGTCATATATAATACTTGCATCCTGAATGTGGTATCCTGCATTTTTCATCCTGAATTTGATATTCTGGAAGTTTGGAATTTGGCAACATGAATTTAGGGTCACTCCCAGCAGCATGTAGTTATACACAATATGTACAAAATTATTCAGAACACATACCATAAGTATAGAGCTAAGTACACATACCAAATTACTCAGTACATATACCGCTTAACAAAATATTTAGTGCACATACCATGCAACTATTAGTTGTCAAGTAGAGTAGACATTACGTTGTCAGTACAGTTGCCATGTGTGACTTCATTATCATGGACATCAGGGGTGCAAACCTCAATTTTTTGGTAACTTGACAATCAACATGTAACATGTAGTCACACATGATACATGCTATTTGATGACAAAAACTGAGGTTTGCATCCATGATGACCCTGATAATGTGACAAAAAATTTCATAAGACATGACATCATGGAATAATTTACCTGAGACATGTAGTAATTTAACTGAATTCATGTACCAAAAATTAATATTGAGTAATAATTATTCAAAATATTTTCCGAAATTTTTTTTCTCCCTAATTCTTTCTCTACAAAAACTTTTAAATTCCTTAATAATTTCATATCTCTACTTACCAACTGATTCGGGATAAAAATTATATATTTATCCCCCATTTCGGTGCTCTTTGTGCACGTATCGTTCACATTCTAGCTCCATTACTTGCGTTTTCATGATATTATCATATTTTGGAGCTTATCGTTTATATATGCATAAGACACAATTTTTACAGCTTATTAACATCTTCATATTAGTCTCCTATTATTTTTCAGTTGAAGTTCGTGAAGTCCCGATTCCAACGCATATTTTTCTAGAATTTTTGGAGGACGGAGCAATTTACTGCATTTTTTGGAAGACAGGGTGACGGTGCAGAAAATTTCTTGTTTGGATATTCTGCTATTCCCCTCTGGTGCAGAATTCTGATATCATTCCAGTGTATATTCCGGCCTAATGATATTTTTTAGTCGTAGTACACTTTGTTATGGTTTCATCGCCACCTGAAACGTGTCATTCTGAGGTCGGATGATTTTTCTAGAATTTTTGCAAGACAGGGTGACAGTGCTGAAATTTTCTGCTGTTTTGGGCATTGCTTGCGTGTTTTGGGCCAGAATCCGACCTGTAAGTGCTGTTTCCAGACCCAAATTTCTGAGCCTATTTCTAGGGCTTCTCCCCCTCTATTTCCCTCATTCCACTCTCCTTCTTCTTCATTCTTAGGGTTAGATGCCATTGGAGAGGAGCAAGAAAGCTTGGAGGAGCACAATCATTGGAGGAAAAGTTGTATTTTCTTAAGAGAAATCTTTGGTGATTTCTTCCCTTTATTTTGTGTATTTGATTTTGGTTATTGCAGTAATATTGGATGATGGTTTTTAGAGATGAAAATGTCTCTTTTATTGCTATGAGTAGCTAGATCTCATTGTGAGTGGTTTTGTGGTGATGTTGCTTACTTGGGCTATTGAATTTCAATTCTAGCATGTTCTAAGTTTATGTGGTAGGATTTTTGGGATATACTTTGAATTAGAGAACCTAGTGGGTATCCCTATAGTGGAGTTTGCCTACCATTCATATATGCTTGGTTGTTTATTATCTCGATTTTACATACCATACTTTCATTGCACGCCATGTGTTCGATAAAATGACAAATCCACCGATTGCTCATTCCTTAATCGGAAAGACAATTGAGTTATCCTCGGATTGAACCCATATGCTTAACAACCACATCCCCACACACCACACAAGCTTCCTCGCCTATTTTCCTCCACGATACTTCCACCATAGGTTGTTGATTTGGTAGATGGTTTCACACACATTTTCACACACATTTCCACATTTAGCTTAGTTGGTTGTAGCTTAGCCTTTATCTCTCCTTTATTAATTGAACTTGCGATTGCAAAACGATTTGTCCTCGTGATCCAACATTGTCTCACCGGATATAAATTTATTACTTGACGTCCTCCTACACTTGGGAGTAGCGCTCAAGCATCACATACTTGAGACGTGTTCAATCAATTGGCGCTGTTGCCGGGGACAACGGTTTTTGCATTTACATTTTTGATTGATTTAGGAAATTTTGGTGTGATACATCCTTCTATTTAGTGTGAGTCTTTTCGATTCTTCATCTTTCACTTATTGTTCATCTTTATTTGTTTTCTGCTTATTGAGTCGTTTTATTTGCTTTTATTTTCATTTTATTTTATAAAAATTCAAAAAAATTGCAATGGACTTTAATGGCATATATTCTTTGTATGTTGCACTTTCCTTTTCTTTGCACATGACCAGTTCTTAGAAGCTCAAAATTGCCAACTTTGCCCAAATTGATGGTGAATCCTTTTATCAATCTTGAAAGAGGTTCACAGATTTATTAAGCGGCTGTCCACATCATGTATTCATGATGGCCCATCTTTTCCAGTTCTTCTACGAGTGGCTCTTGGAGGAGATGTAGGACTACATGGCGATGATGGACGATGGAGCTCTATTTGACATGTCACCTGATGATGCTTGGGAGTACTTGGAGTCCAAGGAGGATATGGATCGACCATTGGATGGGACTTTATGGACTGAGCCGTTAGCGCTTCATTGTGATGTCATGGGAGTGTGCCTTGACCAGGGAGAGCCAAGCGTGGACGGACCTTTGCAACCCTTGGGCGAGGAGCTTCAATTGCTTATTTAGACACATGAGGTTCAATCCCAATATTTTCTGTAGAGCATGGGGACTCAGAGCCAGTATATTCAGGAGATTATTTCGAGTCTTGCATTGCTTGCCTCTTGCATGGGAGAAGGTAATCTAACCACTCAAAAAATTTTATTATCTGATTTGGATTCTTCTTTCCTTGCAGGTGGTGTGTGCAAAGATGGAGAGGACGAGCGTGACATTTTGAATGGACAGGAGGAGGAGCCAAGTAGGGCCACGAGCTCATCGATCATTTTGGTAGAGCCTGAAACGTGCCTTCACCTGGTCTTGTCCCACGATCATTCATTCCTTTCCCCCGTGGTGGAGCATCGTACCGAGATGGATGCAACCATTTTAGGGAGTTTTCGTCAACATATTTCAAATTCTTTATTTTACTTTGACGATTATATTTGGGTCACTTTTGTCGAAAGGCAATGGTGCCCACTTTGGATTGATACAGCTCATCTCTTGCAGGATATGGTCACACATTTTTAGAGTGATGCTTGGAGTTGTGTTGCTAGGGTCCAACGTGATTCGTGGAGGGAAGATGTAACGACCTGAAATTTCATCACTTCAATTTACCTATTTTTACGTATTTTAAAAATAAATTTTACTTTATAAATGTTCGTAAAGATTTTTATAACAAAACTGATTTCAAAAATTCTTATAAAAATATTTTAGATCACTAGACTTATCATATTGTATTTCAGCAATTTCAGATTTCCTCAAATGCCCAAAACATTTCTGTTAAAATTCATCTCCCAAAATTACCGTTTTGATTCGACGAATTTATTTTCTATCCAAACATTTTCAAAATGTCTTCAAACTTTTACAGTAGCATCCTACGACCATTTAGGGCTTCCCACATTAATTTCATAATTTTCGGATATCGTTTCAGCCTAGAACCCGCAAACCCGTTTTCTAAACGTTTTGGCCTAAAACTAGTATTTCTGTAGCTCAAATCCCAAAACGGATCTTGTCACGACCCGCTCCCCGAAAATGGAGGCGAGGCGTGAGAAGGTCCGCTCGAGCGTGGAGCTGTGAAGCTACACGCCCGATAAGCGTAATTAGTATAAGCAGGTCCCTGTAATTGCAATCGAAACAACAACAATAATAATAATGGCATGAGACGGATATGAAATACCAATCCCAAAGTTTGTCCACAAAATATTCAACATCACAGAAAAGCCACCAGGCTAAAAGAAAGAGTCTAAAGGCCCAGAACAAGGCCAAACAAAAGAACTACGACATAACGAAGTATGGGTGCTACGCACCGATAACAAAACAACTATCTAACAAAAGTAAAACACTCGAAGGCACTAGGGCTGGTCCCCGGTGTCCACAAAGTCCTCGCCCAACACGGGCGCAAGCTCGGCGTCCGCAAACAACTCACCCTCAGCAAGCAACTCAGGCTCAGGGTCTAACATGCGTCACCCAAAAGAGAAAGGGGCACATGTCAGCAAGTCTAAAAGACTTGAGCAAGGAAGCTGAAAGTGACTAACAGCCTAGCATGTGTAACATTAAACGATGACATGGCAGTTAAGTATGATGCAACAGTTTAAAAGAGACAAGCATGCACAATGTAGCAAAAGCTACCAAATCACTAATCACTTATCATTTAACACTTAACACTTATCACTTATCACTTATCACTTAGTGCATAGAGGGTCCACCTGCTGGCCAACTCGGGGCTCAGTCCGCTTATCTCTATCACTATTAATCACTTGTGCACTAAAGAGAGTCCACCTGCTGGCCGGAGTGGCGGATCAGGCCAACTCGGGGCTCAGTCCGCTTATCTCTTACCCCACCCATATGTGTCGAGCAGTTGGGGTTACCAACTCACTAAGCTCGCTTCTGGAACACGAGCCAGGAAGTGTAATTGGCATAGGGGTGCACCTAGCCGGTATCCGAGCGTTGGGGTTTCCAACTACATGGCTCGCTTCTGGAACACGAGCCAGGAATATAACATTGTAGCGTGTGCTACACAATCACAATAATTAATCACTATGCAATGACATGAACAAATGATTGCGTACCGTTAATTGAAATTAAACGTGACATACTAGCATGATGAGGGTGACGGACCAAGCTTCGTTGTCAAGCTAGGTCAAATGCGTCTAAACGGCTATCCTTTCACCGTTTAGTCTCTTTTACGCTAAAGCAAGGTAAATGGCCTAAGACACGGCCTAAATTAAGAGATGCAAGTTTCACTTGCCTATCACCGGGGTTGACGGTTTCGAAAGTTCGTTTCCGCGGATGCTAGCCTACGGGGAATCGCTGTTATGGGGAACAATCATCAAAACACAAATATTTTATTAGGGTTTCATAAAAATTACAATAGGTTAGGAAAACATCGGTGAATCGATTTCTTACCGAGAGGAGGCGGAAGAAACACTTCGGGGAACCCTAGGATCAGATCTGGAAAAGATTGGAGAAGTTTGGGGAAACTAGGGTTTTGGGGGATTTTGGGGATTTGATGGGTTTTGGTGAGATTTTGGGGAAGATGAGAGGTAGATAGGGTAGATGGATGGTTTGGATGATGGATTTAGGGCTTGGAATGAAGCAATGGAGCTTGGAGGAAGGTGGTGGATCAATGGGGGCGATTTTAGGGTTTAGGGTCGAGTTGGAGGGGAAGAAAACGTTTGGGTTGGGTATTTATAGGCTAGGCTGGCGGCTAGGGCAAAACTAGGGTTTACAGCACTAGTTAGTCGGTCAAAGAACAACCACTGACCGACTAGTTTGACAACTAGTCGGTCGGTCGACCAACGCAGACCGACTAAGTGTAAACAGTAGCTACAGGTGAAATTAGGATTCTAGAGTTAGTCGGTCCATGAACAAATACTGACCGACTAGTTTGGCAACTAGTCGGTCGATGAACGTTCTTAGACCGACTAAGAGTAAACAGTAACTGATACAAAAATAATTTGATGAGTTAGTCGGTTCAAGAAGCATTGCTGACCGACTAGTTTGCAACCTAGTCGGTCAACCAACGTTCTTAGACCGACTAACGATAAACAGTAACTCCTGAGAAATTTAGAAAGCTAACTAGTCGGTCTAAGAAGGATTACCGACCGACTGGATCGTCATCTAGTCGGTCGGTGGCCCTTCTTACACCGGCTAATGAGCACAGAAAGTACCGATACGGAGCGCGGGGCCCCGGGATCGATTCCTAAGACTCCTAGGCTTGATCTAATAGTTAGATACGACCGTTATGAAGCCCGTCACGAGTGACAAACTTCGAAATCGACAATCCTAAGAAAGAAGCGAGAAAGTACGACGAATCGATCGAAAATGAAAACTACGGAGGCGAAAACCACACAAGAGGAGAAAATCCACCAAAACATATATTATAATACATAAAATCCAGATACATGAAAAGCAGTCGTTACAGATCTTGTATTTGCGATCCTCGCGTCGATACGATCCCGTGGGTATGTTTTCGTAATTTTTCGGAGGCGTTTGTGAAAACGGACTTGTATTCCTCCAGTTTTCACTAATTATCGCCACTAATTACTTTTCTACAATTACTAATCAACTTTACCTTCTTACTTATACCCTAAACCCTCAACCAACACCCTTAAATCAGCATCCCCTTAGCTGGTGGCATTCAAGGGTGTTGGATCTCATCCACCTATTCAATAATCTTGTTCCCCTCTAATTACAACTCTACCACTAGCTAACCCTGTAAATTAAACCCCAAAGCTTCACAAAAATCACACAGTAACTCTCCCTCTCTTCCAGTTCACGTTCAAAGCCGTTGCCGCTCTTCCTATCACGTCTCTCTCTCACTCCCTCCCTTACCGACGCCAGAGGCCTGACCGCCGCCGCCGCCTCGTACCGCCGGTCGCCGCCCATCACCGTCGACCGCAGCCCCGAACGCCTCCGAAAACTCGCCCTGGCACTCCGCCGCCGCAGTGAAGCCCGAAGCCCCACAGCGGACCCCGTCGCCCTCGCTCCGCCGCTTCGCCGCCGCCGTCCGCCGTGCCCCGCCTCGCTCGTCGCCCCCCGACGAGCTCCGACCACCCAGGCGCCGCCCCGAGCCCCGCCTCCGACGATCGAGCGGCCTCCGCTTCTGCTGTCAACGGGGTGGGTGCGTGAAGTCGCAGTGGCAACCTCGTAAATACGAGGAAGTTTCGTATTTTCGTAATTTTAAATGATTAATAATTGGGTTTAGGGTTTTTAATCCATAACTAATTATGCAGGAACCAGAAAAATGCGAAACCAACTCTGGAAAATCAGAAACGATATTTCGGATCCAATGGCGCTAGTCCCACTGTGATTAGACACCTACTTTTTCCAGAACAATTTTTCAAACCTTAAAATTAAATACGTATAAAACATTCTAAAATTCGTAGCCGCTGTTTTTCACTTACAAAAATATGTGATAAAATTATATGTGATAATAGACTTCGAGACGGTCGCTTTGACTACTCATTCATGTAATTCCGACTTGTATTGCTCCCGTAAGAAATTACGGAAAATACGCGTCACTTAGGTATTTTAGGGGTTTTAAGCTATTTCTAAGTTTCTAAAAATTATAAAAAAATACAGAAGCTTCTGAAAATTCTCCCCTCTTGCATTAAAATCAAAATAATTATTCTAGGTATATATATAAATTTTTAATATTTTCCGACACCGTTTTAACAAGTTTAAAAATCAAACTGACCTAATTATTAAATAGGGAAAAGTTGTGTTTTCTAACTAAGTAATTTGTGTTGCAGGTACGGATTCTGGTGTACCGACTTCAAGGGAATCACTAGATCCTCTTCCAGCTTACTACGACGGTGTTGATTTTGGTAAGTCACGACAGGTTCTAAATTTAGGAATCTAGTCCGCTGTGCTAGTACGAACTTGTAGCACCGCACTACTACGTGCTCGAAGCACGGAAGCATATGGCACCTTCTTGTGTTGGACTTGTCTTTGTCCTTTGTACTTGGCACAGTCCACTTGGACGTCCCGTGGAACAATCATGTAAAGAACTTGTACTCGACGCGTCACCGGGGTTTCGGGGTAACTCATGGTTTGCGAGAGTATGGGAGTGACTAGAGTTCGATCTTCCTGTCCTGTCGCATGTGTTTCGGCGCCCTGTCCTGCTGCCTGCGTTTCGGTAAACCATCCTGCTGCCTGGGTTCTGGCATTCGTCTAGGTAGCACCCAGGCAAGAGACGAACTGAACGGTCACATATTGTACTCTCCGACTTGAGTCACGTAGTTCTAGTGGAGCTTGCACGGTTACTTCTTTACAGTCATGCACTTTACTTGCTACACTTGTACAGACACTACACCGTACTTTACTTCCGCTTGTCATACTTGTACAGTACTCCTTTTCTTTGTGTATAATCGTTGTGACTTACCTTCGATTCCACTTGTGGCACCGACAGACGACGACCTGATCGAGGAGATTGCCCCAGAGTACGAGGAGCCTGCGTACGACCCAGAAGCCACGAAGTTTTAGTTATTTGTGCTGGTGTGTGTGTTGTGAGATGTATTTCTATTCTGTATTTCCTTTCCGTACTTTTCCTTTCATGTATTTTGTGTGTGAGAGTGCAGCTGCTGGTTTGTAATCTTGCTCGGACTGTAATAACATTGAATGCTGGTTTGAGTGTTGTTGGTACATCTCTGAGTTGTGGCTATGCTGAATTCACTGGTAAACTGCGGGACCTGCAAATAAATCAAATAAGTAACGGGCACCGAGAGCGGGTTGTTACAGAAGACGCTCGCAGAGGAGCGAAAGGATCTAATTGAGCTACTTCCTCCACAGTTGGACATCCGTGATCCCTCTTTTAACCCAGGTGACTTCTATCCAGTAGTGTAGAAAATTCAAATTTTTGCACTTTCTATGCTTTCTAGGATAGTTTTAATTCAATAAACATATGCTCTTTCAACATTGAGGACAATGTTTGTCTTTAGTTAGGGGGAGAGTTGAAGGTGGTTTTAGGATGTTTAGTTAGTTTTTTTTGTTTTAATTTTTTTTGTTGTCGACATCCATTTTGACATCACCAATATCTTGCAAGCATATCATAGACCTCCTTGCTTATTTGCTAGCTTTTTGCTTAGTCCCTTGCATGTTTCATCTTCGTGCATGTTTTTGGATTCAAATTCTATTTTCAATTCCTAAATTGTGATTAGCATGTATTTGATTGCTTTTTCTTCATGAAATCAAATTTAATATGTCCTTTATGATGTGAGTGCATAACTCCATGAATTTTGTTTTCAAAATGGGTTAAATTAGTTTTAAACAAGCTTTGCGATGCATGAGTATAGATTAAGTCAAGTGAGTATAGTAGTTTTCAATTCGACGGGTTTTGATTATGTGCCTAGTGTGGTTGGTTGGTGTGTTAAAAAAAGAAAGCAAGCAAAAAGAAAGCAAAAGAAAAAGAAAAAGAAGAAAGCAAGCAAAAAGAAAGCAAAAGAAAAAAAAGAGAAAGAAAAAGAATAAGTGCATCGTTCTTCTATTTTTGTCGAGTAGCCGGGTCCTCGTGCCTCAAGAAGCATTGGGGAGTCGTATCGAAAGATAGGATTTCGGGGAGTGCACGAGAAAAGAATAAGTGAATCTTAGATGATTCGAGTTATTAGGTCCGCAGGGTCCTTTTTGGCCCAATGCCCTGAAATCGTCTGATTTGGGAGTCATTGAACGAAAACTTATTACATGGGTCATCCTAAGTTTCATACAAAGAAAAAGAAGAATAAATTCACACATCCAACCTCCACAAATTAGGAAAGTGCCGTTTTGGCAAAATCCTAAGGTTTGTGAAACTATGATACAACGTTGTGTTTTAATCCTCATTCGTGCAAAACATTGCTTGTTTTCCTCTATTTGAACCAAATTGAAGTGTTGTTCATGGTTTTGTTCTCATTCATGGATTGGTATACTGAATTTGAAGTTTTGTTGAAAACTTTATTTTCGCCATGAATAATTTTGAGTTTGATATGTGATTTGATTGATAATCCGAATTTATCGCTTGTTTTGCTAGGGATTAGCAAAAGGCTAGTTGGGAGGTGATTCAAGATAAAAATTGTATATTTATTCCCCCATTTCGGTGCTCTTTGTGCATGTATCGTTCACATTCTAGCTTCATTACTTGCGTTTTCATGATATTATCTATTTTGGAGCTTATCATTTATATATGCATAAGACAAAATTTGTACAGCTTATTAGCATCTTCATATTAGTCTCTTATTATTTTTCAGTTGAAGTTCGTGAAGTCCCGATTCAAACACATATTTTTCCAGAATTTTTGGAGGTCAGAGCAATTTACTGCATTTTTTGGAAGACATGGTGCTGAAAATTTCTGGTCTGGAAATTCTGCTATTCCCCTCTTGTGCAGAATTCTGATATCATTCCAGTGTATATTCCGGCCTAGAGATATTTTTTAGTCGTAATACACTTTGTTACGGTTCAATCGCTACCTGAAACGCGTCATTTCAATGTCGGGCGATTTTTCTAGAATTTTCGCAAGACAGTGTGACGGTGCTGAAATTTTCTGCTGCTTTGGGCATTGCTTGCGTGTTTTGGGCCAGAATCCGACCAGTTAGTGCTGTTTCCAGACCCGAATTTCTGAGCCTATTTTTAAGGCTTCTCCCCCTCTATTCCCATCATTCCACTCTCCTTCTTCTTCATTTTTAGGGTTAGAGGCCATTGGAGAGGAGCAAGAAAGTTTGGAGGAGCACAATCATTGGAGGGAAAGTTGTATTTTCTCAAGAGAAATCTTTGGTGATCTCTTCCTTTTATTTTGTGTATTTGATTTTGGTTATTGTAGTAATATTGGATGATGGTTTTTAGAGATGAAAATGTCTTTTTTATTGCGATGAGTAGTTAGATCTCATTGTGTGTGGTTGTGTGGTGATGTTGCCTACTTAGGCTATGGAATTTCAATTCTAGCATGTTCTAAGTTTATGTGGTAGGATTTTTTTGGGATATACTTTGAATTAGGGACCCTAGTGGGTATCCCTATAGTGGAGTTTGCCTAGTGGTACCATTCATATATGCTTGGTTGTTTATTATCTCGATTTTCCATACCATGCTTTCATTGCACACCATGTGTTCGATAAAATGCTAAATCCACCGATTGCTCATTCCTTAGTCGGAAAGACAATTGAGTTATACTAGGAGTGAACCCATATGCTTAACAACCACATCCACACACACCACACAAGCTTCCTCGCCTATTTTCCTCCCCGATACTTCCACCATAGGTTATTGATTTTGTAGATGGTTTCACACACATTTTTACACACATTTCCACAGTTAGCTTAGTTGGTTGTAGCTTCGCCTTTATCTCTCATTTATTAATTGAACTTGCGATTGCAAAACAACTTTTCCTCGTGATCCGACCATGTCTCACCGGATATAAATTTATTACTAGACGTCCTCCTACAGTTGTGAGTAGCGCTCAAGCAGCACATACTTGAGACGCGTTCAAGCACCAAACGCATGAGTAAAAATTTAATACCTCTATTTACCAACCGCATGATTGATTCCTTAAAAATTTTAGGGCACGTAAAGCTCTAAATCCTTCGATCTTACAGTACAACTTCGTTGGATCTCTCAAGAAATCTTCTGATCTCTTTTGAATCTCAAGAAATCTTTAAAATTCTTTAGAAAAACTCAAACCCTAGCATTTTGCTTTCGCGCATTGCAACTAGGTATGTGCGCGTTGAGAAAATTTGTAATTGATCTCACGTATATTCGCGTTGATCAAAATTGGATGGGATGTACGCGCTGAGTAATTTGACATGTGCGTGAAGTAATTTATTTTGGGGCAGTTGTGCACGGTGAGTAATTTGATATGTGCGCGGAGTAATTTTGTTTTGTTTGTTGTGCCCGGTAAGTAATTTGGTATATGCGATGAGTAACTTTTTGGGGCAGTTGTGCGCGGTGAATAATTTGGTATAAGCGATGAGTAATTTTTTGCGGTGAGTAATTTGGCCGAGTAAATTATGACGGGTCGAGATTTTTGATACTAACAGTTTTAAGCGGTATGTGCGCTAAGCAAAACGGTTGGTTCGTAAAGTAAATTCCAATGGAGGATGAAGAGGGGAGGAGGGTAAAAAGGACAAATTTCAAATGAAATCTATATATTAAAAGACAACTAGACGGGCTGGGACAAGATGATGTCAGCATGATGTATAAAGAGGTTGATATAAGGATGGCTATGATTTAACCATGGTAAGGGTGTTGTGGGGATTTGGCCACATCATCACACCTTTTTCCTTTTGCAAGAAGGCCCTTTACTTGCTCCTACTTACCCCTAGACACTCCCAACACTCGTCCACTCTTGCTCACTTTCCCTCTTAGGGTTTCATCAAATTGTTTTTTTACCCCTAAATTTTTTTTCACCCCCGGAATTTTTTGTCCGTGCACGGGTGCACAGGGTATTTTCTAGTACTTGTACATTTGTAGTGATAAACTTGTAAATAAGTGGTCTTTGTGCATAACAACTCCCTTTAATCTCTTTCCGTCCGAAGTTTCAACTGCTCCGGAGGCTCTACCACCCGAAAGTTCCGACTACCCGAAACGATGACCGGAGCGATGTCTATCTACCACCGCCTCCGCCACTGGTGGATCCGCGGCGGTCTCCGCCGCCTCCTCGTCGCCGCCTCAGGCGCCATTTTCTTCATCGCTCTAGTCCTCACTCTTGCGTCCTTGATTCACGATTCCGATACTAAAGGACCACATCCGGCGCTTTTGGGCCCCAATCTCGTCGATCTCGCTCTCGTCCGAAACGCAACGGAAAAAGGCGCACGTGAGATTTGATTTTCATACACACACCCACACACCCACACACTCTCTTAAGTCTTAATATTAGGGTTGAGTGGAGTAATTCACTGGTTTTCTTCTGTTTTGGAATGTCTTGCAGTTTGTTTAGATGGGAGTCGGCCGGGATATCACCTGCAGAGAGGGTTCGGATCTGGAGCTGATAGTTGGGTTATTCATACAGAGGTAATGAGTTTTTTTCCCTTCATTTTGTAGGGTTTTTGATATTTTTGGAAAGATTGAGCTTTATCTTAGTCAGATCATAATATCCAAGTTCTCATATGCTGATTACGGTTAACTGAAACCAAACATGACTTCTCTCTTCTGATTGCTCTTGGTTGCTGATTTGTTTTGCATTCTAAGTGTCTGATTAACATATTGAAATTTGAATCTCCCGATACTCCATTTAAGCAGATAAATCTTTCTATAATTACTTTTTTAACGGGCGATGATGGGAAGGAATTTCTGTCTTACATCTAGAATAGGTTTTTTGGTTGCGAGCAGCGGATGGACATTTAGTAGAGTCGTAAGATAGGGAGTTCATAAAATTTGTCCCAAGAAGTTTGTCCTTCTAGCCTTGGGCTTTTCTCCTTTACATTTGATATGTACCCCTACTTCAATTTCGGGATCTGTGTGACCTCCTCCCTTAATTTCCTCCTAACTCTGGCGGCTATATGAAATAATGGGATTGGCTCAGTCCTTGGTATGAGCACACTGTTGCTGCATCCTTCTTGATTCCTTTCTTCCTCCCCTTCCTTTTGATGTAAACTATTCTCAGGTAGTAGATGTGAGTTTCTTTTGGGCAAGGAAACAATTGCAACTTTGCCTATGAATCTCGTGTCTAAAAGTTCGGGATTGGGATGTAGAATTTTGTTTAATAACTTGAACATGTGAGTTTTAATCAATTCTGAAAGAAGGATATATCTTATCATCATTGATTGTGATGATGGTTTGGAAAAAAAAAAGAAAAAGGTTAGAAGGACAAAAGATCCCTCTATTGTTATACTGTTGATTTGCTGCCCTCCAAAATAGGTGGACGTCTACATTAACATTTCTTCTTTTTATGATATGAAGTGAAGATAATAACATATCTCAAAATGTGATGAGTAGGAAAGAAGTGTTTTGGTATGGATAAAAAACATGTTTTAGCATTGGTTGACAATTTTTGAAGTGCCAAACTTCAAAACATATAATTAAATTCAGGACACAATTAATCAAGAATTTGTCAAGATGTGCCCAGGATGTTTACACTACACGTCTCACATGGTTAAGCACAAGCCCCACATGAACCAATGCACCCATCTGCATGAGTACACCTGGATTTTTCCCCTTTTCTTTAGAGATGATTATCTGTGCTTCCTTTGTGATGCTTGGTAAAAAGATGTTACGTTTCCAAGGACAAGGATTCAATTATCAAATGAATTTGGTATGTTTCAGAAGTATCGTATTGGATTTTGATGTACCTAAGGTAGTATCGATCGGTACAACAAGAGTCATCCATATAGCAAATATTTTTGTGTTATCAAATGTTATTAGGTTCATACTATTAACCGAGATGAACCAATGACTCCATATGAAATCGATGCTATCTGATATAGCGATATCACTATATGTAGCATCATAAGCCAAATATTGTTTCTGATTTGGGTGTTTTCCCAAATTTCTAAAAGAAAAAAAACGGAAATAGCATCGTAGTAGATTCTGGTTGTCTCATACCCCAAGAACCCTGACAACTTGTGAATGCTAAATTATTCTTTGGTATCAAATGGTAAACCTAGTAATCCTTCTCTCATATTACCATGATACTATATGAAATTCATGAGGTGGCATGTGTTACCATGTTATTGTATAATTCGTCAAAATAGAATCGAAATTCCATCTGTTATTTTAAAATGCATGTCAAATGTTTGCCAATATGTTGAATTTTTAAATTAAAGCTAACCAATTTTAAATTGTATGTAAGAAGTGACCGGTAGTGCTGATAAAATGATATTGATTAAAAACCTTTGACAGATATTGATACCAATAACTATATTTTAAACCATGTTATAGTGTAATAGGATTCGGGGTAGAATTAGGGCAAAAATGAGGAATTTTTTTAATAATAGAATAGATCTGTCAAGATACGGCCTTCAATTCGAGAGAGAAATGTCAGTTCTCTTTCAATAATCTAAATTAACTACTAAACTACTAATTTCTACCAATCGTTCATAATTTTCAGCATAAAACCCTAATGTCCTTCCCCCCATTTATAACAAAACCCTCCCTAATTAGATAATTAGCCGAATGACAAAATTACCACTCCCTTGTATTTTTTTACGCCACGCCTATAAGCAAGACTCGGCCTAACATATGGATCCAATGATAAAAATTCGTAGCAGGTTATTATGGATATGACATAATTGTGCAATGGAGGGTTCTAGAATGCCATAAAGTAATTATTATTTCTTGAATATCGCCACCCATGATTGTAATTGCATGTTCTTTTAATACATGGCGATCTAATTCATTGAAAAGGGGATGTAACTCTCGTGTGTCATTTCATGTTTTGTTTCACATGGTTCTTCTTTTTTGTTTCACCCAACATGTGATATGAGCTAATTTAATTTTGCAATATGCAGCTTAGTAGATCTATTGATCCTTTTGATTTCCATGAACACGTTCAAGTTTTTGTCATGTCACTTGTATATGTAGAATAGATAACAAGGAAGATCATTAGTTAAGATTTTGCTCATGTTAGTTGCATTTCTCAAGCTTTAGGGTGGAGGTTGGTGCAACACTGTAGCATCATGCTCTTTTCGTGCAGGGACGCCACTAGGGTCATCACACTATATGGGACTGCAAGCTTCATTTGTTGGCATTTTAAGCCAAACTCCATCACAAAATCCTGGTACGTAGTTATAGATATTTTGTGTCTAAGCTATGAACGTTATGTTTTGTTTTGAGTCTTATCTCTTTGACTTTAACCCATCAAAGTCAGCCATGGATGCACGCTCGTCTATTATTGTCGTGTTTATATAGTCGCCATGATGCATATTGGCAAAAACCATTTAGTTGTGTAACCGAGCCTAAAAAATATTTATTTATGATCACACAATTAGCTGATTAGGAATTGTACTATTTAATAGTCTGTTGGATTTGTATGATTTATAGCTATGTGAATGAAAACATGTGTCATAGTAAATGAATGCAATAAATTTGTCTTTGAATATCCACATGGCTGCCAGATGCTCACACTGCTGCATATTAAAACAAAATTGTCGAGCAAGCAAGAAGTGATGATCATTATGATGCGGATCCGGATCCGCATCCACAAGGGAAGGGAGCCGGCGGCATGCATGGGGGGCCCACTCCCCTTTGGTGACTTACGTGCGGCGTAGGATGCATGGAACCACGTAGTGGGTTAGTCAAGGGGTATTCTAGTCTTTTCAGACTAGATTAGTAAATCCCCTCTTTTCTATTTATTAGGGCTAGCCGTCATTTTATTTTCTTATGCTTGATTTGTGAAAACACTTTGAGTTATCAATTGTGAGGGTTTTTAGGCTTTGATCCGTTCATTCAAAGCTAGGAGACAGGATCTCGTCTCGAAGGAGATCCATTTATCTTGTGTTCTTCGCAAATCATTCTCTATAAAATTCCTCTTTTAAAAATCTGAACTTTATTGATTCGATCCACCGGATCGTATCAAATTGGTATCAGAGCGTTGAGATCCAATGGCGACGAGCACGAGGTCAAAGGCGGATGGCGTGGATGAGAAGGTACAAGGGCTTCGGGAAGAATTCAACCGGGAGATCGAGGGGTTGAAGAAAACCCTAGGGGAATCCCTCAAGGACCATGCGCATTCACAGGAGGACATCCAAGTCGAACTTCGGGCGATGAGGAGGGATGCCGCGCAAGCGGGACGCGACATCCAAGGGCTAAAGGAGGCAACTTTAGATCTGAAAGGGGCAACTTCAGATCTGAAAATTTTGAGGGAGGCTACATCGTCAATTCCAGAGATAAAGGCTATGCTCCAAGCCCTCACGATGGAGAGGGGAAGAGATCGGGGCAAAGGGATTCAAGGGGGAGAAAATCAAGGAGATTCTACCCTTGAATCAGCGATTTGGGAGCAACCGGAGGGGATGACGGCTACGGCAACAATTTGGGAGCGAAACACAACCCCCCAAAACCCTAGGAGGGCCGGCCAGCAGGAATTTGGGCCGGCAGGCCCTCCTGGGCCTGCGGGTGACCCGGCAGGCCCCTCAGGGCCTGCGGCCACTGCAGCAGGCCCCTCAGGGCCTGCGGAAAGCACAGCAGGCCCTGTTGGGCCTGCGCAGCACGCGACAGGCCCAACTGGGCCTGCCGCAGCTGCGGCAGGGCCCAGTTGGCCTGCCGCAGCAGCTGCAGGCCCGGACGGGCCTGCTGCGGCATCGGCAGGCCCATTCAGGCCTGCCGCTGCCCCAGCAGCCCCGATCCGGCCTGCAGCCCAGTTCTGGGGGCCCGCCGAGGTGCAGGCGGCCCCCTGGGGGCCCGCGTCGACGCCAACTACTTTCCGAGGGCCCCCGGTAGCGCAGACAGGCCCATGGGGGCCAGATGGAGACGGATGGGCCCGGGACACGATGATTGGGGCTCCAGCAGCCCAATTTTGGAGACCAGAGGCTCACCCACAGGTACCGAGACCACAGGTGGACCCCAGACAGGCATTTGATGGCTTTCCGGAGCGGGGACAGGGCCCGGGGGGCTACTTTGGAGGACGGACAGCGCCGGTACATCAGCCCAGAGGAGCCGGAGGACCCATGATGGCGCGACAGCAGGAGTTTCCGGGGTATCATTACCCGCCCGAGGCGTGGGAGCGACCCGGGTGGCCTGAGGAGCTGTACGGGGCTGACGGAGGAGGACCCGTTGAGGCAGTCGGCGGAGGATTCGGCCGTGGGGGAGACCGCGGTAGAGATGGGGGTCCACAGGGAGACATTAATGCAGACCGCCGCCTCATGAAGCTGAAGATGCCGATTTTTGACGGCACAGACCCGGACGGATGGATCTACCGGGCGGAGCGGTACTTCCAGGTGATGAGACTGACGGAGGAAGAGGTCCTGAGAGCCATAGGGATCTACTTCGAGGGGAAGGCGTTGGCATGGTACAGGTGGAAGGCAGCACGGACACCCTTTCGCACTTGGGAGGAGCTCTCCGCATTGATACTAGACCGGTTCCAGGATACCCCGGGAGGAGATTTCTACGAGCAGTTATCTGCTTTGAGGCAGGAGGGGACGGTCAGGGATTATGTGGAGAGATTCGAGATGTTGAACAGTAGGGTGAAGGGGGTGACTGACGAGGTGATGATCGGGAATTTCATGAGGGGGTTGAAGCCCTCTATCCGAGCAGAGCTGAGGATGCAGAGTCCGGGGACACTGGAGGATGTCCTTCGCCTGGCCCACAAGGCGGAGGAGAAGCATGCGGAGGAGAGGAGCACTCGGGGTATTTGGGGAGCCCAGGGCCAGCATAGTCAGACAGCACCGGTCCCACCTCCGGGGGTTACAGTAGCACCAGGGGACGCGGGAATGAAGAAAGAGGAAACCCGACCAGTGGTTCCTGGTAGGCGGATGACTGAGGCTGATATGAGGGCGAGGCGTGCTGCAGGCCTATGTTTCAGATGCGATGAGAAGTTCAGTCCCGGTCATCGATGTGCGAGCAGGCTGATGCAGATTGTGCTAATGCCGGACGAGGGGGAGTATGCAGATGAGAGAGGGCCAGTGATGACGGAAGAGAGCGAGGTTGAGCATGCACATCTGGATGTAGCAGAGGTGTCCCTGAACTCCTTGGTAGGGGTAACCACGAACCATACCATGAAGTTGTCAGGACGATTAGACGACGCGCCGGTGACGGTACTCATAGACAGTGGGGCCACCCACAACTTCATCTCTCGACATTTGGTGGATCGTCATCAGTTGCAGATAAGCACCTTGGAGACGTTTACGGTCCTCTCAGGGACAGGGAGGAGAGAGGAGAGCAGTGGGATGTGCAAGGGGCTGAGTCTGACCTTACAAGGGGTGCAGATCATAGAGGACTTCTTGCCCCTAGAGTTGGACAATATCGATGTGATTTTGGGCGTGCAGTGGCTGAGGGGCTTGGGCGAGGTGAAGATGAACTGGAAACAGCTTAGGATGGAATTCCAGGAGGGGGATCGCACGGTGGTCCTGACAGGTGACCCTAGCCTCTGTTTTCCCTCGGGGGCCTTCAAAGCCAGATCTCCACCTTGAGGACAAGGTGGCTCTTTTAGGGGGCGGTATTGATGCGGATCCGGATCCGCATCCACAAGGGAAGGGAGCCGGCGGCATGCATGGGGGGCCCACTCCCCTTTGGTGACTTACGTGCGGCGTAGGATGCATGGAACCACGTAGTGGGTTAGTCAAGGGGTATTCTAGTCTTTTCAGACTAGATTAGTAAATCCCCTCTTTTCTATTTATTAGGGCTAGCCGTCATTTTATTTTCTTATGCTTGATTTGTGAAAACACTTTGAGTTATCAATTGTGAGGGTTTTTAGGCTTTGATCCGTTCATTCAAAGCTAGGAGACAGGATCTCGTCTCGAAGGAGATCCATTTATCTTGTGTTCTTCGCAAATCATTCTCTATAAAATTCCTCTTTTTATATTTTCCTCTTTTAAAAATCTGAACTTTATTGATTCGATCCACCGGATCGTATCACATTATTACCAATGTCTAGTTTGGCCATACATTGTCAGTCATTTTGGCACAATCGCGCTCCTGCATGTTCTTGTCATGCACATCAAAAGTGAAGTCAAAATGAGTATAACCCGACATTACTTTGATGTCATGAAGGCAACAGTCCTCCATGTAACCAAATCCCGACCCTGACATCGAACAACCCCCACCACAACCACCTTGCTTTATCTTTAGTAAGCAAATATAGTATATTAAATGTTGAAAATTTTGCAACTATGGTTCTCATCAGGCTATGAATGAACTCATCAAGTGATATGCACCTTTGTTTATCATTGCATTGAAAATCAAACTAGGTTTTGTGAAAAGATTGTACATGGGTATTACTGTTTCCTGAATGCAAACAACGTTGACTGATTTATCTGGTTTGTTTATTATGGTAATATTCATGAGTTCATCTTTGTATAACATTTGTATGAACAAATGCACATGCAGTTACATTTGTACTCCTCTTTTGCTTCCTTGTACAGGATCATTTCAGTTAAATGAAGCATCTTAGGATTAATTTCTCTTTCAGGATAACTAGAAAATTCTGTAACAGTTCAAACCTTTTTCTACCTCATGAAACAAGAAGTTGATGTTTTATAAATTACATACAATATAATATGACTCTAGGTATATCCACTGGAATTTACTGTTTGGCTGTAATATTGATTGACTCCGTTTAGAAAATTAGAATGAATACCCCTCCTTTTTTAGAGCTACCCTTTTCAGTGGTCCATTTGGCTTGTGGTAGCACTTAGCAGATAGGGGCATCATGTAAGTGTAAACATTAGATAGAAATAGGACTGTTGATTCCTTTAAAGATACGTTTGGATTCTTAGTAGAGAGAGATGTAAGCATCATGCATGTCCATTGATTCTCCAGTAATTTTGTTATATTCAGATATGGCGGTTTTCTATTTGGTGTTCTTGAGTTCTATTATTTACTAGGCTAGGAATTGAATGATCTCTGGATTTGAATTTACTGCTTTGACATTGTCCACAATGAACATTCCCTAGTATTATAAAGGAATGGATAGTTAAGGATTTACGTGGTGAGAGATATAAAGTTGTTAGAGGAATCCTAGATGCCAGGCAGCGTTGACACGAGTGTATATTTGGATATGGATATAGAACACGATAAATTTATTAAAGGATGGGTGGGGGGCACGATATATAAAATACCATACTATATTATTATATATGCATTTACACACAACAAGCCAAAAAGAAGGTGCTGTTAAAATTTAATTTTTCAACACATAATTTAGAAAGTAGTTCTAATTATTGGGCATATTTCATAGATTTTCTCATATGACGATTGGATTCTGCCAAGACTGTTATTTTTTGGGCTTTTTTTCTGATTTTGGAGTCGAAGTGTCAGTGGGAATGCAATACTGATCTGTGTATGTGGTGAGTTTGGATGTATGGGAGTTTGATGTTAGTGGGAAGGCATTTCGGAGGGGTATTAAGTCGGAGCTTTTCTAGTTTCAAAATCATGCAATGATGGGAAGGCATTTCTGTCTTGCATTTTAAGATTGGTTGTTGGTAGCAAGCAGTGAGCATGCATTCTGTAGAGTCGCAATATAGGGAGTTCATACAATCCATCCCAAGAAATTTGTGCACCTGCCATGGGCTTTTCTCCTTTACATTTGATATGTACCCCTGCCTCCATTTCTCGGTCTGGGTTCCCTGCTACATTAGTCTCTTCCTGTCTCTGGTGGTTATATGAAATCAAAGGGTTGGCACAGTTCTTGGGATGAGCACACTGCTGCAGCAGACTTTTTGATTCCTTTCCTCATCCCTTTCCTTTTAATGTAAACTATTATCATGTCGTAGATGCGAGTTTCTTCTTAGAATGGAAGCAGCTGCAACTTTGCCTATGTATATTGTGTTCAAAAAGTTGGGATTGGGATGTAGAATTTTGTTTAATAACTTGAAAGTATGGGTTTCAATCAATTCTGGAAGAAGGGGTTATCTTATCAACATTGATTGTGGTGATGTTGTGAAGGCTAGAGCGTAAGGTTAGAAGGACAAAAGTCCCCTTTATCGTTATATTGTTGATTTGCCAGCCTTCAGTATAGATTGATGTCTTAATTAACAATTCTTCTTGTTAGAATACATAGTGAAAATAAAAGCATATCTCAACAGGCGATGAATGAGAAAGAAGTGTTTCGATGTGGATCAGAAGTGTGTTTGAGAAGTGATTGACAATTTATGATTGCACTATTTGCTTATAAGGATTGGAATTAGTTAATAGTATGTTGGGTTTGTATGATAAATTGCTATGGGAAAGAAAACATGTGTCTTAGTAAACGAATTCAATAAGTTTGTCTTTTAATATACACAAGGCTGCCAGGTACACTGCTGCAGCTTTTTAGGAAAAAAAATTGTCAAGCAAGTGGGAAGTGACAACCATTATTACTAATGTTTAGTCTGGCCATACTTTGTCAGTCATTTTGGCACAGTCGTGCTGCTGCTGCATATTCTTTGTCACACACCAAAAATGAAGTCAAAATGTGTGTAACCCACCATTACTTTGGTGTCCTGAAAGCACCTGGCCTCACTCTACCGACGAAATCCCAAACCCGACATTAAACAACCCCCACAACCACCTTACTTTATTTTTACCAAGCAAATACAGTATGTTAAATGTTGAAAATTTTGAAACTATGGTTCTCATGAGATTGTGAAGGAACTCATGAAGGGACATGCACCCTTGCTTATCATTGCATTGCAAATTGAACTAGGTTTTGTGAAAAGATTGCACATGGGTATTGCTGTTTCCGGAACGCAAACAACCTTGACTGATTTATCCGGTTTATTTATTATTGTAAATATTAATGAATCATGAGTTCCCCATTGCATAACATTTGCAAGAACAAATGCGTGTGCAGTTACAGTCATAGTCCTCTTTTGCTTCATTGTACAGGATTGTTCCATTACAACGAGGCATCTTAGGATTAATTTCTCTTTTAGGGATATTAGAAAATTCTGTGTTCAACCCTTACTCTACCTCTTGAAATGGGAAGTTAATGTTTTGTATTTCAATTAGGAGATGATTTGACTCTTGGTATCTCCACTGTAATGTACTGTTGGGCTGAAAAATTGATTAATTCAATTTGGAAAATTCGTAATGATGCCCCCTCCTGCCCCCTCCGTTGTGAGAATTATCATTTTCTGCTGTCCACTTAGCTCAAGGTAGCATGTAGGAGATAGGAGGCAGCATATCTGTGTTAACTGTTAACAATAGAATGAAATAGGACTGTTGATTCCTTTTAGAAATGTGTTTGTATTCTTAGTAGAAAGATGTAGTAATCATGCCCGCCCATTGATTATCTGGTAGTTTTGTTAAATTCAAATAATGGTGTTTTTCTACTTGATGTTCCTGATTTCTAATATCTACTAGGCTAGGAATTGAATGACATTGGGATTTGAAGTTACTTATATGGCATTGTCCACTATCCGCAAGAACATTTTGTAGTATTATAAGGGGAGGGATGGTGATGCGAACCATGCCACATCATCAGCCGGCACACGCTCCGAGGAGGCCGCACCATGTGCGGTGGACGAGGAGGGGCCGTCCATGATCACTTACGTGCGCAAGAGGAAACATGGAGGCATTAATTAATTATTATTAGCCTTAGGGGTATTTTGGTCACTCTAGGCCAAATTAGTAAATCCCCTCATTCTCTTTATTAGGGCTAGCCGCCATTATATTTGCTTATGCTTTTAGATTGTTGAGAAACTCTTGAGCATCCTTAGTGAAGGAGATTTAGGCTTTTGTTCCGTTCAATCAAAAGCTCGGAGAGCAAGTCTCCTCTCGAACGATGCTTTTATCAATTGATTTCCATTGTTTCTCTTAATCTAAACCTTAAAAATATTCCTCTTTTTAATTTTCCACCTTTAAATTGATTTGCTTGATCGATCTAAGCGGATCGTATCAAATTGGTATCAGAGCTCATAAGATCTAATGGCGCAAGGCACGAGAGTCACCATTGAGGAGAAGCTTCAAGCCCTACATGAAGAAATCACCAAAGAGATCGGAACCACGATGGAGACGATGAGCAATCGGCTTGAGTAGAAGATGGAGGAAAACAACCGAGCCCAAGAGGAGAAGTATGCAAAAAGCGAAGCAAATCAACAAAAAATCATGGAGTTTTTGCAAACCCTTGTTAAGGAAAAGGGAAAGAAATCATGGGCGGAGGTTGAAGATGATTCGGATCCCGAGGTCCAGGAGTTAAGGGCGCGAGATGCAAGGGTGGCGGCACAGTTTGCAACGACCGGGACATCGGAAGTCGTCGTATCGACAAAACCGTGCAACGACGACGAACGGGCAAGCGAAGAAGGCGCGCGGGGGGGCGACTTGGCCTGGGACCCCTCCCCGGGGGTCGGCCAAACCAGGCGAACCCCCCAGGGGGTCGGCCAGACCTGGCGACTCCCCCAGGGGGGCCGCGAGCCCAGCCAGGTGGCGGCGGGGCTCTGTTGCAGTGGCTGAGGCCTCGCGCGGCCACCGCCTAGCCGCTGGGGGGCCGCGCCCAGACAGGCGACGTCGGACGGGACCCCAGGGCCCCTGCTTGGCCCCTGGGGGTCCCGTCGATGGCGGATGAGGCCCAATGGGCTGCCGACAGGGGGCGGCAAGCAGCGGGAGGGCGCGGGGGTTTTTCCGAGGCGAGGTCGAGGACCGGGGGGCCATTTCGGTGGTCGAGGAGGGCAGCGACCAGCTGCTGCAGCTTTTGGAGGACCCCATGGGCTGGCACCAGACGGTAGGCCTTTTTGGCCTGAGGACGAGTATGCAGATGAGGACTACGATCCCCTTCGGAACCACGGAGATAGGCGTTGGGACCAGGAGAGGCGGGGAGAAGCAGAGTTTCATGCTGATAGGCGGCTGAAGAAGCTGAAGATGCCCGTGTTTGAGGGGAGCGATCCAGATGGGTA
The DNA here is from genome assembly GCA_030789695.1 of Scilla litardierei. Taxonomy (NCBI): domain Eukaryota; kingdom Viridiplantae; phylum Streptophyta; class Magnoliopsida; order Asparagales; family Asparagaceae; genus Scilla; species Scilla litardierei. The sequence continues at coordinate 155,460,966 of CM061140.1, read as the reverse complement.
GATCTACTGAGCGTAGATGTACTTCCAGACGATGGGTTTTACCGAGGAGGAGGTCCTGAAGGCGGTGTGCATCTTACTTTGAGGGAGAGGCCTTGGCGTGGTACCGGTGGAAGGTTGCACATAGTCCCTTTTCCTCGTGGGTGGATTTGACAGCCTACTTGATGGATCGGTTCTAGGAGACACCAGGAGGAGATTTTTACGAGCAGCTCAGGGTGCTCAGGCAGGAGGGGACGGTGCGGGACTTTGTCAGGAAGTTTGAGCTACTGTCGGGCCGAGTGCCTGGGGTCACGGAGGAGGCACTCATGGGGAACTTCATGGGGGGCTCAAGCCCTCCATTCGAGCTGAGCTGAGGATGCAGAGCCTGGGGGGTTTGGAGGACCTGATTCGCCTCGCACAGAAGGCTGAGGAGAAACATATGGAGGAGAGGAGGATACATGGGACTTGGGGGACCCAAAATCTCCGACCCACACCAGCAGCGGCAGCGTCGAGGGCACCTGCTGGTGCACCAGAGACTAGGGGAGAGACTCGCCCCGCTACTCTTGGGCGACGGATGACGGAGGCGGAGGTGAGGGAGAGGCGTGCCAAGAGGTTGTGTTTCCGTTGCGATGAGAAGTTCACCCCTGGCCACATATGTTCGAGCCGCATGCTACAGATTACCATGGTGCCAGATGAGGAGTGTCGGGATGACGAGGAGGAGCCCAGGGTGGAGCCACTTGAGGAGGATGAGAAGTCTCACCTAGACTTCGCGGAGGTCTCCCTGAACTCCGTGGTGGGGTTCACACCGAACCACACCATGAAGTTGTTAGGGCGGTTGGGCGATATGGCTGTGACAGTGGTGATAGACAGTGGGGCCACCCACAATTTCTTCTCTACCCGAGTGGTGGAGCGTCATGGGCTGCAGTTGAGCACCATGGAGAAGTTTACTGTTTTGCTGGGGGACAGGGAAGATGGAGGAGAGCAAGGGGCTCTGCAAGGGGTTGTGTCTGACCTTGCAGGGAGTGCAGATTATGGAGGATTTCTTACCCCTGGAGTTGGGGAATGTCGATATCATTCTAGGCGTGCAGTGGCTGAAGAAGTTGGGGGACGTGCATGTGAATTGGAAACGTCTCAGGATGGAGTTGAGGAGGGTGACCGCATGGTGGTACTCACAGGGGACCCCACCCTATGCTTTTCGTTGGTGGCCTTTAAGGCCATTACTTGGGCCTTACAGAGGGAGGGAGAAGGGTACTTAGTGGAGTGCCGTGCAGTTGGAGTTGAGCAGGAGCAGCCGACAGAGGTTCCTGAGGTGGTTGAGCAGATGCTGGAGCGGTTTCAGGAGGTCTTTCAGGACCCGCAGGGGCTACCACTGGTGAGTGGACATGAGCATGCGATAGTCTTGAGAGAGGGAGCAGCACCAGTGAGCGTGCGACCGTACCGATATCCTCATGTGCAGAAGGACGAGATCGAGAGGATAGTCGGGGAGATGTTGCTGGCGGGAGTGATCCAGCCTAGTGTGAGTCCGTTCTCTTCACCAGTGCTGTTGGTGAAGAAGAAGGACGGGAGTTGGCGGTTTGCGTCGACTACAGGGCGCTGAACAAGGAGACAGTGACTGACAGATTTCCCATTCCCGTGATCGACGAGCTGCTAGATGAGCTACATGGCGCAGTTGTGTTCTCGAAGATCGACTTGAAGGCGGGTTATTACCAGATCCTGATGAGGCCCGAGGACGTGCCGAAGACGGCGTTCCGCACACACGAGGGGCACTACGAGTTTCTCGTCATGCCTTTTGGCTTGACGAATGCTCCCTCCACCTTACAGGCCTTGATGAACGAGGTATTTTGGCCGTACTTGAGGAGGTTCGTCTTGGTTTTCTTTGACGACATCTTGGTTTACAGCAGGACCATGGAGGATCACGTGGGGCATTTGGAGACAGTCTTCCGGGAGTTAGGGGCGCAACAGTTGTATGCGAATCGGAAGAAGTGTAGCTTCGGCCAGGTGCAGATAGAGTACCTTGGGCACGTGGTGTCGGCGGAAGGAGTAGCGACGGACCGGGCGAAGATAGAGGTCATGGTGGACTGGCCAGTGCCTACTTCTTTGAGGGCATTGCGGGGTTTCCTTGGACTGACGGGCTACTACCGGAAGTTCGTGAGGGGGTACAGTACGATTGCACGGCCGCTTACTGACCTTTTGAAGAAGGATGAGTTCGCTTGGGGGGAGGAAGCGACCAAGGCCTTTGAGGCCTTGAAGGTAGCCATGACTACGGCCCCGGTGCTGGCGCTGCCTGACTTCAGCATTGTGTTTGTAGTGGAGACGGATGCATCGAGAGTAGGTTTGGGGGCGGTTTTGATGCAGTTGGGGCAGGGTTGTTGTTTCCATTTTTAGATAATTGTAGCTCAGACGTAGCTCGCTTCTTTTTGGGTGTGAAGCAGTGTCAAACCAAAACACCCAACAAGCATAACACCCCTTAGAAGGTATTGTTAAAAGATCATCAATCCCTAATGAAATAGATGTAGCAGTGGCTTGCTGGAAACCCAAAGTCTTCCAGCCACACGCTTTCTGCTAGAGCCCTGCTGAAGTCGGTGTACGAGAGAGAGTTGATGGCGATCGTGTTGGCGGTGCAGAAGTGGCGGCTGTATCTACTTGGGAGAGAGTTCGTGGTCAGGACAGACCAGAGGAGCCTCAAGTACCTGCTTGAGCAGAGGTTGGTGACTGAGGAGCACCATCGTTGGCTTTCGAAGCTGGTAGGGTACCGGTTTGACATTGAGTACAGGCCGAGGTTGGAGAATAAGGCGGCTGACGCCTTGTCTCGGCGAGAGGAGGGAGTGCACCTGAGTGCGCTCTCGTTACCGGTGTGGCTAGACGGGTAGCCCATGTTACAGGAGGCAGAGACCGACCCAGAGTTGAGACAGATCAGGGAGCGACTACAGGACGACGGGGAGGCGCCGAAGGGGTACTCTTTGGAGGGGCACAGGCTGTTGTACCAAGGACGGTTGGTCTTACCGCAGAGGTCGGCCTTCATACCAGTGCTGTTTCAGGAGTTCCACAGTTCAGGGATTGGGGGACACTCCGGGGTGCAGCAGACTTACATGCAGATGGCCCGAGAAGTTTACTGGTAAGGGATGAGGAATGCGATCGCCCTCTTAGTGGCTGCTTGTGATATCTACCAGCGTCACAAGTACATGGCCATGGCACCTGCATGGTTGCTGCAGCCTTTGGCTTTGCCTGAGCGGGTATGGGAGGATGTGACGATGGACTTCATCGATGGGTTACCCAGGTCGGAGGGGTACTGGTGATTTTCGTAGTGGTGGACAGGCTGAGTAAGTACGCACACTTCATACCGCTGAAACACCCGTATACGGCAGTTTCCGTGGCCACATCGTTTACTCGAGAGGTGATACGGCTGCATGGGGTCCCTTATTCTATAGTGTCTGATCGGGACCAGGTGTTCGTGAGCGGGTTTTGGCGGTAGTTGTTCCGGGTAAAGGGAACGGTGTTGAAGAGGAGTACCGCCTATCACCCTCAGACTGACGGGCAGACAGAGGTGGTTAATCACAGTATCGAGACGTATCTGCGGTGTTTTGCCTCGGAGACACCCCGACAGTGGTACCGTTGGTTGGCCTGGGCGGAGTATTGGTACAATACTTCGTACCATTCAGCAGCAGGGACGCCCTTCCGGGTGTTGTATGGAAGAGACCCACCAGAGCTGATTCGATTCGGGAATAGACAGACACCAGTCTCGTTGGTGGAGGGTTACATGGAGGAGAGGGATGGGATGTTGGAGGAGCTGAAGAAGCACTTGCTACGGGCTCAGCAGGTGATGAAAGCGAGGGCAGATGGACATCGTCGGGATGTGAGCTTTCAGGAGGGGGATATGGTATATCTCAAGCTGCGGCCATACAGACAGAGATCAGTGGCGAGGAGGAGGAATGAGAAGCTGTTTACCAGATTCTTTGACCCCTTTGAGATTGAGGCCAAGATTGGCCAAGTTGCCTACAGGCTGAGGTTACCCACGACGGCTACGATCCATCCGGTTTTTCATGTTTCGCAGCTTCGCCACGCTATTAGAGAGCAGACGGTGTCATCCACACTACCACCGACCCTGACGGAGGACATGGAGGTGATGCTGGAGCCGTTGGACGTCAGGGCGGTGCGTCAGGGTCCGGGGCGTCGGCAGGAGGTATTGATACATTGGGCGGAATTGCCGGACTGCGATGCCACGTGGGAGGCGTTCGATGTTGTTCGGGAGCAGTTTCCGGATTTACACCTTGAGGACAAGGTGGCTCTTCTACGGATGTATTGATGCGAACCATGCCGCATCATCAGCCGGCACGTGCTCCGAGGAGGCCGCATCACGTGCGGTGGACGAGGAGGGACCGCCCATGATCACTTACGTGCGCAGGAGGAAACGTGGAGGCGTTAATTAGTTATTATTAGCCTTAGAGGTATTTTGGTCACTCTAGGCCAAATTAGTAAATCCCATCATTCTCTTTATTAGGGCTAGCCGCCATTGTATTTGATTATGCTTAGATTGTTGAGAAACTCTTGAGCATCCTTAGTGAAGGAGATTTAGGCTTTTGTTCCGTTCAATCAAAAGCTCGGAGAGCAAGTCTCCTCTTGAACAAGGCTGTTATCAATAGATTTCCATTGTTTCTCTCAATCTAAAACCCTAAAAATATTCCTCTTTTTAATTTTCCACCTTTAAATTGATTTGCTTGATCGATCCAAGCGGATCGTATCAGATGGTTAAGGATTTGCCTGGCTAGAGCCATGATATTGTTCGAGGAATCCTAGATGATATGAGAATGATATGAGAATGATCGTCAACAGGGGTGTTGTAGTGTGATCTAGGAAACATTTTGATGTATTATAAGGGGATGTATGGTTAGGGATTTACATGGTTAGAGACATGTTTGAGGAGTCCTAGATGATATCAGAATGAAGGATCGTCATCAGACGTGTGATACGACCCGCTAGGGATTTTGGGGGAAAGTTGGATTTTTATGGCGAAAGGTTGGATCTTTATGGCTAAAAGAGTGTATTTGGGGAAAAGGTGATCTTTTTATTGATAATAAAAAGAGATACAATGATAGTTGGCTTCTTTCGAAAAGAGTGCCGCTCTCCTAGCCTGTAATTCAAGAGAAACAGCTTAACTCTCCCACTAAACTAGATTCCACCTCCGAACTCTCTTCTTCTCAATTCTTTTCTCAATTATCCTTCAAGAACGCAGCCCATATGTATTTATAATACTGATTTCTTAATAACCACAGATCTGTTCTTGGACCCACAAAATCACGGATTTGTTCTTGGTACACAGATCTGTCACTGGTTGGCCGTCGCATTCCAATCCTAATATTACTCTGCCCCCAAAGAATCACATTCTTCTCAAGTTGGTGTCATGAAGGCCATGGGTACACTACTCTAAATGGGGTGCTCGTCCCCCCTGGTTCGTCCTCCTCAGCTGCTTGGCCTTCTTCATCCTCGAAAATAAAAAACTGTAGAGCACGATCCCAGCGATGATGTCCCGGTTCGAACATCTCGTCACATCGAAAGTATAAACCTTTGGCGTGTTTGTCCTGAATATCCGTCTGCGTGAGACGTTTGAATCCGCTGTCTAATTGATACTCGCTACTCTTCTACTGACATGTCTGACCTGTCACTGGCTGAGACTTTTGTCCTTCCGTTGTAGCATTTGTGCAGGAGGTGATCTCGCTCATTGCTCTCTTGACAGCTCGCTATGCAGTGATCCTGTTTTCTACCATTTGGGCCAGCTCCAAAACCTCTCCCATGCCACATCGGTCTCAGTATGCGATGCAGCTCTGATGCTAGCCATAAGGTCTTTCAAAAAAATTTCCTCTAACACTGCCTCGGGTATGTCCATCACCCGACCCGAGAGCATCTCGAATCTCTCCCGATAGTCTCAAACGGTGTCCTCCTGTTTGACGACAAGGAGCTACTCATATAAATTTCTCTCATGTGTGTCTCGAAACTGATGAAGCAAACAGTCATGAATTACTCCTACGAGCTGACATGCTATCTCTGTTCCAGACACTAGAACCAGGTCAGAGCCTTTTCCTACAAACAGATATCGACCGCCATCAGCTTTTTCTCCTCTGTGAAACGGTTTATCGTGAAATATCTATCCGTACGGTAAACTCAGGCATACGGATCATCTCCTCAAAATAAGCATCTTTAGCTTATGGACACTGCTAACTCCAGAATTTTTCCAACCGTCAGAGTCTCATTCGTCCTGTTGGAACTCCCGAAAATTGCCCATACCGTTGTCATTGCCCCCCGAAAGGACAATCGCCTCGTGTGAGTCGTCATCATCCTCTTTAAGATCCCCCTCTACTGTCCCATGGGCCGTCGTCCTTGTGGCCATCCTGCGGATTAGTCGTAGCCTCACGGGCATCCTCCATTGTTGTTGACCCCATTCAAAGTCCCCACCACCTTACTCGAAGCCCGGATAGAAGCTATAGTAATCGTCGGGCCCGCATGAAGGTTTGCAGTGCTTAAAGTGTTGTCACCGAGGCCCAGGAGGGTCTCCATCTGCAAACCAGGGTCTGCGGCCCCCAAGATCGCCCGGGATTCATCGGGGTCTCCATCTGCAAACCATGGCCTTCGGCCCCCAAGATCACCCGGGATTCATCGGGCCCTGGACGGCTTGCTCAGGGGTCGTGGGCCCTTGGGCGGCTCGTGCTTTAGTAGGCTTGGTCTAGGCAGACCGCCAGTGGAAAGATTGGATTTTATGGTGAAAGGTGAGATTTTTATGATTAAAAGAGTGAATTTGGAAAAAAGGTGATCTTTTTATTGATAATAAAAATGGATACAATGATAGTTGGTCTCTTTCAAAAGGAGGACCACTCTCTTAGTCTTTAATTCGAGAAATTTAACTCTCTCTAGATCTAGATAACTACTCCTAACTTTCTTCTCAATTCTCTTCTTAATATTCAGCATATCCATCAATTACCGAGCTCCACATGCATTTATAATTACCTAATAATTACAGATATGCCCCTCGTCAATATTACAGATTTACCTTCTGATGCCCAGAAATTACATATCTGTCACTGATTGGCTGCTGCTCCGCAATCCTAACCGCGTGTTATAGTGTGTCCTTGGAACGACCACCACTGCACTTAATTGAGGATGCCATGTTGACCCCTCGAAACGTGTGAAATATGGCTAAACCGAAAATGAGGGTTGTAAGGATACTCAATTAGTTTCAGTAGTAAAACAGATTCAAGGGAACATCGGTTCATAAGATTAAAATTTGGACTGTATATGTCCATTCTTATTTCCATAAAGCGCGTCCTTTGCAACCTTGATATCTCAGACTACAGTTGGCAGCCTTTCATGCTACTTTTCAATGACTTTGTAACTTTCTAGTGTGTCTTCTTGAATAAAATTGGCTTGATATTGTAAAAGTCTGTTGAGTTCTTGAATGTAATCACAGTCTGATTTTATTATTAATTTCCATGTTTCGCATCTCCTTCAGATTTCTACAATTGGAACAGAGTCAAGATACGGTATTGTGATGGTGCATCTTTCTCTGGGGACATGGAAATTCAAGCCAAGGTAACTACTATTGTAGGATTGGTGACTAGTTTCTGAGTCCCTGAATCACTATACTTACAGGCTCATTTTGGGACCTACCTTTATAAGTTTTATTTAGAGGAAAATGACAATGGAGTGTTCTGAGCTAAATTCCATTTTTTGATGTTGCATAGAGTGGAAGAAAACTCTTTTTCAGAGGCCAGAAGATCTGGGAAGCCACTATGAGTGAACTGTTATCGGAAGGACTTGGAAAGGCTAAGCAGGTCATTCCTTCATAATTCATCGCTTAGTAATTTTATTTAATATTACATACATATATCATCTTGCTGTCGGTAGTATCAAACTATTTCAGTAAAATTCATGCTTGTGGACCTTGTGGGTTCATACTGACTAATTGTTATTACCACATTTTAAATGACTTTATCACAACCTAGATGTTCAAAATTATGTTTCTTTGTTAATCATATAGTCTTGACATGCCTAAACCAAAATTATTTGTTGTGGAATTATTTCACATTAACCATATAGTAGTCTGAAAGCGATTATTTCATCCCCGCTGAATGCAAAAACGTATATTCTGTGATAGTTTCTGTTTGGATTCCAGGTCCATAGTTGTTGGAAGATATGTGAACTGTTATTTTTGATGTGGAATGTTACCTCTCCGCCAATATACTTGGAATTGTCAATACGAGTAGGAGATTTTGTACTTAAACTTTTTCAAAAAGTAGTTTAAATGTGGCACTTCTCTAGTTTGGATTGACGTAAAATTAACGATAAGCTGGACAAGTTGCTCATTCTTTTTTAATATTATCGTGACTAACTTTGTCTTAGTGCTTTTTATTATGTACTGGTAGATGGATGTAAATGTAAATAAGTTGTCTAATTGTTCAGGTTCCATATCAATATATGATGTTTTCCGTAATATCCATGTAACTACCTAAATTTGATTTAGAAACAACATCTTGTTCTTGTGTATTTATTCTGTGTTCATCTGGCTCATGTAGTTAAACCTTTTAAACGTGCGAAAATCATACCCAAAAAAAATCATATGCTATTGAATATAGTGAATCAGGCATGATATTAATGCAATACTTTCAGTTTGCAGGCTTTTCTTACAGGATGCTCTGCAGGCGGTCTTGCAACTTTTATACATTGTGACAGTTTCCGCACACTTTTGCCTAAGGATGCTGATGTTAAATGCCTTGCAGATGCTGGTTTTTTCCTTGATGAGTATGTTTCGTTTATGGATTTTCAACAATTTTTCTATTTTAATTTTCTAGTCATTTTTTCAACAATTTTTCTGTTTTAATTTTCTAGTCATTGCCTCGTTACTTCTCATGGTTTGCTTTTAATTCTAATTGCTTGCATTCAAGCAATCAACCTAGCTGCTAAGTAAAATTGAACTCTACAGTTTATAATAATGATCAATGCTCTTTGATGGCGGTCATTGTTAATTGGTTTCTACTTCCAAAGCATGGGCAGCATCAAAAGTGGTGGTCTGGAAATGAATATTTTCATCTCTATGAAATACTTATTAACATTAAGAAGAAAAGCTCTACGATTTGTACATGAAAGTTTTCATTTTTATGAAATAGTTATTAACAGTAAACGAAAATTTTTATGCATTTAAATATTCTACGAGGATTATGAAGAATTTTACTTTTGGGCACACTTGATGCGACTTCTCCAAATAGATCTGGGTTTTCCTTTTAAGGGTCGTTTCTTAGCTGGGAATGCTTAATAAAAGAGAAGAAAATATGGTCTAACATGTTGAAATCCTAAGAAATGTTATTCCGATTCAATTATTTGCATAACTTATGTATCTGAGTAGCTCATAAATAATTTGTGCTTAAAAGTTTCAATCTCTATATATCTTGTTCTCTGAGTAATATCATGTTAACATACCTGAAAATACATAAAGACAACATTGCGCCAGAAGATTTTCAGGATTTCTTGGGCATCACTACCAATTTTTAAGGCAACACAACATGCTAGGGAGTAAGGCATTGTCTGTTTAGATGATGAAAATTTGAATTGTTCGTCTGAATATCTACAAAATAGAATATTGCATCTGTACTTGTAGCCATGACAGGATTGACATGCCCATTGTATCTGTCATGGCACTTATTTTCAGCTTCATTCGTGCACTGTTTTTTCTTTTATTTTCTACTATTTTGTTTATGGTAAGAGGCGTGTTTCAAGATGTGATACCTACCATTGATACAATTTGAGGTTTGATCTGTGGTAACTACTACTCCGGTTATCTGAAACAAGTTTCTGGATTGCTTTAATGTTTGTGGTTATGGTAGCCTTTAAGGTACTTCTACTACAACATGCTCTTGGTGGATTTAGATATGCACTGTTGCTGGATTTGTTATTTTTAGTTGTTTGTTTCTAAGTTTAAGGTGTGGACCCAAACCCCCCTCTTTTTCTCTGGAGGACTTATCTCCGCTTTTTGCATCCAAGTTTGAAGCTACCACCACTTCTGTCACACCCAACACATCACCACCTTGCCCCTTGTTGGTGCATTTTTTGCAGATTGAAGCTTATCTCGACTTCTTATTTATGCGTCAGTCCAACAAGATCGATATAATGTATCCGGGTTTGGATCATAATATTGTATATCTTAATTCTTAAGCATCTGACTTGTTTATTACGACAACCTGAATAAATCCAACAATAACTTCTATGATTTATTGTATATTTCTGTATTATTGCATTTTTTGTGCATGGAAATAAAGTACCAACTAGCAGCAACATGTCAGGCTTATTACAGGTACAATGATTGAGCTCGATTCATACCACTAAATTCCAGGCGATTAGATACTAAAAATGATTATACAATTGGTTTTGTGTAAGCAGAACCGAGCTTAGCTCAGGCGGTATGACATATCCTCCCTTTGTGGGAGGTCATGTGATTGAGTACGAGGGGATTTTTTGAACTAAAATATAGGGGCCAAAATTCATCATGCAACGACTCATGTTTGCTGCGCATGAAGTCTAATCACGGTGCCAGAAGGTTTGTTGTGATTTGGAAAAAAAGAGTAGGAGTTAATTCTTTTTTTGGGAGCTTCCCCCCACATTGATGTGGGTTTCCCCCCATTAGGGGCTTAGTAAGCTACATGCATGTCTATAAAAAACTCTCTAAAAACTCCGAATTTAAAATTTTTTATTTGTTGTATGATCCTTCAACATGACCTGGATCTTTTTAATTCTCCATTCTCACAGTTTTTCCTAAGTGAAAAAACAACTGTCACCTGGTTTTCTTAGATATTTTTGGGGAGAGTTTGACTCGAACACACAACATTCTTCTGGTCTTGAGATAAATTATGTCCCTAATATGTGTTATTTATTCAAAGGGATTGGAGGTTAAAAATATTCTAATTGCAAAAACAACAATCACATGATATTTTAGATATTTTTGGGAGAGTTTGATTTAAACGCAAAAAATTCTTCTGGTCTTGAGATAACTTATGTACCTTTTATTGTTATATGTGTTATTTATCCAGAGAGAAAAAATGTTCTACACTGGGGGACCATGTCCTGTGCAAAATTTTCCCTAAATGATAAAGTTATTCATGTTAACATACTATTTTTAGTGCAACATTTCTAGCTTATGTTACAAAATTATTTTATATTCGAAACAAGATAACGACTAAATGGTGATTAGTGGAGGAGAAATTGTTGCAGAAAATGATTATTTTGGAAGAATTTTACAATAGTCTTCCTGCAAAAAAGTAGGACAACAATTTCTAAAAGTTGGATCTTTGCTGAAAGCCACACTGTGTCAACATGAGACGTATTTACCTGGCATTGTCCACGTGAGCCAGTTTAATTCTGATTCAATCATCCCATTACATGAGAAATCATGAAAAATGACAATATACAGGAAGGTAATGACTGTTAATATGTTAGTAGCTCTTCCTCCAAAAGAAACTAACATTTCTGTAAATCTCTGTGATAAGGTCACAAATAGGGAAACAAAATGGATGTTGCTTTTGTCAGAAATTTATAGAAGGAAATCAAAGTGGTTGTGAGACCAACGGCATTGCAAGTGAATCTTCCATTTGTCCTCTGTTAGTTCCAAGCTTTCAAGACTCATGTTCTTGAACCTCAATGCTAACTGTAGTCGTCGTATGCCCATGAATGGGAAAGCTCAATGGGGCAAATTTCCAAATCCTTCCTCTTACCCTTTGGAAAATTAGTCCTTCAATTAACAGTATCCTTCCTGTTTATCACAATTGTTATTGTGCTTCAAGAAACTTTTGCACGATTTAGTACAATTAAATATAATGCTGGCTTTCCTTTCACCTTTAACTCACCAATGACCATTGTTTGCAGAACCAGTGTAATATGTGTAGTGTTAATTTTACTTTTAACCCCGAGTTTAACGAAATTCTAGTAATAAGTTCCTGTTAATCATTCTGCTCAACAACAATAAATCATTTATTGCAAACCCTGTGGGTTGAGCAAATGGTAATCATTCCGATGGCATTCTGTATTTCTCAATTAAATGCAAACTATGTTTCTTGAACTGGTAATAAGAATAGAATATTATCGATTGCCAGCTCAAAAACATGATGTGGGTAGATACCTAGCACAAACTAACATTATTTGTCAGTAATTGGAAGTGAAGAGCCAACTGTCTCATAGCTTCTCTTGCTTCCTTCGCTTTGGAGTTTCTCCTATGCTTTCATTGGTTATGTCCCACTAATTTTTTTGTTTAATATCTTTTATTGCAGAAAGGATATTTCTGGGAAAAGAACCATGCAGTCTTTCTACAGTAAAGTTGTCCGGCTTCAGGTGTGCTCACTGTTCAATGTCACACATTCATGAAAGCCTTTCTTACTGATCTTCCATTGTTGTACATTATCTACTTCGATTAATAAATCACTCACTGCTGGTAAATGATAGAGCTTGAAGAAATTTAATTATCCACATTCTTTCTTCTTTCTAAAACCATACAATGCCATCTGCACACTTTAAAGATGCATGCTTAATGGTCCTGGTATGCAAGTATTGGTAAGTATTGGTTTTTTTTTGGGTGGGGGGGGGGTCAAGTTATTCATATTAGTATTTTGGTGTTTGAGTCGAGTTAGTCTTTGTGGAATTTGAGTCTTTTTATATTTTGATATTTGAGTCCTTTTGAGTTTTATTTAATATTTTAGAGTTTTTTAAAATCTTTTAGAGTTTTCTTTTATAAGGAAGAGTCTATCACTTTATTTTATTTATTTAGGTATTTGAGTATTATTATAAGTTTGGTTATTAGTATGAACAAAAGTTTGTTTCATCCCATATAGATATCATATAAATATAAATATGCGTCCGTATTATAACTTCTAGAAAGAAAGATTGATTAAATTGAATTTTGTAAATACTATTTGCAATTTCATGATCTATTTCATGGAGGTGCAAGAGTGGGTGATAAATCACCAGAGCAAATGGTCCAAAGAAAATCTTCGCGTGCAAGGTGTTGAAATCGGCGATCGTTCGATTTTCATGGTGAGATTGTATAAAATCTATATACCATTTATCTTTTTAAATTCCTAATTAGTTTTTTCAAATTTTTTCCACATCCATAATTCCTTCTGGTCAGCTTCAGATTTGGTATCAGAGTTAAAAATCTTATATTCATCTTATTTGATCTCTTTCATCATCCTACTATTCTTTAGCTAGGTTCAATTAGTCAAAAAATTCTGTTTCAGTTTAGTTAGAAAAAAATATTTTCCAGTTTATAGCAAAAAAAATTACAACCTAGTATTGTTCCTCTTCATTGTTTTCAAATTCATCAAAGCCCTAAACTAAAATTCCACAAAATCAAGACCCTATCCCAAGCCGAAACCATTATCCAATTTTGAAAACTACCACCTTCATCCTCAGTACCTTCTTCCTGGTCAAAATTGTTGACAACCTTCACTTTAACTTGAGATCTGCAGTCGCCACCATCATAAACTCATGACAGATCTCATATGATAGATCTCATGACTCACCATCATAAACATACTGTGACCAGTTGTCACCGTCGAAGCCTTAATTGTTGACTGCCTCATTAATCACCACGAGGCTTTTCCATCACCACTGCCATTAAAAGATACCGTCTTCATCATGGACAATACCGTCCGACCGCTTCATGATTGTCACTGCCATTTCTTCTTCTTCATTGTTGTTCGCGATTGCTCGAATAGCACTGCCATCATCGTCATTCGTCACCATTGCCGAGTAACACCATTGCAGACTATTTGTTTGTCGAGAAGCGCTTAACCCAGAGAGTTTTGGGGAATCAATTGTGATTAGGTTTGAGATTTGGAGCATTAGAGACCAATTTAAGTTGGGAAACTAATTTCAAACATGATCCGACTTTGGAAGTAAATTGAAAAGTAGATCCGATCTGCTTTCGATCCAAATCTTTGATTTTAACATAGTTCTAAAGATCCGATCCATTACTAATGCCAACATGACCCTATGCTAATTGGGTGATTTCTGGTCCGATTCTTGAACTTTTTGCATGGGATTTTCTCTTTTGATCATGCAGATTGATTCTCTACGATTTCTAGAGATCATACATTACACATAAGTTGATTTTTGTTTTTGGGTAACTTCTAATTTGAACAACATATTTGATTGTTAAATTTTGAAAAAATTCTATTAATTTTGTTTCAGACAATTGATTATCATTGTTTAATTACATATTATTTCTTAGTCGTGATTTGAATGCTTGCATCATCGTAGTTAGGATTGTCCTATCGTTTTTGCATATAGAATCAAACTTTTTTACTTTATTTTATTTTGCATAATTACATATTATTTCTTAGTCGTGATTTGAATGCTTGCATCATCGTAGTTAGGATCATCCTATCGTTTTTGCATATAGAATCAAAATTTTTGGACTCTATTTTATTTTGCATAATTAGTGCACACATATACTTTGGATCTAGCATTTTGCATCATCATCCGTGTATTTGCTTTGCACTAAATGCTATTGCGTAATGGTAAAATTTAAAAACCAACATGACGGATATAAACAATTAAAGCTTATAGGATGAGACAACGAAGGACATGCTCCTTAAGTTGGTACAACAACAGTTTCAAATCCTTCAGGAACTCATTATATGTGTTGCAGCACTAGAAACACAAACACTTGATGATAACACCATAGATGATGATACAAACATTAATCATGAGGATAGAACAAGCACAAGTAGATGTCATACATGGAAAGGTAAATGCCAATGCAATAGAAATTTGATAACAATGAAGATAACACCTATGATATCGATTATATGTATTGCTGAAATGATTCTTCGTATATGATTAAAATGTGTTCCCACTTTTGATGTCTCATACAACATCTAGATCTTTTTTGATTGCCTAATAAAGATAGATCACTTTGATTGATATGACAATGTCTTACACATGTAAGGTTTGCATTGCTAAGATGTAGTTGCAGGTGTCATCGAAAATTTATTGGATTTTGTCGAAATACCGCTTAAGAAGCTAGGATAAGAACCTTTGCAATCATGGGCTGAGATAAAAGCAAAAGTTAAAGAAAAATACATTCCTTCTTATATAGACAGTCTCCTAGATCATTTGATTAATCTACGACATGTGACTGGATTATACGATAAATATAGATAGATTTGATGATCTACTCATTAGATGTGATCTTTTGTAGGACCCTCAATTCATTTTGTTTAAATTTTATACGGGGCTTAGATTAAAGCTTCACAATATGATGATCTCACACATTGTGAGTACTATTAATGATGACTTTTATTTAGTTGATAAGTTAGAAACTTCTTTGAAATCTTTCACAGATAGAAATTTTACATGTACAGTTGAGAAGCAACTTAAGAGGCCATTTAAGAACACTACCAAATTTGGTATTACTTTGGCTAAATGTACAATTGGAAAGGCCAAGGTTAGTGAGTCAGCAAAAAACATAGGTTGTCTAATGTTTCAAGCGTCACGGGTATGATCACTTTGCTAGTTAATGCCCCAATAGAAACTTACATGTTGGAGCAAGTCCTAGTGAAGATGGGGTATATAAGAAAGAGTGTATTCCATTTGAAGGTACTAATGATGCAAATGATGACTTAAAGGAGTACACTATCCGTTTGCATGACGTTAGGTGTCTGGCTACTACACTTATGAGTGAGAAAGATTGATGAATGATAACTGTTTACACCTACATTAAGATTGAAGATAGATCTTATAGAGTAATAATTGACTGATGTAGTTGTACAAATTTAGTCACTACGTCATAACATCATTTATAGCCTTACAATGTTACATGCTGATAATTCACATGCTGTTATCCAATGTTATTTAGTGCATATACATTCTTAAACTATCATGATTGCTTTTGCTTGGATGTTTTAGTGACATATGATGTACATATCATATTTGTTATGTCATAACAGTACGACTTAAATATTTCATATTATAAGAGGTCTAACACATACACATTCATCTTTGATAGAATGAAAATTATGTTGTTTTTAGCCAACTCAAAAGTGTAGTTGGAATAAAAGAGTGTGTTGGTCGTTAATAAGTACCAACCAAAATCATTGCACATCGTGGTGCTGAGTTCCCTAGAGTTAGATATTAATCATAGACCTATTGCATTTTTTGAGCATTATACATATCATTTGAGTGTTTTGCATTCTGAGACTTATAATTTTTTTTCAATTAATCATATTACTCACAAATTCGTTAGTCAGATAGAATTTTATATAGGAATATGCCATCATGGATGAAATCACTAAAGTTTATTCAGAAAGGTTCATCGTTGTACCTGTAGAGAGGTTTTGCACACATCGTATATGTTCTCACCAAGCTTTACCAAGGATTGCTCCTGATATGACTGAATCAATTACTCCTCAAGATCTTGATGATAGCTATTTGTTAGCGGATTTGATTTCCTATCCATTACATGTGCCATGATCAAGACTGTTTAGTTCTGTCCGATTGTGCTCCTTTTCTTGCTATTCATCACAAGGTGAATTTTCAAATTTGAGAAGAATTGATGGGACTTCAACTTGGATTCATATTAGTGTTTTATTGTTGAGTCGAGTTATTCTTTGTGGTTTTTGCGTCCTTTTATATTTTTTTATTTGAGTCCTTTTGAGTTTTTTTTCACTCTTTTAAAGTTTTCAATTCTAAGGAAAGACTCTTTAATTAGATTTAATTTTATTTATGTAGATATTTGAGTCCTATTAAGAGGAGTATAACTATGCGTCTGAATAAGAGTTTGTTGCTTCTTTTATAAATATGAGTCTGTAATCAAATTTTTAGAGATGAATGAGTGATTCAATAAAATTTGAGTTTTGTAAGTGTGTTTGCAACTTCAAAATTTTTTGCATGAGAGATGTGATAATAGATGAGAAATCACGTGGGTGAGAGGTTCAAAGAAATTTTTTATGCACGAGGTTTTGAATTTTGTAATCGTTTAATTTTCATGATGTGATGCCCAAACCCTATTTATTTTTTATATTTTCAATCCTTAATTAGTTCTTTCTAATTTCATCCAACACTTCCAGTCCGCTTCAGGATGGACTTCTTTGTGTCATACCTATTGGAGGTGGATTGTTTTTAATACATCATTGTTGTGATATGAATCTCACTGTCATCTAAATGTATTGAAATATTATTAGTTTTGGCATCCCGTAAATTGGCGTATGACAAAAGCGAGAAAGGATGTGGGAATTTGGAGAAGAAGAAAACTAATAATTTATAACTTTTCAGGCCCCGCATCCCAAAAATATAACGATCACCGCACGCACGTCTGGCATGCAGAGATTTTTTTGGATCTATCGCTCATGCAACCAAGCCCTCTCTCGCACGTCAATGCAAAAGTTTTAATTTTTATGAAGAAACTTAAAGTTTAGGCCAAAATTTTATCCTTCATTCATCTATCTAAAAAAACAAATAAGATTGTTGCATTTATATAGGCTTATAACTTGGGTTTTTAAATCACTTCTAATATATGACTAAAACTCTAAAATAACTAAAACTCTCAAAAATAATAACATACTCAAAAGAACTCGGACTCTATCCAAAAGAAAACAACTAAAAGACTCAAAGGACTCAAACTCTATCCATCTCATATATAAAATTAAAAAGGACTCTTACTGAAATTTAAATTTAATTTCTATCATTTTCTCCGGCTTGAGAACTCTATCACCTAGTGAATGTTAACAGAAATAACACAACCGGACAGAAATCAGTAGTGCCTTGTAATCGGAGAAGATGCATTTATGAATTTTGAAGTGTAGTAGAATGTATATTTGCAGACAAACACCACCTTTTGAAAATTTCTCCCAAATCACAAAAATGAAAACATATGAAAATTCTTATTGATAAGACGTGAAAGATCTGGGATGGCAAACTTGATGTGACCAATGTCCTTAAGCTTCCGTAAAATACTTGACTCAGTCATATTGGGATCATCGCCCGGTAAAACTCGTCAAGAACATGTTTGATGCATGCGAAGCCTCCTCATTGGCTCTAGTACGAATGTCTCCAGATAAACTCTTATCATATCATCATTCATAACCGTAAATTCATGTAAATTTCTATTTGATTCTACAACAGACTTATAAGTATCATTTTAATTGCAAGAATTTCATAAGTCTTGAGATGTAAAGCACTCAAATCATATATAAAATGCTTATAGAATGCATTAGGAATATGCTCAAAGCCAACTCTAAGGAACTGTGAGATACATGATGAGATATTAAAGTTAGTGGCTTATTAATATATAACGCATTCTTTTGATTTTCTATTATGCTCTTGGGTCTATAAAAGGGTCAACACGATTTTCTTTTGTCCAAATATAAATGTGTATATGTTGGATCTATCACAATATGTAAATCTTCATATGTATGACATCACAACAGATGTTAACGTAATGGCTCAAAATCTTGATAGATACTAAACAATGTTATGCCTCAGAATCTGATTTATCATAAACCCATGTAATATTATAAGAATGTGGATGCGGTTCAGCTTTTAGTCGCATCTTCTCAATAGCTGATTTGACGACTAAATTAGTATAACTACCTCCGTTAGTCATCACTTTGAAAGGTATATCTCCAATTTTGACGTAGTTAAAGAAAATTTTAGTTTTTCGCCAATCATACTCACTTATAGTAACTAGGCACCTAAGGACTTGTAACCGTGCACTAGATTCTACTAAATTATTATCTGTATTATCAGTTTTCTCAGGTGGAATGTATTCTTCTTCAACCAATTCATCATCATTATTCACTTCTCCCACAAATAGGCTCTTATTAGGGCATTGAGTAGCAAAATGACCAACATCATGACATTTAAAACATTGCATCTTTTGGATTTTTTTGTTGTGACGGTTCTCCAGCCTTGGTATTTCAATTCATCTCTTTAGTGGCATTAGCTTCTGATTGAGTCATGCTGTCAATTGGTCACTTAAATTGCCCCTAACTTTAAAAATATGCTTCCTATTTATGGGGATTCTCATGGATTCCAAATTTAAGGCTGGGTTAAATGCTTGTTACACATTATGGGAAAGCATATCGTGCCTAATGTCTGCTCTCGATCCAGAACAAAACCTAGTAAGGGTATATCGAGTGTCTTGTAGCTTATTCCCAACAAATGTTATTGAACTTAGTTATGTATTCATGCGTCCTTGACATAGGTCGTTCAGTTTTTCTCGTCGGCGATCTCTTTATATAGAAGGCAAATATTTCTCATTGAGCTTGATTTTTATTTTATTCTAAGTTTATATAGGTCTAAGATGCTCTCTCTTGTTGCTCTTTATTGATTTCAGAAAATTTTAACTGATCATATTAGTTTTATCTTAGCAAATTGGACCTTCTGCCCGTTTAATAACAACTGACATTCGAACAAATGCTCCATGTTTGCCAGCCAATCTAAGATGGTTTGAGGATTATAAGTTCCATTAAAATTAGGAAAATCTATCTTAATCCATCGTATAATATTATATTTACCAAAATTATCTTTAAAATTCTCATCTTGTATCCCTATTATTTCGATTATTTTAATTTTTGATCATTGTAGGTTCATCGTCAAATGTACTCTTTACGCTTCATCTTCAAAATTTTGTTCCTTATTCAATTTACTCTCAAGACTTTTAGGCAATCTTTGTTTGATTTATGTTAACTTTTAGTTCTAAATATATTTTAAAGTTGCTTTTCTTGTCTTTAAATTGCATTATCATCCATGTCTGATCATAAGTTTTTGTCAGTACATAATAACATGCAATATCAATCAGTCTCACAAAAACGAATGCAAGATCCTAAACTTCAACTAGATGCATAATTATACAAATAAAATAAAATCCTAAGGTCCAAATCTATATGACAAAATGCAATGTTAGCATTAATTATACAAATAAAATAAAATCCTAAGGTCCAAATCTATATGACAAAATGCAATGTTAGCATTAATTATACTAATAAAATAAAATCCTAAGGTCCAAATCTATATGACAAAATGCAATGTTAGATATACTAATACAATACACAGATTGAGACTATAAAATGATGCAATATCAGTGATATTAACTAAATCTGAACAAAATCAAATAGAATTTTTTTGGAATATAACAACTAAAGATTTGATCAGATTAGAAGTCGCTTGAAGTGAAAGTCAGCTTTGTAATACCACATAAGACATCTAGAACTAGCAGAGCTTTAATCCAGATGATCGGAAGATGTTCGGGTTTTGGCTTTGAAAAATCAGCAAATTTTTAATTTTTTTCATTTTTTTGTTTATTTTCTCTGTTTTTATCTCACCCTCTGTTTTTTCTTTCAAATGTTCTATTCTCTCTCTTTTTTAATTATATATATATATCTCTTGGTTTTTTAATCTCTCTTTTTTGATTTTTTTTCTTTTGTTCTCTCTTTTTTGATTTTTTTATCCTTTTGTTAATCTTTTTTTCTGGTTTTTTGATCTCTCTCAGTTTAATCCCTTTTTTGATCTCACTTTCTGTAAAAAATAATCCAAATCTAATTGGAAGAAAGGAAAAAAGAAAAAGAAAAGGGAGGGGTTTAAATCTAAATCCTAAAGATGGGAAGATAATGATAAAGAAAAGATAAAAAAGAAGAAAAGAAAAAAAGGATTTTTTTTATATTTGATCTAAAACCTAATAGAAAAGGAGTTTTTATGGGGAAAAGAAGAGAAAAGACGAAGACCAACGAGATTTTGAGCTCTGATACCAAGTGTGATACATGACGGAAGCAAGAAGGGATTTATGGATTTGATAACTTTTCGGGACTCGCATCCTGTAAAATCACGATCACAGACTCGCACGTCTCTCATGCGGAGATTTTTCGGACCTCTTGTACTGGCAACCAAGCCCACTCTCGCATACAAATGTAAAAGTTTTAATTTTTATTGAGAAATTGAAAGTTTACATCAAAATTTCTATTATTCATTCATCGATCTAAAAAACAAACAAGTTTGTCACCTTTATAGAGGCTTACACGTTGGGTTTCAAAAATCACATCCATTGTTTAACACTTTAACTAAAACACCAAAATAACTAAAACACTTATAAATAAATAAACTATTCAAAAGGATTCAAATTCAATTTAAAATAAAATAACTAAAAGACTCAAATGACTCAAACTCTATCTACATCTCACATAAAAAATCAAAAAGGACTCTATCTGGAATTTAACTTTGATTTCTATCATAAACACTCCCATAAAAAAGAAAAAAGAAAAAAGAAAAAAGAAAAAAGAGAAACACTACCACCACTTCCAGTGAGGAAAAAGTATAAATCCATGTCTATACATATTTATCACATCCCATGTTTGTGCAATGTATATACGCATGCATGCATCCTTACATATGTATAACATGCATGCATGCGCATATATAGACATACATATGTATGATGTGTATTATGCATATGCATGTGTGCATTACTGCAGTCACCTATTGTTTCTTATCACATTGGTGGATTTTTTCCCCTCAATTTGTTTCACAGAATGTAGAGGAAAACTTGCCGACTGATTGCACACAAAGGATAAAACCCGCACAGGTTAGCGCCACATTTGTTATTGTTAGCACCAGCCAATTGTTGGAACGACCTTTGATTTTTGGTCTAACATGCATCCTTGTTTTTCCTGAAATTTGTATATCAGTGCTTCTTTCCTCGTGAACTTACCAAGAGAATAGAGACCCCATTTTTTATTCTTAACCCAGCTTATGATTTTTGGCAAGTAAGTGCTTATTTTTATGCTTCCTTCTGTTGTCTTAATGTATACTTTCTTAAATTTTGATATTCCAAAATACCATTTAGCATACTCCAGATACAACATATTCTGGTGCCAGAAACATCTGATCCTCAAGGGCACTGGCTGAGGTGCAAGAAGAATATACGCGATTGTGATTCCAATGAGATTGAAGTACTGCAAGGTTACATCATAAACTTGTCACTGGGGCTTTGTGCATGCTTTTAAGAAAAACAGAAATGATTTCTCTACAATAGATAATTTATTATGATCTCCTTAACAGGTTTCAGGGCTTCGATGCTTAATGCCTTGAGTGAATTTCAGAACAAGAAGGATACGGGCCTGTTTGTTAATTCATGCTATGTACACTGCCAGACAATGAGTAATATCACATGGCACTCTCCGACATCTCCCAGAGTTAAAAATAAGGTAGATTCTATTCCGTGTAATCGTAATTTCTCCTTTGAAAATTTTGATTTTACCTGGATTCCTCCTGCACATGTGCATTTCTTCTGCGCACGCCTTTGCTTTTCCCTAGGATCAGGGTTATTGTAAGTCTCATTGACCTGATGACTCCACCTCGCTGATCTTATCTCATGATGATCCACACCCCAAATGACCAGCCAAACAATACCTAGAGAACTGTATCACTTTATATTCTGAGGGGGAAACTCTCTAACCAATCCCTTTTTAAGGAAATAGGGACAATATGTTGGGAATCGGCCAAGCCTTACCCTGTTCCGAGTGGGTCCAGCCTGGGTAGAGATAGGCGTATGCCAAACATTTAACCTTTAATCTGCTTAGGCCTATGTTTTCTTCCTAACTATTAAATGGGCCAGGTTTGGACTTTGGGTACTTGCTATGGACCCAAATATGTTATGTTTAGCATATCTATATAATTCTAATGGTTGAGGGTTTTTTCTGTTGTGAATCGTCGTAGATCGATTCACAATTTAAAAGAGGAAAATTAAAAGAGAGGAAAAAGTTTATATTTTTGCTTGATTGAGACAAAGAACCTAGATAATGATCTTATTAGAGACAAGATCGATCTCCACACTTTGGATGAACGGGCCAAAGTTTAAGAACCTTCAATTGACACTTGAGAGTTTTTCTCACAATTCAAGCATAAGGAAAAAGATGACGGCTAGACCTAATATAAAGAAAGATGAGGGATTTTGGTAAAAGACCAAAATACCCTCCCACTAAGAAAAAGGCCTAAACCGCGCTCCTGCGTCTCCTGCAACGTGCGTAAGTGATGACGCCTCCACCGCCACGTGCTCCATCCGTCGAGGGGCTAGGTGCGCTCGCATCAATACCCCCCCTAAAAGAGCCACCTTGTCCTCAAGGTGGAAATCCGGATACTGCGCCTGGACCACATCATAATACTCCCAAGTAGCGTCGCAATCTGGTAGCCCTGCCCAGTAGATCAGCACCTCTCTCCGCCGTCCCGCTCCCTGGCGAACCGCCCTCACCTCCAAAGGCTCCAACAACACCTCCATGTCCTCCGTAAGTGTAGGGGGAAGAGTGGAGGAAACATCATGGTCTCCAATCGTCCGCCTCAACTGCGACACGTGGAACACAGGGTGAATCGTCGACGTGGCTGGCAGCCTCAACCGTTATGCCACTTGTCCGACCGTGGCCTCCACCTGATATGGGCCGAAGTAGCGAGCTGCCAGCTTCTCGTTCGGCCTCCTCGCCATCGATCTCTGCCTGTAGGGACGTAGCTTGAGATAGACCATATCTCCCACCTGGAAGCTAACGTCCCGTCGATGCCCGTCCGCCTGAGCCTTCATCACCTGCTGAGCCCGCAACAGGTGCTTCCGCAGCTCCTCCAACAGCACATCCCTCTCCTCCTTGTACGTCTCCACTCACGACACAGGAGTCTGACTGTTCCCAAAGCGCACCAAGGGTGGAGGGTCACGTCCGTACAACACCCTGAAAGGCGTTGTCCCTGCTCTCGAATGGTACGAGGTGTTGTACCAATATTCCGCCCACGCCAACCACCTGTACCACTGCCTAGGTGTGTCTGAAGCAAAGCACCGCAAGTACGTCTCTAGGCTGCGGTTGACAACCTCCGTCTGACCGTCGGTCTGTGGGTGGTAAGCGGTACTCCTCTTCAAGACCGTATCCTGTACCCTAAACAGCTCCCTCCAAAAGATGCTCATGAATACCTTGTCTCTGTCGGACACGATGGACGTCGGTATCCCATGCAGCCGTATCACCTCCTTCATAAACGCCGCTGCTACTGATACGGCTGTGTAAGGATGCCTCAAGGGAATGAAGTAGGCATACTTACTCAACCATCCACCACCACCATGATCACCGTGTACCCCTCTGAACGTAGTAGCCCGTCGATGAAATCCATGGTAACATCTTCCCACACCCTCTCTGGTAGTGCCAACGGCTGAAGCAGTCCCGCTGGAGCCATCGCCATGTATTTGTGACGCTGACAGACGTCACAAGCTGCAACTAAGCGTGCAATCCCCCTCTGCATCCCTGGCCAGTACACCTCTCTGGCCATCCTCTGATAAGTCTGCTGCACCCCCGAGTGACGCCCCGTCACGGAGCTATGGAACTCCTGGAACAAAACGGGTATGAAGGCAGAGGTCCTCGGCAACACTAACCTCCCCTGGTACAGTAGTCGGCGCCCCTCCAATGAATATCATGCCGGCCCGTCCGCCCCACTCTGTAACAACTCGCGGATTTGCTGCAACTCCGCATCACCATCCGCCTCCTGCAACATGGGCTCCCAGTCCAGCCACATGGGCCTCGACAATGCCCTCAAGTCCACACACACTCCTCCCGTCGAGACAAGGCATCCGCAACCTTGTTCTCCAACCCGGGCCGGTACTCTATCTCAAAGCGGTATCATACCAGCTTGGATAACCAACGCTGATGCTCCTCTGTGACTAACCGTTGCTCGAGAAGGTATTTGAGGCTCCTCTGGTCCGTCCTGACCACATACTCCCGAACCAACAGATAGGGCCTCCACTTCAGTACTGCCAACACTATGGCCATCAACTCCCGCTCATAGACCGATTTCAGCCGCGCCCTAGCTGATAGCACCTGGCTGAAATAGGCTATGGGTCTCTCCTCCTGCATGAGTACCGCCCCTAAACCATACCCTGATGCGTCCGTCTCCACCACAAAAGTCTTGCCAAAGTCTGGCAAGGCGAGCACTGGCGCCGTCATCATCGCCACCTTCAAGGCCTCAAAGGCCTTGGTGGCCTCCTCCCCCAGTGGAACCCATCCTTCTTCAGCTGCTCCGTGAGGGACCACGCTATAGTGCTGTACCCCTTGACGAACTTCCTGTAGTAGCCCGTCAGCCCCAAGAAGCCTCGCAGTGCCCGTAAAGTAGTAGGCACCGGCCAATCCAGCATGGTTGCTATCTTTGCTCTGTCGGCTGCCACCCCCTCAGCTGACACCACGTGCCCCAGATACTCCACCCTCGCCTGACCGAAGCTGCACTTCTTTCGGTTGGCGTGTAGTTGATGTGCAATCAACTCCCTGAACACCACCTCCAGGTGGTTAATGTGCTCACCCATGCTCCTACTGTAGATGAGGATGTCGTCGAAGAAGACTAGGATAAACCGTCGCAAGTAAGGCTGGAAGACCTTGTTCATCAAGGCCTGGAATGTCGAAGGAGCGTTTGTCAAGCCGAACGGCATGACCGGGAACTCATAATGTCCCTCATGAGTGCGGAAGGCGGTCTTCGGCACGTCCTCTGGCCGCATCAAGATCTGGTGGTACCCCGCCTTCAGGTCGATCTTCGAGAAGATCGCCGCCCCATGCAGCTCGTCAAGCAGCTCGTCGATTACCGGAATAGGAAACTTGTCGGCGACAGTCTCCTTATTCAGCGCCCGGTAATCGACGCAGAATCTCCAACTACCGTCCTTTTTCACCAGTAGTACTGGAGAAGAAAAAGGACTCACACTTGGCTGGATCACGCCAGCCTGCAGCATCTCACGTACCATCCTCTCTATCTCATCCTTCTGTACATGCGGATACCTATAAGGGCGCACGCTCATCGGTGATACCCCGTCACGCAGTACTATCGCGTGCTCATGCCCCCTCGTCGGAGGTAGCCCTTGCGGGCTCTGGAAGACCTCCTGGTACTGCTCCAGTACCGAATCCACCTTCTCTGGAGTCTCCTCCTGCTGCTCTTCCTCCGCTGACAACCCCTGGTACTCCACCAAAAACCCATCTCCCTCATCCCGCAACGCTCGCGTAATGGCCTTAAAGGCCACTACCGAGAAGCAGAGGGTCGGGTCCACTGTCAGCACCACAGTCTTGCCCCCTCCCGGAACTCCATCCGAAGAAGCTTCCAGTTCACCTTCATCTCCCCGAGCTTCTTCAGCCACTGCACCCCCAATATGACATCCACGTTGCCCAACTCCAGCGGCAAGAAGTCTTCCACTATCTGAAGCCCATGCAGTGTGAAAAACACCCCCTTGCAGAGCCCGTTACTTTCTTCCATCTTCCCTGTGCCCAACAACACAGTGAACTTCTCCATCGTGCTCAACTCTAATCAGTGACGCTCTACCAGCCGCCTCGAGATGAAGTTGTGGGTCGCCTCACTGTCAATCAGCACCGTCACCGTCTGATCCCCCAATGTCCCTGCCAACTTCATGGTATGGTTCGGAGTGAACCCTACCACGGAGTTCAGCGACACCTCCGCAAAGTCCATGTGCACATGCTCCTCCTCAGGCTCCTCCACAATCATAGGCTCCTCCTCCGGGTACTCCTCGTCGGGCACGATCACGATCTGCAGCAACTTGCTCGCACATCGATGACCGGGGGTAAACCTCTCGTCACACCTGAAACATAGGCCCACCGCTCACCGCGCCCGCACATCAACCTCCGTCATGCGCCTACCAGGTACGGCGGTGCGGACCTCCCCTGCAGCTGGTCTAGGTGGTACTGGTGCTGGTGGCCCGATAGCTGGTCTAGGTGGTGCTGGTGCTGCCGGGCTGCGCTGGCCCTGCGCCCCCCCAAGTCCCCCTAATGCGTCTCTCCTCCGACTGCTTCTCCTCCGCCTTGTGAGCTAGGCGAAGGACATCCTCCAAACACTGAGGGATATGCATCCTCAGCTCTGCTCTTATAGAGGGCTTCAACCCTCTCATGAAGTTCCCGATCATCACCTCGTCAGTCACCCCCTTCACTCTACTGTTCAGCATCTCGAATCTCTCCACATAGTCTCTCACTGTCCCCTCCTGCCTCAGGGCCGACAGATGCTCGTAGAAATCCCCCCTACTGTCTCCTGGAATCGGTCCACGATCAGCGCTGATAGCTCCTCCCAGGTACGAAAAGGGGACCGTGCGATCTTCCACCGGTACCATGCCAGGGCTTTCCCCTCAAAGTAAATCCCGATGGCCTTCAGAACATCCTGCTCCGTCAGCCACATCACCTGGAAATACCTCTCTGCTCGATATATCCACCCGTCAGGATCGGTGCCATCGAAGGTAGGCATCTTCAGCTTCATCAACCGCATGTCGGCGTTGATGTCTCCCTGCTGTCCCCTATCTCCTCCACGGTCACCGCCCCGCACCAAAACTCCACCCCGGGGCTCCATCGGGCCTTCCCCATCAACCACGTACAACTCCTCCGGCCATGCAGGTCTCTCCCAAGCCTCGGGCTGATAGTGATGCCCGGGAAACTCTGGTGGTCGTGCAAACACGGGCCTCGGCCTAGGTGGGGCGGTCTCCGTTCTCCAAAATTGGCCCGCTGGGGCCCCAATAGCTGCTCCCGAAGCCCATCCGCCTCTCGATGTCTCCGAAGTTCCTCCAGATTGGGGTACGAACCCCGCCACACCGCCAAAAGTCCCTCCCGTGCTCGCCACGCCTCCGGAAAAGTCGCCCGGGCCCGCTGACCCCGTCCCGGGGTCCAGCGGCCCTACCCGGCCCCAAACAGGGGCCGGAACCCCTTCGTCGCCCCCGCCTGGGGCTGTCGACCCCCAGGCGGGGGTCGCGCGGCTCGCCCGACCCCCGATGGGGGTCGGCGGGCCCTGGGCACCCCCGGCGGCCCCGATTGGGGTCGCCGAGGGCCGGGGGTTGCCGGTCGGGCCCGCCCAGGCCGTGGATGGGCTGGGCGGGCCGGGCGACCCCCAAACAGGCCCGACAGGGCCCGTGGATGCTGTTCCGGGCCCTGTCGTGCCAAACCCTAGCCCGCCGGCTAGGGTTTGAGCCGCCGCCGCCGCATTTGATTCCCCGTGGCTTGGGGGTTCCTGATTTGTCGAATCGATGCCGGAATCGCCTTGGATCTCTTCCGTTGCCCTCTCCTTGTCGCGATCCGCCGCCTTTTCCTTGGTCAAACCTTGCAACATTGCCATTATCGCCGGAATTGCAGCAGTGGCGTCCTTCAAACTTTTAAGATCCCTTCCTGACTCTGCGGCTTCCTTTCTCATGATCCGAAGCTCCGTTTGAATGTCCTCTTGGGTGTTTGCGTGATCCTTGATCGAAGCTTCCATCGTTTTCCTCAAACCCTCGATCTCTTGATTGAGATCGTCGCGGAGACCTTGGATCTTCTCGTCCACGGAAGCTCTCGTCCCTGTCGCCATGGAATCGTAGTACTCTGATACCAATTGTTGTGAATCGTCGTAGATCGATTCACAATTTAAAAGAGGAAAATTAAAAGAGAGGAAAAAGTTTATATTTTTGATTGATTGAGACAAAGAACCTAGATAATGATCTTATTATAGACAAGATCGATCTCCCCACTTTGGATGAACGGGTCAAAGTTTAAGAACCTTCAATTGACACTTGAGAGTTTTTCTTACAATTCAAGCATAAGGAAAAAGATGACGGCTAGACCTAATATAAAGAAAGAGAAGGGATTTTGGTAAAAGACCAAAATACACTCCCACTAAGAAAAAGGCCTAAACCGCGCTCCCGCGTCTCCTGCGACGTGCGTAAGTGATGACGCCTCCACCGTCACGTGCTCCATCCGCCGAGGGGCTATGTGCGCTCGCATCATTTTCATAATATAAATTTTTATTGTTCTTTTTGCCATACATATGTGGATTCTTATATGCACATAATAGAGGCCGAATTGCATAATATTAACTAGTTTTATGCACGTGATTTGTACGTAAATAGAGGAATTATTTATGTTTATAAACTGCTTATTATATATTTTCAAATTTTTTTTATTTTGGCATGGTGTGCAAGACCTTCAACTTCTTGGGAGGGGAACGCTTTGATCTCTTTGTTTCAAGAAATATAAATTTATATGATAATGGGACATATATATGATAATGGAGAATAAGAGGGGGTGTGGTTCCAAAATTTGTAATTTTAGGAGTATCAATAGACATTTCTTTCCGTTATAATTGGTGAAGAGTTACCATTTCACTTCATATATAAAGATAAAAATAAGATGATGTTGATTAAATGTCATCTCTTATAAATCTTTAGCATAATTGATAATGTGTCCATAATATTTGAATATGGAATTTTTCGGTTACTCGTTTTAATCTATTCTTCATACAGTTAACACAAAGTTATTAATTACATTAAAGTTTATCTTTTTATTAGCGAATAATTAAGGTCCACTTGTGACTTGGGTCCAGGCCACTTAATATTTAAATGAGCCAGGGATTAGAAATTCAAGCATGATATATAAATGGGCGGGGCTTGGACTCATGACAAGTAAACATGCTTATATGAGTCCAACTCGACCATGTACCATTATTGATTACATACTTGGAACATTTTTGCGGGGAAGGTGAACTCCAAACCAACCAAATCATTAACTTATGTTTTAGGTTCCTGAGTTTTTATGCTTGCCAACATTTTTTTACAGCGTTTTGGCCATTCTGATTTACTGTTGGATATTCTCAAGTCACACAAGTTGAAAAAAAAAGAGGCAAAGAGAAGGTTACCTTCCCATGTGGTATCCAACCCTTGGTGTAATTGATATAAGTGAGACCCACCATGAAAGCTTTTGAATCATTAGCCTTAGAAAAGGGTTTGGTCCCTCCTTAATAAAGATTGCATTAAAGGAGAACGGGGGGAGTTTGGGAACGGCAAAGAGATGATTACTTCGCATGGGATTGGGAGGAGATGATAGCAATTGCAATAATGTTTATCAAACTTGTGCATGTGGGGTACCTGTGTCTTGTTCTCAAAAGTAATGTTCTTGTTCTAATCTTCAAACTGATGAAAACAATGCACCCCCTAAACCTGGAGAACTAACCATAGATACAACAGGAAACCTGGAGAGTAAACCAAAGGTTTGTCCTGAACTTTTGGGGTCGGCTGCATGAACCATTTTCTTTCCATTCAATCCTGGTAGAATATTGAAATTATGGGTTGAAGTAGTACCGTTGTATCCTTCTTAAGCGTATCCATTCGCCCGTATTTGCCCTATGATCTTGTTATACGCATGCTGGCTTTCTATTGCACATGATGAAACCATCTCCATATGTTTTTGCTCATTTTATCTTACATTTGTTTCTCATTCAATTTCTTAGCATAATGGAATCATCCATGTTTCACATGTACACCCCCGGGATTAACCCTGTCCTTGAGCTTCATTAAAAATGCCCTACCCTCATTTGTGAATGATTATGCAAGGGTCCAATTCATTTTATTAGATGACTCGATTTCAATGCAAGCGACGCTAACCAGTTATTTGAGGATTACATGGTTATTGAAGGATCAAATGCATTCAAAAACAAGATATATACAAATATTGAGAAAAAAACAAAATAGATCAAATCTTAGCAAGACCTTCGACGATGGATGTACCAATGGGCCCAAAATTATGCCTCCAAGAAACGTTGTTGTCTGTTGTGAATTGAGTTGTTCCATGATAATTTTCCATGTGCCCGTCTGTGTTATCGATTTGGAAAAACTGACTCGAGTCCTTAACCCGTTCACAAGGAAAGAGGCACGTTGCCGTCTGAGCTAAGCTTAGTTGACTCGTCGTGTTCTGTAACATTAGACATTCATGAAGAATGGCGACATAAACCCTAGGCCTAGTAGTAGCATGCGTGGGATCTCAAACTCTGGATGTAGACACTTGCTCTCATGTTGAAGAATGCCAACGTAAGGTCAGTTTTGGCTTCCTTTTCGACTCATTGGTACATAGCCAGTGCGTTTTTGTTGTGTTTTGGTTGGGAAAGACTCGTGGGTTAGTCCCAAATGGATTAGGCGCAGCCCTAATTGGAACTAGGCACCATATAAAATAGCCTTAATTGCCAAATTGAACCTACATTTGATTAGAGAAACATATGATACAATTAAATCATCATGAGAGCCTACATCATTTATGTGGCTAGTGAGCCCACTCTCTAAAAGAAGTTCAACAATCTATATATAAATTACAGGAAGCGCCGTAGATCCCCCAAAAGCAATAAATCCAACCGCATACCTAGAGGGTTAGTTGCTCTGTTTCATGTATATTAGTTTCTTTCTTCCTCGAAAACTTTCATCTTATTCAGAGAAGAAAAAACTCCCTTCTCTTCATCCTCCTCATGTACTCTCAAACTCGCAAGGTTTACTTGTTTAGCATGTCAAGTCCCCATCTGTGTAAGCTAGTTCTCTCTCCCAAGAGTTCGAAAAAAGATCAAGAAGGCGAACTTGAAGACGACAACAATATCCCCATCACTTTGCCTGCTGCTTGTGCTGCTGCTGCTTCTTTGTCGTCGTCGTCGTCTTGCTCTTCTCAAAATGACGACGACGACGACAATGAGACTAAGGCAAGCGAAGCCGAAGTGAACATTTGCAATGCAACCACTGCAAGTGCTCGTGAAGATGAAGGCGATGGCTACCACACACCAACATCACCGAGGCACGGTATTCCTGCAGCGCCTGACTGCCCGCCAGCGCCAAGGAAGCCTAGGCCCAGAAAGAGAAGCCGAGTTGTTTGGAGACCAGGCGACAGCGAGTTTGATGCCTTGTATGTGGTTGACATTTTCGTAGCGAAGATGAAGAAAGCCAGAGGAGAAGCAGCCATTGCAACTGCCGATAGTTAGTCCCAATAATATTTTTTTTTCAGCATTTTAGCTCTCCTGGTTTATTTCCTGTTACTGACTCTCAAGTCTCGGAAGTAAAGAAATGAGGCAAAGGAGTAGTTTTTAATTTGCTGCTTGATTGCGGGAAATGAAAATTAGCTTACTTTTCCACATAATCCATTGTGAATCTTAAAACAAGTTAGATTGCAAAAGGCTTAACCTCCGACTACGCATATTATTCATAAATTACAGCCTAAAAATAATTTAGCAAAAATACTCCAAAATTTTTTAGCAAAACAAAGGGTGACACACTATGAGAATGCGCCTGGATCTAAAAGAGAGAGGGAGCATCATTGGCCATGGAAAAGAGACCATTTGATTGCTTCGCATGGGAGGGAGAGGAGATGATAGCTTAAGATGGGGGCATCATGATGCTATGAACTGCAGCCATGTCTATTAAAAATCTGTTCATATTGGTATTCATGTTATCCTCTCAACAGCTATTCCCTTGTTCCCACCTTCTTTATTACCAATACCATGAATGAAACCCTCTTCTCATGGTAAATAACTCACGGTTACCAACACTAAGTGACAAATACTGTCCCAGATATGGGCCCGTCGGTTACTTTGTTTCAAAAACCTATCTCAATCTTTAAATATTATTTCAGAAAACTATATCTATCTTATTACAAAATTAAATGACTAAGGGCATGTTCTTTACGTTGATAGTTGGCTTGGATTCCTCTTTTCGTCACTATTTCCATACTATTCATGGCTTTCAAGCTTCAAAATGGGGCTGCATGTTCTTTTGACGTTTGGGGATTTTTGGAATCCTCTCCGACGTGGCGTCTGTCAGGAGGATTACACGGGCTCACAAGAATTCGGAGCAAAGAGCCCCGATTACAAAGGATTCTCATTTCAGTGGGCCCCTCTCTCTCCCTCTCACCAATCAGAGAAGCTGCCTCTGTTTTTTTTCGCTTTGTTTTGCTGCAGTCGAGTGAATACGCGTGGTACGCGCGGGCCCCTCTCTCTCTCCATTTCATCTAACTTTCTTCAATTAAAAGAACACACTACACGGAGTGGGACCCACCTCAACTTTCCAACTCCACAATCCAACCCCACTTTCCAACAAAAGAGCACACTACACACCAATTTCTCTCTCTTCAGATTCCACAATTTCTCAACTTTCCCGATTATACTTTGCTACAAAAGAACATGCCCTAATTTGTCACACACAAAAGATCATGTTGGTTTCTATAGTTTCAAAGTTCGGAATAGTAGTCACCGTTTTTTCAGTAAAGATAGCTTTACGTTTCACACAGTTTTCAACATATTATTCTCAACTTTTTTTTTGATACATATATTATTCGAACCATAAACTGCATTTTTTTAATAAATAAGTCCTTCAACGTTGTCACAACATTTAGAAATGTTATTTAAATGGTTTTTTATGTTGGAACTTATCCAACTAAGTTGGATCTTAATCCAACATTGGGCTAATATGCGGTGAATAATTATATAAGTGCTACGCTGTCGTATTAAGCCCAATATATTAGTGATCTGGTTTTAATTAATTAAATGGGCTAAATGAGTTAAACAGGTTGTGTGGCCTTTATGTGTAGAGACTATTGGGCTTCAACTCGTTGATGGGCCGAGTTGGAAACCCTAGGGCTATGGAGGCTAGCCTATAAATATTAGCGGTCATGATCCCCGGAATACACGAACAAAGTTGAGCCGTCTTTTCTACGTCCCGTCGCTAGGAAAGAAACCGGGAGAAAGCTAAAGGGATTCTCCAACCGGTTGATTCGTGCTATTCTGGAAGATCGACCGTTGCGCTATCGTCGGGATCTTTCAGATTATTAGCGATGGACTCAGGTACGCTTCCGCTATATCCGAGTAGGTCAATGATTTAAGATTCCGCATGTTATACATCTAGATTATTATTTGCATGGTCTTGCTTAATGATTAATCTAGATCTTTAGTTTCTACAAGTGGTATCAGAGCCTCCATGCTGTGGATCTTAAATTTTTTTTGACTGCTCGTAGTAGATCTGATAAAAATCAGATTTTTAATCTGTTTAAAGTTTCGGATCTGTTAAAAAAAACATTTTTTTTATCAGCTTTAATTTTCAGATCTACATAAAGGAAGGGGTTTTTTTAATTGGTTTTCCCCTAATTTAAAAAAAAAATTATTTTGATCGGGGACGGCCACCGGCCGCCGCCCGGCGCAGACAAAAGGGGCGGCCGGCGCCGCCCCCATTCAGAAACAGGGGGCGGCGCCGGCCGCCCCCCGGCGGAATAAAGGGGGCGGCCTGCGCCGCCCCCGTTCAGAAACAGGGGGCGGCGCCTGCCGCCCCCGGCGGATTAAAGGGGGCGGCCTGCGCCGCCCCCCGTTCAGCAACAAGGGGCGGCGCCTGCCGCCCCGACGGAATAAAAAGGGGGCGGCCGGCGCCGCCCCCCGTTCAGAAACAGGGGGCGGCGCCGGCCGCCCCCGTCGATTTAAAGGAGGGGCGGCCTCGTCCGCCCCCAGTCAGGTTGCACGGGGGGTGGGCGGTGCCCCCCCCCCCCCCCCCCCCCCCCCCCGCCGGAGACCGGGGCGCCGGCCTCCCTGCCGGCGCCCGACGGCATAGATGGGGGCGGCGGCGGCCGCCGCCCCCCCCAACAGAAACCCTAACCCTAAAAAAACCTTTTTTTGGGAGGATTGGGCTGGGCTTGTTTTGGGCCTTGTTTGGTTGTTTTTGGGCCTATTATTGCAAAATAGTTTTTAGCCTTCTTTTGGGCTTATTGCAAAACAGTTTTTGGGCACATGGCTAATTTTGGACCCAATTTTTTGGGTCATTTAGACACAAATTTGGGGTTGTTTTGGATTTATTTTAACACTAATGAAAGGGAAATAAGTGGACATATATATATATATATATACTAGTCATTACCTGTGCCCATAGGGCACGGTTTATTTAATGGCTAAGTTTTCTCCCCCACAAATTTCAAGTTCACCCAAATTTCAAGTTTTACCACAAAATTTCAAGTTTCCCCCAAATTTAAGTTTTCCCCCAAAATTTAAGTCCCCCCAAAATTGTCATTACCACCTAGGACAAACTTGCCACGTAGGACAAAGCTTTGTCCTAGAAGGATAAGATTCAAAATCTTCATAGAACTGGAAAAAAAATGGCCGGAAGGGGTGAGAATAAAAAGTGTGGGTGTGTGTGTGGGGAGGGTGCATAGGCAAAAATACAAAAACCGGGATTGTACGTGCAAAATTCCCCACATCCTCTTTTATCCCTCAAAATCGCCTCACTAATATTTTCTCTTATTCAATTTCCCTGTTTTATATAATAGATATCCAAATTCTCTTATCCAATTTCTCATGTCCAAATTCTCTTATCAATTTCTCTTGATAACTTCCGTCTTTTATATAATAGATATCCCTTATCCAATTTCTCTTGTCCAATATCTCTTATCCAATTTCTCTTGATAACATCTCTCGTTTGTAATATAGATATCACTTATCCAATTTCTCTTGATAACATCAATCTTATCCAATTTCTATTGTCCAATATCTCTTATTCAATTTCTCTTGATAACATCCCTCTTTTATAATATAGATATCTCTTATCCAATTTATCTTGTCCAATATCTCTAATCCAATTTCTCTTGATAACATCCCTCTTTTATAATATAGATATCTCTTATCCAATTTCGCATGTCCAATATCTCTTATCCAATTTCTCTTGATAACATCCCTCTTTTATAATATAGATATCTCTTATCCAATTTCTCTTTTCCAATATCTCTTATCCAATTTCTCTTGATAACATCCCTCTTTTATAATATAGATATCTCTTATCCAATTTCTCTTGATAACATCACTCTCTTATAATATAGATATCTCTTATGCAATTTCTCTTGTCCAATATCTCTTATCCAATTTCTCTTGATAACATCCCTCTTTTATAATATAGATATCTCTTATCCAATTTCTCTTTTCCAATATCTTTTATCCAATTTCTCTTGATAACATCACTCTTTTATAATATAAATATCTCTTATCCAATTTCTCTTTTCCAATATCTCTTATCCAATTTCTCTTGATAACATCCCTCTTTTATAATAAAGATATCTCTTATCCATTTTCTCTTTTCCAATATCTCTTATCCAATTTCTCTTGATAACATCCCTCTTTTATAATATAGATATCTCTTATCCAATTTCTCTTGATAACATCCCTCTCTTATAATATAGATATCTCTTATCCAATTTCTCTTGTCCAATATCTCTTATCCAATTTCTCTTGATAACAACCCTCTTTTATAATATAGATATCTCTTATCCAATTTCTCTTTTCCAATATCTCTTATCCAATTTCTCTTGATAACATCCCTCTTTTATAATATAGATATCTTTTATCCAATTTCTCTTTTCCAATATCTCTTATCCAATTTCTATTGATAACATCCCTCTTTTATAATATAGATATCTCTTATCCAATTTCTCTTGTCCAATATCTCTTATCCAATTTCTCTTGATAACATCCCTCTTTTATAATATAGATATCTCTTATCCAATTTCTCATGTCCAATATCTCTTATCCAATTTCTCTTGATAACATCCCTCTTTTATAATATAGATATCTCTTATCCAATTTCTCTTGATAACATCCCTCTCTTATAATAAAGATATCTCTTATCCAATTTCTCTTTTCCAATATCTCTTATCCAATTTCTCTTGATAACATCCATCTTTTATAATATAGATATCTCTTATCCAATTTCTCTTGATAACATCCCTCTCTTATAATATAG
The DNA here is from genome assembly GCA_030789695.1 of Scilla litardierei. Taxonomy (NCBI): domain Eukaryota; kingdom Viridiplantae; phylum Streptophyta; class Magnoliopsida; order Asparagales; family Asparagaceae; genus Scilla; species Scilla litardierei. The sequence goes on along the minus strand of CM061140.1, from coordinate 155,424,437 downwards.
ATATCTCTTATCCAATTTCTCTTGTCCAATATCTCTTATCCAATTTCTCTTGTCCAATATCTCTTATCCAATTTCTCTTGATAACATCCCTCTTTTATAATATAGATATATATATATCCCTAAAGTATAAATTTTTGTTAAAATTCAGTTTGAATTTTAATTCACTTTTTGGCACGCTTCATCATATATATATCGAAATGATTGTAATTAAATCAAATCCCCACCAAAGTGGGCTTTATCGTGGCGATTACTCTTATTTCGATATATAAAAAGTTACGGACATACTTTGTATGTAAATTTGGTGCCTAAAAAATCTTGAATTTAAATTCATTAAAAATTCACATTTTAATTCAATTTTAGGCATAATTAATTATATATATATATCTCGAAATAATTTTATTTAAAAGGACAACCCACCAAAGTGGGCTCCATCGTGGCAATTAATTTTATTTCGATATATATAAAAGGCTACGTACATGATTGGCATCAAAATTTATCGCCTAAAGTTTTGAATATAAATTTGTGAAATGAGGAAATAAATGGTTTTGTCTATATATTTCCTTTAGGCCAAATTTTGTGTGTTAAATTTAAGTTCATTCCAATTTTAATTCTTTAGGCAAAATTCAGTTAAATATACATTTCGAAATAACTCTAATTTTTGTGAAATTCCACCAAAGTGGGTTTCACTATTAAAATTGTTATTATTTCAGAATGTAAACGGTAAATACATACAACAGTATGATCAGTTGCCTTGATAAATTTTAAACGGATCGAAGGAGTAAATAAAAGTTTTTCAAATATATTTACATTTAAGTTCAATTTAATTTGAATTCAATTTTTGGACAAATTAGATTATATGTTTCAAAATAATTTTAATTATTACGGGATCCCACCAAAGTGGGCTTTACTGTTAAATTATTATTATTTCGGAACATAAACGGTTAAATACATACTTTTGTATGATTGGTTGCCCAATATTGAATTTAATTTGGATTGAAGGAGGAAATAAGACGTTTATATGTATATTCCTCCTCAAAGATAAATTTTGTGTTAATTGTGCAAAATAAATTTAAATTCTAAGTTTAAGGCTTAAAACCATATATATATACTCTGGTATATAACAAGTTGACTTCATACGTTGGTATGAAAATTCAGTTAGCCTGAATTTAGATTTAAATTAAAACACAAAATTCAAGAGTTTTCTTCGGGAGTAGATAAAAAGCTTTAACATATATTCTCCTCAAGAATAAGTTTAAAAGGCCTTAAAGATTTTTTGTGCACTAACCATCAAGCAAATGGCCTTAAGGAAATTTGACACATTTTAAAGTTATATCTAAAATGGGATAGGGTGTATATTTATATATATGACTTTATAATGTATGTTCATATACACATTAGTATACCTATATACCCCATTTTGAAGAGGAAAATTTGTGTTGAAGCTATGGATTTTATTTAATTCAATACAAATGATTAGAAGAATGGAATAAACGGTTCTTATATATATTTCCACTTAGTGTAATCATTTTGTGTTAAATTCGGTTTAGTTTCAATTTCAATTTTTGGCACAATTAATTATATATTTCGAATATAGAATGATTAGATCATCAACTCACCAAAGTGGGTTTTCTTGTGAAGATCAGTTCTAATCTCGAAATATAACAAGTTGAATACATACTTTTGTATGAAAATTTTGGTTGCCTTAAATTTGATTTTGAAGAAAAGTGGACTTGAATATCTCCACTTAAAGTATATTCATGTATTAAATTGCGACTTAGATTCAAATTTTGCAAAGGTATATATATTTGAAATGATTTCGTGCAATCATCACCTCGCCAAAGTGGGCTCTGTTGATTTGCATTATTTCATTTCATGAATATAAAAAGAATCAAATGTGCCCGTGATTTGCGTAAGAATGCTAAATCGGCCCAAAGGAAGATTACCGTTCTATACCATTTCATGCGCACCTGTGGCAATAGACAAGGTGATGATTAGTAAGTTCAATGCATACAAATTTAATTCGGCCCAAAGGAAGTTTTATTTTTGGCATGTTATTATTGTCATTGTCTGATTGCTACAACAAGATGTCAGTGACTAGTCAATAGATTATCCAAAGATAAATATTGGACTAGTGGGGGATGTCTTGAGATGAGAAAATAGCATTAATTTGAATTTGGTGTTGATTTGTTTAATACTCATATGAACATGTTAAAATTGTTTTTACTTGTTCTCTTTTCAGCTATTATTCCTGAAAATTTTTCTGCCATTCCAGAAAATCTCAGGGGCACTATTTCAGATAAAATTACTACAGCTAAAGGATTCCTTTCTGATGTTGAAAATAGATTTGTCAAGAATGAAAGGGGTGAAATTGGTACACTCTTGACAATTCTAAATTCAATGCGGTAAAAGGGTACGGGAAACATTAGGGAGCACATATTGAAGATGTCTAATGTTGCTTCAAGGTTGAAAGCACTTCAGCCAGACCTCTCTGAGGCTCTGCTAGTGCATTTTGTTTTGATATCTCTTCCATCACAGTTCAACCAGTTTAAGATGAGCTACAATCTGAAGGATGAGACTTGGTCTCTGGATGAGCTCATCTCGCACTGTGTCCAGGAAGAGAACAGGCTTGAGCAAGGAAGACAGAAAGTGCTCATATGATCTCTACCACTAAAAGATAAGAAAGGCATGCTGCGAAATTTGGTTTAATTCTAGCATAATTTCTTTTCATGCAACCTTGTGTACTTATAGACACGTGATGGAAAGATTTTGGTGTAACCATTCACATCATTGTGTCTATGCAAGATTGCCTAAGATGCCAAAAGCCAAATGATGGTGAAAGATACATCGATATGGGCAATGGCAAGATGGTTCAAGTAGAGGCTCATTAAATTTAGATTATTTCTTTTAAGTGCTAGATTGTATTTGAATTTTATGAGACTATTATGTACCGTTTTTAACGGAATTTGGATTTCCATTTCTATTTTGAACAAATTTGGTTATAAGTGTTCAATTTTGAATGGAAAAGTTGGTTGTCTCTTAATTCAAAATTAGTTTATTCTAGTTCTTTAAAAGATCATTATAATCTTCATTTATTTGAAAATGTTGCTTTATTTCTAAGATTCCTGCAGTTTAAGTACATGTGTTGTAATGAAAGAATTAACAGTTTAGAATTCAGTTATATTTTGGTTGCAGCTTATATCCTTAATAAAGTTTCAACAAATAAATCAATTGCATGTTTGGATATGTCCAACTAAAGTAAGGCTTTATAAGCCTAATAAAGTAATAGGACATAATGCTAATGATTTTCTAATTTTGTTGAATAGTTTTAAAGTTGATATTATTTCGGATAATTTTACATAATCTCACTGTTACGTTAGTTTACGAATTAGGAAATGCACACCTATTTGAGGATGCTGAGTTTGAGGGGGGGAAATTTAGTTAGTAACATTGTTCTTGAAGAGGATTATATCCCTACAGGTGTGGTTGGCATTGCTCAGGATGGTATTCCTGACATTGTTCAATACACAATAAATTCAAGATAATGTTGCAATTCCTCCCATTCGGGAAATTGTTCATAAGGACAAACTCTAGCACCTCAAGTAACTAATTGCCATTCAGGAAAATCCATTAAAGAGATGACAAGTTTACCGTTGACATTAGTATGATGGAAGTTTGACTTACATCAAGTCATAAAAGGTTTTACATCTCTAAATGGATTAATGCAATAATTAAGAAAGTCTTTAAATAATACTTAAAATCTTTTTCTCATCGCCATAAGGTTTGAAACATATTGATTGTAAATAGTTTTTTTTGATCAAAAGGAATTCAAAAGGGTATTAAGAAACGATTTAAAGTGTATCACTCAGAGACTTTATACGGAAAAGAATGCATTAATTGTAAAGAGTCTTTTTATTCAGTTTTCATGAAAGACTCTATAAGGTTTATAATGGCATTAGTAAAACATTTCAATATCGTTACTGATATATTAAATTTCATTAAGTGATCACCTCGTTCAGTTTTGAGATGATATTTAATGATGTTATCTAAGTTCTGTGGGAGCATGTAATTTATAAAATATCTATGTGGTAATGAATGCTAAGTTCTGTGGGAGACAAGTTTAGTCTCAATAATTGCACTGAGAATAATCTTAAGAAGATTTCCTATATCTCACCAATTGGGAGTCTAAAGTATGCTCAGTTTTATATGCATTTGGTTGTTGCATATATTACAGGTGTGTTGGGCAGATTGTTAAGTTCAGGAGTTGACCATTTGACAGCAACCAAATGTGTCTTACGGTATGTATGGAGAACAAAAGGGTTACATGTTCAAGGATCAGTAGTCAAAAAGGTTTGATATCATTTTGGTATACTGACTCTGATCATTTATTGGATGCAAAGAATATATGAAAATCTATGTTAGGCGCCATCTACTAGAAGAGATCTAAATGGTCCCTTTTATATAGTCTCTTCTGACATGGCTTTAGATTTCATATCACATTATGTGACATCCAAATCATGAAATATATCTGCATATTTTGTCACTATGCTGCAAATTAGGGATGGTGTTGAAACACCACACAGTTTATTTAGTGACAATGAAGTCTGCAGTTTTATATTCCAGCAACAACAGGAACTCGATAAAGTTTAGATATTCAGAGATCAAGTTCCTAGATTGTTGATTAATAGGAGTGTATAATTGTCTAATGAGCACATCGGAACAAACCATGTAATTACGGATCCGTTGTAGTAAGGAAATGTCATCCAAACGGTTTTATGAGCTATCTACTCATATGGATGTCATTTCATTAAGAACATTCAGTTTTGTGGGAGTTTGTTCTTTTGGGTGCTCATATGATAGACAAAATTAAGTCTCCAGCTTAAGCTTGAGGTTATTTTCTGATCAGAAATAAAGTTTTTTGGTTTCAGTTCGGCTTCACTCCGATTTTGGTTTGTTTATGATCTCACTAAGGTTAAGGAGGATCAGTTGGAAATAGACATGTTAGATCACATTACATGTAATTTTCATGCTACACATCCACTTCATAATCCATGTCATTCTTTTGTATTAGCATGGTGACCATTGATGGGTCGAGCTGCAATTGCTGCGGCGAAGATCTCTTTGATCCCTTGCTAATATAATTGATGGACCGGATTGTTTTTGACTCATTAAAGAAATGACAGCAGGTTAAGATCTTATTTGGTTGTATGCACTATGAAATATAATTATAAAGTTTAAGCATATAGCCCAAGTGGGAGATTGTTGGAACTTATCCAACTAAGTTGGATCTTAATCCAACATTGGGCTAATATGCGGTGAATAATTATATAAGTGCTACGCTGTCGTATTAAGCCCAATATATTAGTGATCTGGTTTTAATTAATTAAATGGGCTAAATGAGTTAAACAGGTTGTGGGGCCTTTATGTGTAGAGACTATTGGGCTTCAACTCGTTGATGGGCCGAGTTGGAAACCCTAGGGCTATGGAGGCTAGCCTATAAATATTAGCGGTCATGATTCCCGGAACACACGAACAAAGTTGAGCCGTCTTTTCTACGTCCCGTCGCTAGGAAAGAAACTGGGAGAAAGCTAAAGGGATTCTCCAACCGGTTGATTCGTGCTATTCTGGAAGATCGACCGTTGCGCTATCGTCATGATCTTTCAGATTATTAGCGATGGACTCAGGTACGCTTCCGCTATATCCGAGTAGGTCAATGATTTAAGATTCCGCATGTTATACATCTAGATTATTATTTGCATGGTCTTGCTTAATGATTAATCTAGATCTTTAGTTTCTACATTTTATACTTACATAAAACAGTAAAGAAAATAATTTGAGCATAGTCCGAAAAGAGATCAGTGAGCGAAAGCTTCATAAGTGGCGAAATAAAGATTAGGAGGAGGATTTTTCCCTATCAATTGAAGAACATCTGGCATATCAGAGCGGCTTCCAAGATTCACCCTGGACGATAAATGGCAAAAGGGTTTGGAAATCACATTCTCCCGTATTTTTCCGCGGTTGATATTAGAACCGTTCATTTCGATCTTCACATTCCAAAACTCCATAGCACCGAATATCGAGTGAATCCAATAAGTTTTGCCCATTCATTTTAACCATCGCAAAAAGTCATGGTCATGTGAAACTGTTAAATTTGCCGTGTGTAGATAAATGAGCAAAACTAGTGAGTTTACCCAATATTCAATATTTTGGGTTTTAGAATATAAAGATTAAAATGAATGGTTTCGACCGATCCAAAATAATGTAGAATGGTGAAATTTCTAAGAAGGAATATGAGCTAAGTGAGGCTTTAGCTCATATCTCATGTGCTACACATTATTCTATATATGAGAATTAACCATTTTTATCATCCAACCCACAGATTTAGTTTTCTCATTGAATGCAGCAATTTTGATTTTTATTGTCTCCCTAGATGGCTAGAACTTTAGCTTCAGAAGGACTTTAGGTTTTTCTATTGTGAAATTCCAATAATCAACAGAAAAAACAGGAGACAATGGAATTAATAATGATACCTATGTTTCTTAATTTGCTTAATTTTTGAGTTAAATAATATACGCATCTGCTAATTACTTTTTCTTCTTTTAAGCTAAGTTATGCGTTACTAATCAAATAAGTTTTTTATTCACCAACACTACTCAAATTATTCTATCTTAATTATGATCAAATTCTAATTCTATGCTAATAAAAGACTTTCAAACAATTTCGAACACAAGGAGGCTTTTTACCGTGCCGATGTAGTTTTATTTGATTGGTCATTACGTAAAGAATCCTCATCTGAGAGTCAAGAGAAACTAAATGACCAACTGTTCTACGAATGATCCATAAATAAAGCCCAACCGAGCTTTTTCTTTATTCGTTGGGCTCGTGATCTGATGGCCTGCCCCAGGCCCATTATATGTCTATTTATTCCAAGTTCAAATCCGACCACTTCATTTTCGCTCTCACCTCAAAAACCCTGTAAATCAAAAAATCCCCCAGATCTGTCGAAGCTCGGCGTTGTCATCGCTTCCTAAATCCCCAACGATCAAATTCTCCATTAACGACCGAGATCTCGACGACGCCGAGCTGTGGGCTGTCATCGATTCCGCAGCCGCTAGATCATGACAGTATCTTCTCTCCATCAAGAACTACATCCATCATTTCGCCGCCAGAAGCCGTAGGTTCCCGTCGGAAGATGAATCTAGGGTTTTAGCCGACGGAGAGGGGTTTTCGGAGGAGCATTGGGTCCACCGGAGGCCGCCAAAGGTGGCGAGATTATGGGATCACCGGGTGGTGGTGGTTGTGAAGAATTCGCCGAGGACCCCGATTGTGAACTCGCCGTCTCCGTCTCCGTCGTCTTACTCGTCTCCAACATCGGGAAAGTATTTGGGGAAGGAGGTGAGTCCAGCGGTCGAGAGCACTGAATCGCCTTCGGTGGATTGGCGGTGGAACGAGGAGAAGGAGAAGTTGATGCCACATTGTTTGTCTGGAACGTTTCCGTCAGTTTCGGCGTTCAAGAAGTATCAGAACGGCGGTAAATTATCGATAAATTTCATTTTGTAAATTTTTTATTTTGCATTTTAACATGATAAATTTCTTCCTCCTCAGCCGCCACCTCCAACTGCATGGCTCGTCCTGCACCCCGATGCCCCGGAGTGAACCGCTCATCGCACTTGAAGCACAGCCCCTTGGCCATGCGCTCCCTCATCTCTGCCTCGGTCATCCGACGGGTCTGCCCTCCAGGTCTGGTCTCCGCGGTCGGGGTCCCGGTCGTAACCCTAGGTACTGTTGGCGGAACTGGGTTACGTGCCGCAACCCCGCCCCACACTCCTCTAGACCTTCTCTCCTGAGTCTGCCTGTCCTCCACCCTCCTGGCTAATCGCATCATGACTGCCAACCCCTGAGGGTCATGCACTCCTACCTCTGCTCTCACGGATGGCTTCAACCCCTTCAAAAAGTTCCCCTCCATCGATTCCGCTGACACCCCCTCCACTCGGCTCGAGAGGGTCTCGAACCTCGAGATGTAGTCACGCACGGTCCCCTCCTGTCTCAAGGCGTATAACTGCTCAAACAGCCCGCCCCCGTGGGTCTCCTGGAACCTCTCCATCAGGCACTCTGTCAGCTCCCTCCAAGTCCGTATCGGTCTCTGCTTCTGGGTCCACCGGTACCACGCCAGGGCTTCCCCTTCGAAATTCAGTGCCACCGTCCTCAGCATCTCTGCTTCAGCGAAGCCCATGATATCAAAGTACCTCTCTACCTGGTAGATCCATCCATCGGGGTCCTTTCCATCGAACAGTGGTGCCTTCAGCTTTCGCATATCTGGGGGTGTATCTCCTCGTAGTGGTCCTCCCCTGTCTACCTGCCGCCTCTGGTAAGTATGATCCTCGGCCCTCCACTGTCCCACACCTTCCCTGGCCCTCCCATTGACGAGTGCTCCTACATCGTCCCACTCGTCCACATGCTCCTGTTAGAGTTTCTATCATAATACAACTAATTTATACGCAGCGGAAAATAGAAACCTACCAAGATCCATGCGATTCTAATTAATTCGAATAGATTACTAACCTTTCTGACGATCTGAATCTGCGGGCTATAGGTGCTGCGACGATCTGAATCTGTCGGACTATAGGTGCTGTTCTACGAACGACCACCCTCAATCGGTATCCACACGCGAACGTCACGAACAAGAATTGCGAGGGTGCTAGCTCCTTCTCCGCAACTAGGGTTTCTTTCGCTCTTTGTTTTTCTCAAAAACGGAGGAGATAGATTAAAAAACGTAAAACTGAAAATCGTGATTCTATATCTTATATAGAATCTTGCGTCAACCCCTTAACAACATTCAGTTACGCGACGCTATCTTAGGGATAAGAATCTCACGTTAACACATTAACATATTTCAGTTAAGCGACGATATCTTAGAGATAATATCTTAACGAGATACGATATCTGACGGTTAAGATATTTCACCTTATCATGAATTTCAAATCATATTCGAAATCATGTTTAAACCCTATCCTATCCAATTCGTTCTTTGTGTGCGACCCAATAGGCTCATATTAAATTGGTAGTGGGCCTAATCTCATTAGAAGCCCAAAGGTCATAATTGGTCTCTAGCAAGACATTTTGACTACCCAATTAATATGAATATCGTTAGTCCGATATTAACCTAACTAATAGGACATGTTATAATCCCTTTGTCACACGATATCTTATTTGAACATAAGTCATGGGTAGTGTCATACTTATATTGTTCAAACATTTAATTTCTCGCTTTCTAAGTAGACTGATAAAATCAAATGACATTCATTTGAGCACGGCCATGCATTTCTCAGTCCTACTTATCGAGGGGCCCATTAGATATCTCTCATAGAAGAGGGACAAATTCCATCTTGTTCATTCACTTTCCTCTGCATAATTCACATCATATTCGATCATAACCTTTATGATTATCTGATTAAAGATAACGTTTGATTATGTCAAAATATGATGTTCCTTATGTAGGAAACTGTGATGAGCTCAGGTCTAAGGATTCAATGACATAACTATTATGAGATCATTTATGACACTAATCCATGTAATGATCTCATAGCGAGTCTATCCAGTACATGTTCTCCAACAAGTACCTGTAAGTTTGATTTGGATCACCATACATATAATTATCTCATAATTATCTACCAAACTCATACTAATCTTAATTCTTCATTAAACCTTTAATGATGAATGACTAGGGATGCTTAGAATAGCATAAAACAACTATTCAACCATTATTATAAAGAAACATGCAAGCAATATAATAATAACAATAATAAAAGAAACATTTTATAAATGAAAATGACATAACATAAAGGTCCAATTATTTGGCCTAGGGCACAACCACTAACAGCTCCCTCCGGGGTCCTCCACGAAGCCATCCTGCTTCGACGCCCCCAAAAGGAGGGGGAAAACCTCCCGCGGGCCCAAAGTGGGCCGTCCACCCTCCCCCGCCCCCAACCGGGGGCGGGTCTCCATCGGCGGCCCTAGGAGGGCCCGCCCCATCATTCCGCCCCCAATAGGGGCGGAAAGCCCCCCGCGCCCCCGCCTAGGGGCGCCACCCATCGCCGCCCCCCAGGGGGGGCGGAAACACCCCAGCGGGCCCCGGATGGGCCCGCTGCTGTTCGCCGCCCCCTGCACGGGGCGGTTGCCCTTCGGCGGCCCCGTTTCGGGGCCGCCCGCCTTCGCCGCCCCCAGTCGGGGGCGGCCGACCACCGGGACCCCTTTGAAGGGTCCGCCCGTCTCCCGGTTGCCTCGGATCGCCCTCCCGTGAGGGAAATACTACTCCTTCGTCGCCGTTTCCTGGGTTTGTTCGTGAGATCAGATCTAAGGTACCCGACGATTGCGGATCTGGATCTCGCTGCAAAAACTGTGGTTGTTGAAGCAACCTCGCTACCTCGGCAAACCCATCCTTCATCTCGCGCGAATGGCGCTCCGAAACCCGATTCAACTTCTCATCCATGGTTGCGCTCAAACCCGCCTTGAGTTCTTCCCTCATATCTGTCATCTCCTTTCGCAACCCCGAGATCTCCGCATCCAATCGCTCCTCCAAAGTTTTCGTCGCAGTCGCCCGTGTGCTCGCCATAGGATCGAGTGCTCTGGTACCAAAATGATACGATTTGGGGGTCAAATCGTATTTAGGGCTGAATTTAAAAGAGGAAAAATGGAAAAGAGAGGAGTTTCTATTGAAATACGAAGAACAATAAGATAGATTTGATCTTTTTCTGGAGAGATCACTCCCTAACTTGAATTATAGGATCAAGTCTAATCCCCCACTAACCCTAGCCGTCACGGCAATCTAATCTCAATTCTTCGAAAATGAACAACTAGGGTTTTGGGGTATTTATAGGACTCATCTAATCATTGCTAAGCGCACACACCGTGACTTAAGCAATGACTAAGATGCTACAAAGCAAATACTAAGCTAAGGAAGATAAAGTGGATAGCCCTAATCCCGGCTCGTGCCCGCTCCACTCGTCGTGCCCGATCTCTGGTGCCTCCTCTTGTAGGCGACCGCATCAGTATCCTATTAATATTTGTATCTGATCAGAGTCCAAATTTTTTTCATCAAATATATGAAGTGATTTTGGTATTTGTACAATATCTATATTCGTATCGAATATATCCACATTTAAAATAAAATAAAAATGTAATATTAATACTATTGTCTCCCTATCTGATACGTTCACATCTCTAGCTGTATTTGCTCATCGAAAATTTTGAACTGTAGGTATTAGTTGCATAATGTCAACATGGTTGTTAGTAGTGGGTAGATCTTCATTTTCAGTTAGTTCATCTATCCATATATCATCCTAGCATCAAAAATGTCATCTTCTTTTTTTGTTTTTCTATCACACCTTATCAACGGTAATTTTCTTGAATTATCTAAATCGATCAGTTCATTTTCAGTTTGTTTTTGTTTCAAAGTTTTACGCCTCAGGCTATTACTACCCGATGATGTGTCTTGTGAAACTTCAAGAGTTTCACTTGCTGCCAATATAGGAAAGTCTTTTTATTCCTCCTACAAATCCAATCCAAAATTGTTGTTTATGTTTTGGTATTAACTGATTTTTCAATCTTGATTTATCATTGAATGAGATTCTTTTGAGCAATATGAAATAAAAAATAATTTAAAAGTTTGGTCATTCAAACTTTAAATCTCTTACATTTATTGTTATTAGTTAGTATAGATGATATCGACAAGTTTAGGATGGATGGTATTGGCATGCTTGAAATTTGACAGATGAATGATACATAATAGCATCATCCGAGATTTCGAACCTTGCTTCCAATATTAGCTTCCGTATGTTTTTCAAGCAATATACTCCCTGATTAATGGTTTGCCTTCTCAAAAAAAAATTGTCACCTTTTAATTCGTGCTTGAAAGACTTAAGCTTAAGTTCCAATTTTAGGAAACAGAATCCAGCTTATATCATAGTATAATAATTTTAGTTCATATATTAAGATTGAACATGATTTTAAAGATAGCCTGACAGTTGCCTAGGTACTTGCCTAACCAGAGTTGACCTCCGGGTTGCATCACGTGATATCAGGTGCCTTCACCTGATGCTTGAAATCGAACAAAAAGTCTCTCAAGTCTTGCCATCTTGCCCCTCCGTCAATGCATGCTAATTCTGACACTACCACAATCGGGTGTTGCTGTCACCAACTAGAGGAAATGGCGAGAAAAGCAAGAAAGATAGAGGGGAATGAGTTAGGGCTCATGCCTTCAAATTAATAGGAAGCATGTTGGGGAGGCCTGTTTCTTTTAACTTAAACTTGGACATGCTCCTTTTAAATTAAGTTAGGGCACTGTCCCTAAACCATTCCCTTTCACATTCTTTCTTTTCTTGCCCTTCTAGTCGACTTCAACTTCAAAGTGGCGACAATAGACCAGAGGTGGTGGCGGGGTGGCAAAAGGGTCGCTGACACTTGAGGGGTAGATTTTTTTTCTGTTTTTTTTCTTCTAGTCATTTTGATTTCCTTATTTCCCAGGTAGCTAAGCACTAGGCATCATGTCAACGCCTAGAGGTGCCTAGCACCTTTTCAAAACCGAGATAGAAGTTCATTGAGTGTTTCAATAGTGAGGATGCAGATGTAATTTACATCTACTCTTAAAATGCCCGTAAATCAAAAATCTAATGTTTAGAAGGTTTATTTACCTTATGATTTAAGAGATTGCGAGATAGAAGAATTATGCTTATGTGATCTTTCTGAAAGCTCAAATCACCAAACCTTTGTTTGGTTAGTTCTCAACGTACATGCCCATAGCCATAGGTCTTCCTGTCACCTGCTAATAAAAAATCATTTGGTATATGAACACATAATGCTTAAAACACCTTTGAAACATTTATTTTTTGATACTAGGTTTTCTAGGACGTAACATGATTGTATGCCCTTTATTTTGTACGCAAAGATAATTGTTTAAATCTTTATCAGTATTCTGTGATGTGCAAATGTCTTGCATGAGGATTTAGACATAAATACCATTAAACTGGAAACATGTAGCGAGCTATCTGATATGTAGAACCACATTGTTGATCATCATCTGCCACATCAAAAATGTGATGCTAGAAATTGTCATAACCTGTGCTGCGACTCTTATTATTATTTATTTCTTTTCTAGCATGATCTCTGGGCTACCTATGCTGGCTTGTAAATAATTATGACTGTAGAACTTTCAAGAGTTTAACCAACATGAAAACATTTAATCCAGAATAGTTACCAATCTTGTGAAAATTGAGTACATTATTCATTTATCTGAGCCAGGTGTCCGATGTCTTAGAATTTTATATTAGGTGCCCAAAGTCGGTCTCCATTTTCACACCAAGCATGTTGTTTTGAAAATGTATGATTTTTTACCCCGTTAGTATGATCACTTTTTACTGCATATTGTATATCTTGAACTGCAGCCTAGAAGTTACTCATGAAAAAACTCTAGTAGTTTATACACACATATCTATATCTTATACAATTGAGGGTTGTTTTTGAATGGGTTGTTGACTAGGACAAAAGGGTGGATAGAAGGACGGCTGGGATTGAATCTTGAGGATCAATGGGTAGAATGAGAGTTTGTGAACATTTTTTGGGGGAGCTAAATCTACATTGAACTAAATTTTGGGGGCAATTAAAATGTTTAAATTTTGAAGGGAGCTAAAATTTTTTGAGGAACTATGTTCTCTGGGGGGAACTAAATTTTAATTTAAAATTTTGGAAAAACTAAATCTGGAGTGAACTAAATTTTAGGGAGAACTAAAATTTTTGAGGGAACTGAATTCTCTCTAGAGAAGCTAAATTTTTTTGTTGAGAGTGGAATATTTTGAAGGTGGCTGCAATTTTTTAAAGGAGATTTTGAATGAGTTTGAAATTTTCTGTGGGAGTATTTTGAATGCCACATGACCTAAGGTTACGGGTTATGACTAGTCTACTTATAAAAGCAAATAGTTTGAAATCATGTTCCTTTTTATTTTTTGAACAAGTTTAAAAAATTAAAAAAGAAAAACTAATATATATGTAACTATTCCTATAAGAAAATTAATATATTATTTGTCATATATTTGAAAATTATATTTCAATGATTCATCATCATCATCATCTTAGCATTCATCCCAAAAAATTAGGGTTGGCCTCATGGACTCAATAGAAAGAATGTCATATCGTGATCACATTAGATTATGATATCACTTACATTTCAAAGATTTACATTGTAGTACAATTCTAAATGAAGAATTGAATCAAATTAAAAAAGAAACACAATAAATTAGAATTCAATAAGGACTCCAAAAATAGTTATAATTGATAAATTATTATTGACGGTATCATTATTATCAAATTATAATTAACAACTAAATTACTAAGTTATTTGTCACATATTTGAAGATTATATTAAAAGGATTCATGTTGTAATGGAATTGTAAGTTAAGAATACACAGAAATCAAAAAGAAAAAACACATCAAATTTGATTTCAATTATAACTCCTAAAAATAAAAAAATAAAAACTAATCTATCTATAACGAACTCTTAAAAGCATATTAATATAGTATTAGTTATATATTTGACAATGTTATTACAAAATATTTCTGTCATAGTAGAATTACCATAGCGGAATTCTAAATCATGAATTTAATTAGATTGAAAAAGGAAACATGTTAAAATGACCTTTGGCAGATAGAAATGAGCTTCATGGTTAGCAATGTCATAAGCTAGGTTTTACTAACTGCTTGCACTTCATGATACAAGAAAGTACAAAGCATAGTATTAGTCATAAGAAGCTATTTGTGTATTCCTTAGGTCACCCTAGACCACTTGTAATGAAACATTCTGTTCTACGTCTACATAGACTTGACCAACGGAAAAATATTACAAATTCTCTTATGAATAATTTACTTGTAGACAGGCAAGCTAAACCTTTTCATTTCTTTCATTTAAAACATTATGTCTTCCTCAGCATCAAGTATTCTTGATTTGCTTTTCAATGAACCGATTCTGGAGGAAGCTGACTATACCATAATATCATGGAGTCCAAATGTAAAGAAATCTGGTATGATAGAGCCTTGAATATTTCTTCAAATCATTACCAACTGAATCTCTCATTTTCCTTATTAGGATGGAGGTAGATATGTTTTTTTTTTCAATCTCCCATTTGAAATCAGAGCTAAGTACATTTAATTTGATGAAAATAGGAATGTCCAGCGTGCTGAGTTTGTTGTTCGTGCATATATGCAGTATGTTCAGCTCATTTAACACTTGGTATATATATGCAACTATGTCACTATAAATTTTCTGACTTGCTCGGACACTCTTGCTTTTTAAAGGTGGGATGTTGCTTTTTAAAGGTGGGTGGTTCGATGGGTGGGGTTCTTGTGTACGGCAAGAGAACAGGCTTATGAAACCACACCATGACATTCCTAGCACGTCAGAAACCAGAGCCAAAATCAAAGTGTGCCAGGTGAGTTCAGATTTTATCAACCCATTATATTTCACGAGTTTTGTCAATTTAATCTTTTCAAATATGATAATTTGCCGTTGGTATTGGAAATTATGTTTCTGTTGGAATCATGCTACTTAGAATCATGGAATTGAAAATCAAGTTTGTACCGCTTTGGTAGGGGTGGGCAAAAGACCCGGTTCCGATTCCGAACCCGGTTCCATACCCGAATCCGATTCCTAATTTTCGGACAAATAAGAATCGTAACCGGTTTCGGTTTGGAAAACCCCAACCGATTATAATCGGAATCGGAAAACGGAATATAGGTTGAAAAATATAGTCCAACCCGATTCCGAAAGACGTAGACCGAAAGGAACCCGCCTGCAATTTTCATGTTCGAAACGCAGTGCCTAAAACACCTATTTATACAATGCTATATCAATCCTCCCGTCGATGAGGGACAAAACTACACATGATAGCAAGGTGTTGTAGTGGAGTGAAGAGCAAAGAGACATCTTTAGTCCCACATCGGTGGGAAATGACAGACTCTCATTGTTTAACGTGACTTGATTTTGGGTCACAAGCAAGAAATTACCAGGCTGGCGTCTCGCAACCATGTGCATTGCCCATTTGTTCCCGCATGTGCGGACAGTCCAATAATACGACTTTGGAATTTGTTCCTACGTACGGAGAGTATAATCGGATTCATTTCGGATCCGACTTCGTGTGCTTTAATCGGATCCCGAATTATCGGGTTCCGATTTATCGGTTTCGGAAGCGGGTTGTTTTTACATCCGAATTGATTCGGATTCGGATTCGGGCTGTTCTAAAAAATTTGGAATTATCTGATGCTCACCCCTACGCTTTGGTTACTGCTCTTTAAGGTGGTAAGCTTGACATGCATAATGCGCGTGTACGACGAAGTCGTCTAGAACTTTGACCTTTTAGTTGAACCAAACTTTTTAATCAATTGTTTGGACTTTTAATCCCTCTTAGTTATGAAAGTCTCATTAAATGAATTCATTAAACTTTTTTTATAAAAAGGAAGTGTAGATGGTCAAAACAGTTGTCACTAAATCGATAGCAATTTTAGTGTCAAATTGAGGACCCCTCAGGCTTTGCGTTGAATCATAGAGATAACTATGAAATAAGAATTCAGACATTTTGTAACAATTATGTGGATAATTTTATGGTATAATCTCACCTAATTGGCAAGCTTATGTATACAATCATATTTGTAGATCATTTACAAATATTAAGCTTTAAACCAATAACACAGACCCAAATCCAATGGGTTGAGAAAACCAATACCCAAAACCCAAAAGGGTGGCAGAAAAAAGTTGGGAGGCTAACATGTCTTTGTGGGTGGATTGCTATGCATTTCTTTCCATGACGGTCATGATAGATGCCATGGTGGTGGGAGGTTCCCGCATTTGGCAATCATTGCAAGCCATTTAAAACACTGGTTTCACATCTAGACGATCCGAACAACTGCTAAACATCAAATCGGCTTTTAGTCCAATTTATTGGTGTTTGCCGTCGGCCGTAAATTACAATGATCTCATCAGAATTTTAATCTTCTCAGCTATAAGTAAACCCCGAACTAAAGTACATTATGTATAAGATTATAATTGTACTAACTACTGTAATATACAATATTTCATCAAAACATGATAAAAATTCCACCAATCGTTCCACCAAAAAATGTTAAAATGTTTATATTGTAATTTATTATATATATATATATATAATTTGAAGACAACAATATCCTCAATCTAATGGTTAACAATAATGATATTAATATGATAAGCCATTGGTCATTATCTGTACCAGTCTTGAGATTTATGGCATCGTTTTTTATTGTTCTTGAAGGGATTTGTCGTCATTAAAGGAGACTTACCAATGCTTACCAATCTTCTTGGATGTGCAGCAAAATGATCAATTGCCAAAGCTTATCTAAACTCGTTGTTGTAGATGATCACACGATGGAAAATCTACTAATTCTCACAACCTAAATCTTTCTCTTTTGATGCACTCTTATGTGGAAGATGAAGGCCTTTTGGTTGTAGTTATTTTCTAAAAAAACTTCATCATTCTCACAAGAGGAGAGGCTATTTATAGACTTCCCACTTGAGAATTCAAATTTAGATCATAACTATTTTTTGTAGTTATAACAACCACCCACAAACTACTTTATACAAATATTTGTGACATTTACTAAGTCATACTTAGGTATTCCATTATGTGTATATTTGCTAAGTTATCACTTACTTATGAGTGAAATAACTTGGTCATTAGCCATCATATACCAACATCGCACACTTACACATAACGGGATTCATAAATAAACTTTTTCCCTTAATTCTGCACCAATTCATACAAGAGAAATAGATCATGCAACCGACAAACTAAATGAGTTTGGTGTTATATAACGGTTAAGAGTATATAGCAACTCATATGAGTAGATCAAAAGTATACATCACTCTAGATCACTTAATCACATCAAGTATTATCCCTTGATCTCAAGTACTTTGCATTCACAATTGAAATTCGTATAAGTTCAACTGATTAACCGGTGAACACAAATCAATGTGATACTCGAAATGATCTTCCTCTTTTCGTGATTCTCTTGAACCTAGCTTAACTCGCATTTCCAAGTATGTCTCGCCAGACCGAATCCATCACGATCTCTTGGCAATATCTCAAGATAGCAAACATTAAACCAAGTCTCAAGAACCCGATTGAAGTCCTGTGGATATTAGATTAAGGCTCTCAATGCCTTAGGGTCTCACACACCAGTAAGTTGAGATCAAACTTACGTTTAAACAATTTGGTCGATTATGTACGCATGGTTTGAAACATGTGTTACAACACTTTCTCCTTTCTCATGGAGTGTATGTCTCAACAGATAGTGTTGTACAGATAATAATTAGATATCACTATGTTTAACTTTGAGTCATCCAATCGACTTACATCAAACTACTAGGACTCACATCTGGCATCTAAGACAGATGATGTGAATTCTTAAATATACCTTTATAACCATAATGACTCCTTAGACATTAGTCGACTTGTGATTTTAAGCCCAAACTCATAATTATCCAGCTGACAATTAACTTAATATCTCGTATCATCTCCACTCATTTTTTAAATGATGGAGGCGGTTACCTGTGTGAGAAGGCTAATATTACATCTGTCTGACATAATTTTTAATCAAGAATGCTCCATAAAACATTCATAATTTTGTATGATGTTAAATACATTGACTTTAATATATAAACATTTGGGAAATACAAAAGAGAAGTACATCATATTCTACGCAATCCTTGATATCTTGTGTGTTCCAAGAACACATTTT
Organism: Scilla litardierei; assembly: GCA_030789695.1. Lineage (NCBI taxonomy): Eukaryota > Viridiplantae > Streptophyta > Magnoliopsida > Asparagales > Asparagaceae > Scilla > Scilla litardierei. Next base: position 155,405,627 of record CM061140.1, on the reverse strand, counting down.
TAGGAATATGCTTAGTAAGCGGATCTGCTATCATATCCCGTGTGGGTATGTACTTCATGTTTATCTCCTTGCATTCAACTATTTTAGCAAATTTTTACTTGATATCTATGTGTTTGGTTTTGCAATGGTACTTTGGATCCTTTGTATATGCAATAGTCGCATGACTATCACAATTAACTTGAACTGGATCAGAATCACTTGCGTCAATAAAATGATCCAAGAACCTTTTCAACCAAACAGCCTATTAGGCTACCGCAGAGAATGCCATAAACTCTGCTTCCATCGTGAATAAGGCTATGCATGATTGTTTCTTACTACTCCATGATATGGCATCATGGTTAAGTAAGAAGACATATCTAGATATAGATTTTCTCTCATCGAGGTCTTCTACCCAATCAACATAAGTGTAACCCTTCAATTGCAGATCACTTCCTTGATAGCAGAGTGCATAATCAGTAGTCCCATGTAAATATCTTAAAATTCTCTTAACTGCCTTCCAATATGCTTGGTCAGGGTTGGATTGGTATCTACTAACCATTCCAACTGTAAAACAGATGTCTAGTCTTTGTACACATCATAGCGTACATAAGACTATCGACTGCACTGGCATAAGGAATCTTGCTCATTATGTCATTCTCTTCTTTAATCTTAGGACATAAACTTCGACTAAAGGCCTCACCTTTACTGATAGGAGTGATATTGAATCATTCAAGTACTTTTTTATGTAAGTCTCTTGTGAAAGAGTTAAGAGTTTTTTTGAACGATCTTTTTAGATCTTAACCCCAAGAATATGCGGCTTCATCTATGTCTTTCATTTCAAAGTTGGATGAAAGCCAAGCTTTGACTTCAAACAAATACTCATTATCATTTCTAGTTATAAGTATGGCATCTAAGTATAGTGACATGGTTATAAACTTATCATTAGACCGCTTGGTATAAACGCAATGTCTTCATCAATCATAATGAAATCATTTGACATGATTACATTATGAAAGCGAATATACCATTGCCTTGAGGATTGTTTAAGACCATGGATAGACTTCAAAAGTCTACAAACCTTATGCTCGTGGCCTTCTTTAACAAAACATATAGGTTGATCCATATAGATTTCATCATCTAATTCTCTATTAAGAAATGCAGTTTTTACGTCCATTTGATATAATTCTATGTCTAAACTTGCAACTATAGCTAAAATTAGGCAAGTCGACGTAAAGCGTACAACATGTGAGAAAGTCTCTTCATAGTCAATCCCCGCATGTTGTGTGTACCCCTTTGCAACTAGTCAAGCCTTATATCTTTCTATTGAGTCATCAGCCTTATGCTTTATCTTGAGAACCCATTTATTCCTAATGGCTCTTCGTCCTTTTGGGAGATCAACCAGTTCCCAAACTTTGTTGCATCTCATAGACTCAAGCTCCTCTTACATTGTCTTAGCTCATTTTCCCTTTGCAGGACAAGAGGGAGACTCTTACAAATTTCTTGGCTCATCCTCTTTTAGTAGACTAGTCATGAAAGCTTCTCCACCTTCTACCTTAAATCGTCGACATGGAATACTTACACGACTACTACGTCTTCTTTGAGATTCATCGAGTCTCATTTGACTGTCATTTGTGTTAGTCCTTAATTGACCTAGGTCAATCCTTACTTGACTCCCACTTGGATCAAGATCCAATTGACTCTCTTGACTCCCACTTGGATTAAGTCTCAATGAACTCTCACTTGGACCAGGATCACTTTCATTCGCACTTTAATTTAGATGAGGTGGTGGAATATGATCATCTTTGGGATGAAGAACTAACTTCTCATCCAAATCCCTCCCACTCAAATGAGATGATCCTCTCTGATCCATAATCTCAAACAAGGATAGGTCTTGTCTTATTCCCCATGCTTAGGAAAATCCTCTTCTAAGAATGTAACATCCATTGATTCAAACTCAGTTGTACTTCCACCATCGTCTTGACCTATGAAGACATATCCCTTTGAAGTTTCTGAGTATCTTATTAAGATGCATTTCCTCCCCCCTGGACCTATTTTTCCACACTTATGGGAGGATACGTGTGCATAGGCTGCACAAACCCAAGGTCTTAAGATATTTAGGTTAGGCTTACAACCGGTCTATAACTCATATGGAGTGGTTTCAACTGACTAGGTAGGCACTCTATTAAGATTGTAGGTTGTGGTCAATAATGTATCGCCCCAAAAAGTGATATGCAAGTTAGCTTGTGCCATCATTGACCTAACCAGAAGTAGTGTTCTATTCTTTCTCTCCGCAACATCATTTTGTTGCGGAGTATATGGAACACTCAACTGATGAATGATTCCCTTTTCATTACATAACTCCTTGAATTGAGTTGATATATATTCTTTACCTCGGTCGGTTCTTAAAACTTTAATCTTTCGATCTAATTGATTCTCAACTAAAGTCGTATAGTTTTTGAAACAACTCATTGCTTCATACTTGTGAGAAATCAAGTAGACATATCCGTACCGAGTGAAGTCGTCTATGAATGTGATGAAGTAGGACGCTCCATGTCTAGCCCTTATATTCATGAGACCACATATATCGATGTAGATGAAGTGCAAAGGATATTTGGCTCTCGTGCCCATACCAAATAGCTTCCTTGAAGTCTTTCCTACTTGACATTGCTCACAAGTTGACATTTTATCTTTGCCAATGTCGGCTAATAAACCTTCCTTAGTTAGTCTACTTATTCTAGTTAGACCGATGTGACCAAGTCTGGAGTGCCATAAATTCACATTATTTGCATAGTCATGCGAAGTAGATGTCATTGAAAAACTAATATTACAATCAGAATCATAGATTGTAACTAACACAAAGAATCCATTTATTACATTGGCCAAGCCGAAATAAGAAGTACCAAAACAGAGGTCTACATTATTACAATGGAAGTTTCAATTGAGACCAAATCTAAGCAATACCAATACAAATATGATATTCCGACGGATATTAGGAGTAAACAGTATATCATGTAGGAGTAAAGTTTGGCCGCCATGCAAGAATAAATTGCACGTGTCAATCACATTCACTTCAACCCTTGAGTTGTTCACTACATAGATCCACTTAGCTCCGCGCGGAATCCGCCAGAAGTCTACGAAGGCTTCACGATCCCTCGTTGTGGTTGGTGGCAGCTGAGTCTACAATCCACACAGTATGAGATTTTTGCCAAAAACACAGAGCTAGAAACATAAACATTAGCAAAATCATAACAAGTGCTCAGTACAATTACGAGCAATATAGCCAAACTTGTTGCACTTGAAGCGCTTTATTTTGGCCATATCTATCTTCTTGGTATGTCTTTTCCGACCATGTTGGTAATGCTTAAGTTTTTGAGATGCTCTTCATATTCCTTTCCCTTGCGTCCACGATGCTTGTGCTTGGATTCTCCATGAGAACGGGATCCTGTCACGTACACTTCTGTAGTAGGATTGGATGCCTCTTGCCTCTCTACCTCTAATTCGAAGTGGCACAAAACATTTTCAAGGGTCCTGATGCTCTAATTGTAAGTGAGATGCATCTTCATTTGTACCCATGTATTGGACAAGGAACTGATGACCGCTTGAACATGTTCATCGGGCAAAGTATGACCTGCATCCTTCAACTCTTTTATCAAGTTTCACATGTGCCTCAGATGTTTCTTCATTGAGTGATCTGAGTGCTTCTTGTATATGTCAAACTTAATGGTAATGAACCTTAGTTTGGTGACGGAAGTGTCTCCAAACTTAGCCTTAAGCGAGGACCATATTTCCTACGCAAGGTCATACTTACGAAACTCACACATGATGTCATCATCCATGCTACTTAGCAACGTTATGTGAGCGATTGAGTTCTTCCTCTTCCAAAAGTCATAGGCCTCACGTTCCCTCTTATGTTGAGCAGTGGTACCTATTTTAGGCTCTTCTATTATAACGTTTAAGACCTCAAGGACCTCTTGTTCCTCGAGCACATACTGGAGTTTCATACCCAATATCTTGTAATTGTCGCCGTTTAACTTTTCTCCTTTGTTAAGTTCGGTGACAATTTTCTTAGCAGCATTAAACATTTTGTTGACAAATTTCTACAAAAAATGAAACATGGACGCCATTAATGTCTATCATACAAAGTTGAACACTTTAACACTCGTCAAATGAATTAATTAGACACATTAATAAGTCTTAAAATCGGAAAGTTCTCTACGTTCTCAATCACCATAAAAGATCGACTTAATATGCCTCTAATCCAAATAACTTGTGTAAAGTATGCAAAAAATAGCAAAAAGCAATTTCGAAATAAGTATGGCAATTACAAAGACCATGAGACCACGACATGCACCCTCAGGTTGTTGACTGTGGGCAGAGCGACGGTAGGATCTTTGAATTTAAAACCATACAACTATACATACGATGCATGAATGCCAATATCACACACAGTGTAGAGTATAATTGAGACTAGTTTCTATAGAGTAGATCATTAAAGCTAATCTCGTATAAATATAGCTACAAATAAAAATGTTAATCTCTATAGAGTAGAACCATAAGGTCAATCTCGTATAGAGTAGAGCATATTATTAAGGCTAGGCTTTATAGAGTAGAGCATTAAAGCTAATCCTGTATAGAATAAAGCCACAATTTAAAATTAGATTGCGTGATTATTATTCATGTCATATATCATAATGATCTCCTATGATCTATATGAATCAATTGAATCAAAAACAACACTCAATCTACTTTCATAAGGCGAGAGCTTGATTGCAATGGGAGTAGAAACCAATTTGGCTCTGATACTAATGAAGGAATTTGTCATCCCTAAAGGAGAGTTACCAATACTTACCAATGCTTACCAATCTCCTTGGATGTGCAGTGGAATGATCGATTGCCAAAGTTTTTATACACCGGTTGTTGTAGATGATCACACGATGGAAAATCTACTAATTCTCACAATCTAAATAGTAAATACTATCTTTTGATGTACTTTTATGTGGACGATGAAGGCATTTTGGCAGTAGTTATTCTCTTTAAAAAACTTCATCATTCTCACAAAAGGAGAGGTTATTTATAGACTTCTCACTTGTTGAGAATTCAAATTCAGATCATAACTACTTTGTGTTGTTATAGCAACCACCAAAAAACTACTTTATACAAATATTTGTGACATTTCCTAAGTCTCATACTTAGGTATTCCAGTAATGGGTGTATTTGTTAAGTTATCACTCACTAATGAATGAAATAACTTGGTCATTAGCCATCATATACCAATAGTTCGAATATGCCACGTTTGAGCCTAAAAGAGGAGATAACGTTGCGGGTATTACCAATTCTAAAATGTCGAGTTGTGTGGAGTTCGAGTTATGTCACAATGAAATAAAGCTTATGGTTTGAGTCGCTAACTTTGACCAAAAGTTGGACTTTTGCCTATAAAATGTTGTGTTTTGCATATACCCCACAAATGGACCTGTTCAGGTTAGGTCAGGATTGACCAAACCTGGTTAATGGCATACTTGAACCAGCCACAAATAGCTTTTGGGTCAAGTGACTCCATCCATATTTGATCTAAAAAAATTCAACCCATACCTAACCCACCTTACTAGATGGGTCATTTTCAGGCCAAATTCGGATCATGTTACATGCATTTATGGTTATTGTTTTACTAGAAAATGATAAAACTAAGAAATTAAGAAAATTGTTTAGAAATTCCAAATTATACGTGAAATAATTAATTCACACATCAAAATTGCTGAGTCCCAAATTATTTAAAAGCATGTGAAATTCAAAATAGACCCAAAAAAACCAATTTTCAAAACTGAAAACAATACTCACCATGCACAAAGATAGATCACATCGGATAGTGATATAAGAGAGAGAGGATCAGGAGAGAGGTAGGAAAGGGGTAGTCTGTAGTGGTTTGGGGTGGCTAGGGCTTAGTATATAGAAAAGACTAAGAAAAGAAGCATATATGTGGGTATTGGGTTGGACTTAGGTTAGGTTGGCTGCTAATCCCCACTATGTCCAGGTCCTGTTTGGTGTTTGGGCGACTTGGGTGAACTTCATATACTTGTATCTGATCCGAAATTTATCCGGGTTGATGAGTTTCACCCGGATGCAACCTAAATTCAGGTAGGTCTTTGTCATACTCGGATAAAGGTGCCTGGTTGGTCAGGTTCAAGTTGTTTGGGTCTGGTTTTGCTTGTGTATGTGTGTGAAATAACTACAGCAGCTTCATGTCTACTTGTTAGATGTCTCATCATTTGTTTGGCAATTGGGTGCCAACTAGGGGTGTCTGTACATTGCTCTTGCATTAGGCAGCTGCCCACGATAACAAAACAAAGAAAAAAAATTTATAGACTAGTCTGAGGTCTTGGGGAACATGATCAACGTCTTCTATGTTGTCCGGACCCATCACCTTCGGAGTCGGAGAACATCAATGCTAACTTCACCATGCTCCGCAAGATCGTGACCTCGATCATCCCTAACGCCACTAACCTCCAACACGTCTCCATGTTGACCAACCGCAAGCACTACATCGGATCATTCGAATACATCGGCAAGGTCGAACCACACGAGCTGCCATTTCACATGGTCCTTTCCCGCCTCGATTCCCCCCATTTCTACTACAATCAAGAAAATATTATGTTCGAAGAGATCGAGAAGACTGATGACAAGGTTTCTTGGTCAATTCACTAGCCAACCATTATTTTTGGATTCTCGATGATCAGCAAGAAAAATATCATGCAAGGTTACTGAATGTATGTTGCCATTTGCAAGGAAGAAAGGGCTTTGCTACGGTGGCCAAGGGAGTAGACTGACGTGGAAGGGGTACAAGGATGTGTTGGATGCCGATTTGGTTGTCGAGTAGTAGCTTAAGGTTGCCATTGATCCGTATGCAAGGAACGAAGCTTTTAATTGCAGTAATGGGATGCTTTCAAGTGGAAGCATTTGTGGATGGTGTTGGCCGTGCAATTTGAGGTGGGTGTTGGGTATGAAGGGGATGATAGGAGGTTCCCCTTGGAGGAGGCGGTGATGGGGAAGGATGATGTATGGATAGAAATCTTGAGATTGCAAGAGATCGTGGAGACGAGGCTGAAAGAGGTCGGGAACTGATGGTTCATGGACGGTGCACTTGGAATAGATGTGGATCATTTGGATTGCATGAATAATAGCAAAGAGCATGGCTTCTTGGGGTTTAGTAACATATTTGTTTCATTTTTATTTTCACCCAGATCAACTGTTACACCGCCAACTCCTCCAACTAGTGAATCTATACTAGTAGTTGGTGCTTGGCATAGGCATGTTGGGGAGGGGGTGGGTTAGTCGGCAACTTCCCCTCAACATTTATATCCAAACAAAGCACAGAAAGTTATGCAGGACTAAGCTCGAACCTGTGGATGTAGCCAGCAACTCACCTTACGTGGTTTTCGGCCCAATACCAAATTGTTGTATGGTTCTAGATTTTGGTAATTCAGTTTAACCTACCCTTTAATTGCTTCATATTGCACTGTTAATGTAAAAGACTCAACTTTCCAAGGTAAGGTTGTATCATATTTCAGTATGGTTTACATTCCTTTAGAGCAACTCCAACCCATCTCTATAACTCCAAAATGGAGATTGACGTTGCTCCAACCCATCTCCAAAATGAAGATAGAGATGGAGATTTGCAATAGTGCTCCTTTATATTTGGAGGGGCACTATTCACCCCTTCAAATCTCTAAACTTCTCATTAATGACAACTTAGACCTTAATTTAAATCTTATAATTATTTATTACTACTGTATTTTACAAATCACATGACCAAATTTAATAATTTTAGTACCATCGTAAATATCTTAATTATACCTACAACATGAGACCAATATTGGATATTTTTCGAGCAAATTTAAAATATTTACAATATAACAAGAAATACTAAATACTTAAAAATTAAAAAAAATTAACATTGAAGAATAATATTATTTATAATTTTCTTTCATGCAGAAATAATGTATTAGATTAACCCATTTTAATGATAACTATTTTTCATTAGTAAAGCTTAAACAAAGAGAAAGTAGGATTTGAAGATGGTGGGTTGGAGTTGCACATCCTCCAAAATGGCATCTTTTAGAGATATTCCATTTTGAAGGAGGGTTTTTAGAGATTTGGGTTGGAGTTGCTCTATCTGCAAAAATAGTTGATAGCAGCAGCTGAGTTTATCCTGATCTAACTTGATTCGCTTGGGAAGAATATGGTTGGACATTGGGATTAGTTTCAAGTACCCAAAGAAACAACCGGATAGTAGTCCCGCTTGGTTAGTCCCCTCACAATTTGCATGTATCTTGTGGTGCTCGCTGCCACGGGGTACTTTTTCGGAGACCATATGAAGGTTATCTTGGTTTTAATGTGATTACCATTAACAGCTGTGTAGAAATATGATTTTCGACTGTTGGAATATGCATTCTGAGGGTTGTCGGCACCAATAATCTATAAACTATTATATGTTCAAAGTTCCAACCTGTCCTTCAAGTTGATTCACAGCCATGAGTTAGTAATTTAACATTAAAACTTCGATAAAACACTTAACCATCCAGACGTGTACCCTTTTGATGGGCTCCTCGTGTACACACGGCGCACCAAAAAGGGGAACGGCGCACCAAGGGGGAAGACCGGCTCATCCTAATGACTTAAAGGGGCGTACTCATAATTCCTTTGACTCTATTTTCTATTATTTATTTATTATAATGTCAAACTTGTAATTAGATGAGAGTGAGATTAATAACTATGGTCCTATGGAGAGGGTTAGCCGCCGGCTTTCTGCATGCAAATTTTGATTATTTTGTGGGAGAAAGAGAGTTCTTTGTGTTCTTCGGGGAAGGTGCGGACGTCCCTTATCAATTGGCTTCTTGGGAGTGAAGGTTATCTCTTATTTGTAGCCTACTTATCTTAATAAAAGTGCAATTTTTATCAAATAATTTTCAATTTGCGTCGAGTTCTATCATTTTCGTATCAGATCACGTCGATCCATGGCGGCGGCTACTAGATCCAAAGATCGGATCGATGCAGTGGAGGAGAAATTGACGGGAGAAATCGCTAGCATAAAGGAAACCCTAACGGCACATGATGAGCGATTTACGAAGGTGGAATCGAAGTTGGATCAACACAGCGAAGCCATAGCAAAAAATCTTCTTCCAACTAGGGGAGATCTCTGCAAAATTGGACGGAGGCGACGTGAACCCTAAAACAGCGACAAAGGCGCCACTTTTGGACAAGGGGAAGCATGTAGCGAAGGATTCGGAAGACTGGAGGTTCACATATCCGGAGGACAGCGAATCAAAGGTGGAAGAGCATCGCCAGGAGGTCGGCGGCCCCAGCCAAGCCTCCTGGCTGCAGGAAGGGGGCCGGCAGCTGCCCCCAGGGACCCACAGGCCCCCACGGCCACCGACAGGGCCTGGGGCCCCTTCCACGGGGCCGCCAGGACCCGTCGAAGTAGCGGCAGGGCCACTGGGCCCTGGAGACAACCGGCAGGACCTGACGGCCCTTTTCCAGGGCCGCCAGGGCCCCACCGACCAGGGAAGGCCCCCTCGCGGGGGGTTTGGCGTATCACGTGGAGGAGGGGAAGACTTCAGAGGATTTCTGCCATATTCGGGAGACCCGACGCATGGTTACGATGATGGTTTTGACCTGGGAGTATTTCGGGAGTATGGCGAGGATTGTGGAGGGTTTCGGGACCCTCCTGACCCGCAGTATGGCGATGAAAGAGGGAGACCTCCACCCCGCACCCATGAGGGACGTCCAAGAGAGTTTGGGGAGGATACATGGATTAGGGGGAGCACGAAGGGAGGTCTATAGGCGACGGTGGGGGAGGACATGTGGGCCGAGGAGGCCCACGAGGGGGTCACGGATTCCATGATGGAGGCCCACGAGGAGGCTTTGAGCGGCACGCGGAGAGGTGACAGCACTACCACCATCCGAGGCACGGCAGGGAACGAGGAGACCATGGTACATTCACTATGGACAGACTACGGAAGCTAAAGATGCTTGTATTCGAGGAAGAGGATCTGGTGTCATGTATTTACATGGCAGAGAGATTTTTCAGGGTCTCTCGCATGACGAAGGAGCAGAAGCTGGAGGCGGCTGTGATATGTTTGGATGGAAAGGCCCTCGCTTGGTTCCAGTGGAAGGATGCGAGTCGTCCTTTTCGCTCGTGGGAGGAGATCAGGGACCAAATGGTGGAGAGGTTCAATATCCACATTTGGAAAATATGAGGGAGCAGCTACTATCACTCAGGCTGGATGGCACCGTGAGGGGCTATCTGGACAGGTTCGAGGCACTGTCAGGACAGGTGCATGGGGTGCCTGAGAGATTATGGAGAGCACCTTCATGAAGAGGCTGAAGGCTGCTATTCGAGCAGCAGTCCACATGCAGAAGCCTCAGAGCCTGATGGAGGCCATGGAGTATGCTCAGACGACAGAGGATTGCCAGTTGGAGGAGAGAAAGGCGATGTGTGGTCGGAGTAGCCGTTGATAGGAGGGCAGCAGAGGGCCACTGTAGGAGCGGATCCAGTCACCAAGGAGAAGAGTGTGGAGAAGAGTAGTGCACCACAGGCTGTGGGACAGTTCAGGAGGATGACTGACGTAGAGATGATGGAGAAGCGCCAGAAGGGTCTCTGTTTCAGGTGCAATGAAAGGTTCACACCAGGACACAAGTACGTGGGGCGCAAGCTTTTGGTGCTGTTACTTGAGGATGACGACGATGATGCTGATGTGGAGGATAAGGAGACTGAGCACCATCAGCTAGACGTGATGGAGGTTTTCCTTAACTCTGTGGTAGGGTTCACACCGAACCACACCATGAAGTTGAGGGGGCATATTGGTGACCAGGAGGTGACAATGCTTATTGACAGTAGGGTGATCCACAATTTTATTTTATTTCCAGAAGAGTGGTGGCCTAGCAGGAGCTTCAGCTGACAGACCGTAGCAGCTTCAGTGTTATGATGGGGACGGGGAAGAAGGAGAGTAGCCGTGGAGTATGTAGAGGATTGGTGCTGATGCTACAAGGGTACAGCTTCAACATTCATCCTTCGCAGATCCTGCTGCAATCTCCACTGAGCTGTGAGAATCATCACTTCGGGCAGTCGACTTAAAGCATCCGGTACGACATTCACCTTCCCAGGATGATACTGAAGATCGATGTCGTAGTCTGCCATCAATTCCAACCATCTACGCTGTCTCATATTCAGCTCCTTCTGGGTGAATATATACTTCAAACTTTTGTGATCAGTGAAAATTTTCACTTTCTCACTCAGTAAGAAATGCCTCCAAATCTTCAAAGCAAAGATGACGGCAGCTAACTCCAAGTCGTGAGTCGGATAATTCTTCTCGTGGATCTTCAACTGTCGAGAAGCATAAGCGACTACATGACCGTGCTGGTGCAGAACACATCCAAGTCTCTTGCCCGATGCGTCGCAGAAAATCTCGAAGCCTCCGCTTCTGTCCGGAATAGCTAAGACTGGTGCAGAAGTTAGTCTCTCCTTCAAGGTAGAAAAAGCTTGCTCACAAGAGTCTGACCAACTGAACTTAACATCCTTCCTCGTCAATTTTGTCATCGGCTCAGCTATTCTTGAGAAATCCTTGATAAATCTGTGGTAGTATCCAGCCAATCCAAGAAAACTCCTGATGTCCGATGTCGATCGAGGTGTAGGCCATTCACTGACTGCTTTGACCTTCCCCGGATCCACTGAGATTCCAGCTCCCGATACTACATGCCCAAGAAATGCAATTCTATCCAGCCAGAATTCGCATTTGCTGTACTTGGCATATAGTCTATGATGACGGAGCGTCTCCAATACCATCTTCAAATGTTCTGCATGCTCCTCATCGCTCTTTGAGTATACCAGGATGTCGTCTATGAAAATCACTACAAACTTGTCGAGGAAGTCATAAAAGATAAGATTCATGAGATTCATGAACACAGCAGGAGCGTTGGTCACACCGAACGGCATGACAACGAACTCGTAATGCCCGTACTTAGTCCGAAAAGCGGTCTTGAGTACATCTTCCTTCTTGACTCTGACTTGATGGTATCCGCTCCGGAGATCCAACTTCGAAAATACCCTCGATCCACCAAGCTGATCGAAGATATCATCAATGCGGGGCAGCGAGTACTTGTTCTTCACTGTGATCTGATTCAACTCCCGATAATCAATGCACATCCTCCTCGATCCATCCTTCTTCTTTACCAGCAAGACGGGTGCACCCCAGGGAGATACGCTAGGATGAATGAAACCCTTCTGTAGTAGCTCATCCAACTGCTTCCTTAGCTCTTCCAACTCTGCAGGAGCCATACGATACGGTGCCTTCGAAATTGGTTGAGCTCCTGACATAAGATCGATGCCGAACTCCAACGCTCGATCGGGCGGCAGCCCAGAAATGTCTTCAGGGAAGACGTCATCGAAATCTCTCACTACTGCAGGCTTCTCTGGTTCAGCAATCATAGATGCAATGGTCAATCGGTAAGGCTGGGCTCGGAACTTGACAGGTCCAAGCGAACGTCCTCCGTCGACAAACTCGAACACTGGGTGGTCAGGAATTTCGAACATTACTTTCTTCCGGTGACAGTCGATCGTGGCATAAAAAGCTCCTAACCAATCAATGCCGAGAATAGCATCAAAGTTGGATAGGTTGTGAACAATGAAATTAGCATATAGTTCGTGTCCACTAATCACCAACGGGCATGGTCTACATCCCAGTGCAACCTTCACTACACCATTCCCAGTTGTAATGTTCCAACACTTGGGAAGTGTATATGTGGGTATCGAGTGTTCGATTACGAACTTTCGAGATAGGATGCACATGGAAGCTCCAGAATCAAACAGGGTCAAGGCCGGGTGAGATGAAACTAAGATGACACCTAAGGGTAACATGCAACTAGATTAACATGGATTTAACTAATCAAATGTAATGCATAAATAAGGAAGGCTAGTATAGAGGTTACCTGCAATAACTCCATCCTCAGTCTCTGCCTCTACTGCAGTCATCGTGAAGGCTTGCCTCTTAGGCTGAACGGCCTGCTGGAAAGCCTGTTTCTGGGGAATGAGAGGCGCTCCACGTCCAGCGACTACTGGAGCTCTCTGCTGCTGAACTCCGACTGGTGCCTTCCACGGTTGCTTAGCACTTGGGCAATCCTTCAAAGTATGCGAAGCATCTCCACAAACCAGGCACTGGCCCAGAAGTCTCCTGCACTGCTCCTTCACATGACCAGTCTTGCCGCAATGACTGCACGTCTTCTGGCTAGGCCCACCTGGCCTCTTAAACTGCACGGACTGATTAGGCTTGAACCCAGGCCTAACCACAGCTCTGGCCTGCTCCATAGGCCTCTTTCCAGCACCTGAATACTGCACTCTCTTCTGATTGGCAATCAGCTCCTGTCTCTTGGCAGCTATCAACAACTTCCGGTAAGAGTCTAAGTCCGAAGAGGAAATCAGACTCTGCAGCTCCAAAGATAAACCCTGTAAGAATTTCTGAGCTCGATCCTCAGCAGTCTCCACCATCTTCGGCGCAAAGCGACTCAGTTTCATGAACTCTTGGTGGTACTGATCCACCGTCAGATTTCCCTGCTTCAAATTGATGAACTGCTGCATCAGCTCTCTCCTGGCAGCTCGAGGGAAATACTCATCATTAAATCTCGCCTTGAAAGTGGCCCAAGGGATAGGCTTCGCCAACAGCTGCTCTTCTGACTCCCACCAACTGCGGGCATTATCCTTCAGTTGTTTCTTCACTAAGTCAACCCATCCAGCCGGGTTAACCTTCGAGAGAAGCAGATTATCCTCTGTGTTCTTCATCCATTCATCCGCAGCTAATGATCCTTCTGACCCAGTGAAATATGACGGGCCCAGCTCCCGAAACTGCTTCGCTCCAGGCTCGAAGCGAGGGGCATTCTGTAGCATGCCCTGCTGAACCTGCATCATCTGATGCATCATCCTCATCATCTCAGCTGTGGTGGGTTCTCTATCAGCATCCGCAACACGTCCTGCTCCACCACCAGCTCCAGGTCCACTACCAGCTCCTCGAGTAATGCGTCTACCGGCCATCTAAAACAAGGAAATGTTCAGATTAGACTTAATCATGACTCGAATGTTATGAATAATTAATTGGATGTCATTATCATTATTGTTGTTTCGATATTTCGCAGATGCAAAAAGGAGGACCTGCATGGGCCACCACTAAAACCTGTCACGCCCCGCTTCCCTAATATGGAAGGCGAGACGTGAGGAGGTCCGCTCAGACGTGGAGCTGTGAAGCTGCAGTCTGATAAGCGTCTGTAAAAAAATTTCGAAAAGTGCAGGTCCTTGCATTGCGACGAAACAACAACAATAATAAAGCAGATAAGAAAATATCCACCAACAACATCCAATAATTATTACAACATCACAGATAGTCACAAAAGTACAAGTCTGAACAATAGGCCTAAAGCATGGCCGAAACATAAACATCGAGATATATAGGTGCTACACACCGAAATCTAACAGCAACTATAAAAGCAGCAACAACTAAAAGAAGTCTCTAGGTGAGACTAGGACTGGTCACCGGTGTCCTCGGACTCGGTCTCAGTAGGGACCTCAAACTCAGCGTCCACGAACTGCTCGTCCTCTGCTACCTGCTCTGTCTCAAAGTCTGACATGTGACACCCAAAGAGAAAAGGGCACATGTCAGCAAAAGTCTCCCAAGAAAGGCGGAGGACTTTTGTGCAAGGATACAAATATAGAAAAGCGACTAGCAGTTCTAACATGATGAAATGGCATGACATTTAAGAATGCAACATTTAAATGAATAAAATAATAACAATCAAGCACGCTGTAGCAGAAAGCTACAATTCACTATTTCACGATTCACGAATCACTGATTTATCACTTCGTGCACAGAGTTTCCGTCTTTTGGCTGAAGTAGCGTACGGGCTCACTTCTACGCTCAAGCGATCGTTTAACCCTACCCCTCCACGTGTATATGGACTGGCGCCCATCTTCTGGATCACGAGCCAGGAAGTGTTATTGGCATAGGGTTGTGCCCGCAAAGCAGGTGCCTAGCCTCAATAGCAATAACATTTGTAGCGTGTGCTACTCAATCACGATGAACATTAAATGCATGTAATGACATGGCAATGAGCAGATAAATTGCGTACCGTTAATTGAAATTAAACATGGCATGACAGCATGAATGAAAGCAGGTAAAGTATCGGATCTAGTTTCGTTGTCAAACTAGATCAAATAGGGCGTCTAGGCGACTATCATTTCACCCCTAGTCTCTTTTACGCTAACAAACAAATTGGCCTAAAAACGTGGCCTAAAACATTTACTGGCAAGTATCACTTGCATGTTTCCGGTGGTTTTTGGTTAAAGAATTCACAGAATTAAATATATCGCGAGATAATCAAAATATAGGGTTAATCCCCGAATTGGGTTCGTCTTATTTTATTCAATTTTATTATTATTTAATATATTATTTAATAGTTATTTAACATGCTGAAATTAATCTAATTAGCTGATATTAGACCTATCACTAACAACCTGTTAATTAACCTAATACCAACTAATGATAGGGTTTATTATCATGTTAACATTATATTTAAAACCCCCCACCTACTATCACCTACTCTAATATTAATATAATTTATCATGTTAACATTTTAACTTACCCTCTCTCTCATTTTTTAATCCCCTTCATTATAACAAGGCTGTCACTTCCTTTATTTAATTAGTCAACACCCCTTTATTACCCTCTCTGTCACTCTTCCCCTTCTGTCTCTTTCACTTCTGTCTTCTTTATTTCTTTAGTTTTTTTTGTTTTGAAACCTACAACAGCAATCAACAAGGCTTGTGCGAAAAAACAAGAGGAATGGGATCTTCACCTACGCGAGGAGGGAGGGGGATCACACACGGTGGCCGATGGGTGGGGGTCACGCACGGGGATGGTGGCGCTCCGGCGGTCAGGCGTTGCTCCGGCCAGGCCGTCCTCTGGCGGCGGCGGTCACCAGCGCACGGGCGGCGGTTCACGGTGTTAGGGCGGCGGCGCGCGGCCTTCCTCCGGCCAGGCGGCGCGAGGGGGCTCCAGCGGGCTCCTCACGGCGGCGGCGCGGTTGAACGGCGTGTGGGCGGCTCCGGTTGGCCGGCGTCGGAGCAGGTGGCGCACGGTCGGCGGCTGAGGGTGAGGGTGGTGCGACCAAGGGAGAGGAGGAAGAAGAGGGTTTGGAGAAGATGAAGTATGGGTTTGGGTTTCAGATTTGGGGGAGATGAAGTATGGGTTTCAGATTTGGAGAAGATGAAGTATAGGTTTCAGATTCCCACTGTTTTGATTCTGAGTTTTCCAATGGATCTGAAGTGGTTTGCTTGAGGGTTGAAGAAGAGGTGAATGCTGATTTTTGTGTTTGATTTCTTCGAATCTGAATTTTGGTTTTGGATCTGAAATTTGTTTTCAGATTTTCCTCTTGATCTTGGTTTCTGGTTTGAGGATTTGGGTTTGATGGATGTTGCAGGGGATTTGTGTTGGGAAGATGATGGATTTGGGAATTTGTGGAGGATGATGAATAGGGTTTGGGAAAAGTTTGATGTAAGATTTTGTTTGCAGGGATTCGGATACGATTGACTTTGCAGGGAAGAAGAACTATTTGCTGGTTGGTTGTTTGCAGGGTTTTGTTTGCAGGTGAAGGAGAAGAAGCTAGATTGCCTTAAGAAGAAGTTAGCAGGGAACCGTTTTAATGCGGCTAGGTTGTTGATTAAGACTAGGTTTAATGATGTTTGACAAACCGAGGGAATGTAGCGTGCTATACTTCTCATCCTAAAGAAACTAAACGTGTTTGTTGCATGAAGAGTAATAAATTAGGTGTTAAAAGTAATTGTATAATTAGCATAAGTCATTAGTAAAATAATTAATTTTAAGTTTTTTTAAAAAAAAATTAAACTCAGTGGTTAATTAATGACGATACGGTTAAAAACGAAAACAGTGACGCGCTCGCGTCGACACGCACGGACGAAAAGTCAACCAGACGAAAATACCGGTACACACGAACTAAAGTACGCCTAAAAATACTGGCCGTTACAGCAGGTGATAGCTGACTTCCTGCCACTAGACTTAGGGAGTACAGATGTCATCTTAAGTATGGCGTGGTTACAGGCGCTGGAGGAGATGCCGGTGAATTGGAAGCTGATCAGGATGGAGTTACAGGAGGACGGGAGAGCAATGGTCCCTATAGGGGGTCCCCAGCCTATGCAGAGCATTGGTCTCACTGAAGACCATAGTAATGACCATCCAGGTAGAGGGGGTGGATACCTGGTAGAGTTGTATATGTTGGCAGGAGAGGGGGGTGCTGAGGCCGGAAGTGAGCAGTCTATTCTAGGGGAGGTGCAACAGCTGTTAGAGCAATTTGATGAGGCCTTTCAGGAGTCTCGGGGCCTTATGCCACCTAGAGATCACGAGCACGCCATCGTTCTGCGAGAGGGCGTGTCTTCCATCAGTGTGAGGCCCTACCACTACACACAGGCACAGAAGGACAAGATAGAGATGATGGTGGCGGAGATGGTGCAGGCTATCTAGTCCAGTGTGAGTCCTTTTTCAGTTCAGTGCTACTGATGAAGAAGGGTGGGAGCTGGCGCTTTTGCGTGGATTACCGGGCATTAAATAAAGAGACTGTGCCTGATAATTTTCCCATACCGGTGATTGACGAGCTCTTGGACGAATTACATGGTGCAGCCATCTTTACGAAGATCGATCTCAAATCAGGCTACCACCAGATCAGAATGTGTGGAGAGGATATGCCCAAGACTGCTTTCAGGACGCATAATGGCCACTATGAGTTTTTAGTCATGCCATTTGGCTTGACTAACGCACCTGCTACCTTTTAGGCTCTTATGAATAAGGTATTTTGTCCCTAGCTTCGACGATTTGTACTAGTATTTTTCGATGATATCCTGGTGTACAGTCGTTTCTTGGAGGAGCACTTGGACAACATGCATGTCGTTTTTCAGGAGTTGCAGTACCACCAGCTGTTTTCGAACTGGAAAAAGTGCTTATTTGGACAGCCATATGTGGAGTACTTATGACACGTGGTGTCTTCATAGGAGGTAGCAGCTGATAGAGCAAAAAGATAGCGACGATGTTGCACTAGCCGTGCCCCACCACTCTCAGGGGGCTGCGAGGATTTCTGGGTCTGACTGATATTATCGGAGGTTTGAACATGGTTATGGTACGATCGCTTGGTCACTCACGGAGCTACTCAAGAAGGATCAGTTCTTTTGGAGTGAGAAGGCGACGATTGCTTTTTAGGCCTTGAAGAAGGCCATGACTACCGTGCCAGTTCTGGTGTTACCAGACTTTTCCAG
The DNA here is from genome assembly GCA_030789695.1 of Scilla litardierei. NCBI lineage: Eukaryota > Viridiplantae > Streptophyta > Magnoliopsida > Asparagales > Asparagaceae > Scilla > Scilla litardierei. Next base: position 155,387,293 of record CM061140.1, on the reverse strand, counting down.
ACCATTCATTGTGGAGGCGGATGCTTCGGGACACGGATTAGGGGCAGTATTGATGCATGACCATAGGCCCATAGTATATTACAGTCAGGTGTTGACAGCTAGGGCCAGAATGCGGTCTGTCTACGATAGTGAGCTGATGGCCATTGTCCTATCCATCCAGAAATGGAGGCCATACTTGTTGGGGAGGAGTTTCTTGCTATCCACTGATCAGAGGAGTCTCAAATACCTTTTGGAGCAGCGCATGGTGGCAGAGGAGCATCAGAAGTGGCTGCGGAAACTTATGGGTAACAGGTTTGAGATCGAGTATCGCCCGGGGTTGGAGAACAAGGAGGCTGACACACTTTCACGACGGGATGCGGATATACAGTTGGCGGCCTTATCAGTTTCGGTGCTACATGACTTGGAGCCACTGCAGCAGGAGGTTGAGCAGGACCAGGAGTTGGTGGACATACGAGCAGCGCTTTTACAGGGGTCTTCAGAGCATCCAGGTTATGCTATACTGGACGAACGACTATTATATTGTAGACATCTAGTACTACCGAGGACGTCTACACACATTCTAGCCATACTCCAGGAGTTTCACAGAAGTGTGGTGGGATGACATTCTGTGGTCCTCAAGACCTACCATAGACTGGCGAGGGAGGTCTATTGGAAGGGGATGAAGAGAGATGTCGCGAAGATGGTAGCTGAGTGTGATGTTTGCCAACGTCACAAGTACCCGGCGATGGCTCCAGGAGGATTGCTTAAGCTGTTAGCATTGCCAGAGCGGGTCTGGGAGGATCTTTACATGGATTTTATTGATGGATTGCCTAAGTCAGGAGGGCTCACTGTCATATTTGTTATAGTAGACCGCCTCAGCAAGTATGCACATTTTATACCACTTAGGCATCCTTATAGCGCAGTGTCGGTGGCGGAGGTGTTTCTGAGGGAGGTTGTTCGCTTGCACAGGCCGTCGAAGTCCATTATCTTAGATAGGGGCAAGGTTTTCTTGAGCGGATTCTGGCAGGAGCTTTTCAGGTTGCAGGGTACAGTGTTGAGGCGGAGTACAACCTATCACCACCAGACGGACGGCCAGACTGAGGTCGTCAACTGGAGCATTGAGACATACCTGCAGTGCTTCATTTCAGAGAGCCCAAAGGAGTGGGCTCGTTGGCTAGCTTGGGCCGAGTATTGGTACAATACGTCATATCACACCGCCGCCCAGACAACCCCTTTTAAGATATTATACGGTTGTGACCCTCCACATTTATTGCATTACGGGTATGATACTGCACCAGTATCGGATGTGGAGCAGTACTTGACTGAGAGAGATCGGATTCTAGAGGAGCTGTCTCAAGTTTGACCGTCGAATCGTCTCCTTCTTTAGCTATGAAGAGCCTCCTGATTTTCTGGATCTGATATGTGATTTATCTATCTCAGGTTGTTCCTCAACTCGTTAGGGACGCACAGGAGAAGACGGCTCGTCAATCGGACTTCTGGATCTCTTGGAATCAGCCAAAATACCCTAGATATCTCATTGACATATATACGGTAGAGTCCTATTGGGTTTAGAACTCTTATTGGATTCAAATTCCTCTCAAAATCCCAATTTAATCCCAAATCCAAATCGACAGCAATCCTGGTCGTTGGATCTGCTTCACAAATGCGGGATTGGCTGAGGTGATGACATGTGTCCAAGAGACTTACTCAAATCCAAAAACCATGCGTTTTTCAATCGTATTTGAGTGTATTTTGGGCTCTAAAAATTCCTAAATTCCTAAAAAATCACCAAAATTCTCAGAGGCCATTCTTCACCTTGTAGAATTTTCTCAGCCATTTTCTTCCACTGTAGCTCAAATTCCCTTTATAAGAACTCCGTTTCTTCACGTATTTCGCCCGTATACGTGACATTTCATGTGCCAAAAATATTCCTAAATTCACCATAAAATTCCTAAGAGTTCTTTGACATACTCTTCACTGTCTTTAAGAGTTTCACTTCATTTTCTCGATGTTTGCTTTGACATCACCTTGCAAGTACTCAATCTTCATTCGTATTCAAGGGTATTACTCCATATTTCTTCGCATAATCAACTCCATCATGAGTATTGTCTCCACCATCATATTCCATAGTCTTCATAGCCCTGTAATGACCTAAAATACACTTAGCAAATACATTAAAACAGTTTACACAGGTTTGTTATCATCAAACAAGAAATCATCGACAACGATGTTTCCAACACGGTCATCCATCCGGTATTCCATATGTCCCAGTTTCGTCAGGCTATTGGGGATTATACATCATCCACATCACTCCAACAGACGTTGACAGATGATATGTGGGTGATTTTGGAGCATGAGGAGCTGAAGGGGGTACGCAGAGGGAGCACTGGAGAGCGGGATGTATTGTTACAGTGGAAGGGCTTGCCGAAACCTGAGAGCACGTGAGAGTCACTGGACGTCATGTTGCAGTAATTTCCTGACTTCCACCTTGAAGACACGGAGGCTTTTTTGGGGGGAGTAGTGATGTGCTCCTCGTGTACACACGGCGCACCAAGAAGGGGGACGACACACCAAGGGGGAAGGCCGGCCCATCCCAATGACTTAATGGGGCGTACTCATAATTCCTTTACTCTATTTTCTATTATTTATTTATTATAATGGCAGACTTGTAATTAGATGAGAGTGGGATTAATAACTGGGGGAGGGTTAGCCGCCAGCTTTTTGCATGTGAATTTTGATTATTTTGTGGGAGAGAGAGTTCTTCGTGTTCTTCGGGGAAGGTGCAGATATCTCTTATCAATTGGCGTCTTAGGAGAGAAGGTTAGCTTTTATTTGTAGCCTACTCATCTTGAAAAACGTGCAGTTTTTATCAAATTATTTCAGTTTGCGTCGAGTTCTATCACCTTTTTCCCAGTCATAACTCCTACAATATCATTGATGGCTGATGTGACCTGCATGACATGCTTGGAATTGGGGAGTACGAACTTGGTGTGAAGCCGCAATCAAAAGAAACCTCCCGGGGGTAACATCATACTGAGGTCAACATTCATGTAAAACACAAGTGAATTCATATGTCAAAGCCATAATCAAAGGAAACCAACCGATGTAACATAATTTAGCATTTGATGTTACTGTAAAACATGGTCGAATTCATTTAACATTCAAAATTCGTTGGACGTGATCAGAGTTTCAGCTTTAGTTGATAAAACTAGATATCTAGATGCGTGTACAAACCTAATAACACAGATTTATCTAAACATGTGTAACCTTAAATCTTTATCTTCTGTGATAGGAATCGTACCTGAATCCATGAAACCGATGATTTGGATGACGCAGCGGAAAGATCTTCCAGATCCATACGAATCAACCGTTGGAGAATCCCTTTAGCCTCTCACGGTTTCTCTCCTAGCAACGGGGCGTAGAAAAGACGGCTCCTTCGTTCGTGTGTTCCGGGGATCATGACCGCATATAAATAGGCTAGACTCATTAGCCGTAGGGTTTCCAATTCGTCCCATCAATGAATTGAAGCCCAATAGCCTCTACACATAAAGGCCCACAACCTATTTAACTTATTTAGCCCACTTAACTAATTAAATGAGATCACTTATACGGTTGGGCTTTAATATGACAATGTAGCACTATATAATTTTACATTGCATATTAGCCCAACGTTGGATTAAGATCCAACTGAGTTGGATAATGTTAGGAACCAAGATAAAAAGACGATTTTTATAGAGAATTCAAAGGAATAACAAGATAGTTGAGCACAAAAAAGGTGTGCTCTCCTCCCAAGACGCCTAGAGGACGTCCGCACTCGTTTAATCTAAGAACTACTCCTAATGACGCTCAATAGAATAATCTCAATATCAAGCATAAAAATCACAAATGACGGCTAGCCCTATAAATAAAAGAAACTAGGGTTTTTCTAGGCTAAGGACGCGCGCACGTAAACAAGAGGGCAAGGGGGGCCGGTGGCCACATGGGCCGGCCCATGCTTGGGCGTAAATAGACCGCCAGGTTTATCAATACTCCCCCCAAAGAACCACATTGTCCTCAAGGTGGTGTAAGTCCCGGCGGTACTACTCCGAGTGGGAGTCGTCCTCCCCTCTGATCCGTTCGTCCTCCACGTCATCTTTCTCGTCAGCTTCCGCTATCAACACTTGGAGCTTTCGATCCACACAGCGGTGTCCTGGAGTGAAGCACTCATCACATCTGAAACATAGCCCCTTTTGCTTTTTCTCCCTCATCTCCGCATCGGTCATCCGTCGAAATGGGCCCCCGGCCGGTAGTGGGTTCTGCTCACACGTCTTCTCAAGCCCTGTCTGAACTGTCTCAGTAGTGATCACTACTCCGCCTGCCCCAGTCATAGTGCCCCGTTGTATCTGCCCACTGTAGCTGCTCCCGCCTCACCTATCCTCAGCGCGGGAGTCCTCCACCATCTGCGTCATCTTGATGACCTCGGAAAGCCCTCGAGGCTTGTATGGCCTCACCGCAGCTCGAAGACTAGGACATAGCCCCTTCAAGAAGGTGCCCTCCAGCGACTCGTCCGACACCCCATGAACTCGTCCTGCCAGTGTCTCGAATCGCTCAATGTACTCCCGCACCGGCCCCTCCTACCTGAGGGCATACAGCTGCTCGTGTAAGTTCCCTAGCCGGGGGTCTCTAAACTTCTCCAGCACCATGTCCTTCAGCTCCTCCCAGCTCCTGATCTGCTGTCGCCGCTCCTTCCACTGGTACCATCCCAAGGCTCGCCCCTTCATGCAGATGGCCGCCGCCTCCAGCTTCTGGGCCTCGATCATGTGATGTGCCGCGAAATATCTCTCTGCTGTGAACAATCAGGCGTGTGGATCCTCCCCGGAAAAGATCAGCATCTTCAGCTTCCGGACTCTGCAATCTCCTCCAAAATGCCCCTGATCGGGCCTCCCATCGTCTCTGTGACGCGAACGGTAGTGCTGTCTCCTCTCGTACAGAGTCTCGTATCGCCTAGGTGGTCCTCCCCCGCGACCCCCAAAGTCTCCCTGGTCTCTGTGCCCCTCGTCGCCTCCAAACACGCCCTTTGGCCACTCCTGGTAGTCTCCGTATCTCCCTCCGGTGCCTGTTGTGCGTCTCTCCTGGTGGTGGGGCGGTGGATGCCACCTCCCAACATCAAAACGAGGGTCGGGAGGGTCCCGATAGCCCTCGCCGTAGTCTCCGTGTTCCTGAAAATCTCCGGGTCCCAAACCCTCCTCAAAGTCGTGTGCCGGAGCCTCTCGACGCTGCTGCCCCTACTGAAAAGTGCCGAAATCGTCGCCAACAGCCCTCGGAACGTCGCGCGTCAGCCTGGGAAGGTCGACGGGGCCGCGGCCTGCCAGGGGCAGGGCCGCCGGCCCCGCCCAGGGATCATGGGGGCCCCAGCGGCCCCCAGTGGGTCGGGGGGGTCGCCGGACCCTCCTGGGGGTTTGGCGTCCCCCGGCCGACCCCGGGGGGTTCGCCAGACCCCCCCCCCCCCCCCGGTAATCCTGGGGGGCCCCAGCGGCCTCCCCCGGGGCTCCTAGGGGCCCAGTGCCACCCCTTGGTCGGGGGGTCGTCGGACCCCCTGGGGGGGCCGCCGCCCCCCCTGCGGCTAACCTGGAGGCCGGTGACCCCCTGTGGGAGGTGCCGCGGCCCCCCGCCCTCCTCGTGTGCCTTCCCGCGTGTTGACCGAGGTCGCCGGTCCATCTTTGGGCTTCCGCGGACTTTCACCTAATCTCCTCTCGATAATTGACCTTCATCGGCTCCCCGTCATCATCCTCGGACAAATCTTCCACCAAAAAATCACTTTGTGGGGTCAAAGCTTTCAACTTTCTCCTTCTCCTTCTTCAAAGGTGCCGCCTTTTCCCCCGTTTTAGGGTTTCCTTCCTCTTTGTTGTTCGCCGCCAATTGATTTAGGGTTGCCATCATTTGCGCGAATTGGTCGTCGTGCTTTGCTTGGTTCGCCGTCAATTGGTTGATGGAAGCCGTCAATTTTGCCATGGATTCGTCGTTGGCCGCCAATGATTTCTTGATCCCGTTGATTTCGCTCGTGAATTTGGCCTCCAAAGCTTCAATTTTATCGTGGGATCTTGTCGTAGCCGCCAAGGATCGTCACGTGCTCTGATACAGAAATGTTAGGAACCAAGATAAAAAGACGATTTTTATAGAGAATTCAAAGGAATAACAAGATAGCTGAGCACAAAAGAGGTGTGCTCTCCTTCCAAGACACCTAGAGGACGTCCGCACTCGTTTAATCTAAAAACTACTCCTAATGACGCTCAATAGAATAATCTCAATATCAAGCATAAAAATCACAAATGTCGGCTAGCCCTATAAATAAAAGAAACTAGTGTTTTCCTAGCTTAAGGACGCGCGCGCGTAAACAAGAGGGCAAGGGGGCCGGCGGCCACATGGGCCGGCCCATGCTTGGGCGGAAATAGACCGCCAGGTCAATCAGATAAGTTCCAACAATCTCCCACTTGGGCTATATGCTAAACTTTATAATTATATTTCATTGTGCATACAACCGAATAAGATCTTAACTTACTGTCATTTCTTTAATGAGTCAGAAACAATCCGGTCCATCAATTAGATTAGCAAGGGATCAAAGAGATCTTCGCCGCAGCAATTGCAGCTCGACCCATTAGTGGTCACCGTGCTAATACAAAAGAATGACATGGATTATGAAGTGGATGTGTAGCATGAAAATTACATGTAGTGTGATCTAACATGTCTATTTCCAACTGATTCTCATTAACCTTAGTGAGATCATAAACATAAACACATATTTTCATACGCATTTATAAACATAGAGTTGGAATATAAGGCCAAACAAAACTGTACTTTATTTATACAGAAATAAACCAAATATGCATAAACTGAAGACTGAAATGTTGTCTAAAGATAAGAGCACTACAAATTACAAACTTCCACTAAAACTGAGCATCTTTAGATGACATGACACACATACGAGCAACATGTCCATGAAACGTTTTGGGTGGCAGTCCCTAAGTAAGCGGATCCACAATGTTTGAGTTTGTACCAATGTGCTCTATAGACAACTGTTTATTTCCAACTCTTTCCTTAACAATCAGGAACTTGATATCAATATGCTTTGATTTCGCTGAGCTCTTGTTGTTAGTTGCACATGCAACTGCGGACATATTGTCACAGAATAACTTGAGTGGCCTTTCAATGCCATCCACAATTCGCAGCCACGCGACAAAATTCCGTAGCTATAAACCATGTTTGGATGCCTCATGCCAAGGATGAACTCTGCAGCCATAGTGGAAGAGGCTATAATAGTCTGTTTAGCACTCTTTCAAGAAATGGCACCTTCTGCTAATGTATAAACATAGCCTGTAGTAGATGGCATACTGTCTTTACATCCAGCAAAATCAGAGTCGATTTATCATACGATCTCAAGCGTTTCCGACCTCTGATATACGAGCATGTGTCCTTTTGTCCTTTGTAAGTAACGTAAAACCCTTTTGGCTGCTTTCCAATGATCCAATCCTAGATTGCTCAAGTATCTGCCAAGCATTCTTGTAATGTACGCCAAGTCTGGACGCGTACATACTTGAGCATACATGATACTCCCAACTGCTGAAGAATAAGGAATATCCTTCATTTGTTCTTTCTCAATTTCACTTTTAGGGGACTGATTGATACTAAACTTGTTTCCTTTAGATACCGGAGTATCACCTGGTTTACAGCTTTCCATGCCAAATCTTTGCAGAATCTTATCAATGTGTAGGCCTTTTGTGATAATCCAAGTATACCTCGAGAACGATCTCGATGTATTTGGATTCCTAATACAAAATATGCATCACCAAGATCTTTCATCTCAAAGTTCTTAGCTAGAAAGTTCTTGGTTTCATGCAATATGCATTCATTGTTACTGACAAGTAAAATGTCACCGACATATAAAACCAGAAAAGCAAATTTACTCCCACAGAACTTATAGTATATACATTCAACAACCAAATTCATCTCGAAGCCGAATCAGATGATAACTTGATGAAACTTAAAATACCATTGTCGAGACGCTTGTTTGAGTCCATAGATGGATTTCTTAAATTTGCAAACCATATTCTTTGGGTCTTCCGATACAAAGTTTTCTGGTTGCACCATATAAATTACCTGATCAATGTCCCCGTTAAGGAACGTTGTTTTAACATCGATTTGATGTAACTCAAGATTAAAATGAGCCACTAATGCCATTATTATCCTAAATGAGTCTTTCGTGAAAACCGGAGAGAAAGTCTCGTTATAATCAATGCCTTCCTTTTGAGTAAAGCCATTAGCGACAAGACATGCCTTATATCTTTCCACATTACCTTTTGAATCTCTCTTGGTTTTAAATATCCATTTGCAACCAATGGGCTTCACATCTTTAGGTAATAGGACAAGATCTCACACGTCATTGTCCTTCATTGACTTTATTTCCTCATTCATGACATCTATCCATTTTAGAGAGTTAGAACCATTTTTGGCTTGATGGAAGTTGATTGGATCATCTTCCATCACTCCAATATCAATTTCATGTTCTTGGAGATATGCAATGTAGTCACTTGATATTGCACTTCTCCTCTCCCTATTGGATCTCCTTATGGCAATGTTTCTTGAGGTTCAAGTGTTTATTCTTCTTGAACTGGAGGAGCAACAACATTGTCTTGAATATTTGTGTCTTGTTCTATAACAGGAATGGAATCCTGATCAAGAACAAGATCACATATGTGAATATCTACATATTCCTTTTCGAAAACAATGTCTCTTTCTAAATCTCCCCCGCAAACCCGGTATCATCAAGGAATCTGGCATTTCCATTCTCAAAAATATTCTTATTTGTGGGATCGTAAACTTTGTAACCCCTCGATCTTTTAGCATACCCAATAAAATAGAAAATAATTGTCCGTGTGTCCAGTTTCTTTTTAGTAGGCCTATAAGGCTTTGCCTCAGCTGGACATCCCCATATGTGCATATGCTTTAGACTAGGTGTTTTGCATGTCCAAAGCTCATATGGTGTTTTATCAGTTGCTTTTGTTGGGACCCTGCTTAGGATGTAAGCTGCAGTCTTTAATGCTTCTCCCCAGTTTCTAGTAAGGAAGAATGCTAATCATACTTCTTACCATGTCTTTAAGCATTCTGTTCCATCTTTCAGCTACACCATTCATAGTGGACGAACCCGGCATGGTGTACTGTGGGACAATTATTCTTATAGGAATTTAGCAAACGGTCATGGACGCTGTTCACCTGAACCATCATATCACCGTAGTATTCACCACCACGGTCATATCTGACAGTTTTAATCCTTTTGCCTAGTTGGAGTTCAACTTCGGCCTTAAAATTTTTGAACGTGTCCAAAGACTGAGATTTTTCATGTATGAGATAAATGTAGCCATATCTTGAATAGTCGTCTATGAACATTATAAAATATTGCCGACCATTCCAAGCAACCGAAGGGAATGATCCGCAAATATCTATATGTATAAGTTCTAAGACGACATTTGACCTTTTGGCTTCAAATCTCTTTTTGTTAGTTTGCTTTCCCTTTATACAATTAATACAGACATCAAAATCTGAAAAATCTAAAGGTTTGAGAATATCGTTTGACACAAGTCTCTCAATTCTCCTTTTGGAGATGTGACCCAATCTCTTATGCCATAACGATGCCAAATTCTCATCAGTTAATTTTCGCTTTAAAATCTGTGTACCCACATGCAAGGATTCATTTGTAGAAATTGTATCAAGCATATACAGATTATCAAAACCAAATAAATAACCAGAACCAATTAACTTGGAATTAAGAGACACGCTAAATTTTCCATTCGCAAAAGAACAATAACCAGATTTTTCCAATGCAGAAATAGAAATTAAGTTTCGTCGAAACGACGGTACAATAAAAGTCTCAAACAAATCCAAATGGTTTCTAGTTTTTAAAGATAATATGAAATCCCCAATTGCAGCAACCTTCGCATTCTTGCCATCGCCCACAAAGATGAATCTTTCAGCATCATTTGGCTTTCGGCAGTTCAGGCAGCCATGCATAGACACACTGATGTTAGTAATTGCACCGGAGTCTAATCACCATGTGTCTGGTGGGACTGTTCCAGAATGCATTCCCTTGTATTGCCTTTCCCTTTGTACTTCATTGAGATTAGGCTTGTCAGAAGCGTACCAATTTCTGCCTTTTCGTTTCTGACAAATCTTTTCTCAATATCTGCAAGGATACCTTTAGCTGTAATAATCGAATCAGACATAGAGCCCCGAAAAGCTTCTGGGATGGCTCTCTTCATGATCATGACACACATACGATTAGACTTTTCCCACTTCTCATACTCCTTCTTTTCCTCAGATGTACTCTTTTCCGTAGTAAGTGGTGGATAGTCTGTTCTAATCGCAAGGTCCAGATCTAGTATCCCAAGAACTATAAGTAAATTCTCTTTCCAGGATTTAAAATTAGAACCATTCAGCACCGGAATTGAGTGCAAGCTAGCAGTTATATTTGCGGGAGTAGCAACTAGAAAATAGGACAATAAACATAGACAAACATGCTAACGTAAGTATTAATTTTGAAGCAATATAATAAATTCAAAATTGCATGTTTCCATCTCAAGATATCCCGCACTAGCTTAACATTTATCTTTGGATAATCTATTAACTAGTAAATGACATCTTGTCGCAGTAATCTAATAAAGATAATAATGAACATGCCAAAAATAAATCTTCTTTTGGGCCGAATTAAATTTGCATGCATAAGTCTCAACAATCATCACTTATTTATTGCCACAGATGCGCACAAATTGATATGGAACGGTAATCTTCCGGGCCGATTTAGCATTCATATGAATTTATGCACATAAAATTTCTTTTTATATTTATAAAATGAAATAATGCAAAATAACAGAGCACACTTTGGCGAGATGATGATTACACCAATTCATTTCAAATATATATATATATATCAAAATTTGAATTTATTTTAGCACAATTAATACTGCATTTATCCTTGAGGAGAAATATATACAAAAACTTTTATTTACTCCTTCAATCCAATTAAAATTCATTTCAGGCAACTAATCATACAATGTATGTATTTAACCGTTTACATTCCGAAATAATAATAATTTAACAGTATGGCCCACTTTGCTGGGGTTTCGTATAAATTAGAATCATTTCGAAACGTATAAAGAAAGTAAAGAATGCCTAAAAGAATTAAAATGGAACGAATATAATTTAATACACAAATAAACCGAATGAGGAAATATATATAAGATGGGCGTTTATTTCCTGTGATTATTAGTGCATTAATATAACCAAATAGGGCTTAAAACAGAATGTAATTCGCCCTAAAATAGGGTTCAAAATTACCAAATAATTCAAATTTAAGCCCGAAAGAGTGCAATGGCCAAAGCAGGCCCAAAAAATTACCGCCCATATTCTGAAATTTTAAATTTTTTTTGAAAAAAATCCTGTTGGACCTAATTTCTGGCCCAAAGCCTGCTATAGTTGGAAACTCTAGCCGGGGCCATCCTTGGGTGCGGCCGTCGCCGCCCCCTTTCCTCATAGTCGGCGCCGGCAGGAGGCCGGCGCCGCCACCTTCCAACGAGGGCGGCAGAGCGCCGCCCCTTTCTTCCCAAAGCAGGCACGGGGAGCGCCCGCTTTCCCAGCAGGGGAGGGGCGGAGCCCCCTTGTTCTCTCGATCGCCGACGAAGGGGGGAGCCCCCTCTCATTTTCCCTTCCGATCGTCGATCGGAGGCCGTTAGGCCGCCGCCTTCTCTAGATTTCTGACAGAGAGGGGGCGGCCCCCTCTGTATGCCGATTGGGGGCGACGGGGGAGGCCGCCCCCTCCGAGAGCCTCTGAATCCTACGGCAGACCCTGCTGGGGGGCTGCTGTTTCGGCCCCGCCACCCCCTGAATCCTGCGGCAGGCCCCGCTGGGGGGCTGCTGTTTCGGTGGAGGGGGGCGGCAGGGCGCCACCCCCTGAATCCTGCGGCAGGCCCTGCTGGGGGGCTGCTGTTTCGGTGGAGGGGGTGACGCCCCCTCCCAACCCAACTGGGGGGTGGCACCCGCCGCCGCCCCCTCTTCCCCTGCAGCAGGCGTCGGAGTCGCCTGCTTGTCCGACATGAGCGGCTAGGCCGTCCCTTTTCTCTGCGTCGGTGCCGGGAGGGCCGGTACCGGGGCGGCGGAGCCGCCCCCTCTAGATCCGTGTCGGGAGGCGGCCGACGGGCCGCCCCCGATCTAGGGTTTGCATTTTTTTTAAACAAGGAAAAATCAATCAAATACCCATAGAAAATACAAATCTGAATCCAGACAGATTAAAAATCTAATTTTTATCAGATCTACGTTTGAGCAGGCAAAAAACTTAAGATCCACAACATGCAGGCTCTGATACCACTTGATAAAACTAGAGATCTAGGTGCGTATATAAACCTAATAACACAGATCTAGATAAACATGTGTAACCCTAAATCTTTACCTTCTCTGATAGGAATCATATCTGAATCCATGAAGCCAATGATCTGGATGACGCAGCGAAAAGATCTTCCAGGTCCACGCGCATCAACCGTTGGAGAATACCTTTAGCCTTCTCACGGTTTCTCTCCTAGCGATGGGGCGTAGAAAAGGCAGCTCCTTCGTTCGTCTGTTCCGGGGATCATGACCGCATATAAATAGGCTAGTCTCCTTAGCCCTAGAGTTTCCAATTCGGCACATAACGAATTGAAGCTCAATAGCCTCTACACATAAAGGTCCACAACCTATTTAACTCATTTAGCCCACTTAACTAATTAAATGAGATCACTTATACGTTTGGCTTTAATATGACAGCGTAGCATTATATAATTATACATTACATATTAGCCCAACTTTGGATTAAGATCCATAAGCTCCAACAATAATGACCAAGAACCAGAAGAATTCTCCTCTCTTCCCCACATTGTCGCCATTGTTGAGGTGAAAAATCTCTGGGTCAGTGCTGATTTGTATTGGGTTCGTCAATCAAACGAAACAATAATGTGGATCAAATTCCATACTCAAATTATATATCATAGTAGGTAATGAATCATTCCTCGCTCTGTTCTTATTCTCATCATCTCAGCTGGTTATAATGTGTGCTGAGTAGTCACACTGTCACATGTGCGAGTAATTTATATGTAATTTATGCTTATATTGCATAAATTAAGTGCTTAAAGGAGTTTGTGGACCCCCGTTACAATGTGCTCCTAATTTGACGCACAATTGCATTTCATGGTTTCCAAGAAAGCAAAGAGCATCTTTTTTCTGAAAAAAGTCTTTTCTTTCTTGTCACCAAGACTATATATTGATGTTTTTGAAGAGACTGCCAGAATCATGTACCACTATGCCTTTTTTTTCCCCCGACATTGGATTAGCGTTACACTGCTGATGCTGGTAGAGATGCTCTTCAACAAATTAGCTAAATTATACAAAACTAGCTTAAAATTTTCTTGAACTTTAAAAAATAGAAACTTCTTCACACTTTCCTTGAAAATTTTAAAAAACTTCAGTTGCTCTTCCAGCTAATGTATCCTCCTCTTATTTAGAAAATACGGTTTCTAAAAATGACCGAGCGATATGTTTTGATTGATCTATTCAAAACATCATGAAAAAGGTTTTCTAGCGGAGCAAGACATCTGAATAATTTACATAGTATGAGTGCGAACTTCTTTTTTTGATAATGTTACTCATAATTCCCAGGTATAAATCTACATCATCTATGCAATGAACGGGGTTTGAGCAATGCACGAGGGACAGATCCACATGTCATGCAAATGGGCCAGGAGACTGGGCAAGGGTAAGTTTTCCTCATATTTCTTTTGCAGCATTTTATTATTTTACCTGCAGCCAAACATGCTTAGGGTTTATTAAGTACTTGGGAATCTAATAAAGATCATGATTTAGATATTGGTATCCCTACTATGACCATTATGATGCGCATTCATCATTAGCAAGTGAGGAATGTGTCATAGGGACTGCTAAGATCTGCAAGCCCTAGATCTAGGCATGAACCCCATCAGACAATGGTGGGCCTTTGAGACACTGAAATGAACCCCCATCAACTGAGCCCTTTCTCTCGTGTTGGTCAATATATTCTTCTTCTCATCACCCCTAAACAAGTCGACAGCAGACAGTGATCATCACTCCCCTACATTGTACCCTGAGAGAGAGAGAGAGGAGGAGGAGGGAGAGAGACCTCTTCTTGTCATTTTTTCCATATCTCTAGAAAGAATAGAAAGCAAAAGCACGTCTCTCTTGTTATTTCCTATCGACAAACTGTAGCTCTCAGTCTCTGAGTAACTCATCCAGAAGCTAGCTAGCCCATCTCTCAACACTACTGCTTCTAGAGCTCTAGAGCTGCTAAAATGGCTCAGCAGGTGAGATGAGATTCTGCCTGTCTACGTCTCTTGTCATTTGTCTCTGTTTGATTTGATCTTAATATAATCTAATTAATTACAGGATGGTGGCTGGCCGCTTGGACTAATGCGGCCACTAAATATGAGTAGGATTGGGCTAACTAGAAGCCTAGACGTGTCTGGCTCTCCACCTTGTTCTTCTGTCACTTCATCGGATTTAGACACCGAGGTCAGATTCTCATCATAACACATGTTTAATTAGTCTAATATAATTAGACTTGTGTTCTTGCAGTCAACAGTGTCTTTCTTTCATGGGAGGAGCATCACGCTTGGGAGCCTCATTGGCATCACAAGCAATATGAGGCAACGCACCGGCATGAAAGAAAAGAAGAGGTGCAATGCTAAGTCTTGCCTCTCTCTGTGCCCAAGGTCTCATGTAGCTGGCAGTGTTCAATCTCTCGGACAATTTCTTGAAAAGGAGAGAAGGGCTCTTAATGATCAAAGGAACCACAGCTCTGTGTTTTCAGATGGCCTCACTGCTCCTTCTGCTCCCAGTAACCATGAGAATGCATATTCGGTTCCTTCGATATTTACATGCATGAGATGATTATTGTTATTATTTGTCTGTTGGTTTTAGTTGGGTTCATAAGTTTTTTGGTAGAATTTTGAGAATGTTGACTGATTCTCTGCACTTTTTAATTCTGTAATCGGTTTTCAAGTCTTATAATGAATTGGCCATTTAAAACCGAATGTGTGATATGAAAAGATCCTTGCGACTCATCTTGTTTATTGCATATTATTTTGCTAAAATCTTACGTCATGCGCATAATTATTGATGCTTCTAAAAAATAATGTTCGATGGTGGTTACAAATTTTTCATTTATAAAAGGAGCTCTAACAGTGTGGTACCTTCTCTAAACCAATGCACCTCTCTCTCTCTCTCTCTCTCTCTCATGTTTGTGCAGGCCTATGTAAAGCCTAGCCCATTTATGGAAAATTACCCATTTAGATGAGCCCACTCTACTAAAATGCCTGGTACACTAACATCTCACATGGGAAGTTGTTTGGACAGCAATAAAAAATATGTAACTACACATTCTATAATTGATATGTTTTGGATGAACGTGATGGTTATAATTTTTATTTGATATAACTAACGCTGTGTTTTTAGTGCATTTACACTCAGTTTTAATACATGTTCAATGAAAATCATAGCCCGCATGTTAATCTATTATACACCTTAGGGAGGTATTTGAATGGATTTGTTGATTTGAACAAAGAGGTTGTAAAGCATTTAATCTTAAGGAATCAATGGTTGAGAAAAGAGTTTGTGAAAATCTTGGAGGGAAAAAACTAAATTTTTAGGGACAACTAAATATGGATGGAACTAAATTTTGGTATCAACTAAAATTATAAATTTCGGGATAACTAAACAAGAACTAAATTTTCCGAGGAAGTAAAAAAAAGATGCTATAAATTTTTAGGAGGTAAAAGATTTTGAATGTGTTGAAATTTTTCGTATTAAATACATATGAGATATGGTCACAGATTACGACTAGTTTACATGCATATACCAACGACGTATACAAAAGGTTGAAGATATTTATCACGGCTATCAATATATTAAAAGAGTCATTAATCTCTTTCTTTTTCTTTTTTATAGATACTAAAACAGAACGGAAGAAAAAATTCACAAGAGTCCCAGCAAACTGTAACTGATATTTAATTTTAGTTTTTTCTTTAAAAAAACAAATAAGAAAATCAGACAGATTCCTGGGGTCTTTCAAAACAGCGTAACAAATAGCATGTACCATCATCCCCCTCTTCTCTCGATTATTAATTGTTTCCGTACAGTTGATGCCATGTTGTTAATCAATTAACCGTATTGCATCTTCAAGGAAGGACCACAGATCAAATTAAAATTAAAATTAAGATTAAGATTAAGATTGAAGCCATGTGAACTTGGTCGATCACTTGAGGTTTGCACCCTCCCCAACTTTCTAATCTCTGACCCCTTGAATATCTTAAATTAGTAAAAATATGTGTCGTGTCACGTGCGTGGCAGCCTCAGCCAGAGTGTCATGCAGACTGTTGGCCAATTACATCTTTGGGAGTTTAAATGGGATTCAAGTTTCATTATTTAACTACGTGCACCGCTAATCTTATAAGATCCCATCATAATGGGACTCTTTAACTGCTCTCTTTCTGAAAATTAAACAAACGCATTAATCAATTTCACTGATATCTGCAGGTGATGGCAATGAACAAAATATCACAAATTGGTCCACCAATTAGAATGGGGCAAAGGATGTGTCGCCCTAAGTCAACACCAGGCCCATGCTGCGGTTGGAAACTTTGACAACGAAAGGTTATCTGGAACTCCAAGTTTCATACATTTTTCCCCCCCCCCCAAAAAAAAAACTTAATAATTTATGGTTAGCAAAGAAAACTAAACCCTTGATTGAGTACACCATTGTCTTTTCTTGCTTGACTCCCTCATCCTCATGTTCAGGTCTCCACGGGCTTGGATTTCCATTTGGGTGGCTGAGTCACATACCAGTTGGCAAGCATTCAACATGGAATCTAAGTATTCCAACTCTACAAAGAAGACTCTGTCTTCCTCTCTCCCTAACCCCAAGTCCGCATCACCTCAAAGGAAGGGAAAGATTGAAGCCCTACAAAGAGATATTTATGAATTTCCATTTTCATGACACAAAGCTGTGACCTCATGCTTCTCTACAACCTGCTGAGACAAACCCTCTGCTTTCTTTTCACTCACTCGGTTTGCTTTTTTTAACCCCCCCTCAACAAACCCATCTTCCAAGTGTAAGAAGACACCGACACCTGACCCTGAGCCCAGACAGAGACCAGAGCCATGCATGCATGCAGAGGCTCAGAGTGCTCCTCAGTCCCCATCAGTGGAGCCCAGATCCCATGCTCTATCATCAGAATCACTCACATGCCAGGGGTCAGGACTTGTGGAAGAAAATGAATTTGCCCATTCGATTCAATCAATATATCTTTAAATGTTTGGAAGGATACAAGTGGAGAGATCACGCAGACACTTAAGTTCCCTCCTGGGCCTCTTCAAGGCTTTCCACAACAGAAGGGGATTACAATGGTTTTCCCCCTTGAAGGGCATCAGTTCTCTAACATCTAACATATACATTTGCATTCCCCTTCTCATATGCCAAATGTGTACATAACTCCCTTGGGCTTCAAAGCTTCCTGATACAAACTCCGACTAGCAACAAACCACCTGAAAACTGCAAAAGAATTGCTTATATAGGTGCACAAGCAAAGGATGTAGAATAACTCTATATATATATATGGCTAAGGCTTGTCCGGAACGTCCATGCTATCGGCTATATGGCTGGAGCCATGGCCGCTCATCTTGCCAAACGAGCCCATGGCCGAGGGCAAGCCTTTGAAGCTGCTGCTTCCCTCCCCGAAGTTTCTAGAACGTCTTGCTCGCCTTAGTTTAAAAGAATGGGTGTCCTTGTCCGGCACCTCTTCCTTTGTCTTGCTCTTGGCTATGACCAGCCGGGCTATGCTGCTTCTGCAGAATGGGCAGGAAGGGGCAGGCAGGCACAGGGTCGTAGGGTTAGGCTTGTTGTGGCAGCAGAGGGCGAGCGTGCAATGGGCGCACATCTGGTGCCCGCAGTCTTGAACCTCGATGGTGCATACTTGGTCGAAGCAGATGCAACAAAGCTCGATGTCGCTAGCCTGCAAGTTGTCTCCATGACGGTCAGATCAAAAGTTGATATCATGTTATGTCGATTATGCAGTGTCATCGTTCGCAAAAAAACGAAAGTGTTATAATTCAAAGAAAAATTGTTCAACCAAATCTTGAGACCTACATTGTTTCCAACAAGTTGCTAGCTTTACATACACTCCATTTGCATAATAATCATGTGTGTATCAAGGGTCATGCATTCAACAACTAGTCACTAATCAATCGAGAGAAGTATATATCAGGGTGAATGGTGCAGATTGTGTTCAACAGCTAAGTTAGGTCTTTCAGACCACATTCTCCCTAAGAAAATCATAACCCAACAAACACATTGATCCAGCCTCTAGCAATGATTCCTAAAGTGCCATAGTCGTTAGTATCATATCACGCTAACATTACAGCGATCATGTTTCAGTTTGCAGCAGTTTTCCAATAAGAGTGGAACGGAGTAGTACCTCAGATATATCATCATCTACGCTATCATCCGAATGAGCAGGAGACGGCAATGAAAATGCCGTCCCTTTTAAGATGTTCTTCTCCCGCTCCCTGTTCGCCTCCATCAGAGCACTCTCCAAAAGAACTTTCGTGTCGGGATTGAGTTCGCTGATGAACTTGAGCGGAGAAGGCCAGACCAGAGGCTCTGCTGTCGACGGGTTCAGCAGAGCCGCACATGCCCCGTGATTTCGCTTCAGAGCGACTGCATAAGGTATCCTCCTGCAGAACACAATCAAAACATTTGCCCATCAACACATGCAGCTATTACACCATAGTTAATGTTTCCCAATGAGCTAATATTTCAAATCGCAGACATATTCAGATATATCAACAATCTAAGTAAAATTCAGGCCAGATGAGCATATAACAAAAATTACAGATCCTAGATGACATTTAATACAATGGCAATCTCAAGCTACCATATCCAAATGAATGAATCGGTGGAGATTGTGGCTATAGATGCATACCCAGAGGAATCTCTTTGAAGCCTATCAGCCCCCCATGCGAGCAACTCGCGAACGCAATCCAAACACCCACCGCGAGCAGCCAAGTGCAAAGGCGTGCTCCCTGGGCATCTGCAAAATAGAAACTTGAATCAGGTGAACACCATATAATTGAATACATGAACATTGTCCACGAAGAGAGAGGAGCATTGAAATTATACCCATATTCACTGGTTGAAGCACAAACAAGGGCTCCCTTGTCAAGCAGAATACGAACACATTCGGGCCTTCTCTGTCTCGCCGCAAGATGCAATGGCGTCGCCCCGTTGCCATCTTTAACATTTACAAACCGTGCGAATCCCCTGTGATTCAATCGCAAGTATCAATCTCTAAAGCTTAATGTGATGATCTAAAGCAACGGATCTAACTCACACACAAAATGAATGGCACAACAGGATTCAGCTAACTCACCAAGAATCAGCAACACCGGCGGAGCTGGCAGCTGATAGAATCGCTTGAAGGCAATCAGAATGGCCGTAGTATGCGGCGTAATGCAAGCAAGTTCGTGCATGCAACGAATCAAACATCAAGATCTACGACAAATGAAACCGGACATGAGTCAATCTATTTCTATTCAAACCTCACTATTATATCAAAATGACAACGGGAGGAGAAGATTTCATACACTAGCTCCAGCTTGGATAAGCTTCTCCAAACAAGCAATCTTGCCATGCATCGCAGCAAACATCAATGGAGTCTATGATTTTAAAAGTTCCCCCAAAAGATCAGAACTTTTTTGAACACTGATTATCAAACGCTTCAGTATTTTACTCAAGATCAAAATTTGAAGCGTACCCATTACCTGTTTATGCCTATTTAAAAGATCTGGATGTACTGATCGATTCAAAAACATCGAAAGGACCTTAAAATCAATCAAAATGTCAAAAAAGGGTGGGGGTGGAAAAGAGAAGGAAACGACCGAGAAAAGAGACCAGAGAACGGTACCACACCTCGAGCTGCCCATTGGCGGCGGCGATGTGGAGGGCGGAGAGGCGGTCAAATACGGTGGTCCGGCGGAGCAAAGAGGGCTCCATCGTGACGGAGGATTCGACAGTCCCCAGGTCTCCGGCTTGGACCGCGCTGAAATAATCGTGCTCGTCGCTTGAACGCGCGCAGGTTAGAGACTGGCCCATTGCCCCCGCCCCCGGCGCTCCGCCTTCGCCGGTCGGCGCACGATAAGGGGTTCTTGGGTAACGGAGCAAGGAGAAGAGAGCTTGTGAAGGAGAGCTGAGATGGGGAGAGTTTTTATTACGAGAGAGAGAGAGTTTAGATGGAGACTAATTAGGTGAAAGTAGGAAATTAATCACAATTTTTGGGATTTTTTTAAATGTCTTAATATGGGTGGAGGTCTGATCATCAACTCGGTGAGGTTACCTCTCCCCGTTCCTAGAAGTTCTAACGGCTAAACTGGAGGGTGGCGGCTTGTTCCTA
Source organism: Scilla litardierei (assembly GCA_030789695.1). Taxonomy (NCBI): domain Eukaryota; kingdom Viridiplantae; phylum Streptophyta; class Magnoliopsida; order Asparagales; family Asparagaceae; genus Scilla; species Scilla litardierei. Next base: position 155,366,786 of record CM061140.1, on the reverse strand, counting down.
AGGGCCTGTTATATTGTGCTGTTGTCATGGTTGGAGTCGTGAGATTCCATTATTCTATTCATGTCACTTTTCACTCACTCCAACGCTCACTTTAACAAAACCTGTTCTTTTGGGCTTGATGCTTTCTCCGCTAATCTCGTCTAAGTGGCAGCTAGATTCCAACAAACGTAGAAGCCAGAAAATGTTGTGATTATGGGTGTTGGAATGGGGAGGGGGGCCCGTCTCTCTCTTTCTCTCTCCAACATTCACAACCCTCTTCAACACAAAAAATACAATAAAGTTGTATGGGGCCCACAAAAAATTCTAACATCCACATTCACAACCCCACTTTCACCCCAAAAAGCACAATACTCTACTTTCCCAACACTATTCACTCATTCCAACAAACACAAATATAATCTCAAAAGAACAAGCCCTAAGGGGCTGTTCTTTTGCTTGGGAAATGAATGGGAAAGTTAGGAAAGTTACTATTCATGCACTGTAGCAGTATTTTCTCATCCAACTTTTCCAAATACTGTTCTTTTGCGTGAAAGTTCAAATTGGGAAGTTCGGCTACGTGGCAGTTCGAATGACCGGTTTTGGGAAAGTTTGTAATCTATGTGAATTGTTGGAAAAGTTGAGGATTTCACAAATTTGTGGGTCCCACTATCCATCTCTCTCCCCCCCTCCAACTCACCAACTTTCCACTTTCTCATTCCAACTTTCTACTACCAAAAGAACACAATAAAATTTCACAAACCCACTTTACTTTCCCAACCCCACTTTCCATACAACTTTCCATCCAAAAGAACATAAAACTCCATTTTCTCTATCCTCAGACTCCAAACTTTCCCAACTTTCTCATTTCAACTTTCACCCAAAAGAACATACCCTAATGGAAGTCATTATTACCATGAAAGCTTCCTTTTTGATTTATTTACTAAGAGGTACCCGTGCACATAGTGCGTCGGGACCCAATGACAGAATACGAGACCCGCACACGGCACACAACTGAAAAGGAAAGAGAAGTGTGGGAGTGTGTATGTGTATTGTCGGATGGTAAAAAGAGAAAACATGGGCTTTTTGGGTGCTTCACAACAACACCAAAAATCCCACCCAACTCTCCACCCACCCCAAGTGGGCCCCACCATGATGAGGTGGCAAAACCTAGGCCATCACTCTATCCACTCTTTTGGCTTAGTAGGACAAACCCAATCAATCACCCCTATTTTGTATAATAGACTAGTCATTACCCGTGCCTACAGGGCACGGTTTATTTAATGGCCGAGTCCCCCCTCCCCCCAACAAATTTCAAGTTGCTCCAAATTTCAAGTTTTCCATCAAAATTTCAAGTTTCCCCCCGAATTTAAGTTTTTCCTCCAAAATTTAAGTCCCCCAGTCATTGCCACCTAGGACAAACTTGCCACGTAGGACAAATCTTCATCCTTTATAGAATAAACTAGAAATTTCCCGTGCACCAAGTGCACTGAGTAAAAACGACCTCCACGAACAGTGCACGATACACGCACGTAACAGAAAAGGAGCGAAAATTGTGGATGTGTTTGCCGGCAACGTCGGGGGTAAAAGAGGAGCAAACACGTAAATAAGATGGCTAAAAGGTATTTTAACCCGTGCACAAATTGCACGGCAACTCCAAAAACCAGTTACCAATACACACAATCAAGACGCGGGACCCACACGTGTGTTTCGATGAGTGCAAAACTGGGTGAAAATGAGAAGAGTTAGTTTGAGTGTGTGTATTGTCTTGTGGTTTTTGGTTTGAGCATCCTACACATCCACATTTCTCTATTCTTTCCGATCAAAGCCTTGTGGTTTTCTTCCAACGAAATTTCAGTTCTTTATTTTTCAAGATTCAATTTCAGCCTCTTTTATATCTACATAGGATCCATTCAAAAACATCGCATTGTACAGTAAATTAGTTTTACTTTCGTTATGATCATTCTTCTTTTAATTAGTTGAGTAACGATGTTGGAAAGAGGGTCGACGTGCCCAAACGCCGATTTGTTGGAAACAAAAAGTTGCTTTACTATTTTCATGTCCCTCACTTATTGAGTCAAAATGTATACTAAGGGTAGCATATCGTCGTTATAATTTGTTTCAACTTTTATCAACTATTTCTAATCCATTGGAATGGCCTAGATTGAAGTTTAACAAACCATATTTTAACAAAATCGTATCCTCACCGGGGGTGACCACAACCACACCCCCTACTGGGGTCTCCCTGTTGATATTTTTGGGAACTAAAGTCTGAGAAAGGCAGCCATCGGGGGGAGAGATATTTAGGGGGGGGGAATGAATTGTTTTCTAATCAAACCGCGTGATGAATTTTGATTATTTTTATGTTGAATTAAATATAATTAGTGGAATTCTTGATAATAAAAGTCTATTTCCCGGAGCTAAATCAAGCCACCACGCGTCCTCAACCCACATTCACTGCGCAAAATTGATATTCCTGCTCCCCTTAATTAACATTTTTTTTAATTACCCGTGGAATATTTAGTCTAAGCCTTTAAGTTCAAAAGTCTTAATCTCCCCACCGATGATCCTTGTTCAAATTAAAGAAACAAAACTTTTGTTTTTATCTGAATATACAATAAAAGTAAGCTATTCAAGACTGTACCGTGGACCATTGGGGCCTAAACAAATTGATTTCCAAAATAGGGGCTTAAACAAACCTTTTACTACTTAAACCCTTTTGAGCACGGCTGTACGATGGGAATGCTCGCGTGTTTGGTGAAATAGTTGTGCCACTTCACCCAATTCGGTAGTCCATATGATACATTATCAACTGCTTTATTTACTAGAGAATAATGGGTATCCTATAGTATACCAGAGATCCATTTCATACATGACAATGTAATAAGCGGGGAAAAAGCAAACCCACACTGGATGCGTGGTCCGCTCGCAGTGGCAAAGGAGAGAAAAGTGTGGGTGTGTGAGTGTATCGTCTGGGTGTAAAATATAGAAAAGCAAGGTTGAAAATGCAAAAAAAAAACATTTAGGAGCAAAGTGGAAAAAGCTCCATAGCAAACACGTAAATAGGGGGGAGATGGAGTGGTTTTGGGGGATTTTATTTGGTCCGATGAAAAAGCGATGGCAAACATGCAAATAATAGAAATGTGTGTCTTCTCTTTTGAGGTTCCACAAAAACACCCTACATCACACTCAAACCCTCACGAACGCCCCATTGAGCCCTCCATGCCAAAATGGTTAAATATTGGCCACCATTTTATCCACAATTTTGTCCTAATAGGACAAATGTCACATTAATATCACTCATATATATAATAGATATCTCGTATTTCACATGGTACCTATTTTTATTCGTGCATGAGGAAAGGATCGAGTTTTGATTGTTGCAAATCAATCCTATTTGAGTCATCTTACATCAACCGACACGAGCACAAATCAGTTCAGGTTATGGTAGGCTAAGGAACGAAAGGAACAATGGTACACCGAAATTATCGGCAACCACCAGTAAATCTTTTCAAAACTTGAAAAATAAAAGGCACCTCAAGCTGTTGGGAATTGATTTGCAAAACCTCCATTTTACTTCCGCACACATGTCGTTTATTTACAAGTTTACCATTCAAACTTTCTCAAATACTTTCCTCTTTTACCCCGGCCCCCGCCCCGTCGGCAGAAGGAAACCCTCGAGTAACGACATTGAAGCACCAGGCGTCCCCCCAGTGGGAAACTCCATGAACACAGACGCAGTGGCTTTTTTGGAAATTTACCCAACGGGTGTGCGCATTGAGTAAATGGTATGTGCCCGCCTGCTCGGGAGTAATAGCAAACTTGAGAATAAGTGGTATGTGCACTTATTAAAAGTCCGAAGTAATTAAAAGTCTAAAACTCAACGGAAGCACAATTAAAAAGTAAGTGTGCACAAAAATCCAAAATGAATTTCCTCGCAGTTTTGCATGGTGACAAGCAACCATGAAATGGTAATTGAATTTCTTTAACAGTCAGCGTGTGTTTAGATCTTGAAAACTTGATTTTGTTGAATTACAACTTTTTTTATTTGTCTATCATATGCTTCGAATGGGTATCCATAAAACCTTGAATTACATGATAATTATTTATTCTTGACAAAATATTATAACTATTATATTTGAAAAATCATAAATGCAAAATAAAATGTTAAAATTGTTATGAATCAACTACTGAGGGGAGAGCCCTCAAGTCTATATTTATAACCAAAGGGGAGAATACAAGTGGGTATGGGCCCAACCACTTAGGTTGGCCCAATAACTCATCAACCCCGTAAATACCCATTCACAACACTCCCCCTTATCCAGCCATGGTTGTGGACCCCGCTCATGAATACTTCAGGATTCTGAGTCTGTATGGGTCTCACATGGGATGGATACTTCAGGATCCTGAGTTGGTGAGATTTGCCTCGTCAAAACCTTTGGCTATGGAAAACCCAGTGGGAAAAACCATAGTTAAGGAAAAAGAGTGCAAACGCTCTTTAACTCCCCCTGATTTGTACAAGTGACTCTGCTCATGAATACTTCTGGATTCTGAGCGTCACAGAGGGGTGGATACTTCGGGATCCAGAGTTGATTTGATTTGCCTCGTTAAAACCTTTGGCTATGGAAAACCCAGTGGGAAAAACCATAGCTAAGGGAAAAGAGTACAAATTCCCTCAACTCCCCCTGATCTGTAAAAGCTCTTAGGCTTTCAGATCTCTTAGGCTTATCTCATCACTCCTATTTACAATATTCCGAAAATGTACATAAATTACAAATTTTGTCACCATCAAGCAGCTGCTGAATCCAGGGACTCTGAGGAGGTTGCTAAGTTTTGTCGCCTCTGATGTGGTCTTCAGACTATATGGTTAGCTCCACAGAGCCAGCCTCTATCCCAGTCGTCACTGGGATGTGATGTACCACCAAGCGCCCTCAAATACACCATTGGTGTGATTCTGGAATGGTGAGGATCTCGGAATGATAGGATGATGTTGCCTTCATATGTTGCTTTGCAGATCTGCAGGGGATGGCCATCCCACTGTGGGTACCCGTTTTGTGATTTCTCAGCATAGGGACTGGACCTGAAACCTGCATTTGCATAAACATTGGAGGATGCTACTACATTTTGTAAGTCCAAATCTTTCGACCCTTGGAGGAAGCACAGGAGGCTTGACTCCGGTCTAATGGCCCTAGTGATGTGCCAACTATCTCTGGCTAATGAGTTAACTGCAACTGCTATATCGGGACGCGTGCAGTTTAGCCAGGAGTGCATGATTGCACTTAGATAAGGGACTTTAGGACCAGGTATATCCTCCCACTCTTCCAGCGATCGGAAGGGTTCTTTTTTGTACATCCATTGAGTATACTACCGTAGGTGTACTTTGGATGACAATGGTCCTTTTAATTTCTCCAACGCACTTCTGGCCGTTTGTAACAGGATTCTATGAGCCATGACTTTGTATTTGCCTAGGTCTTTTTATTTCATGTTTTAAAAGTCAGGCTTGTACATTTATTTCGGTTTTCTCTTCAGGAGATCCGATGAGATGTTAGTTGTCTACAACTAAGATCTCTAATCCTGTTCTTTGCATAGATGCAAAGACAACCTTCAGAAGGAATCATTGACTTGTCAAGTGATTCTCTTGGTTGTACATTTATTTATACCTGTCACGCCCCGCTTCCCAAAATGGACGGAAGCGAAACGTGACGAGGCCCGCTTAGGTCAGAGCTGAGAAGCTCGGACCCAATAAGCGTCTGTAGAGGTACCATTTTAAAAGATTTTCAGGTCCTTGCATTTTTATAGTTCGAAACAACAAAAGTACAGAAAAGAAATTGCATTCATTAAATTAGAGATATGATATCCAACAAGTACAAGTCTGAAAAGAAGCCTAAGCGTGGCAACAAACTATCTAAAAGAAACGGAAAGTTGTAACCTCTGAAAGTGGCGACTAGAAAGACCTCAAGGTCTAGTCCTTGTCAGGCACGTGCTCTGGGTCGACGTCCTCGGCTTCTCGTACTCCAGTGAGTCTGCCTCGTTCACGAACTCTGGCTGAATACCTGACGTACAGCACCCAAGAAAAGGAACTGTACGTCAGGTAAAGTCTACAAGAAGGGTTAGACTTTACTGCAAGTGCACCGAACTTTAAACAACGGTTTACTGGTTGATTAACATGCTGAGGTTATAACAGAGCAACACGACAGGAAGTAGCGCAGCAGGAAAGTAAAACGGGACAAGTAGTAGTCGTAGCGTGTGCTACCAACTACGTGACTATCCTACAGGTGTCAAGACAAGACGGGACGTGACGGAAACAAGGCAGGACAAGACAAGTGAGACACGAAAGGGTTCACGCCTTACGGTTCGAGGGGGATCAGACCCTCTTGCCGTGCGCACGCTCAACCCAACCCCAACCCCAAGACAAGACAAGACAAGACACCAGTACAAGGGATCACTCGCTCTAGCTTGGCGAGTGCCCTATTGCCCGCAGGCTGAGAATCAGTACAAGGGATCACTCTCTCCACTTGGAGAGTGCCCTATTGCCCTCGGGCTGTGTATCAGTACAAGGGATCACTCTCTCAACTTGGAGAGTGCCCTATTGCCCGCAGGCTGTGAATCAGTACAAGGGATCACTCGGCGAGTGCCCTATTGCCCAGCGGGCTGTGCAAGACGGGACGTGACGTGACACGACAGGAAGGGTTATTCTAAGGTGTCCACACGCACGCACACACATGATAGCCCTACAGCATTAAAAGTTGTTGTTGTCAGGCTCAGACTTCGTCGTCAAGTCTGAGCCGTCAGGAGCGTCCCGGACGCTATCATTTCACGTCCGGTTCTATACATTCACAGTCTAACAGTTCTAGCAATCTAAGACCAAAGCACGGTCAAAAACGCAAGTGGGTACACTTGCCTGAAACGGCGAGTGCGTCGTCCTCTCGAAGCGTCTCGTCCAAGGGTCTCGTCCAAGCGTCTCATCCGCAGGAGTCCGTCTGAAATGTCGCCACGGTGACGATGTCAGGTCTCAAATTCATCAAATCCTATTAGGGTTCGTTTCTAGGTTTTCGGGGCTATCCTATTCGTCAAAAGTCACTTTTTGATGTATCAGCCTAATCGACGATCTATCCTATGTGCACAGAAATAATTGTCCGACCGTCGATCTACGGTTCCACATCGTTTTAAGGGAGCAGAAAGTAAATTTAGTTAAAGTTGTCAAGTTTTAGTTTAGGGTTTGATTTTGCTACGGTGTGGGTTTGCTACGAGTTCGGGGAACCAACCTCTCCAGTGTTTGATGTAGGATGGACGTAGCGTCTGAACGGCGACGGATCGGTCACCTCCGCTCCCGAAACGTCTCGTCACGACCCTTGGTGATCGCGATGGTAGATATTATATATCTGCGAAGATAGATTTATGACATCAAGCTTAAAGAATTCTCTAATAATTAACGTTCATACCCACTGGTTACTAACATACATATTAACACGTTATAACTAACCTATTCATATACCTTTTTTTTAGTTAACTGCTTATTGTTTTTATAAAGCATGCGTACCAACCGTACTGAAAAATTAATAATAGACATACTTATATACACAAATTGTAACTCATTTATATACTAATTTATCTAATTAAGCTTTAAGCATAAATGATGAAAACTTGTTATGATAACATGGGTACTGATCACTCATTAACCTATATATTTTTAACACTCAGATAGTCTAGTAGAGGTACTGTTTTGCATGGCAGCTTAATCAAGTAATTGTTTTGTGAGCAATTATTATTACGGGTACTATTATAAAAAGAAACAATAGTACCTATATAGCATGGGGTGATGCATTCACAGTTTACACAACTTACACCGAAGTTACGCCTCGTGCATGCGGGGAGATCGACGTGGAGATCTCGAAAAGAGAGACGCGGCGTGGTTGGAGGCACCGGTGTTGAAGGGAGGCACGTGAGGCGATGGGGATCTCTGCAGTCGGCGCCGGCATGAGCAGAAGGCCGCATGGAGGGGGGGCGCCGTGCGGCGTCGTGAGCTGCCGGTGCTTCTGGGTGAGGAGGTTGAACACGCGAGGTGAGGGGAAGGAGAACTCGTGCCTGGGCTATCGTCGCATGCGAGGGAGGAGGCCGCTCGGGAAGTGGGGGTCCGTCGTCGGGGCTTGGTTGTGCGACTGGAAGAAGCGGGAGGGTAGGCGTAGCAAAGCTTTGCGTGAGGTGGAGGGATGGCGCAGGGCAGGCGGACGTTGATGAAGGTCGTGGGTGGCCGGCAAGGGCGGAGCCAGGAATTATTTCCACCCTGGGCTACCGACCAAATACAAAAGGAATGAGGATTAGGGTTGGGATAAGTGATTTTAACAATTTGTGGGTTATACTGCCTAATGGCAAGCGTTTTAGAGAGATTTTATGTCGCAAAAGGGGGTGATTTTTGTGGTGATAGGAATTTTGCCTTTTCTTTTCTTTTTGTTAATATGCTTCGGTTCTGTATCTATTTGACACAAGTTCTTTTTGGCATTTTAGTTATAGGTACGGTTGCAAATACAATTTTAATATTCGGTTATTTATAAATAGCGTTTTATTACGTGTTGAAGGAAACTAGAGCCTACATTATGTTTGATTGCGAGAAAATATGTTGAAAGTTTGAACTCAATTATATAAAAGTGACTTCTTTAAATCTCGGATCGGAATTATTTAATTTTATTCACTGTATCTGGTCATCCAAAAACAACATTGTTATTTGTTAGTGGTAAATATGTTAATATGTAATTTTGATATCAATTAGTTAGAAAAGATTGCACCTTGACAATTAATCTATATGAATTTAACAGTATATACACTAGTCAGGATTTAGAGTAAAAAGATTATATCTTGATCATCATTAATTATGAATTATATCAAAAAATTCAAACTTTTTCCAAAAAAATCCACACACATGAACATCTCTAATAATGGGCAAGCTTCCCCATCGAGAAATCGATCCATCGAAATCTAGAACATTCTCTAAAAATATATGTTCCCGACATTCCCCACCGCTAATCAAAATTCAATGGGTTTAGTTTTGAAAATTGAAGGAGTACAAGAGAGCCTAAAACAAATAAATAAAGGATGTTAATGGGAATTTTCGCTAATGGTATGGGTCAAAAGGAATTTTTTTCCCTAAATCTATAACATTCTATAATAATATGAGTTTATTTATGAAAATTGAAGGACTACAAGAAGGACAAAAACAAATAAATAAAGGATGTTAATAGAAATTTTGACAAAATTAAGGTATCAATATGAATTTTTAAAATAAATAGGAAAAACTGACTGTTTTTTCGCCTGGGGAGTTTCGATACCGTGACTTCATGCATTGGAATCAATAACCTCAACCAACCGGGCTAATTGCTGAAGATGTTATAGTGTTTATAGGAGGTCTTTTATAAAGTCACCCGGGCTATAGCCCACCTCGGCCCTAACATAGCTCCGCCCTTGGTGGCCGGCTACTCGGAGAAGCGAGGGTGAATCTGAGCGGAGGTTTGAGGAGGCCACGACGTGTTCCGGCGATCAGGGCGTGGATGCTGGGCGTGCGAGGAGCTGGGTTCCCTTCATGGGCGAGGGGGAGGCCGCTCAACGTTGGGTTGCTGTGCACTGGGGTTCGCGTGGAGAAGAGGCGCCATGCGATGTCGCGGGTAGGAGATGAGGCCGCGATCAACTCTTTTCCGTGGAGAAAACGAGAATAGGGGGCGGCGGCTGCAGGCTATTAGAGGTAGACCTAGGTTTTCTAATTAGGTAATATTATATAGAGAGAGAGGAGGGGGAGAGAGGGGTATCACGTGGGGATTTATTTGGTGGCGTGGGCCAAAGAGGGAACGTGGAAAGTGCCAGCTTATTAGGATTTGATTTGTTAGTTTAAAAATAAGTTGATTTTTAATAATCATTAAAGATTTGTTTTGGTTCAGGACGTTTCAAAATGAATTCAAACCTTAGGAAATGTCTAATAATTAATAATAGGAAATATTAAAGTTAAGGTTTTTTATATATATATATAAATAATTAATAGGTATTCATAACTTGTTTTAAAAAAACTTACTGATCCTTTAAAATCAAAGTTTATATATATTTAAACAAATTAGTAATGAGTTAAGCGGATCGGTCCGTTGACGTCCAAAAATTACCAGGAAAATACCGGTGCGCTCGCGCCTCCGAGAGGGTCGTGGAAACAGGTTTCGGTCACGTGTCTGGGCTACAGAGAACAATAATAAAATTAAAATGCGAAACGGCGCACACGAAACAACAATACACATTAAAATACAGACGGTCGGAAGTGACCGTTACAATACTTATTGTTTTTCTTGAATAGACGTCCCGAAGTCTATTCAGGCAATTTAAGGAGATGTGGAAATTATCTTTACAAGATATCCACGAAGGTATGCCGTCACAACATCCAATAACAGCATATCCAAAATTTTCCTTCGCCAAATCGTAAGGTATTCGCTTTTGATAACTTAGGGAAACTGATGCATCATTTATGAGACATGCTCATTTGAATTTGTTCGATCTCTAGTTTCAGCGAAATTTTCCTTGGGCTATAGGTTGTACCGTATAGCATACGATTTTATATTTATTTTTCTTATGTTTGCAATACTTTGTTTTATCCACAGGTTTGACACCTTTTGGTGTCTGGACTTCAGGTCCGAACATTTCACGTTTCATAAGTGAGTCCAGCTCATCTTCTATTGCCACGTTCCACATTTTGGCCAATCTCTACGTTTGCCTTCTAGCAACGGAGTGTGGAACGATAATTTACAAACATCATCGCCATTGCGATGTATATGGCAATATAATACGTGAATATATTGTCGACAATTTATGTTCTATCTGTCCAACACCTCCCCAGTACGTACAACATTTACTTAATTTCACTTTTTCCCGGCAATTCCTCTGCAGTGGATTCCGGGAAGGGTGATGGTGTGGACAGGAGCTCATTGTCCTGTGGTAGTATTGTCTTAAGGTCTCCAGGAGTTTCTGTCCTTGGAGCCTGGTGGTCTGCCTCTTTTCTGTTGAGGATCAGCCACTTCTGCTGCTGGTGGATTGCATCCATTCTCGGGGATGTCAATCCTAGCTGGAGTTTTTGCAGCAGGGATGTGTGATCTGACAATCTTTTGGTTGTCAATAAATGATTCCGGTAATTGGTGAACAGTGTTCTGTATGTGGAAGATCTTCTGGATCTCATCTACACATTGTATTGTTACCGGATCATAGTGGGTCAAGCTGTTTGTATCCCACGTTATAATTTTCTTCGCGCTAGATTTTCCAGTATCTGGGCCTATTTTTGGGAAAACTCGTCTCATCGAGATCACAGTCTTCAAGATGTGCCTTAAATGCGTCCCCCGTTTGGGGTTCTAGGTATCTTATAAGTGAGGGTGAGTCAAACCCTGCATGGATACCTAGGCGACGCTGAGTACTGTTTTGGTCCTCTTTGGTGGTGCAATGGGGATTTAAGACTGCGCGACCGAAGATTCTCAGATGAGAAATGTTCGGTGGCATTCCATATGCAAATTGCATTGGAGACTCTGACCTCCAGAGGGTCTTATTTTCATTTATGATGCAGCATGCAGAGTTTGCATGTCCCCATGCATCCATAGGCAATCGGGATTTAATGGATGTTCGGTCCATTGGAGTCTACTTTTCAGTGACTCTGCCGACCCATTTTGGGTATGAACATGCGGCACTTGTATGTTCATTTTCAATTCCCGTTGATTGGCAGTACTCTTGAAAAGACTGGGAGGTATATTTCCCAACATTAACCAGACTTATTTACAATGTTTTATTGTCTAGGAAATGTGCCCGCAACATTTTTATTCTTGTGCCAATAGCTTTTGGAAAGGCTAAGTTGCGGGTCTTGTAGTAGACATACGTACGAATATTCTGAGGATGCATTTATCAGTACAATGAAGTACCAAAATAGCCCACTAGGGGTGGTGGATTTTATCCACTTCTGTCTCCTTGTATTCTTTTTGAGGAAGCGTGGAGATCCTTTTTCAACTTTTCGTGGAGATGGCCTTGTAATTAATCTTCCCTTATAGTAAGGGATGGAGGGAATTTTCCCTTCTGAAGAATCTTCTGGTTCTTCAAGTCATACCCATAGGATAAGATGCTGTGCATCACAAATCCAGGGTGGCCAAGTCCAACATGCCAGAGTAAAAACTCGGCTGATGTAGGGCACTTCAAGTGCTCCGTTTAATTCTGCTTCCTTTCTCCGAATCTTCGTATGGTAGAGGCATATAAGGCTCTCAAAACGTTCAAGTGTGGATTTTACTCCTATTTCTTGAGACGTCGCATACGGTAATTTTTTCCATTTACATTTGCTGTTTCCAAGTGGGATCCGTTGAAACGGATGTCCTTGAAACTTAGAAAGTTTCTTTTTGGAATTCGGAGGGATTAGTGCATCCATTATTTTTGTGTCGTTTGGGGGCAACTGTGTTGCATTCCCTGGATCTTCAATATAGCACTGATATTGGGCTCTGTATTGAAAGAGATCGTACGTGTTTATTGTCTACTAATTATTTATGAGAGCAGTTTCAAAAGATGAAAGGCACATGCATATTCAGATAGACATATTCATATATTGTCTACTAAAATTTTTCAATCAAAACAGATTGCGTAATACAAAAGCTCTCATAACGTGAGATGTTCTAAACAATTTTGCAAGATAAAAGTAAAGGCTAGTCAAGCATGTCATTATTTTCGAAGTCGTCAGCTGAAAAACTTAACTGGAGCATCAGATGTCATCAGGTTTTGTCACGCCCCGCTGTCCAAAATAGGGAGGGTCGGCGTGACAAGCCGCGGTATTAGAGTACCAAGCGCTAAAGTACACACCCAAGTCACGCAGGCCACTGCAAACGCTGAGGAAACACAGGCAGTAAAGTACAGACTGAACGATTAACAGAACAGTACAGCTCCAACACAGAAAGATAGTACAAGACACTACAACACAGACAGTAAGGTAAAATACGACGAACAGAACGTCCAAGAGTCACAGAGCACCGCTACTACATGGCCAGTACCGCACAAGTCCACTGTACAACCCAACAGCAAAAGCTCCCACAAAAGTACAACTCAACCCTACGGGGTACAAAGGGAACAGGGGTACAACACTGCGTTCATCACACACACACACAACCCAAGACTACACCACGCGACCCACACTGACCATACACTACGGACCCTGCTGAGACGAGCTGCCCTCCGGGGTCTCCACTCCCGGGCCCGCCGCCAGAGAACCAGTGCCTGGACCTGTAGGGGGGAGGACACGTCACAGCGTGCCCAGTAGGAACTCCACAAGTCTACTACTCTAATCATAGTGCACAACAAGGAATCACAACAAAGGAAAAGGCATCACATTCCAGAGTTACTGTTTTTTTTCTTTATAGGTTAGTTTTCATGCATGAATTCGAAACCTCAGTAACGGGTCAGACATCGGGGACTGGACCTCACCCGGTAAGGTGGGTGGAATGCTACGACTTCCCGAGACAAGCTCTTACGAAAGAAGCCGTTCACCAACACAACCAACTCAACCACAACCGCACCAACTCCCCGCCGCTGAGGGCTCGTCAGGAGTGGTCCACAAGCCAGCAGTCCATCCCCGCATGTCCACTCATTACCTTGGTTTCCCCCAACCCTCCTAGGGTCCTCACCCACTTCGAGTGGAACAAGATATCCCTAGGTTATCTTTTAGCTAATCATTAATCCTAGGGTATTGAGCATGTAAAATGACGTATGTAAATGATGTCCAAATTCATTCTTTTCATCAAGATATTCACAACAAACTAGCATGCTCCATAAGACATGTATCATAACATCATTGATCATATACAATTCCTCGTGGGTAATACATGTCACACAATTAACATGCCATTTTCCAAGTTTCTTCATTCTTAAGTTCATTCAGGCAATTTAACAAACATATAATGAGCGCCACATAAATGAAGAGAATCATGTCACCAATTTTTGTAACAAATAGCATAACTAATCTTACATACATGCATCAACATCATTCATGCATTTGGAGTGAAAAATTAGCAATATCACACAAGTCCAATTTCGCCCAACACCCTTCAACATACTGAAATTGCATGAACAGATGGAAAAACAGCATTTTTAACCCATGTATTTTGAGAATTTGACAAATCTAAAAGAATGAAAGTTGGATATATTATAGTTCTGAGTTCACCCATAAAATTTCAGACAAAAATATGAATTATTGGATTTATAGTGAATTATTTGGTAAAGGGTGTCAAAACTGTTCTGCAGACAGATTTCTATGTCTGTGTTCAAAGCCAATTTTGGGCATATTATAGCCAGAATTTCGACATAAGAGTCGCGATGGACTTTGAGAAAAATTTATTATCTTTCTAACAAGACCAAAATCAACAAATTCCAAGATGTGTGCAGGTAGTGGTGCTTAGTTTACTGAAATGTGTACAGCTTGACAGAATTCCTGGCATGTTGCACAATTCGAATTTTTACCCTAATTTCCAGTTCGAATCAGAAAACGTGATGAACATGAAAGTTGCTCATAACTACGAGATAAATATCATATAAAATTTGCAGAGCATTCCTAATAGCCATTTAATCCCAGAACTTATCTAAAGTTTCAGCAAATTTCAGGCATGCATCAAGATTCCTAGTTCTACAACATTCTTCCCAAAATTTCAGAGAAAACTCATACATATAAGGTGCTTTCCATCATCTATAATTAGAGTAGGAGAGTGAAGAGTTCTCACCTCTTTGGAGCTTCAAGAATGGTTGATGGTTTGAGTAGTAGCCCTCTCCTTCTCCTTCTCCTTCTCCTCTTCCTATTCTTCTTCTTCTTCTTCTTCTTTCTTCTCTTCCTTTTTCTTTTCCCTTTTTTTTTTCCCTAGCTATTTTCAGCCATGGGCTGAAAATAATGGAGAGAGTGGGAGAGAAAGGGACCTAGGAGAGGGGAGAGGGGTGGGGGGTTATGGTGTAGGGTGAGGGGAGAGATGGGGGGGGGTTAGGTGTACTAGGTATGACAACTTAGTGCCATACTCTATTTTTCTTTTCATTTCTTTTTTTTTCTTTCTTTTTTTTCAAAATTAGCCATCCAAATCCTTGATTTTATTACAAGTTTACCATTGCAAATATCTCATTTCCCTTTTTCACAATAACCCTTCACTTTAAGAAATTTGACTTAAACCCAATCTTACAATGATACCCTCATTTGGGTATAAATGAAAAATCGAGGGGCAATTTGCAAATCTCTCCATTCCCCGGGATTGGTGTGCACATGTACGAGAAACTTGGATGAATTTAACGATTACTTAGTATTTGCACACTAGGGTTGTTACACCCTACCCTCCTTAGAAAAATTTCCGTCCTCGGAAATTTAACAAAATCAGGAGAGCAGTCATTTATATACAATACCCAACAACTGCAGAAAATATAAGATACAACAGTCATTTCTCAAACAGGTACGGGTATTTCTCTTGCATCTCATCTACTCGCTCCCAAGTTGACTCTCCCGGAGACTCTTGCTGCCACATGACCCGCACCAAGTCAATGGTCTTCTTCTTCAACGTCTTCTGCCTCCGGTCCAAGATAGCCACTGGTTGCTGCTCATATGTGAGATCCAACCGTACTTCTATCTCTGAAAAATCTACAACATGTTTGGGATCTCCCACATATCTTCTGAGTTGAGACACATGGAAGACATTATGCACACCTTCGAGTGTCGGTGGCAATGTTAGCCGATACGCAACTTCACCGACCTTAGCGGAAATCTCGAACGGACCAATGTACCTAGGACTCAGCTTCCCACGTTTGCCAAATCGGATGGTCCCACGAACCGGTGAAATCCTTAGGAACACGTAATCCCCTGGCTGAAATTCCAAGGGTCTCCGCTTTGTATCAGCCCAGTGCTTATAACGGTCCTGCGCGATGCGCAGATTCTCTCTGACTGTCCGCACCACATCTGTTGTTGCCGCCACCAAGTCTGGTCCTAAAAACTCCCTGTCTCCAACGTCATCCCAACTTAAAGGAGACCTACACTGCCTTCCATACAGAGCTGCGAAGGGAGCCATGCCAATACTTGCTTGATAACTGTTATTGTATGCGAACTCGACTAGATGCAGATGGTCCTCCCACGAACCCTTGAAATCAAGCATACACGCTCGCAGCATATCTTCAAGAATCTGAATGGTTCTTTCCGACTGTCCATCAGTCTGAGGATGATATGAAGTACTGAAATTCAAACGCGTCCCCAGACTAGCCTGTAAACTTTTCCAGAAATGTGAGGTGAATCTGCTATCCCTATCAGATACTATACTCACTGGGACTCCATGCAGTTTCACGATCTCTTCCATGTACCTCTTAGCCAGATTCTCTGTTGACTGTCCAACTCGGAACGGAATAAAATGTGCCGACTTGGTTAATCGATCTATGATGACCCAAATCGCATCATTGCCCCTGGGCGTCCGAGGTAAACCAGTCACAAAGTCCATGGTCACATGCTCCCACTTCCATTCTGGAATAGGGAGAGGCTGCAACAATCCTGCAGTTCTCTGGTGCTCAGCCTTCACCTGCTGGCAAACCAAGCAGGACGCCACACTCTTGGCTAAACTCTTCTTCATTCCTGACCACCAATAATACTGCTTCAAATCTCGGTACATTTTGGTCCCTCCAGGATGGATAGAATATGGGGAACTATGTGCCTCCTTCAATAGTTCTTCCCGAATCTCGCCACTTGGCACACAAACCCGGTTCCCAAATCTCAACGACCCATCTTCGTGAATACGAAAATCGGTACGAAGTTTAGCTTCCACTTGCTCTCGGATCCTCTTCAACTTGGCATCCCCTGATTGAGCTGCCTTAATCCTGTTCACCAAATCAGACTGGATCTGCAGCCCCATCATAATAGTTTTCTCTCCTGGGAGTACAACTTCTATTCTCATCTGTCGGATTGCCCACCGAAGTTGTGGTTGAGAGGTTAGCTTCATTACGGCGGGTAATCTACTAAGAGCATCTGGCACCACATTCACCTTCCCAGGATGGTATAGCAGATCAACGTCATACTCAGCCATTAATTCCAACCATCGTCGTTGTCTCATATTAAGCTCCTTCTGAGTGAACACATACTTTAGACTCTTATGGTCAGTGTATATCTTCACGTGTTCACCTAGCAAGAAATGTCTCCATAATTTCAAAGCCAGGATCACTGCTGCCAATTCCAGGTCATGAGTGGGATAGTTCAGTTCATGCTCCTTCAACAATCTGGAAGCATATGCCACCACTCGCCCGTGTTGATGAAGGACACAGCCTAGTCCTCTACCAGATGCGTCACAGAAAACTTCAAATCCACCCGAACGGTCAGGGATAGCTACGATAGGAGCAGTGGTCAACCGATGCTTCAGCTCTTCGAACGCTCGCTGGCATTCTTCCGACCAGACATACGCAACATCCTTCTTCGTCAAATGAGTCAAGGGCGAGGCAATCTTCGAGAAATCCTTAATGAACTTCCGATAGTACCCAGCCAACCCCAAAAAGCTTCGAATCTCTGTGACTGTCCGAGGTATAGGCCAACCTTCTACTGCGGCAACCTTCTCAGGATCAACAGACACTCCGTCTCCAGAGACTATGTGTCCAAGAAACGCAACCTTGGTCAACCAAAATTGACACTTGCTGAACTTAGCGTACAATCGGTGCTGCCTGAGGGTATTCAAAACCATCCGCAGATGCTCAGCATGTTCATCCTCATTCTTCGAGTAAACCAGGATGTCATCGATAAATACCACCACAAACTTATCTAAATACTCGAAGAAGACCTGATTCATCAGCCTCATGAAAGTAGCTGGGGCATTCGTCACTCCAAAAGGCATCACCAGAAACTCATATTGACCGTATCGAGTACGGAATGCGGTTTTAGGAACATCAGATTCCCGCACTTTCACTTGGTGATACCCACTTCGCAAATCTAGCTTCGAATACACCCGGGATCCACCAAGCTGATCAAAAATATCATCGATCCGGGGAAGAGGGTACTTATCCCTCACCGTCACCTTATTCAATTCCCGATAATCAATGCACATCCTCCGAGATCCATCCTTCTTGTTCACAAGCAACACTGGCGCTCCCCACGGTGACACACTTTGGCGAATCAATCCCCTATCTGATAAATCGGTCAACTGATTGCGGAGCTCAGCTAACTCCGATGGGGCCATACGGTATGGAGCCTTCGCTATCGGTTGAGCGCCTGGAATCAGATCGATAGTAAACTCCAGGGACCTATCTGGGGGTAATCCAAAGATGTCATCTGGAAAGATGTCAGGAAATTCTTCAACAACCCTTGGTAATACGGGCTCTACTTCCATGTCCAAATACTCCACGACCGTAGCTCGAAACTTCAAGGGCTCAAGCTCGCTACTACCATCCCAAAACTCAAACTCTGGATGGTCAGGGATCCGAAAAACTACCCTCCTTAGTCTACAATCTATGTTAGCATAGAACATTCCCAACCAATCCATTCCAAACACTGCCTCATAGTCGGGTAACTCAATCACCAAAAAGTCTGCATACAACTCTCGTCCCCCGATCTCAACAGGACAGTTCCGTATCCCAGAGACACTACAAATAACCCCATTTCCGGTGTGAACATTCCAACTAGCAGCAAAGGTGTCAACTACTATGGAGTGTTGCGTCACAAACTTCTTCGACAGAAAACAATGTGACGCTCCAGTGTCAAACAAGGACATAGCAGGGTAGGAGGCTACTCTAACGATACCTAAGTATCACAAAAATAAAACTCAGCCAACTAGCTAAATAGAATAACTAAGGCTCAAATCTAATAGACTGCATAGGGGCAAGATTCATACCGGTGATCACTCGACTAGCACCCTCCGAAGTCTCTACTGGGGTCATGGTGTACTGCTGCCGCCTCGGTGGAGGAACTGCCCCCTGGTTCCCTCGTCGCTGCTGGGGAGGTGGAGGGGGTCCTCTCGGTGCAGACGGTCTCGATCCTGACGGTGCCGGAAGGGCAAGCCGCTGTGGCGGTGGTGGAAGAGGTCTCTGCTGTGTAGGCCGGACAGCTGCTGACGCCGGCGGCACCGGGGCATGACCCGACTGTGGGCAAAATCTGCTGATGTGTCCTGGCTCTCCACATGTATAACACCTGGCATTCGTAACTCGGCAGTCTCTCTGCACATGCCCTGGCTTCCCGCATCTGTAGCATGAAGGTCCCTTCTGTGCCGGAGGTGGAGCCCCCGGTCGCTTGAATGTCACCCGCTGAACTGGGCCAGGTGCAGTCCTTTGCTGAGCAGCTGGTCTCCCACCACTGGCTGGTGGCCTCCCCACACTCCGTAGGTGGGTCTCATGCTGTCTGGCAGCCCGCAGTACGGCCTCCTGAGTCAATAACTCCTGAGTAGACATGGCCGCCCGAAACTCTACGTCTAGTCCCTTGCGGAATCGCCTGGCTCTGATGGCATCTGTCGCTACAAGCTCTGGCGCATACTTGCTCAGCAACGAGAACTCTGCATCATACTCATCCACCGTCCTCCCATCCTGAGTCAAATGCTCAAATCTCTGCCTCAACTCGTCCTTCGCTGCCTCTGGAAGGAACTTGGCCTCAAACAACTCCCGAAAGGTCTCCCAAGCAATATTCCCCTTCAGTCGCCTCTCCTGAGCCTCCCACCAGTCTCTAGCTTGATGGGTCAACTGGCGCCTCACCAACTCTACCCAACCGTCTCGGGGATACAGACACATCGTCAGATCATCCTCAGTGTGCCGCAGCCACTCATCTACCTCGAGGCTACTCTCCCTGCCCGAGAAGTATCGCGGACGCAGTGTCCTGAACTCCTTGTAGCTCGGCGGCTTCGGCGCCACTGCCCTATCCTCCATCTGACCCATGTGCTCTAAAATGCCCATCAGGACCTTAGCCATCAGGGCTGACTCTGAGGTCCTGTCACCCGAAGACTGCACATCACCAGCTGGGCCAATCCCACCATCAGATGTTCCGGTCCCGCCGGAACTCCCGTTCCCACCTTCCATCTGCAGGCGAGAAACAGAACAATGCATTAGTGTCGTGTACTGAAATATTGGAGCCTTACCGGTGTTTCCTTTACGCGTATCGCAGTGGGCGCGGACCTGCGTGGGCCACCACAAAACCTGTCACGCCCCGCTGTCCAAAATAGGGAGGGTCGGCGTGACAAGCCGCGGTATTAGAGTACCAAGCGCTAAAGTACACACCCAAGTCACGCAGGCCACTGCAAACGCTGAGGAAACACAGGCAGTAAAGTACAGACTGAACGATTAACAGAACAGTACAGCTCCAACACAGAAAGATAGTACAAGACACTACAACACAGGCAGTAAGGTAAAATACGACGAACAGAACGTCCAAGAGTCACAGAGCACCGCTACTACATGGCCAGTACCGCACAAGTCCACTGTACAACCCAACAGCAAAAGCTCCCACAAAAGTACAACTCAACCCTACGGGGTACAAAGGGAACAGGGGTACAACACTGCGTTCATCACACACACACACAACCCAAGACTACACCACGCGACCCACACTGACCATACACTACGGACCCTGCTGAGACGAGCTGCCCTCCGGGGTCTCCACTCCCGGGCCCGCCGCTAGAGAACCAGTGCCTGGACCTGTAGGGGGGAGGACACGTCACAGCGTGCCCAGTAGGAACTCCACAAGTCTACTACTCTAATCATAGTGCACAACAAGGAATCACAACAAAGGAAAAGGCATCACATTCCAGAGTTACTGTTTTTTTTCTTTATAGGTTAGTTTTCATGCATGAATTCGAAACCTCAGTAACGGGTCAGACTTCGGGGACTGGACCTCACCCGGTAAGGTGGGTGGAATGCTACGACTTCCCGAGACAAGCTCTTACGAAAGAAGCCGTTCACCAACACAACCAACTCAACCACAACCGCACCAACTCCCCGCCGCTGAGGGCTCGTCAGGAGTGGTCCACAAGCCAGCAGTCCATCCCCGCATGTCCACTCATTACCTTGGTTTCCCCCAACCCTCCTAGGGTCCTCACCCACTTCGAGTGGAACAAGATATCCCTAGGTTATCTTTTAGCTAATCATTAATCCTAGGGTATTGAGCATGTAAAATGACGTATGTAAATGATGTCCAAATTCATTCTTTTCATCAAGATATTCACAACAAACTAGCATGCTCCATAAGACATGTATCATAACCTCATTGATCATATACAATTCCTCGTGGGTAATACATGTCACACAATTAACATGCCATTTTCCAAGTTTCTTCATTCTTAAGTTCATTCAGGCAATTTAACAAACATATAATGAGCGCCACATAAATGAAGAGAATCATGTCACCAATTTTTGTAACAAATAGCATAACTAATCTTACATACATGCATCAACATCATTCATGCATTTGGAGTGAAAAATTAGCAATATCACACAAGTCCAATTTCGCCCAACACCCTTCAACATACTGAAATTGCATGAACAGATGGAAAAACAGCATTTTTAACCCATGTATTTTGAGAATTTGACAAATCTAAAAGAATGAAAGTTGGATATATTATAGTTCTGAGTTCACCCATAAAATTTCAGACAAAAATATGAATTATTGGATTTATAGTGAATTATTTGGTAAAGGGTGTCAAAACTGTTCTGCAGACAGATTTCTATGTCTGTGTTCAAAGCCAATTTTGGGCATATTATAGCCAGAATTTCGACATAAGAGTCGCGATGGACTTTGAGAAAAATTTATTATCTTTCTAACAAGACCAAAATCAACAAATTCCAAGATGTGTGCAGGTAGTGGTGCTTAGTTTACTGAAATGTGTACAGCTTGACAGAATTCCTGGCATGTTGCACAATTCGAATTTTTACCCTAATTTCCAGTTCGAATCAGAAAACGTGATGAACATGAAAGTTGCTCATAACTACGAGATAAATATCATATAAAATTTGCAGAGCATTCCTAATAGCCATTTAATCCCAGAACTTATCTAAAGTTTCAGCAAATTTCAGGCATGCATCAAGATTCCTAGTTCTACAACATTCTTCCCAAAATTTCAGAGAAAACTCATACATATAAGGTGCTTTCCATCATCTATAATTAGAGTAGGAGAGTGAAGAGTTCCCACCTCTTTGGAGCTTCAAGAATGGTTGATGGTTTGAGTAGTAGCCCTCTCCTTCTCCTTCTCCTTCTCCTCTTCCTATTCTTCTTCTTCTTCTTCTTCTTTCTTCTCTTCCTTTTTCTTTTCCCTTTTTTTTTTCCCTATCTATTTTCAGCCATGGGCTGAAAATAATGGAGAGAGGGGGAGAGAAAGGGACCTAGGAGAGGGGAGAGGGGTGGGGGGTTATGGTGTAGGGTGAGGGGAGAGATGGGGGGGGTTAGGTGTACTAGGTATGACAACTTAGTGCCATACTCTATTTTTCTTTTCATTTCTTTTTTTTTTCTTTCTTTTTTTTCAAAATTAGCCATCCAAATCCTTGATTTTATTACAAGTTTACCATTGCAAATATCTCATTTCCCTTTTTCACAATAACCCTTCACTTTAAGAAATTTGACTTAAACCCAATCTTACAATGATACCCTCATTTGGGTATAAATGAAAAATCGAGGGGCAATTTGCAAATCTCTCCATTCCCCGGGATTGGTGTGCACATGTACGAGAAACTTGGATGAATTTAACGATTACTTAGTATTTGCACACTAGGGTTGTTACAGGTTTGTTTCAGCTTTATTTTTCTTGTTCTCTTTATACAAATCCTGGAGATGATGCGGAGTTCGGCACATTCTGGACCAGTGGCCTTTTATGCCACAATTTTGGCACTGGTCTTCCCATTCCCTCTTGGGTGGGGGTATATCATTTCTATTTTTGTTATTTCTGTGCCTCGTGAACTTCCGCTTACTTTCATTATTTCGCTGCTGCTGTACATGGCACTTGGCATTTTTTCTGTTGACCCCCCCTTCTGTGGTCTTTCTTCTCTTTTATTATCCCTCTTCTTTTTGAAGGAAGAGGAATAGTGAGCTTCTGGTGGGGGGCAGTGCCGGGGAGCGTATATTGTGAGTGGAGAGAAGAAGCTCTCTGCTTTGCTCGGCCATGAGTAAACATGACGGCAGCTCGGAATACTTGGTGAACTTGCGTTCACGGTATTGCTGCATGAGTATCGCATCTTTTTCATGGAAGGACGTATACGTCTTTTCCAGCATGCGATTTTCCGAGACTCTTTCACCACACAACTTCAGGCGTGCGGTGATGCTAAAAAGTGCTGAGTTGTACTCAGCAACGGACTTTAAGTCCTGCAGTCTCAGGTTCTCCCACTCGTATCGTGCCCTTGGGAGTATAACATCTTTCTGATGTTTATACCTGTCCTCAAGGGCAGTCCATAGCTCAAGTGGATCTTCGACCGTATGGTTTTCAGCCTTTAAGATCTTGTCCACATGGCGGCGAATATAGATGATGGCTTGCGCCTTCTCTATATCGCTAACATTTTCTTTTTCAGTCACAGCAGCGATGAGGGTCTTTGCCCGCAGGTGAAACTTTACATCTAGCTGCCAGCTTAGATAGTTTCTACCTGATGCTTCAAGTACTTCGAAATTAACGCTTGCAATATTAGCCATTTATCTAGCAGAGCACAAACATGCATGAATGAATAATTAATTCAGATAAAACATTTTCATGCGGAGGCAATATGTAACGAAAAACTAAATGTGTGGATCGGCCAGTCCCACAAGAAAGAGTCCAAAAAAGTCCACAGTCCAAATTATACAAATTTGCAGCTTAAAGAAAATGAAAATACAACTTTGGAAACCCCGTGGGTCCCATATGGTATCTCCATCTTCAAGCGTGGCCTCCGTCTCCATGGAAGTTGGTCTTCTTTCTTTGACATTTACATAAATTCCTCACTACAATTTCTCTCAAAAATAAAAGGAAAATGCAGGAAATAAACTGTGGGACTAAACGGCCGATCCAAAAACCACATTTAGCAATTCATGCAGAAATATTGTGCTCATCAACATTTTCATCAGACATTTTCATCACAGGCATCACAGGCATTTAATATTCGCAGAGATGGATAAATAATTTAAACACTTAATAATTATTGGACCACTGGGCAACGTCATACACCGTTAGGTTACTAACGGTAGCGCGGTCGCAGGATCTTCCTAATTATTAAGTTTTAAATACAATGCACAACCACGCATATAATATCCAACAGAATATACGAGAGATGCAAAGCATGTAAATATGATATTTGCAGAAAACATCATTACAATGCACAGGTTGTAATTTGAATGGGGTTTAATCAATTAAATTGATAAAGAGCCCAAAATAAACATTTTCTTTGTTAGAGGGAAAAGTTTCCCTCATCATCCCAAAAGCCCCCCCAAGGATCCCCAAAAAGTCCTCGCCTGCCCGATATTTGTCCCGTAATTTACCGTGATTTTTCACGAATATTTTGCCCTTAGAACCCCCCCCCCCTTTTTTTGAGAAAAATTGGCATGTGGGCCTGAAGCCCACAGGCTGCCTGTGGGCTTCAGGCCCACAGGTTTTTAATGTTTTTTTTTGAATTAGGGTTTGCTGGGTGGGGGGGCCGGCGCCGCCGCCGCCCCCTGCAGGGGGGGCGCGGCCGCCGGGGGCCGCCGCCCCCTGCAGGGGGGGCGGCGGGGGCCGCCCCCCTGCAGGGGGGCGCGGCCGCGGAGGCCGCCCCCCCTGCAGGGGGGAACGGCCAGGGCCGCCCCCCTGCAGGGGGCGCGGCCTCGGGGGCCGCCGCCCCCTGTAGGAGGGGCGGCGGGGGCCGCCCCCCCTGCAGGGGGAGGCGGCCTCGGGGGCCGCCCCCCCCTGCAGGGGCGGCGGCGGGGGCCGCCCCCCCCCCCTGCAGGGGGAGGC
Source organism: Scilla litardierei (assembly GCA_030789695.1). Lineage (NCBI taxonomy): Eukaryota > Viridiplantae > Streptophyta > Magnoliopsida > Asparagales > Asparagaceae > Scilla > Scilla litardierei. The sequence continues at coordinate 155,341,923 of CM061140.1, read as the reverse complement.
GGCCAGGGTGGTGGGGGGGTTTTTTCCGGCGAGGGGGGGGGGGGGGGGGGTTTTGGGGGGGGGTCCGGTGACAGGTAGCCGCCGGAGGGTTCAAAAATAGGGGTTTTACCCTAAAAATTGAGTTTTTACCCGAAAAATTGGGGTTTTGGGATGAAAAATCCGTCGTTTTCAAGGCGACGATGAATCCCCATGACGATCTTGTGAGATCTAGGGGAGGGGTAATCATACGTATGATTAAAAATAGCGTTTTTAGTGTTTTTACCTCTATATCCGTCCTCCGGATATAGCGCCGGTTGCTCGAAGCCCTACGCGGATGATGACCCTTGATGAAGGAAGCCTTGCACCGCGCTCGTGGATCTCCCGTCTCGCCTTCGCCTTCGCCTTCGCAACGAACGGAAAAAATTTGTGGAAAAAATTTTTAGAGACTCGTGCTGATAACGTGTTATGAATCAACTACTGAGGGGAGAGCCCTCAAGTCTATATTTATAGCCAAAGGGGAGAATACAAGTGGGTATGGGCCCAACCACTTAGGTTGGCCCAATAACTCATCAACCCCGTAAATACCCATTCACAACAAAAATGTTAAAATGTTTTCCCTTAAATAGGGTCATTATACAAGTACTAGTCATAGCCCGTGCCCGCGGGCACGGTTCATTTAAGATTTCCCCCGTAAAATCTTTATTCCCCGAAAAATTATTTCCACAGCCAAAATTTAGTAGAACAATAAATTAACGTAAAAATATTTAGCAGCATGGGCACCTACGGTCCAGAACAACAAATTCGACGCAGAGGCCTTCGACGCGGAACAACAAATTCGGCGTCGAACAACAAATTTCGTGGAACAACAAATTCGGCGTGGAACAACAAATTCGGCGCCGAACAACAAATTTGGCGCCTGCGCCTTCGTCGCGGAACAACAAATCAGCGTAAAAAATTTAGCGCCTTCGTCGTGGAACAACAAATCAGCGTAAAAAATTTAGCGGGCGCCTCCGACGCGGACGCGGGCGCTGAAACAGGTTCACTGGTTGCTTTCAAAGTTGGAACAAATTTCAAAGTTGGTCAAAATTTCAAAGCTCGTAATCAGTGCTTCAAAGCTCCATTCATTTAGAAGTTGGACCAATTTTCAAAGCTGGACCAAATTTCGAAGCTCACATTCATGGTTTCAAAGCTTAATCTCAATCATTGATTTACCAAGATCAAATCTCAGCCACTCTTTATCTTGTCCTAGTCAGCCCTAGAATTCAAAAAACTCTGTCAAATGTATAATAGATAGTATTGTTTCTCACTTTTTAGGCCACAATGACTTGACCGTGGGTGGCCTAAAAAATTTCAAAGATCCCGATATTCAAACATCTATATTATAAATGAGAGAGTTTTCCTACAGACAAAGCTAACTAGGACAAAACCTATAGGTAGAAGAAAGGCTTGGATTAGTCCACGTCAGTATAGATGGCTGTGATTTTTTCTGTGGGGTCCGCCTGCCTTTGGATGTTTCTCTGGAAGTGAGCTTGGGTGCATGATTAGAGATTTGATGGGAGAGAAGAGACGGGGGGAGAGATGTTCAAGTGGCAGGAGATGTGATGTTGTGTTGCATATTTGGTCATATTTCTTCAATTCAAAGTATAATTTTAGTCTCACATTGGAAGGGATAACTCTCTTGCTGGAGTTTATAATAGACTTCATCTCAATGGACTATTGTGTAGGATCTAAATAAGGCCTAGGGGGGGTGAATAGGCCTTTGACCAAATTATCGCAAGATAAAAATTAAGCCTAGTTTACAGCATGCAGTTTAGGAATCAAACAATCAAAGCATTCACAGAAGACACAGAATTTAACGTGGTTCGGTCCCCATGACCTACGTCCACCCCAATGAGCAATCACTTATACTGTTTCTTTAAGAAGTTACAATCTCCCTTAGATTGGTGCCCCAACACCAACCTGTCAGACCAACTCAAGCTCACCAAAGCCAAAAAGAAACATACAAGTATCACTCCCCAACCCAACTTGCCCCAACAAGTTTGGTTCCCAGAGTCCCAAATAGCGGAAGAAATTATATTACAGAAATGCTGATCAAAACATTAATAACTTCACAAATAAATAAGATCAAGAGTTTAGAAAGCTCATTTGTGAAGATCTCTCTGGTTGTCGTCTTTCAGCACATCAGTAGCTTCGCAACGCTTCTTACGGAATGATGATCGGATGTCTGTAGAAGAAGTAGTCGCTGTCCCCGTGGAAGTAGTCGGTAAAAGTTCCTCACTCAAAATGATCTCATTTGCTACACAGGAGGAACTAGTTGCTCAACTTGCTATCACTGCGTCGGGGATGAAGTCACGGTCGCAACGCTTCTTACGGAACTCAATTTGGATCTCTAGAACTCCACTTATTGATGAAAATGTGAAGAGATGTACATGGGTATATATAGGATTGTGTTAACGGGTCTGTGCACTGTGCGAGGGGATCCGCAGCTCGGCGGCTTCGCGGGTCAAACCCGCATTAATTTCTCCATCCGCTAAAGCAGCTTGTCGGCAGCCGTTGGATCGAAGATGGACGCTCGAGATTCGCCCACGTCGCCGCTCGGATTCAGCGTTCAGCGCCCGCCTCCGCTGACGAGCCGCCCGCCTTTGTTGACTCGAAGTCGGTAGCGTTTTGACCGTCGGATGGAGATCCAACGGCTGTGATTAAGCCACGTCGCCCGCAGCTGACTCAGCGGCGCCCGCCATCCGCGACTTCATCGATTGGTTGGTGACCGTTCGATGCTGATCGAGCGGCGCTGAAGAAGCCACGTCGCCCGCTTCGAGCGGCCGTTGGATGTGGAACGAACGGCCAGGATGATGCCACGTCAGCGTAAATTTTGAGCTGCGATGAAGCCGTATAAAGGAACAGTACCGTATGCCGTATTTGCTGAGTATTTTCACTGTATTCTTGCGTATTTTGGCATCAAATAAATCCCAAAAATTCTGAAATAATTCTCAAAAATCCCATAGCTTCATATTGACATGTGAGAATATTTTCACCTCATTTCACCTCTTGTAGAAAAAGTTTCTTCTTTGTATACTCAGTATTTTCTAGTATTTCCCCGTATTTGAACTTCAAACAATCTCCATAAATCCTGAGAAAAATCCCATGCTATTTATAGCCTATGATTAACTCTAGGGTAGAGTTTCATAGCTATATTCTCTTGTTTGATCAGCTTGTGTAATTCCAAATGAAGTTTCACCCTTGTATCTCTACATACTTGAGTACGTACATGTGTAACTTGAGCAATCATGATTATAGGGACCTGTGACACACTCAACAAACATATTAGAATAGTTCAGTAGGGTTTGTTATCATCAAACATAGGCTATGATGCTGTTTCCAACATATTGGACTTGGTATATGGGCTAGGAATGAGGGGAAGCTCGCTGGCGCATGAGCCCAAGCAGGGGCCGAGCTCAAATCGGGTTGGGCCGAATGGAAAAAATGGACGACGAATCTGAAAATCCTTAGCGTGTGTGTGCTAGCGTCGTGCCTGTGTCGGCGGGTTCATGGGTATGCGTGCCCTTAGTACGTGTGCTTTAAAGAAATTAAAAGACGTTTTTAATTTTCTCAACAACAACCATATTTTCAACAGACCTACATTTTTGGATCTATTTAACCTAAGCTTTTCAAGAGAATTAGGACTGCGAAAAACAATCATTCTCTTCCCACACAGACCTTCGTTGATGTTGATGTTCGCTTCTGTCCCTGCGACCAGCTCTTCCTCTTCATCTTCTTGTGCGACCGAAGAATAATTGCTGTTCGTTGGAGCCTTGTACTGTGTGTGCACACTTAAAAGGCCGTTGCCGTTGAATCATGGAGGGTAGCCGCTGGACCTTTCTTGCACTGAGTATTCACTTTGAGTGGTGAAAATCTACTCTTAAAGACAATGCCTAACACGCCTCGGCTGATAAGTCCTATTTCTTGCCATGTTTTTTAAATAGCATCATCCTTCTTATCTCGGACTTTTTACAACATGTTGTCAGCCGAGAGAACGACGGGTTTGATGGGCGGCCTATAGGAAAAAGAATTGCTATCTAAACCTTAAAATGAGGTGCATGGAGGTGACATGTTGACTAAAATGGAAATAAAAACCTCAAAATGGATCACATCTCATCCTCTCTCTTCCAAATTCTTCCTAGTTTAGGAAATCATTACCACCATACACCTCATTTTGAGATGTGTATAGTCCCAACCATGGGAATAGAGGTTGATGGGAGGAAGGAGATGGTATGTAAACAGATAGGAAACGTGGTGATAGGAGCCGGTGTCCTAAGGACACGTTTATTTTTCTAGCACTTGTTCATATTTCGCTTCCAATAAAGCCAGTCACTTCTTTTGAAAATATAATTTTTAAATCATGCGTCCTTGAAATCTTTGTATTTTGAAAACAGACCCTCAAATACTTTAATTTATACCGAGTAAGTAGTTTTGGGTATTTTGTAAATTAAAGTATTTTAAGGACAATCCCTCATCTGCGGTAACGTTATACCGGCTTAATCTTTTTAAATAATTATTTTCAAAAACGCAAAATATGTATTTTTAGCACCTGATTTTCTTTATTAAAAAAACCCTGAAAATTAAGCAATCACATGCTAAAATCATGGGAGGTGATCGTAACACCGAGAAGTACGATGCACCGATTATTTTCTATTTATCCCTTTTTATTTATTTTCCCCAAAATTAAAAGAAGGGGGAACATGCTCACATGGTGTGTGATCAGTTAAATTTTTAGGAGCTCGAGAAGGGACTTTTCCCTATTTCCACTCAATGCATTTGAAGACAAAAATGTCGGTGCTCGCACATTCATGACGTCATGTCCCCTGCTTATTGGATGCTGGAGAGATCCAGTAAACTCATTGGCTTGGGTGCCTCACAACGCACCCCCATCAATCTTGATTTTTAAACATACTTAAAAGTTCGGATTTAAAATTTTGTGCGCTTGTTTCTAAGTGTATGAGAAAGTGGTTTTTGGCACCGTTCATCCACTTTCTCAATCAACTTTCCTTGAGTTAGTTCTTTTGCGGAAAGTTAAAAGTGGAAAGTTTGGTGACGTGGCACTTCGAATGATCGTTTTTGTGATTCTTTGTAATCCTCAAGAAACCATGGGAAAGTTGTGGAAAGTTAATATTTTGTGTGTTCCACTATCACATCTCTCTCTCACTCTCTCCTCCAACTCAACAACTTTTCACTTTCTCATTCCAACTTTCTACTATCAAAAGAACACAAGAAAGTTGGGTGGACCCCACTTTACTTTCCTAACCACACTTTCCATACAACTTTCCACCCAAAAGAACACAAAACTCCATTTTCTCTCTCCTCAGATTCCAAACTTTCCAAGCTTTCCCATTTCTCTTTTCCAGCAAAAGAACATGCCCTAAGTTACCATAAGCTTTGAAGTTGACTCAAAAAGCTATGATTTTTTCTGTAAACTTACTAACGGAGTTAACGGAGCTCTCTGCCTTCTTACATGCGTTAGATTTAGGCCCGCAAAACTCATGCGGGCCTAAATCAACAAGCAATTATCCAAAAACCATCATATCAAAAATCTATATATGTCACTCGTTCCGTGAGAGCACTACAGGAAAAACGGCTTTTGCTGGCGGAAAATTCCGTCAACAAAAAACGGCTTTTGCATTCATCATAGACATGGCCGTCAAAGGTGAGTTTAACTTAGGATATCACAGTAAATGACATGAGTGTATATTTCCCGACACAAACCAAACAGAATGAAGGCCTTTAGGCTAGGGGCGGAGCCAAGCATGGGGCTGACTGCTGAGATGGGTTGTAGTCCGGGTTCCGCCCGTACTCCCGGTAACACCTGCAGCCCCGGTTTCTTGCAACCCGTACTCCATATAACCCTTATAGCCCAGGACGATCAGGCCCACGTGTCGACGCGTGTCCTCGTCGGCTGGGCCGATCATGCCCACGTGTCGGATAGCTTGTGTCTGGAGGGAGGCGACCGAGCTACTTGGATGAGGACCGACCTAGTCCAGAGGGGCTTTAAACTACTTAAATGATCAACTGTTGAGCGATCTGCACAATCGTTCTGCGTAATGCCGCCAATATAGACACTGGCGACAACCGCCGAATCTACCACTGATGTGACTTTTACCGATGGTTTTACATTTTTGTCAGCAAAAGCCCACCTTTACTGATGGGGTTTTCCGTTGTCATTTAAAGCCGGTCACTAAAAGTCTGCTTTCTTGTAACGGAGGATGTAACTCATTTAATTCTATACTTTATATTACTTGACATGATATATTTTTTGGTCTCTCATGTGCTAATTTGAGTGTAACATATTTTAATTTGTATTTTTTTTTCCTACTAATTAAGAGGGATGATAACCTCACACAATGATAGAATATGCTATTTGCACCTCAACTATTTTTGGTTAGTTGAGAATCCTGACTATTTGCAACTTTAAATTGATGTGTGTTGATGGAAGAACCTCACCCTCTAAAGAAAAGGAATTTATACCAAGAAAGGAAGCTCGGCTACATCTTTAAAGGGGAATCCTGTGATTTGCTTGCCATTAGAAGGCTGTTTTAGTGGTAGGGCATATATTTTGGCCAAGCATAGAACTTATCCTTATATACAAAGTTCAGCTCTGAAAATATTAAACAAACGAGAAGCCAAGTATCATAAACAGTACCCTGATGGGAGAATATAGCAAGGGAGTGCATTTTTTGTGTGGCAGTTAGTATGCATGAGTGAAATGTAGTGTGTCTGTGAGGGGGACACAAGAACAGGGAGCTCACATGGATCGGGTCATCATCTCTGTAGCTTAAGAATAATGATAATGGAGGGAGATTAGCTGGCATCCGCTCAGGGTTCACGTGAACTGGGCGTGGAGACCCATAAAAGACCATCTGCCTACTTCTTTTCTTAATCAAGCCCCATCATCACCCATTTTCTGCTTTCTTCCTTCGCCGCAGCCGTCCGTTAATATGCAAACAATTATAAATTATGGGAGTTGCAACGCGCACGTACCGAATTGTTCTGTGCATACGATCGGAGTTCGAGTTATTTACAAGTTTGCCATTCAAACTTGCTTACTTGCGAAAATATCCCCGGTTATATGCGGCGAGTAAAAGCATACCACCGACGTCGATTTTGCTCAGCACGCACAACCGCTATCAATTGCGTGTGGTTTTGCTCAGCGCGCGCACAACCGCTACCGGATCGTGGAGACCTCGCCGACGTCGTCGTCATCTAAAATGCGCCTCGATCCGACATTTTGGACGCAAACGACATCATCAGGGCCATGATCAGGGACATCGAGAGCGAAGAAGTCTTCTCTCTCACGACGATGATGGCCGCCAGCGGCGATGATCCGAGTCCCCTTAACATCATGACTGAAGACGATGACTCTGATTGCACTAGTCCTGATGGTCACCGGCGGCGGTGATGGAGGAGGTCCTGATGATGATCATGATGAGTCACCTTCATCGCCGATTATGGTGAGTATGATGAGGTGCAGTCGGCTGCGATGGAGGAGGTGATGGATGAGGTGCAATTGGCGCTGATGATCCCATTTACATCATCATCGACAGCGGTGATGGTGGTGGTGTACGAGGGACATCGATCGAGAGCGAAGAAGTCATCATCACCGACATTTAAAAGCCCACGTCGTCGTCGTCGTCGTCGCCGGCGGTGGACATCGATCCAAGTCCCCTTTACATCATCATCTCCATCGCCGGCACACGATCGAATCCTCAGCAATGGTTGCAGACTGCCGACGCCTTCGCCGCCCTCTCCGATCGAATCCACAGCGACTACGCGCGCTGAGGGTAGAATAGTGTTAAAATTTTGAATGACAAACTTGAGAATCAGTGGTTGTGTGCACGAGCAATTCAGTACATTCGCGTAGCAACTCCATAAATTATTTCATTTCAATAAATTATTTCATTAAAGTCGACACCGGTTTGTGTTATCAAGACATTCTTTTTATAAAGAGAATAATGTGTATTATATGACATGTGTTAGACTTGTACTTTTTGGATGATCGGAACCGTTCATTTTGATATTTAGATTCTAAAACTCCAAAATACAAATTATCATGTTAATCCAATAAATTTTAAGCGTTCATCCAACAAATTTAATGGTTCGGTAAGAAAAAAACTCTTTGCGACATGTGATTGAATGAATAAAATCCATCGTAGTCACCCGATACTGGGTGTCATAAATTTTAAGAATATGACGATAAAAAATGAACAATTTCGATCATCCAAACTAAATACAAGAAAGCTAAGTATTATATACACATTAGCTTATATGCCAAATAATATCTATTATTCTATTTTATAAAATGTTTCACTATCCAACGTCCAATCATTTCCAGTCGCTTAGTTATCACTCTCCCACGACGAGGCATTGCTTGTGTGAAGGGAACACAAAAATAGATGTTTGATATATACACGGCATGGAATGTAGTGTATGCAACCTTTTTTCTCAAAAGGGAAACAACTGTCACATCAAAGATCCTCTAATGAACCAACCTTTGTGTAATTCCCATCCCTAGAGTAGCTAGTGTAGTGGCTCCTCTGGGCTCTTGCGCTGGGCTGCCAACCGGCCTTCGGGTTCAGTTTCCTGCTTCCCGATGAACCAAAAAAAAGGATCATCTGATGTAACAGTTTTTCTAAAAAGTTTTTTTCTTGACATTTCATGCAGTATATATAGCAAGACTAAAAAAAGGTATTAGATAAGGACCTAAAAAAATAAAGCATCCTTGTACTCGATCAAAACTGAAATAATATTAAGAAATACTCATAAAGGAATAAAAAAGGAATAAAAAAGGAGAGATCACAGAAAAAAGTTGGTATGTTCATGTTTCTTTGCTCCTACTCTCTGCCAATCCCATTTGTATTGTGTGTCCTTCTATCATGTCAAACACACGATGGGCAAAAAAGTCGAATAAAAACGAAGCCTAGTGATAAACATAATACAAGGGACATCAATTCTATAAACGAGGGCTGTTATGTGGATTTGTTTCAGTCACAAACCCAGTCAACTTGTGACTGGGACAAACCTAGCCCAATCAGCAGCCCTACTAAAAAATCATCCCAAACAACTTAATTACATGGTTGTCATCTCTTCCAACCCAAAAACACTCAGCCCTCCCCAAGCCACTTATTTACGTGTTTGCCTTTTGCACTTTTACTTCCGACGATACCGGCACGCACACCCACAGTTCTTACTCCTTTTGGGGCCGCACGCACCCACTGATGGGGCCACACACAACCATCACCGCTCACTCCTCTTCATAACCCATATCTGTCCCCTCTCTCATTGTCTACTACCGCATCCCCCTTCGTTCTTCATCGCCGTTGCACCCACCGATGCATCCCCCTTCGTTCATTACCGTCGCTACACTCACCGACGCATCCACTACTCCCTCCTCTTTCTCCCCATATGTATCCCACCGTCCATTGTCGTCGCCGCATCACACCCTCCATCATCTTCCTTCCCCAATGAACCCCTTCCATCCGCCGCCCTCGCGGCAAGAGCAAAGTCAGAGGCGACGGATGGGGGGTATGCAGAGGGGGGAGGAAGAGGAGGGGGGGGGGGTGTGGTGGAAGTGTCAGAGAACAAGGGGAGGGGGGATGATGCGGCGGACCGGGAGGGCTGGGAGGAAGAGGAGTGTCTGTGCAAATTTTCCAAAAACATTTCAATGGTATATATGTAAATTTTCAATGGCAAACTTGTAGATGAGTCGCATGTGTAAGTAGCAATCAGGTCTGTGCGCATAGTAACTCTCTAAATGTACCGTGTGTTAAGCAATTAGGGCTGTGTGTATGGCAACTCCCAAACTGGCAAACTCGTAAATATATGGTCCGTGTGTTCAGTCATCAGGTCTGTGTGTACAGCAACTCATAAAATTCTAACAGGTAATGGCAAACATGTAAATAAAGGTACAATTTTTAGCAAAATGTGTCTTGTGACTCGCAGCACTCCGCGCCGCTCCACAACATCCGCCCGCACTACTATTTAAAGTTCGACTCTATACATGTCTAGGGTTCCTGGGCAGCGGCTATCTTAGAGTTCACTATCCTTCAAGTCCAACAGTCTCAGGTAACAGATTGATAAAGCGAAAACCCTAATTCTTGTTTTCACTCGTTAATTATTTTTGATTGTATTTTTCTTATTACATATGAAACCCCGAGATGATCACTAGGTCAAGAGATCTATTCTCCGATCAATGACGCTTTTTGATCATATTTGATTGATTGAAGGTAAGAGATGGCTCCTCCACAGCCGAACAGTGGGCTCTTCGTTGGGCTGAACAAAGGGCACGTTGTGACGAAGAGGGAGTTGCCCCTGCGTCCTTCGAGTAGAAAGGGGGTCTGATTTCTCTCAACTATATACCCTAAAGCTTGCAACTTTGTTGATGAATTTTTAATGTTTTGTTAATATTGAATTCTGTATCATTAACCCGTCTCAGCCATTCAGAATGTATTCGCCCAACTAATGATCAGATTGCTTAAAGTTCTGCTAGCCATGGATGCTTTTAAGTTTCTGTTCCGATCCCATTTTGTGTGCTGGGCCGCGGCACTTTGAATATATTTGATTACCATATTGAAGTTTAGGTCTGAAATTAAAAATGATCGGAGTTGTACATAAGGATAGGAGGAGGATGACCTTGTTTAGCATGTTGTTTTCTATACCCCATTTTTTACATTGTGCGCCGTCTTCCTTTTAACATTTGCTTTATAACTTTCCTCTACAGGACCGGCTCAAGCATAAATGGGTCCTAACACTAAATAAAACGTGAGAGCCCAAGTATTGAACCAAATTTTTTTAAACATGCTATTGAACCTCTTTCTAACACAATGAAATGCACTTTCGAATTGGAATCTTTCTAACAATGTATATCTAAACTTCACATCAATATTTTTCCAATTACCAGGGTCATAAATAGCTTAATCAATCATAAAATTCATCTCATTTTCTTTTGGGCTCTCATTGTTTTTCTCATTAACTGCTGGAGTATTTTTCATTTATATGACAAACATCACACATAATATTTTCTACACCATCTACTAATTCTTCCTCAGTTGTTACTTCTCTTAAACTAGATGTCTCATTTTGCTTGTTTAAAATAACCTTATCAAGAGCTTTCTTTTGAGATTGAATTAATATTTCATGTTTTTTTCTTTAATTTTTCATACCCATATGTAAGTTTTCTAGTAAACATTGTTTAAATAACACACAACACAATAAACAGACAATAAAATAATCAATGATGCACAAAGATCAATATTTAAAGCATTTAGTCTAGAAAAATACGACCTGCGATATCAGAATGAGGCCTAGAGAAAAACCACAAAGAATCTCTGAGATCGAAATCAAGCTCAAGCGATCGAGCAATGTGTATGTCTTCTTGCTTCCCGTCTTTTTAATTCATGTAGCAAGAAGGAATTACTTAATCTTCATAAGAAAGAAAAAAATCAATACAAAAAGATTTTTTTTGACTCACAGATATTTGATTTACTTGCCCATAAGAAAATTTAATACTATTGAATATGTCATGCTGATAAAAACTTAAGAAAGGCAAGTGAGTACACTTCCCAAAGGCAAATATGTAACTTTTTTCGCAAAACCCTCGTTTAAAAAAATTACCTTAGTGGAACTAGCATTAGCAACGGAGTCAAATGTGAAAGTATGATAAGAATAGAAATTGAATTAAGAGAAACCTTCTGAAAAATCTGATCGATCTCCTCTTCCTTGTTTGGAGGTCACGTTCTTACTATCACCTAATCAGATAAATATTAAAAAAAATGGCATCGGTCACAAATATCCCTAACATTAGGCTTTAAATATTGAAATTCCCTTAATGAATAAACCATAAACCTAAGGCTTGCACTGCAACACTACACATCCAAAATCAAAATGTAAAACTGCGAACTTTTAATTAAACCTAAAAGTGTAATCTTTTACGGGTTCAATTAAATTACCAAAAATCCTTATTTATATGATACTTGAATGTCAGAATCTGACGGAATCGAAGTCGGAGATACGCCCTCAGCTAGGATTTCTAAGTTGAGCTTTCTCTTGAGACTTGAGAGAATTCCTGCTATTATTCGACGACGAATGCAGGCCTTACCTTCCTAGGGTGAAAGCGGAGAGAACCGTGGGTATGTGACTGGGTCAGGTCTTGAGTGCAAGTGGTTTTTTGAGGAGGGGGAGGTGGAACCCACCTGCTGAGATGGTCAATTCCTGGCCACCATTCTACCAACTAGTTTGTCCTAGTCACAGTTTGCCTATGGGCAAACTCATTTTTGTCTTATATATAGTGAAAAATTGGTTTATGCACGTGCACATCTAAGTTAGTTGTACATGTAAACAAAAAACTCATTTTTTCTTATTTTTTGACTTTTTAGGATTGTTATACACCTCATCGAGATCAACACCAAAAATCCAAGTGAATCCAACGTTATTTGATCCTCAGTCTAACCCTTACAAATTTAACGGTTTCACAAATTTAACGATTTCAGTATAATATTTTTTGCAATGGTTAGATCAAAGGTCAAATACCTCTAGGGTTCACTCATTTTTGGCGTTTGGGGTTTTATATATGTATAACAATCATAAAAAATATTCAAAAAATATGGAAATGTGTATCTTTTGTGCACCTGCACAACTTAGCCATGCACGTGCACAACTAAATATTGCCCACATATATTATACGAATGAGTGATGGTTTGCATTGGTTTGCTGACCAGGACAAACGGGTTGGTAAAAATCCGGCTGAGAATTTAATCTTAAGGAATTAATGGTTAGAATGAGAGTTTGTCAAAATTTTGGGGGAAACCCTAAAATTTTTGGGTGATATGTAAACTAAATTTTGAGGGGAGCTAAAATTTTAAATTTTGGGATGAATTAAATTTGGAAGAACTAAATTTTGGGAAACTAAAATTTTTAGGAAACTTAACTTTAAAATTTTGGGGGAACTAAATCTGGATGGAACTGAATTTTGAGAGGAACAAAAATTTTTGGGGACCTAAATTCTAGTTTGAATGTGATTAAAAATTTTTGTTGAGGGAGAATGTTTTGAAGGTGTCGGTAAATTTTTTGAGAGCATTTTGAATGGGGTTGAATTTTAGGGTAGAATGTTTTGAATAAGGTTGCAACATTTTTTTGGGGGATTTTAAATAGGTTAAAATTTTTTGGGTGAATATTCTGAATGCCTCATTCTCCTCGGCCTGGGACACGATTCGAACACATGGTACTTACTTCCCACTTCCTGATATTGTGTGATATGCTAATCATGTTCCTAAGTTCACACTCCTTCTGAGAGCCCTTCAAAATAAGCTTCCGACAAAGCAAATCTTATGCATTCTCTATTTGTCCATTGGTCCACTATGTGTGCTATGCGAAGAAGCTGAAGAATCGACCACCCACTTGTTTTTTGAATACGCATTCTCTTCATATATTTGGAAACTGTGTATTCTTAAGCTGGGTTTAAGTGATTCGCCTAGTTTTGATATTCACAGTTCTGCCGACCTTTTTAAAAACAAGTTCAAATCAAAATCTCTGCTAACTTAGGTGGCAAAAATGATACTTGCATCTACAATTTGGCACATTTGGCGAGAACGAAACAGTCGAATATACAGATGATTAAACAGCTATAAAATTAAAGTTTTCAAAGAATTGTATGAAGATATTTTTTGTATTTCCTCTTTGTTATCTCACAATTCGAGGACAAGGGGAATTTAGTTTTGCTTTCAAATTGGAGTCTTTGATTGGATAAATGGTACTTGTAATAATAGTTAGTGATAGATGACGGCGTTTGTGTCCTCTCTCTATCCTAGTCCAGAGTTATAAGAACCATTTAGTCCCGAGTTGTAATGTTTAGAGTTATAGGATAAATTTCTAACTTTTCTATATATATCTATTATACATTTGACGTTTTTTGAATTCTAGGGTTGACTAGGACAAGATAAAGAGTGGCTGAGATTTGATCTTGGTAAATCAATGGTTGAGATTGGATTTTGTGAAAATTTTAATGGGAAAATTTAAATTTTGGTGGAAAAAATGTCTTGGGAACTAAAACTTTGAAATTAGAAGTGTCTTGGGAAAGATTATGAAGATTAAATTTGGGGGAAAAGTGCCTTAGGAATCTAAACTTTGAAATTAGAAGTGCCTTGGAAAAGATTGTGGAGATTAAATTTGTGGGAAAAAGTGCCTTGGTAACCTAAACTTTGAAATTAAAAGTGTCTTGGGAAAGATTGTGGAGAAGCATGATCCATTAAATTAAACAAAATAAAAAATTTAGCGTAAAAAAACCCCGAGGTTTGTTATTCCGCGTCGAAGGCGTCCGCTAATTTTTTACGATAATTTGTTGTTCCACGCCAAAGACGCGAGCACCAAATTTGTTGTTTGATGTCGAATTTGTTGTTCCGCGCCGAAGACGACCGCACCGAAGGTACCCATGCCGCTAAATATTTTTACGCTAATTTATTGTTCTGTTAAATTTTGGCTGTAGAAATAATTTTTCGGGGAAAAAGTTTCGCGGGGAAAATCTTAAATGAACCGTGCCTGCGGGCAGGGGCGGAACTACGTGGGAGGTGCCCTGGGCAGCTGCCCAGGGCAACAAAATAAAAAGAAATGTAACATTATATAGCCAGTCTTCCGTTAAAACCCAGTGGTTAAGGCGTTGGTGTGTTGGACCGCTGGTGCATGGGTTCGATTCCCAGCAAATGGTTGTTTCATTTATTTCGAATTTTGCATAAAATAATCAGTATTATTTTTAAAAAAAACCTCTTGTGCTGTCACAATCTGCTTATGGCTTAATGTCGTAAGGCATTTGCACATGGGATCACATTCATTACATATTTTACATACAATTTATTCATTGCAAATGGCGTGTACTATCCCCGTTTCTTTATAACTAAATGTCTAAGTTAACAGTGTATGGGATCATATGTTATGTTTTTGATTCTAAGTGAAGAAAATTTTCATTTCTTATGTATGTTACATGCAATAACCATGAATTTACAATTCCTATGCTAATATAACATGCAGTGATAGAACTGTGTACAACTTGCATTGGGTAGCTCAGGGCAAAAATAAAATAAAATTTATTATTATGTATAATCATCATCGTCGCCTCTCTCTCTCTCTGACTTTCTCTTATGTCTTCCTCACATTACCTCTCACTTTTCTGACTCTTTTTCTAACTCTCACTTATCTCTATCTATAAATTAATGTAAAAATTTTTATATCATTTATTATTTCTATTTGCATGTGTATTAATGTAAAACCATTAATCTTCAATTATTATATTGTGTATCAAATATTATTTCCATAGGTATGCATGTCAACCTGTATGATATTATTTTATCAACTTAAATAGACATTTTATAGGTTATATATCATATTTCGAATATATGTATAATACTACTTTGTAGCCATTATCAATAAATAATTAAAGCACATTAGCATTTAATTTTGTTATATTTTGGTATGTTTTTTTAAAAAATATTTTTTACATCATCTTCATTTTTGCCCAGGGCAAAAAAATTTCCTGGTTACGCCACTGCCTGCGGGCACGAGTTATGACTAGTATATATATATGTGTGTGTGCAAATTTTCTTGTGCAAAAAAGTTCTCGGTGCAAAAAGAATGAAAAAAGAGTTTTATAGGGTTTTCTAGAGATCCAAATCGTTGAATGTGTTCTACAAATGTTAATACATCAACATACCAAAAATCAGGACCCCCCCCCCCCAAAAAAAATGGTCCCTTGATCGGACCGATACAAGATGTTTTATTGTTTTGAAATCATTGAATTTGTATTGGTGTGATCAAGGTCTCCATGGGGTTCATCTATTATTTTTTTCCTAAAGTATATATGGATGAATTAAAGAGTAAATTTTTTTTTTTGAAAAAACTTTCAAAAAAAGAAATTTGTAGTACCATGCACAAGATCATGGCCCTATATATATGCGACGGTTGAATGCAGTTGTGATGTGGGTTCTAATTTGCATTGTGTAAGAAGTCAAATAATTTTCATGCATTTATTTTGGATCTCAATGCCTCTGTTATGTCCTCATACCATTGTAGTTGTTTTAAAATTATCAAAGTTTGCATAATTACTACACTAATGATATTCTTTATTGTTGTATCATGCAATTAAGAACTATCTTTACTGCAATGCATGGCTACTGTCTTGGTTTCAGTTATTTGTTTTTCACAAGATTTGTAATGCAAGCCGATACCCAGAAATGTTGCATTTACCATACGATTCACCTTAATATTGGATATACCATTGATGCCATCTAACAACTAATAAGACAAAAGGAGATTCAAAATTTGAAGCACTAAAATTTGAATTCTAATTTATTATATTTAATGGATGAAATAATTTGAATAAATAATCAAAATCAAAGCTCATACCAATACATATTGGCCGTTTCAAATCAGATTTGTGATATGAAAGAATGTGTCAGATACGAGGTGTGATACGGAAGAACCCCCATTAACTTGAAACAGGTGTGATACGGAAGAACCCCATTAACTTGAAACAGGCAAAACTCCTCAAGTGTCACCAACATATGCCGAGCATTAGACCATTTCGGGTATAGCATGTAGCTAATACTTCAAACTCTGAGATTAAATCAAACTAGAATTGGGATTTTTGATTTACATACTATCTTTCATAAAGATTGTGAATTGATGGAGTACATTAAAGAAAAAGAAGACATCTTGGTTGATAGAGAAAATTTGTGGACAGATCAAGCTACACCCGCAACCAATGTACAAGCTAAGGCAACCGATTACTGAAATTAAATATTTCTTATATGTACCGTTTGATACTTTGGTACATATCATGAATACTTTTGATATAGCTGATGTTGATACTACAAATCACTAGCTGATACCTTGATTGAAACTGAGATGTCAAACCTTAACATCATTCTACTAATTATATTGGGCTAGAGGGAAATATGTCAACCATGGTTTAAGGTTTTGCCTGATACCCTTCGGTATTTGGGCGTTTCGTCTCCATTCCGGTGCAGACCGAGACGAAACCGATGGTTGCTTCTCGGTATCGGCCGAGACGGTGCTGTTCCGGTCGGTTTCGGCCGAAACCAGCCGGAACGACACCGTTCCGGCTGAAACGAAATGGGAAAATGAAGAGAAAAAAATGAAGGAAACCCAATGAAAAACGAGCAGACACGAAAAATTAAAGGGAAAAAAAGAAATATGAAAATAAAATAAAAGGGAAAACGTGAGAAGAAAAATAAAATAAAAGAGAAAAAGTAAGAAGACTTATCTCTTCCACTCCGGTATTCTCGTTGTCGTTGCCACCTTTTTCGTCGTCATCCGTCGCCTCGTCGCCGCTGCCTTCATTTTCTCCACCGCCACTTGCAAAAGAGAAAAGGTGAAAAAGGGAAGAAGGGGAACATGATGGGAGAGGTGTACAACCCACTAATAAGTGTGTTGCTACTTACATTATACATTTTACTAAATATACTTCTTTTTTACAAGTTCCCCATTGAAATGGCAAACTTGTAAATAGATGATGTATATTTAGCAAACCGTGAATGTGAGTAGTAGCAATGAGATTTTTTGGGGCTTACTATGCGTACAGACCACTTTGCTATTTTGTTTTTGGGGCTTGCTATGCGAACATACCTCTTTGCTATGCGAACAGACCACTTTGCTTATTTGATAGGCATTTGATAGGTATTTGATAGGTATTTAAGTATTTGAACTACAAATACGGACAAAACGAAACTCATTTTCGAAACCACCGAAACGGGCGATACCGATACCGAAAGCCAAATTTTCAGATGACCGAAACCGAGACCTAAAACCATTGTCAACATTATACTGTACATGTTTAATGCGATAGCCTATCATGGTTCTTACTTGATGGCCGTAACCAACATGTAGCACCATACATATGTTTATTGGTTCTAGCCATCTCATTTTGGCCCATCAATGTGCAATGCACATGCCAAAAACCAGGTCATTGATATTGGTAGCTTGGGTAATGGTCTTTTCTGGGAAATGTGTTGTTAAACTTCATTACTATAATCAATTGCAGTCATCTCACTGTTAGTATGATGCAAGGTTGGTGTGTTGTCGGTTAGTCAACCTGCTTTCATGGGAGTGCTAAGCCTCATGTTTATTAATGCATTTGTAATATGAGTTTAAAGGTTTATATACCTTAGATTTGTTTGTTTCTGTTCTATTTCAAATTTGTGCTTGAATTTCTTTAATTGGATTTTGCATCTGACTTCTGCTTTAGAGGCGATATGTTTTTAACCTTTACTTCCAATTACATATTTCAAAATGCTTATGTCAACCTTCGATATAGCAGTACAAGTTTTCTTAACAAGTGCCACTTCTACCATCCCTCTACATTAGTCAGGTCTCTAGCATTTTAATTTAGATAATTCTACTCTCTTTTATAAAGTTTTAGTTTTAGATAAATTTCAACTGGAAAAATATTAGTTGGTTTAGCGATATCTTGTTGTGGAAAGTTTAATGTTTGAATGTACCTTGGTTGGTCATTCTTTTCACACTGTTTGTCAGGTCCCTTGTTTTGAATTTTCATGCTCTTGCTCTATCAGCTTTTCCTTTTGGTCATGATTGTATTTGATTTTCCACATTTCATGCTCTCAAATTTCCTGGTCAAGTTTCTTAGTGTGTATTGAAGAATGGTTGGTTTATCATGGTGTTTGTATATTAATGTTTTCATCAATTCCTATGATACGGGGTTTCTCTCGGTATATGGATCATTGTAGTGGTTGTGGATTTATTGAATTTATTGTGTTTCCAGAAAACCAGCAAAAGGGTACACTTCGTGAAGAACTTGATCAGGGAGGTTGCTGGATTTGCTCCGTATGAGAAGAGGATTACCGAGCTCTTGAAAGTGGGCAAGGATAAGCGTGCACTGAAGGTTGCAAAAAGAAAGTTGGGAACACACAAGAGGGCCAAGACGAAGAGGGAGGAGATGGCCAATGTTCTCAGGAAGATGAGGTGAGATGTTGATTTGTTGTGATGCATTGACATCATGATCTTCTTTTTGGTAGGTTTATATGATGACCATACCAGTAGTTTTACATATTGTGTTTCTTTTGCTGTGACTATATGCAGGTCTGCTGGTGTGTCTGAAAAGAAGAAATGAGAACTTCATTTCAGAAACTGCTCCTTTTGGGGAGAGCTGCCGGAATCCTGCTGGGGTTTCTATTTCGTTTTGAAACTCGCTGAAGTTTGCCTGTAGGCATTTTTAGATAATTAAGTCCATCATTAGTGAGGTTGAGTATTTCATAGTAGTTTGTGTTCTACATGGAAGAATATTGTGGTTCAGTTGAAAACTCATCCTTTATGTTCTAGTTATGCTATTTGGCCGTGCTGATACTGTAGTTATCCCCATGTGCTTTTATAACATTTCAGGAACATTGAATTATTTCTGGTGTAATTATTCTCCCTGCCAGCCATGGGGTGATGCTTGTGAGCTGGTGCTTTATGTAGCATCCTGTTTGACACCTTAATTGTTATAAATAATAACTGGAATCATACCAGCACAGACCTAATTGCGAGTTCACACACCACTTATTTACAAGTTTGCCCTATTCCTCCCCGCTCCCCCTTTCCGCCGTCGATCGAGATGGTCGTCTCAGGCGATTCTCCGACGTTAATGGATGATTGTGATCTAGGGTGCTGCCCTTGAAGTGCACCATAACCATCAATGATGTTTACTCTACTGGATGAGATCAATTTTGTCTAAAACGTTGTAATTTTGTCTAGGATGATTTTGTTCTTATCTTTTCTACGTTAATGGATGGTTGTGAACTAGGGTGCTGCCATTGAAATGCATCATAACCATCGATGATATTTACTATTGGATGAGATCGAGATGGACGTTGCCGGCCAATTTTGCGTTGATCGACGAGGCGCGTGTTGAATCGGATGATCCGTCATCGAAATCAGTGGTGACCTCGTCCCCCCTTCGTCGGCGGTCGCCTCTTTCTTGCTGCAGCCCCTTCTCCACCAATGACACCCCTTCTCCACTGCCCAACCTCCCTTCGCCGGCGGTCGTCGTCCCCCTTATATTTCCCCCTCTTTTTGCTGAGTTTGCCGGCGGCAAATGGAATGGCGGTTGCTTTTAGTTGCTGTTGAGAACTCGACGAACTCTTGTTGCTGATAGAGAACTTGGCTACGGCGATGGAGGAGGGGGACGACGACACGAAGGGGGAGGGGGGAGGAGTAGAGCAAATTTGTAAATAAGTGGTCTGTGAACTCTGCAAAAGATTTTTTATGGCAAACTTATAAATAAGTGGTCTGTGAACTCATCAATCAGGTCTGTGCTAATAGTAACTCCCTTGATAAAAATAGCAAAAAATGGAAGAGAGAATAGAAGAAGTGACCCATGATGTGAGTTTTTTTTTCCTTTTTTGTGTGATAAAGAGTCAAATCCATACACCTCAAATTGAGGTGTATATAGTCCATCTTCAAAAAAAATCAAGTCATACGATACTTGCTTGGTACGATTGAATAGATGTGCCTCTTTACAAATACATATCATTATACATGTATCCGGGACACGTATGGTCTTTAATAAGGAAAATGCTATATACATTGGTTGACTGGTGTATACATGCTTTTTTTGGCAAAAAAAAAGTGACAATCAAATCAAATCACATGTCTATTCTCTCTCTCTCTTAATAGATAATTGATATATATACCTCATAAAAATGGAAAGAAATTGGAAGAGAGAGGAAGATCTTTTTAGCATATTTGTCTCTTAAATCTTGCATATTTTGATATATGTCCCTCAAATCTTCGTATTTGCTCATAAGTCCCTCAAATTTTAAACGTTAACCTTACTAGTCTCCCCAACCTGTTTTCTGTTAAAAAGTTAAATTAATTAATGATTAATTAACGATTACAGTTAGTTAATTAAGAAATTATGTTAAATGAATCATTAACCCCCCTTAATTAGGTTAATTACCCCAACCCAAAAAACAGGGGGGAGGGGGCGGCGCCGCCTCCACCTCCGCCTCAGACGAGGCGGAGGGGGAGGGGGCGGCGCCGCCGCCGCCGCCGCCTCGTCTGAGGCGGAGGGGGAGGGGGCGCCGCTCCTCCCCCCCAGAAAACAGGGGGAGGCCTCTGCCTCAAACAGCGGAGGGGGAGGGGGCAGCGCCCCTCCCCCCGAAAACATGGGGAGGGGGCGCCGCGCCGCCCCTCCCCCCCAAAAAAACAGGGGGAGGGGCGCCGCCCCCTCCCCCTCCGCCTCAAACCACGGAGGGGGAGGGGGCGGCACACCTCCCCCCAGAAAACAGGGGTAGGGGGCAGTGCCCCCTCCCCCTCAGCCATCTGCGACGGTGGGGGAGGGGGCACCGCCCCTCCCCATCCTAACCCTAACCATAATCTTAACCCTAACCCCCCAATTAACCCCTTAAACTAACGGAATATTCCCATTCCGTTAGATTTTAACAGAAATTTAGAGAGAGTGACTATTAATGTTACATGTTTAAAATTTAAGGGTCTTGAGAGCAAATACCAAGATTTGGGGGACAGATATCAAAATACGCAAGATTTAAGGGACAGATATGCTAAAAACCCTATAATTTTTTTTTTCATTTTTGACAAAATGTCACGTACATACACATCAATTAAGATGTATATAGACCATCTCTTTTGAATAAATTGGACACCAACTCTTACATTCATCAACTTCACCAACCTACTTCACCAGTCCATGTCAAAATTGTCGTGTCCGTGTGCATGTTTTATAATTGGATTTTGGGTACGAAATTGCCCGCTTGCAATTTTCAGTAAGAACCTCAAATCTCTGTATCTTCAGGGGCGTTAACGCAAAAGAACAATTAGTATGCACTGTTCCCGGCTTCTGCTAGCTTGCGCGCAGCGCTGACGACTAGCAAACAATGAGCGCCGCTGCTCGAAAATTTGGAGGCGGCCGACCGCTCACCGGAACTCCGTCGCTCGGCTGGTCCATCGTTGTCGTCGTATTCTCCCTCCTCGGCGGCGCCTCCGTCGTTCACAACGTCTACAAGCCCGACCTCGTCAGTCTCTACACCCCCTATATCCTGCTCGACGAAATGCCAAACCCAAACCCTAACAAATTATCTGCTTTTTCTTTTGTTGCAGACTCTCCCCCCGGTCGAACGACCCGCCGCCGGCCCCACAAAGGCCCAGTAGGATTAGAATTTTTTAAGTAAGTGGTATGGAATAAGGGTAGCGTTAGGGTTTCAGGGGAGGAGGAGGTCGCCGCCGGAGATCATCTCGGCTTCTGTTGTTTCTTTTGTTCTCTTCCTTCTGTCTCAGTTCTCGCTTGCCATGGTCCCTAGGCTCTTTCCCTGGCTCTCCCTCGTTGCGATGCTCCCAATTTCTGGTTTTTTTAACCAATCCTCATTTTTAGTTTTTCTTTTTAGTTTTTGTTGGTGGGAGTTTTGGTTTTAATGTGTTGGTTTTGTTTTGTTTTTGCAGGTTTAGTTATTGTGACAACTGTAGGATTTGGTAGATTATCTAGGCGGGTGCTAGGCTTTTCGCAGTCAGCTCCGGCGATGGTTGTTTTTCATTTGCTGTTCCTTTGAGGAGTGTACGTTGCAATGATTCGCAAAGGTATTCATTTTAATTTTACCCTTTTGAATAGTTGGTGTTAATTATATATACATAGTTGAATTTAGATTTCATTTAAATGAGTTCAAAACTTCAATCAGACTTGTGTTAATAATGTTGTAATGTAATGTAAGTGAGCATGATTAAAGCTCGAACTATCTGGGTAAGTAATTATTTTTCCTTACTCCTTTGAAGAATGGTTTTGCCTCTACTCGTTCACATCGAATCAATGGTAAGCTAGTATGATAATTGAGTGTGATTCTGTGATAATGATATTCCTCTAATTTGAACTTGGGCAATCCCTTTATTATTCTAGGTACACACCTTCCCTTGCTTCTCCCTCTATTATTTGTGTTTTCCTTGGAGTTTGAGGTTGAAGATGAGGATCGACTGCTAAATTTTGTTGAAGAATGATTGCTAGGTAAGGTACACCCAAAGTAGACATGAACTGACCACTGTTGCATGGACATGGATAGACTGTCAGAGACACGAGAAGGCACTCCATAAAATGCTGATGCACAAAAACTCAAAAATGTAGACACGAAATAGAATAAGTATTGTGTTCAATACATTCATGTGTCTGACATGACCTCCCTATACTATATAAGTGTATGAACTCTATGACTTCTAACAAATGCTAGTGCTCACAACCCAACTGATGATTTCCCCTATTGCGTGTTACTCAACAGTGTGTACTATGTCTTTATTTATTTACCAAGTATGCACATGTCAGTAGGCTATGAAAAACATCCTAGTGGGGAGGGAGGTGGTGAATAGGGTGGATGACACAAATTAAAATTTTTTACACGCAGCAAAATATATCAGTGTACACACAATCACAGATTTTAACTGAGCTGTCTCCCTGCCTACTCTCCGACCCAATCCAGCGGATTTAACCCTTTTTGATAACCTAAACAGGAACCTGATCTTACTTCCGGGTGGTGATCCAACCGTTACAATCTCTAACCACACTTATAGGTGGTGATTCTACCGTTTCAACCCAATCACTCTTATTGGTGGTGATCGAACCGTTATAATATCAAGTTCAGAGAATATACACTCAAAGATAACTTCTGGGTGAAGTTATTCAATAATACAATTTCATACAAAATATAAATCTAACTGATCTAAAATTGAAGTAATAAATCAAAGAGATATCACCATTGGGTGGTATGCGAGATCGTGTCGGCGTAAACGGCTCGTCAATTAGAGTTTTGGATCAAAAGATATCGTTCTTTGAAATTCAGGGGTTGAAACTTCAAATCTGAATGTGTCAGGAGCTCTTCTGCTAAACTCTTCGTCTGACTGGCACGGTCGTGTGTCAATCTACACTGTCGTGTCAGATGATCATTTGTTACCTCACAAATTTCACACTTGTGACACGGTCATGTGCCAATCGGCACGGCCGTTCACCTTTTTCAGCTATGACGCACCGTCTTCCAGAAAATGTAGAAAATAGCATCGAGCTCAGAAAAATTTGAAAAAATATCCGATGGAATCGTGAGATCGTTTGTTTCGATTGAAAAATAAGAGATGACAGATTTGGATGCTCTTGAGGAGAAAATTTTCGAGATCTTTGATGCTTGCTTTACTTGGAGATGGAGGGTGATCTTGCTTGTTTGTGCTTGGAGATGTGCTAGGGTTTTGTTTGAGATCTTCTTTGTTGATCTCTCCTTGCACCCAAGATAGAGAGGACCAAAGCTTAGAGCTTGGCTTGGTGATGGCTATGCTTTGGTTCTCTTGAAGCTTTGAGGAACTTGCAAGCCTGCTTGAAGTCTTGAAGAACTTGAGCTTACGGCAATGAGAGATGAAGACTTACTTGAGGATGCTTGATGAAGACTTGTGCTTGCTTGATTCAATGAAGCTTGCGGCAAGGAGAGATTATGACTTGCTTGATGATTTTCCTTGGTTGATTTGGATGCTTGCTTCAATATAAAGCTTTGCTTGCTTTATGATGGCAATGTAAAACTTGAGCTTGCAACAATGAGAACTAGCTTAAAGCTTTGCTTGATCAATGGAGAGATCTCTAGGGCCGGTCAATATGCATGAGCTAGAGGATGGTAAGGCCGGCTATGAGCTTGAAGAATTATTTCTCTCCTTGGGGTTTTAGGCTTTGCTGATCCTTGTGTATCTATAGGATGCACACCCATTCTAGTTGGAGTCAAACTTTTTTGTAGCACTCATAATTGGATTCAAACTTATTTTGTTATGAACTCTAGCTAATTTCAATCTCAAGTCCTAGATGTAATCAAATCCCTAGGTAGATGCCTGGAACTTTGAACATGCATTGCATTAGGACAATCCTTGATGAAGTAGGACTTCTTGATTGACTTGAATTTCTAGCTTTGACTCTTCAATCTTCATGGTGCATTGAACTTGGATAATCATTGATGAAGTAGAACTCCTTTGTGTTTCTTTGCACATGAATTCTAGTAGAACTCATAATTTATGTTGCACATTAACTTTAGTAGCCAACTAGAGTTGTCTGTGCACATGAACTCTTTGAATTTCACTTGCACTAGGACTCTAGTAATCACCCTAAACATGCAATCCTTCATGAACTCATCTTCATTCATGATTTGACTTTCTAAATATAGTTTGACCAAATCTTTGCTCAAATTATCTTCTCCTTCTTTCTTTGACTTTGTAGAAGTGTTTAACCAATGGAGAATTACCAAAATGCGCCTCTATCTCTTACTTGATTTTTGGCCATCATTTTGATGCTATAATTCATCGAGAATTATCTTGATTTGCATAGGCCATGGACAATGATCTTTGAGCATTTTTGGGACAAATTGAATGATGTGGAAATTACGAATTTGCCCTTTGGTCAATGTAGTCTTGTTTTGATCTAAAAGTCACTCAACAAACTTGATAGGACTATTTTGACCGGGCCCGGAAGAGCCAAGTCAACTACGACCGGTCAACCGGCCTGCTACGGCTTTGGGGCCCCGGCCCAAGGATCTCACGGACGGGCCACACTTCTCCGCCCAAGGCGAAGGCCCAAAAGACTGTTCACTTCAACAATGGAGGAAAATATGGCCCAACTTAAATGGCCATCACACTCTAGCCATCATGGCTCGACTTAATGGCCCGACTTAAATGGTCATCACTCTCTAGTCATCATGGCCCGACTTAATGGCACGACTTAAATGGCCATCACTCTCTAGCCAGCATGGCTCGACTTAAAGGCCCGCCAAATCTGGCAACCGCCCGAGTCCATCACTCCAATCATCATGACCACCTTTATGACATTCATCTCCTCATCAAGACGTGCACAATTAGTGGGGGTCAACACTTCCCCCATTTGCACGTCCCCATGAATGATGGCCATGATGTGACATCATGGCACATTATTAGGACGAGTCGCCTATATGAGGAGGGGGTTGGCATCATCCAAAGGAGGCCGGATCTTGACGATCTACAACTGAGGTATCTCAAACTCCCTCTTGCACCTTCTTCCACCTAAGATATTTCTCCTCCATAGCACGGTCCGAGGATCGGGGCTTGATCTCTCCGCGAATCAAGTCCGATCCCGTCGAGCATCCCAATAGACCAGATCTGACTTTGGCATCGGAGGGGAATTGGTCGGAACCAATGTCCGACCCCCTGACGAGCTCTCTCGTCTATTCAGGTCCAGAAGATCCTGCGGCGCCGAGGCTACCCCTTAGCGCTATCACCGTCGGAGCCAAGCGTCTTCGTCCCCGAGCCCGCTCGTCTCCACCACCATGAGGTCGTCACTCTACCGAGGCTACCCATCGGCAAGCCGACACGTGGGTCCGTGCATCCCTCACCGAGCGACGCATCCTTCAACCGACCCCGGAGGTTGTCGCCCCGCCGAGGCTTCCCCTCGGCGAACCGAAGAACGGATCCGCGCCTTCCTGCTCAAGCGGACACGTCACCGATCGATCCCAAGGGTCATCTCCGTCGCACGTGACAGCCACGACAACACGGGGGTCCCGTGTGTTCCCTTTGACCGCGTTGACCCCGCACCCTCCATACTATCGATTGGCGGGTGAAAATTCACCCGTAAACATCTGGCGCCGTCTGTGGGAACGAGTTAACATCTACGCCGTCAACCACATCGGTAAAGACTCGATCCGCTAATCAAATAACTGAAAGTCCAACTTCCAAGGGGGTGGCCGACTTCAAGCCCACGTGGTAATCCAATATCCGCCTCTTGGATCCCTACACCCATACAACTAACTGATGAGCTTGGGAGAACCTGAAACCACGACCCTTTAAAGACTTCAAGCCATCACAACTCCAAAGCTCAGCATCTCCCACCCTGTCTCATTTCGTTTCATCTCGAAATCTCATCCGAATATCTCATTCCCTATATGATCAGGAGAGGAGATCTGTGGCTTCTCCACTCGTGCATGAAGGGCGAGGAGATCAGGGGGTGAGATCTCAAAGCTTCAAACGAGAATGAGATCGAGAATGAGAGGAGGTCGCCTTGCTCCCCGGGATCAGATCACACGACTTGCTCAGCATGTCGCCGGATCGGTAGGGAAGGCGATCAAGATCGCCGTTCGCGGTCAGGTCGTGGAGCATCGCCATCTGATCCCCGTTCGCGGTCAGGCCACCGCCAGGTCGCTGATGGTCGCTGATCATCGTTCGTGGACGGTGGCGGTCCGGATCCAGATCCAGTCGCGGGTGGACACTGATCAATGTTCGGGTCGTGCGCCCTCTCTGTGGACCTCCGGATCCACACGGGATGAGCCCCCCAGATCCGGCGTGGGTGGTGGCATCATCTTAGATGGGTACCCGTCCCAGATCTGATACTGTTCCGGTGTTCTGTTTCGTGCCTTTCCCCTGATCCTGCGGGCGTTATCTGAGATTGAGGATGGGCAGACCCGGCGGGCTTTGTCTGAGAGGCAAAGTTGGAACTTGTTGTCCTTCACGAGGAGGCTCTCGGATGCACCATCCATCTTCGCAGAACCTCGCTTGGCACGACCGGATGGAAAGGAAAGCGAGCACGGCTTCTTCCCCAGGGGCTCGCTAACGGCATTCGGGTTCAGAGTGGCCTCCGCCTCACTCTGTCATCCAAAGAGAGACAACGACTTGCACGGCAGGTGGCATGGTCCTCAGGAAAGGTCATCACCGTGTACTCAACCACCACATGGGGAATCTTGGAACTTGGATGCGTCTGAACTCGGGGTCGCTATGTTCGGCTTAAGAGCAAACAATTTCCCTTCAAAAAGACCTGATGATGACAACTGATCGACGCTAGAGGATGCATGCGAGATCAACAGCAAAGAGCAGACAATTTCACAGCCGACGATATCCGACCCCGATCTCGCATGCTCCCTCCAATCCATCGACCCGAACCAAGGGATCGGGCTCCAATTCAGCCTCTGCCGCCTCCGCGCACCTTGGGACATGGCAGACTTACGCCGAATATCCCGGCGGCTGGGGGGGGGAGAAGAAGATGATCAGGGTTCAACAAGACCCAATCGAGCGTCCGAGCTCGGATCTCCCTCCGCTGATCTTGGATCTTCCTCCGATGGAGCTTCCGAGCTCAGATCTCCTCCTGCCGAGCTCGGGGCCTCCACTATTGACCTCAACCCTACCACCAACCTCGCCTTCGTCGAGTCCTACCGTAGATCGGCTATCCAGCTCTTAAAATTCACCGACGGCCACAATGCAAGGATCCCAGGAAACAGCCGCCGCACGAGATCAGAGACGGGCATCTCTTTTGTCAACAGCAACAACCTCCGTGACGAGCGAAGGGGTCGCATGTGGAGGAGTTCTCTGCGAGGAGCTGATCTGTGGGTGGCTACTTGGGGAGGCGATCCCGCCGCGTTGGAAGAAGTTGAGGGGAAAAGCTCTACGCCTCCTGCGAATGGGTCACTACGGAGATACACAGAGTCGAGGACCCGGAGCACATGGAGATGATTCAAGGCCAGATCAAGAGGGGAACACGCTGCCAGGGCTGAGGGCCCACAACGAGCATCATGTCATCCGATCCATCCGAGCACATGAGCATCCTCAGCCTCTGAGCCCCAACTTCCGAATCTTAGCACGGACCTCCTTGGCGAAAGCTCGAGACCCCTCGGATCCATTGTCATTCACGGAACGAGCTCGAGGCCCAACTCAGATAAGTCGACCTTTAGTCTCCCCTTCCCGAGTCTCTCTTTTTGAGTCCTAGGGAGCCTCTTCAGTTTGCAATCATGTCGTTTATAAATTTTACCCATTCTATTTCATCAACAGCAGCGGTGTTTCCCTCAATAGAACTGCTATAGTCAAGGAGATCAGTGTTGGCAGCTCGACCCGTAAATTTTAATGGTGTTGCGCTACCACGGAACTGTTGGGCGATCGGCTTCGTCATCTTCGTCATCCACTTCACCCGCCTTCTCCCCACATTTGCGACCTCTCCGGTGGCCCAAGGGGCACAGGATGGGGAGCGACGGCGACATCATCGTCGTCTTCAGCTCGTCCGACGTATGGGTCAACTATGTGACGATGTCAAGCTGCTTCGACGAGTTGGTCGGCGTGATCGGGAGCTTCACGATCGTCGCCATCTCCAACTCCCGCCCCCTATTCGATGGGTTCGGCTTCGGCCAAATCGACGTCCACTCCGGCGAGGGAGAGATCGGAACTGTCGCCTGTCGACACTGATCGGAATAGGGAATCTCATCTCAAATACAGAGGCTCTGTAGCCATAGCCCACATCGTCAAATTTGCCCGCCAGCAATGATCGAAGAGGTTAACGTCGGGCTTCTCGTGCACAACCAAGTTGGCGAAGCTGACGCTCTAACGACAGCTTCGAACTGACTACGGCGAGTCGGGCGGCAACAACCCGAACAACACGAGCAACCTCCCCACTTGACGGTCGATCGCCAACATTAGACCCGACATCCACAATGCGCCCGGGGATGCCTGCCAAGTTTCCCGTTGCTGCCACAGCCACGACCGACGAAGACGTTCGATCGACGGGAGTGTTCGACTGACCAAAGTCTCGTCGGATCCGAGCTCATCTCTGCCCAACCAACCGAACCTCCCTTCTCCGAACTATCTCCGAAGATATGAAACTCCAACCGACGGCACTGGGCGCCGGCCTCAACATGATGACGTACCCGATCGACACGTTGCACGTCACACACGCCGGGGAAGCAGACACCACCAACGACATCACCAACTTCTCGGGCACCTCCCCAAACTCTGCAAGACCGCTGTCGAGCTTGGCTCCTACAAGCAGAGATTGAAAAAGCTAACATTGGACGTGTTCGTGTTCTTATGCTCATCCAAGCTCTGGGTTTAGGACCCGAACCGTAGCTTCAAACCGGACCACCTTCGGGACAACACCAGATCGAAACAAACACATCCATTCAGCTAAAAAGAGGTCCAGGACATGAGATGAAGAGGTCATTCTGGAATGGCCGAGAGGCACGAGGGACATGCGAAGGTAGCCGTAAAGCAACAGAATGCACATCGATGATTGAGGCATTCATGGCTTCTTCCAACCTCCCCACAAGGTACCCGTGGGCACCATCATTGGCACCCGTCGGCGGCCCATCAGTTTGCCAACATCGCCTCTTCCACCGGTCTGGGACGAGCCTTGTCGGTACATAGCCTGTTGGTCATCTCGTATGTGAACCAGGGCACCCTCTAGCTCTGCCTCTAGCCCCACATCGACGGGACTCGTGAGGGCTGGGCCTGCGCCACCTTCTAGCAGTTCAACATCGACGCAGACACCGACACCACTTTCCTCGACTTGGGGGATGGCTACTACAAAGGCAGCAGACACAAATCCCTGAACAGTGGGGAACCGCCTCGACGACACGGGATTGAACTACACTTGTCATCACCCTTTCATCGGGGATTGGTTAGAACGTCGAGATGTCCACAATAAGCTCAAGGAACACATGCCGAGCTGCTCCCTGCCAGGCTGTGCTCATCGAGCTCCTCCTTCAAACCTTTCCGATCCGTCGATCCTGGAGAGCTACCATGCATGCCGATCGATCCAAACTCTCAAATCTGATGCTCGACCCAGATGGACGTCCACCTGCCTCTGTGGTCCGACCAAGGAGGCGCGACAGCTTACCTCCAGTCTTCGATCCAGAGGAGCGCCAGACCATTTTCGGTCCTCGATCCAGAGGGACGTCCACCCACCCGCCGAACTGGCCGAGGTGCCACCATCCGTGTTCGAGCGTCCAGACCGCTCCCCCGACTGTGCTGCTGGACCCCTGCTTACCGAACTGCTCCCGCATCCACCCGAGCTGGACGAAGTAGTGTCAGAGCGCCGCCATGGAATCATCGAAAGTCTTCACAAGGTCCTCACCCTTTTCGTCGGCCGTAAGTTGAAGGGCAACTCCCCTCGCAACCGAACGAACAGATCAGTCAAAGGGCTGGGGCAACCCCCCAGCAGGCTGAGCACTCCTACGTCGGCCGTAAGTCGATGGACAACTCCCCTCGCAACCGAACAAATGGATCGGTCAAAGGGCTGGGGGCAACCCCCAGCAGGCCGAGCACTCCTACGTCGGCCGTAAGTCGAGGGGCAACTCCCCTCGCAACCGAACGAATTGCTCGTAAGGTTGGGGCAACTCCCCCAGCGGGCCGATCACTCGATTGACCCTAAGACTGGGACTAGCTCCCCCAGCAGGTCAATCGACACGTCGATCATAAGGCTGGAGGCAACTCCCCCAGCGGACCGACCAGATCAACTGTAAGGCTGGGGCAACTCCCCCAGCTGGCTGATCACTCGACTGACCATAAGACTGAGTGGTAGCTCCCTCAGCAGGCCAATCGACCCATCGACCATAAGGCTGGGGCAGCTCCCTCAGCTGGTTGACCCACTCCTTCGTCGGCCGTAAGTCGAGGGGCAACTCCCCTCACCACCGAACGAACGAGATCGATCGTAATGCTGGGGGCAACTCCCCCAGCAGGTCGACCCACTCCTTCGTCGGCCGTAAGTCGAGGAGCAACCTCCTCGCCACCGAACGAACGAGATCGACCGTAAGACTGTGGGCAGCTCCCCCAGCTGGCCGACCAGACTCCTTCGTCGGCCGTAAGTCAAGGGGCGACTCCCCTCGCAACCGAACGAATCTCGGACCGACGATCTATCGTCCCTAGCCAACTCCGCAAGACGGACCAAGTTTTGCAGAGAGAGCAACTTCTTCCCCATTATACTACATCTCCCGACCTCCACCTCAACAATGGTAGAGCTCAGAAGATGTGGGCAATTGATATGACTATTTTGACCGGGCCCGGAAGAGCCAAGTCAACTATTACCGGCCAATCGGCCTGCTACGGCCTTGGGGCCCCGGCCCAAGGATCTCACGGGCGGGCCACACTTCTCCGCCCAAGGCGAAGGCCCAAAAGACTGTTCACTTCAACAGTGGAGGAAAATATGACCCAACTTAAATGGCCATCACACTCTAGCTATCATGGCTCGACTTAATAGCCCGACTTAAATGGTCATCACTCTCTAGCCATCATGGCTCGACTTAATGGCCCGACTTAAATGGCCATCACTCTCTAGCCATCATGGCTCGACTTAAAGGCCCGCCAAATATGGCAACCGTACTCCGAGTCCATCACTCCAGTCATCATGGCCACCTTTATGACATTCATCTCCTCATCAAGACGGGCGCAATTAGTGGGGGTCAACACTTCCCTCATTTGCACGTTCTCATGAATGATGGCCATGATGTCACATCATGGCACATTATTAGGACGAGTTGCCTATATGAGGAGGGGGTTGGCATCATTCAAAGGAGGCCGGATCTTGACGATCTACAACTGAGGTATCTCAAACTCCCTCTTGCACCTTCTTCCACCTAAGATATTTCTCCTCCATAGCACGGTCCGAGGATCGGGGCTTGATCTCTCCGCGAATCAAGTCCGATCCCGCCGAGCATCCCAATAGACCAGATCTGACTTTGGAATCGGAGGGGAATTGGTCGGAACCAAGGTCCGACCCCCCTGACGAGCTCTCTCGTCTATTCAGGTCCAGGAGATCCTGCGGCGCCGAGACTACCCCTTAGCGCTATCACCGTCGGTGCCAAGCGTCTTCGTCCCCGAGCCTGCTCGTCTCCACCACCATGAGGTCGTCACTCTACCAAGGCTACCCATCGGCAAGCCGACACGTGGGTCCGTGCATCCCTCACCGAGCGACTCATCCTTCAACCGACCCCGGAGGTTGTCGCCCCGCCGAGGCTTCCCCTCGGCGAACCGAAGAACGGATCCGCGCCTTCCTGCTCAAGCGGACACGCCACCGATCGACCCCAAGGGTCATCTCCGTCGCACGTGACAGCCACGACAACACGGGGGTCCCGCGTGTCCCCTTTGACCGCGTTGACCCCACACCCTCCATACTATCGATTTGCGGGTGAAAATTCACCCGTAAACACAACCCATTAGTAGCATGTGACTTGTTTGTCATCATCAAAATTAAATGTGTGACCTAGATAATGGGCTAACTAAGCCAATAAGCTAGTCATGTGAAGATTTGCAAATGTTAGGTTTGCTATTACGACTACTAAGATGCATATGACACTTGCCCAACCAGAAGTTGACATGTCAGATACATCTAGAGACGACATCTATGCCTATCCGTATCCACACTTGCAAATGCATAAACAATTATTCACCTTGAAATGCACACGGTGAAGTATGATGTGCCTCTTTCAACAAAAAACTAATTGTTACACACCCATGATTAATGGCCTAAAAATGTACATATGTGAGTCTTCTACATATATTCAGAAGAACAATACATGCACAGCTGTGTTATATTGTTCTGATTTTGGACTGTCTAGGTCATAGCTGTAATCTGTGATGACTTGGGTTGGGGGACATAAAATTGACTCAAATCAACTGTACCCTTAATTACGTTGTCGCAGGGTTGAACCAATATATCTAGTGGTTACAATTTAAATAATTTTCCAAACTGGCATCCGAGTAGCTAGTTTTTCGTACTTAATAAGCTGCCTAGCTACTGTGTTATCTTTTTCTATTACAATTTACCTCGCTAGGGCCTTGTCAGATGTTGGATCATATTTCTTTGTAAAACTGGGGTCCTGAATGTAGTACTGCTGCATGGGTGTCTATATTGCTCGAACTTTGGTACAGAAAAGATTAGATGGATCCTAGAGGATCCGGTGCTGCCATTAATTGCTTATTGTTTCAGACCTCTCTGCTGCACTTGTTTTATATAGTCCATTCTTTCTTCTTGCACTTGTTTTACATAGTGCTTACCTTTTTTTATCAGCCATTCAATCGTTAGTGGATGCTATAATCAATGCGGAATGTGATCTACTTCTATTCGGTCTTTATAGGTGAGCTATGCTTTATATCTGCTTCTACATATCAAAAAATGCACATCACAACCTTTGTAGGGTAGAATGACAATTGGTTACTTCTTGTAACTTTCAGGAGAGTCCATTTTCTTTTTGTGTGATTCTTATCCATATATGCCATTTGTGTTAAGAATTCTGTTCTTGTAATGCCTTTATTATTAGAATTTCTCTCTTTCTAAACATCTAATATATATTTGATGCCTCAGCTAGAGTAATGTGTCGTTTATGAATTAGTAGTACTTTGGCACAGGCGATGTACGTGTGCACAATATAGATGAGACATACACTTTAAATTTGGCACAATAGATCACAATTTTTTTAAAAACTAATACTGACAAAATGTTAAAATTTCCAAAATATTAAAAATGAAGACTCAATACAAATGTTTACATCTTAACATAGAGAAAATATTAGTGTTATTGCCAAGTACCATATTGAGCGCATTAAAGTCTATATAAATTAAAATACAAAATAGATTTATATGTAGGCATCATTCATCTTTTTCCATTGAATTTGAAGGCTATGAACCTACATAAAATAAGGCCCCGACTCTCTGCACCGCCATGATGGCGGTGCAGACAAATTTTTTTGCCTTAAATAGAAAAACTGTCACATCGATGTGACAGTTATGTCACATCGATGTGACAGATTTTCTATTAAAGGCAAAAAAAATTTGTCTGCACCGCAATATTGCGGTGCAGATAGCAATTCACTAAAATAAATCAAATATGTCAGGTAAATCATTATCAGAGTTGGGGAAAAATCGGTAGCCACATGACTTATACTTACATCAAATTGATAAAAAAAATCACAATTGCTTCAGTCAACAATAAAGATCCATCGTTCCTACGAAATAGTACAAATTTACTTTAGAACCGCCACTCAAAGTTCTATAAGAAATTGAAAATATTCATAAAGATAAAAATATGCATAGGTGCATACATCTCAACCAACATTTCAAAGTTAAAAACTTCAAATTACCATATGAATGAAATGAACAATTGAAACATAAATATACGAACATGGATTAATCTATTTTGTGTGTATTTCCCCCCTTATACTTGGCTAAACAGATCAAAGAAAAAGAGCAACCTTCGTAAAAAAATTCTTTAAAAAAGAAAAATTGGATTGGAAAGCAACGAAAATTGTTGATAAAGCTAAAAATCAAACCGAAAAGAGAGGGCCAATTCATAGTAAAAAAGGAAGAATACCCAGTAGATCTCATATACATACCTTGATAATTTTTAGGTAGTGTTGCCCCTTTTATGCTCAGCTAAACAAATTGAAGAAAAAGAGCAGCATAACCTTGGGTTTTTTTTGGGGGGTGGCTTTATGATTGGTTAAGGCAAAGTTTTGAAAGGCTGTAAAAGCTTACGCCTTGAGGCGTGCCTCAGGGCGAGGCGCACCCTCAGCGCCCTGAGGCACGGAGGAGGAGGCGTTCAATCAGCGAAGGCGCAAAAAGCTCCACGCCTCAGGTTGGAGGCGTACGCCTCAGCCGTAGGCGCGTGCGGAGGCGCTCTTGAGGCGTTGGCGTTAAAAGCCTTGTAAAAGTGTAATTTTGGCATTCTAACATCCCATGGTATTAAATCTAAAAGAGAGAGAGAGAAAGAGAGAAGGACAGAGGAGAAGCCGCCGCCGCTGCTCGTCGCCCAGGTGCGTTCTTCTTCCTTTTTTTCCGTTCATCTTCGTTTCTTTTCCCTCTTCTCCGTCGCTCTCTTCTCCGTCGTTTTTTTCGTTTTTTCGTTTCTTCGCTCTCTTCTCCGTCGCTCTCTTCTCCTTTTTTTCGTTGGGTTTTGTTTTTCGTCGGGTTTTTTTTCGTCGGGTTTTTTTTCATCGCTTGTTTATTTTTTTCCGTCACTCTTATTTTTTCCGTCGGGTTTTATTTACTGTAAACCTGAGTGTGGATTTCTCCATTGCAGAGTCTAGAAGAATTTTGTGCAGATAAATCAAGGGTATCTACAACTGGAACAACGCATTCGATAGTTGAGAAGGCAATTTCTCACCGAATTCATAATGTTTTTCATTATATCTCACAATTTTATAGGAGAAATCGCATCCTGATTCTAAAATCAACTCTCTTTTTCTGAAACAATTAAATTTTGTTCATCTGCTCTTGAGAAAACTGAAAGAGACACAACACCACATGCTGGGTACCAAAAGTATACGAAAAAGACCATGAAATTATAGGGTGAAATTTCTACCGAGCATTCCATTATAGGGATGCATATTCGAAAACAGCACAACATCATTCTTTGTAGTTCTGTACACATTCTACGAGCCATCTACTAGAGGATTTACTCATGCTATTCCTCGTTTCTTCTACATGTAGCAAGTATATCAGGATACATTAGACCCAAAAAAATGATTTGACCGTGCTTCCCTCTATATCTGATTCCATCTATGTCTGATGCGCGCTCATTGTCCAGAATTGATTCCAAAGATGCGGACCTTGTGCATGTAGGGGAACTTGGCGATGACATTAGGTGTTGGTAATCGGTTGTGTGTGAAGCAATCAGGTACCGGCCAAAGGAAAGCGGCGAAAAGAAAAGGAAATGTCAGTAATAGATGTTTGTGTCATGAATTCGACAGAATTTCGGAGCTGCAATTGAATGTCTTAATACTTGGGAACAAGAATGCTGAAACTAGATTTTGGAGGCTTAGTTATTGATAATTTGATACATAGATGCGAGTCTAAATCTTAATGTTGTAAAGTTGTTTGTTTTTCCTTTTAAATTCTTAATGTATGCTTGTTCTTGTTAATGTTGCAATCGGAATGAGTACCAAAAAGGATT
Source organism: Scilla litardierei (assembly GCA_030789695.1). NCBI lineage: Eukaryota > Viridiplantae > Streptophyta > Magnoliopsida > Asparagales > Asparagaceae > Scilla > Scilla litardierei. The sequence continues at coordinate 155,305,211 of CM061140.1, read as the reverse complement.
TTGCTTGGGAATATGGTTGTGAAGTAGTCGGTAAACCTAAGGGGTATTTGCTTTGCAAATTCTGTAACAAGCAATGTTCGGGTGGAATTAATAGATTGAAAAACCATTTGGTTGGAACTAGACACGGAATGGCGCCGTGTACTCAAGTCCCTGACGATGTAAAGGCCAAATGTGCAGCTGGTTTGTTGGGTTATATTAAAGAAAAGAAAAAAAAATGAAGAGTTAACCGAAAGCATTGGGAGGGCCGGTACGAGTAGTAGAGGTTCGTCGATTGGGGATGCACCCTTTGATGTGTCTATGTCCGATGACACTGTACCTACACCTACACATCATTAGCGCCAAGACCAAGGGGTGCAATGGACCAATTTGTATCTTCAACACCAAGCTTGAGAGTTTTGAATACTAAAGAGAAGAAAAAGGAACGCAAAGAGGTCTGCAAAGCAGTATGTAGATTTATTTATGCAAATGCGTTGTCCTTCAATTTAATGAATGATCCTTATTGGAAACATGCGGTGGAGCAAATAGCAAATTATGGTCCAGGATTCAAACCTCCTTCTATGCATGATGTTAGAACATGGATATTAGCTGATGAGGTGAAGCATGTCGATGAATTAATGGGAGAGTACAAGTTGTCATGGAAGAAATATGGTTGCACAATTATGTCTGATGGATGTACTGATCAGAAGGGTAGATGTTTGATTAATTTCTTGGTGAATACTCCTACTGGTACAATGTTCTTTAAATCTGTTGATGCATTAGATACTGTTAAGGATGGGAGCCTTATGTTCAAGTATTTGGATCAAGTTGTTGAAGAAGTTGGCGAGGAGAATGTTGTGCAAATTGTTACCGATAATGCTTCAAATTATGTGAGTGCAGGAAAGAAGTTAATGGAGAAGAGGCCGTATTTGTTTTGGACTTCATGTGCAGCTCACTGCATTGATTTGATATTGGAATCCATTGGTTCAATGAAGATTTTTGCAACCACTCTAGCCCAGGCAAAGCAGGTCATTAAGTTTATCTATCGGCATGCTTGGGTTTTAGCATACATGAGGAGTTGTAGCCATCTGCGTGAGCTTATACGCCCAGCTGTGACTCGTTTTGCCACTGCTTACCTCACTTTGCAATGTTTATACAAGCGTAAGAGAGATCTTCAAGCCATGTTCTCATCAGAGAAATGGATCTCCAGTGTTTGGGCAAACCATATTGAAGGAGTAGAAGCAAAACATACAATACTTTTTGACAGAAAGTTTTGGAACAATGTTTCTTATTGTGTGAGATCAACTGGTCCAATTGTTGCAGTATTGAGGGAGGTTGATTCGGATAGAAGGCCTTTGATGCCATTTTTGTATAAGATGATGGATACTGCTAAAGAAAGGATTAGAGATGCATGTGGCAACACCGAGATGCATTACATGCCAATTTGAAACAAGATTGATGAAAGATGGAACAATCAACTTCATCGTCCACTTTATGCAGCGTGGTATTACCTTAATCCTCAATTTCGATTTGAAATAAATTTCAATGCCGTTGAAGAAGGAAATGTTTATATGCAACCATGGATAGGATGATGGGACCAGATAGTGATGAAAGGCTTAATGCTGATCTTCAGTTGGATTCTTACGATAATGCACTGGGAGAATTTGGATGCAACATGGCTATCAAAACACGAAGAAAGCGTTCTCTAGGTATACACAAAGTTATCTATATATTTTATTATGTCAAGCTGTCAGCTTCTTCAAGTTATTCATATTTCATAGTTTAACTCTAAACTTGATGATTTAGTTGATTGGTGGCTGCGGTATGGAAGTGATTTTCCAGAATTGCAAAGGTTTGATGTTAGGGTTTTAAGCCTCACATGTAGTGCTTCGGTTGTGAGCGAAATTGGAGTGCATTTGAACATGTATCCTTAAAGTTTTCTCTTCGTCACCGAATAACGTATCATTTACGTATTTTATGCAATTTACATGTAACTAATATAGCAACTTGCATGATAAATAGGTGCACACGAAGAAGAGAAATCGTTTGGAGCAACAAAGGCACCATGCTCTAGTTTTTGTCATGTACAACTTGAAGCTGAGAGAAAGACACAAGAGGAGGATAGCCACAGTAAATAATAATATCGATCCCATCCTAAAAGAAGTTGTAGATTCGGATGATGAGTGGATTACAGAAGAATAAGAAGGACTTCTTCCTGCTGGAGTTGGATGGTTAGATGATGAAAGCTTAGATGTGAATGTTCCTTCTATAAGATTGGTTGGTGTTGGAGGAGAGGAATGTGAAGAAGAAATTCCTATTGCTACTAGTGTTCCTCCTTCGAGTATGCCGAGTAGCATTCCTCCCGTGACCGTGCCTAGGAAGAGTAGCATTGCTTATACGACTATGCAGCGTGGCATTCCTCGTGCAGCTAGGCCTAATAGCATTCCTCGGGTGAGTACGCCGAGTCACGTTCCTAGTACCGAGTTCATGGCTGATGCACGGAAAAGAAGTGCCACTCAAGTGCCACTTCCAGTTCCACTTACTTATCAAAGGAAAACTCAAAAGAATCATGGTAAGTACATTATATTTGACATTATTAGCCTATTTTTATTTTTAATGTCTTGTTTCATACAAAGTTGGTAACTTTGTGCATAATTGGTGTATATCTAGGTGATATTGGAAGTGGATCTCATAGTGCAGTTGATAGGGGCAAGGGCCACATTGAGGACACTCCACCTGTCTATGAAAATGATGATCAGATTGGTTTTGGACATGGAGATGAAGATGATGTTAGTAGTCGGGGAAGTTTTGGGGAGGGAGATGGCTTAAGCGAAGAATCCGCATTTGATGATGTGGAAGAGTAGATTTACATTCTAGAGTCTTATTTTGCAACTCAAATACTCTAATCTTTTTTGGATGTTATATTCGATGCTTTATATTTGTCTTTGGACTCTTGGAGTGTTATTGTAATATTAGTTTTTGTGCTCAAATTCCTAACTATCTTAAGAAATATGGTTATAAATTGTTACGCCTCACAACACGCAGAAGGCTTACGCCTTACGCCTTGGGGCTTACGCCTCGCCTTACGGACCTAAAAACGTCTCCCGTCGTGTCTTCGCGTTTTAAAACTTTGGGTTAAAGAGATCTTAGAAAAAGAGAAACAAACATGCATAACATAAGCATGTAAAAAAGAAGAAAAATTGGATTGGAAGGTAGAGAAAAGAAATTATTGATAAAGTTTAAATCAAATAGAAAAGGTAGGACCAATTCATTTTAAAGTTTTAAAAAAGGAAGAATACCTCAGTATATCACATATGTTAACTTTTGATTTGATTCTAAACTCTAAAACTAAAAAAGGATAATATATTCCAAAAAAAAGAATTGATCAACTCTGCTAAATAGAATGGATGCTGAAATAGAGTAGCATATAACCCGCATATTGCATAGACGTGTTAAGGGAAATAAACAGATATGAAAGCAAAGAACAGAAATTGTTGAGAAAGCTTAAACAGAAATGAAAAGAGAGGAATATATCTATAGTAAAGGACTTAAAAAAATAAGATTACTTCCATATATCAGTGTTGGGTGTTCTAACTTGTTTTCTTCTTGTATAGATTTCTTCTCTTTTTTCTTTTTCTTTTTTTTTTGTATGTTCCCCATTTTTCTTCATCTTTTGTTTTGATGCGGGATGTTCTGAGCGTCAGAAGACTAAACATCTGCATGCAAGCAAAAGGCAGGCACAGAGAGCCCACATGGGAACGTGGTAGATTTGAATTGCAAAACATCATTTACCCTTTGGATTGAAAGGGATCTAATTTAAACCAAAATGGTGGGTTTGGATCTTACAAATGCAAATTAAACTAAAGTCATTCAGATGTATGGACATGATCTGATTTTGGATTTAAATGGAACAATCTCAAATGGATGGCTGGGATTAGAGATGTGTTAGTTGATTACATCAGTTAGAATACCAAATTTTGTTATGTTAGTCCATGACAATTAGGAGGGGAGAGAGTTGTGGTTATAACAATAGAGATACTTGATAGTGGCTATCTTTTTTAATGACACCAATCATGATGATTTTTTATTTTTAGCCAAATGTTTATGGCAGCTATAGGATGCTTCCGGGCAAATATTAACTGGATTAATCGCTAGGCAATATCAAATCAAGTCGTTCATTGTTGTAATGCCAGAATACGCAGAAGTTACAATGTAATGCCAGAATACTCGGAAGTTTTGCGGTCTGGTATGGTGCAGCTACCCACCAAGCTTACCTAATGTACATATGTAGTTGGGTACACTCATATCCCTTTGTGGCTTCATACTACTATAGTTAATCTTAGATTCTTAGCACAATCAAGGTTCTTTCTGTAAATATGGTATAGCAAATGAGATTGAAAAAAATAAAATAAAATAAGGAGAATCAAAGCAGTTGCACCTTCATTGGTACTTTTCTTACTAATGAAGCTTTGCACCTTCATTTTTTAACTATCAACATCCAGTTTACAGATGAGCTCAAATATTCATTTATGATTTCATACCCCTGTCATAAATCTAAGCAGAATCAAGGTTTTCCTGTAAATAAGGAGTATAACATGAGATGGAAAAGACAAAAGAAAGCGGTATCCCGCTTATTAACGAACCCTTACACCATCTTTTAAAATTTAATTGAACTTACTGTTACTGTATACTCTGCATACTTCTTTCAAGTATTAACCATACCGACAACTAATAACCAGTTTATAAATAAATTAATAAACTCACTTTTTTGATTGTAGAAGTTTCCACCTTTGTTTTAATATTTTGACTACGTACGCATTGTTACAAGGGATAATATCTTCTACCCTTTAGTGAGACTGATACGAACTAGGGTTTCGTATCAATTAATTTCAGAATTTAAAGAGAAAAAAATATAAAAAAGGTGGAATTTTGGAATCTTAATTTGCGAAGAACGATGAAAATAGATTGATAAATGAGCCTCTTTCGAGAGGAGACTCGCTCTCCTAGCTTTGTTGCACGGAACAAAGCCTAAAACCTTCACAAAGGACGCCTAAAATTGTTCTTCACAAAATAAGCATAAAATACAATAAAGACGGCTAGCCCTAATTTATAGAAAAGTGGGGAATTACTAATCTAGTCTAAAATGACTAGAATACCCCTAACTAACCCTCCTACGTGCTACCGCGCTTCCTACGGCGCACGTAAGTGATAAAAGGGGGGTGGGTCCCCCTTGGTAGCCGCCGGCCTGTAGGGGATGCGGGCTCGGGTCCGGGTCCGCATCAATACCCCCCCTAAAAGAGCCACCTTGTCCTCAAGGTGGAAGTGGGGAAACTGCTCCTGGATCACTCGATAGGCCTCCCATGTCGCATCACAGTCCGGTAGCCCCGCCCAGTGTATCAACACCTCCCTCTGCCCACGCGGTCCCTGCCGAACAGCTCGAACCTCCAGTGGCTCCAACATCACCTCCATCTCCTCAGTAAGTGTAGGCGGTAGGGTAGAGGACACCGTATGCTCTCCGATGGCTCGCCGAAGCTGCGATACATGAAAAACCGGGTGTATCGTCGCCGTCGATGGCAACCTCAACCTGTAAACCACCTGGCCAATCTTGGCCGCAATCTCAAAAGGCCCATAGAATCTCGCTGATAGCTTCTCGTTCCGTCTCCTCGCTAGCGACCTCTGTCGGTACGGCCTCAGCTTCAGATAGACCATATCACCCTCCTGGAAGTGCACATCCCGCCGATGCCCATCCGCCCTAGCCTTCATCACCTGCTGAGCACGCAGCAAATGCTTCTTCAGCTCCTCTATAATGCTCTCCCGCTCCCTCATATAGTCCTCTACCCGGGAGACTGGTGTCTGTCGTGCCCCAAATCTCAGTAGCTCTGGTGGATCCCTGCCATATAATACCCGAAAGGGGGTCGTACCTGCTGCTGAATGGTACGAAGTATTGTACCAATACTCCGCCCAGGCTAACCACCGATACCACTGTCGAGGTGTCTCCGACGCGAAGCACCGCAAATATGTCTCGATGCTGCGGTTTACTACCTCCGTCTGCCCGTCGGTCTGTGGGTGATAGGCGGTACTCCTCTTCAGTACAGTACCCTGGACACGAAATATCTCCCGCCAAAACCCACTCAGGAAAACCTGATCTCTGTCTGTGACGATGGAGGCTGGGATCCCATGTAACCGTATGACTTCCCTGGTGAAGGCTGCAGCCACTGAAACAGCTGTGTACGGATGTTTCAGCGGTATAAAATGGGCGTACTTGCTCAGCCAATCCACCACCACAAAAATCACGGAGTACCCCTCCGACCTGGGTAGCCCGTCTATGAAATCCATCGTCACCTCCTCCCAGACCCGCTCAGGAAGTGCTAAGGGCTGCAAAAGTCCGGCTGGCGCCATGGCCATGTACTTGTGACGCTGGCACACGTCACAAGCAGCAACCAAATGTGCTATCGCTCTCCTCATACCAGGCCAGTAAACCTCCCGGGACATTCTCATATATGTCTGCTGCACCCCAGAATGTCACCCCACCACCGAACTGTGGAACTCCTGAAATAATGCGGGTATGAAAGTGGACGTCCGCGGCAAAACTAACCGCCCCTGGTATAATAGTCTCCGCCCCTCTAGTGAGTACCCTTGCGGCGCCTCCCCGCCTCCCTGCAGCTGCTCACGAATCAGTCTCAACTCTGGATCGGCCTCGGCCTCCTGCAACATGGGCTCGCCATCTATCCATACCGGCAACGAGAGTGCTCTCAAGTGCACCCCCTCCTCTCTGCGTGATAAGGCGTCTGCCGCCTTATTTTCCAGCCCCGGCCTGTACTCAATGACGAACCTGTACCCTACCAGCTTGGATAGCCAGCGTTGGTGCTCCTCTGTCACCAACCTCTGCTCCAATAGATACTTCAAACTGCGCTGGTCGGTCCTGACCACGAACTCCCTGCCCATCAGATACGGCCGCCACTTCTGGATCGCGAGCACAATAGCCATCAGCTCCCTCTCGTAGACAGACTTCAGCCGTGCTCTAGCGGAAAGCACCTGGCTGAAGTAGGCTATCGGCCTCCCTAGCTGCATAAGAACCGCCCCCAATCCTACTCCTGACGCATCAGTCTCCACCACGAATGTGATGCTGAAGTCGGGCAACGCCAAGACTGGTGCGGTGGTCATCGCCTCCTTCAAGGCCTCAAAGGCCTTGGCCGCTGCCTCTCCCCACTGGAACCCATCCTTCTTCAGCTGATCTGTCAGTGGCCCTGCAATGGTGCTGTACCCCCTCACGAATTTCCGGTAGTAACCTGTCAGCCCGAGAAATCCCCGTAGTGCCCTCAGAGTGGTGGGTACCGGCCAGTCTAACATCGCCTCTATCTTCGCCTGATCTGCTGCTACCCCGGCGGCGGACACCACATGTCCCAAGTACTCTATCTGCCTCTGACCGAAACTGCACTTCTTTCGGTTGGCATACAGCTGATGCCTCAGTAACTCTCGGAACACCACCTCCAAATGGCCCAAGTGCTCTCCCATAGTCCGGCTGTAGACCAGGATATCGTCGAAGAAGACGAGTATGAATCTCCTCAGGAATGGCCGGATGACGTCGTTCATCAACGCCTGGAATGTCGAAGGAGCATTCGTCAAGCCAAACGGCATGACAAGAAACTCATAGTGGCCCTCGTGGGTACGAAATGCTGTCTTCGGCACATCCTCTGGCCTCATCAGGATCTGGTGATACCCCGCCTTCAGATCAATCTTGGAGAACACCACTGCTCCATGCAGCTCATCTAGCAGCTCGTCTATGACAGGGATAGGAAACCTGTCAGCCACCGTCTCCTTGTTCAGAGCCCGGTAGTCTACACAGAAACGCCAACTCCCGTCCTTTTTCACCAGAAGGACCGGGCTCGAAAATGGGCTAACGCTGGGCTGTATCACCACCGCCTGTAACATCTCCCCGACCATCCGCTCAATCTCATCCTTCTGCACGTGGGGGTAGCGGTAAGGACGCACACTCACCGGTGCAGCGCCATCCCTCAGGACTATCGCATGCTCGTGCCCTCTCTCTGGCGGTAGCCCCTGTGGGTCCTGAAAGACCTCCTGGTACTGCCCCAACACCTGCTCTACCTCCTCGGGAACCCCTGCCTGCGGCTCCTGCTCTGCTCCTGCTAATCGGCACTCCACCAAGTACCCCTCCCCCTCTCTCCGTAAGGCTCGAGTGATGGCTTTGAAAGCCACCATCGATAAACATAGGGTCGGGTCCCCAGTGAGCACCACGGTCCGCTCCCCCTCCTCGAACTCCATCCTGAGCCGCTTCCAATTCACTCGCATGTCCCCCAGTTTCTTCAGCCACTGTACGCCCAGGATGATGTCAACCTTACCCAGCTCCAGGGGTAGGAAATCCTCCATGATCTGTACTCCCTGCAAGGTCAGGCACAGACCCTTGCAGAGCCCCTTGCTCTCCTCCATCTTCCCTGTCCCCAGCAGCACGGTAAACTTCTCCTGCGTACTCAGCTGCAGCCCATGTCTCTCCACTATCCGGTTGGAGATGAAGTTGTGGGTGGCCCCACTGTCGATCAGTACCGTCACCGCCGCGTCTCCTAGCTGTCCCGTCAACTTCATGGTGTGGTTCGGAGTGAACCCCACCACAGAGTTTAGGGACACCTCCGCGAAGTCTAGGTGAGACTTCTCCTCCTTTACTGGTGTCCCCTGCTCCACCTCGAACTCCTCATCACCCACGTACTCCTCCTCATCGGGCACCATGGTGATCTGCAGCAGGCGGCTCGCACATCTGTGCCCAGGGGTGAACTTCTCGTCGCAACGGAAGCACAACCCCTTGGCTCTCTTCTCCCTCACCTCGGCCTCCGTCATCCGTCGCCCCAAGGTAGCTGGGCGACCCTCTCATCGCGTCTCGGGAACGGCCGCAGGTGGTCTCGATGTCGTGGATGGTGGAGTAGGGCGGGAACTCTGTACCCCCCAAGCGCCCCGTATCCGCCTCTCCTCTGTGTGCTTCTCCTCCGCTTTATGTGCCAAGCGAAGGACATCCTCCAGGGTAGCCGGGCTCTGCATCCGCAACTCAGCTCGTATCGACGGTTTTAGCCCCCTCATGAAGTTCCCGATCATCACCTCGTCGGTAACCCCCTTCACCCGGCTATTCAGCATCTCAAATCTCTCTACATAGTCTCTCACTGTCCCCTCCTGCCTCAGGGCCGACAGCTGCTCGTAGAAATCCCCCCCGCCGTCTCCTGGAATCGATCCACGATCATCGCTGACAACTCCTCCCAGGTCCGAAAGGGGGACCGTGCTATCTTCCACCGGTACCAAGCCAGAGCCTTCCCCTCAAAGTAGATCCCGATGGCCTTCAGGACCTCCTGCTCCGTCAGACCCATCACCTGGAAATACCTCTCTGCTCGGTATATCCACCCATCAGGGTCGGTGCCGTCAAAGGTCGGCATCTTCAGCTTCATCAACCTCCGATCTGCGTTGATGTCGCCTAGCTGCCCCGTATCTCCGCCCCGGTCACCTCCCCGGACCACCTCGCCACCCCGAGCCTCCCTCGGGCATCCCCTGTCAGCTCCGTACAGCTCCTCTGGCCAAGCAGGTCTCTCCCACGCCTCGGGCTGGTAGTAGTGTCCCGGAAACTCTGGGGGTCGTGCCAAATTGGGCCTCGGCCCAGGCGCAAGGGTCTCTGCTCTCCAAAACTGGCCCGCCGGGGCCCCAATAGCTGCTCCCGAGGCCCATCCGCCTCCCGCCGTTCCCGGAGTTCCCCCGGAGTGGGGTACGATCCCCGCCACACCCCCAAAGGGCTGGAACGTCGTCATCGGGCCCCCGAATGGGCCGGCCCTACTCGTCGGCCCCCCAGGTGGGCCTGTCGACCAAGCTGGACCCCCGCCTGGGGTCGCCGAGCCTCCCGCACCCCCGAAAGGGGGTGCCGCCGCCTCTGCGAAGCCCCCAGGGCCTGCCGTCGCTCGAAACAGGCCTGGCGGCCTGTCCGCACCCCCGGATGGGGGTGCCGATGTCTCCCCGCCCCCGTAGGGGCCTGCCGAGGCGTCCAGACCCCCTCCGGGGTTCGCCCAGTGCTCCACGCCCCCGGAGGGGCTCGCCGGTGGCCGCAGGTGGCCTGGCGGCCTCGCCCAGGCCTGGGAAGGGCCGGGCTGGGCCGCCGATGCCCTGACAGGCCCAGGCGGGCCTGTCGATGTCTTCCCCGACCCGCGCGGGTCTGCCGGCGCCCACATGGACTCGCGCGACCCTAGGGTTGGCCCCACCGGCCCTCCTTGCTCCCTCGGGTGGTCGTCTTGTGTTGGAAATCCGCTGGAGGCTGATTCTAGGGTAGAATCCCCCCCTTCTTGGATCCCCTTGCCTCGATCTCCCCCTTTCGCCACCGTGAGGGCTTGAATCATCTCTTTCAATTCTCGGAGATCCCGTCCTTGTTGCGCGGCATCCGTCCTCATCCCCCGAAGTTCGATTTGGATGTCTTCTTGTGAATGGGCGTAATCCTTGAGTGAATCTCCCATCGTTTTCTTCAATCCCTCGAACCTCTCTTCGATCTCCCGATTGAGATCCTCCCGTAGCCCTTGGATCTTTTCTTCGACCGCATCCGCCTTCGATCGAGTATTTGCCGCCATTTGGATCTACCGCTCTGATACCAATTTGATACGAACTAGGGTTTCGTATCAATTAATTTCAGAATTTAAAGAGAAAAAATATAAAAAGGTGGAATTTTGGAATCTTAATTTGCGAAGAACGATGAAAATAGATTGATAAATGAGCCTCTTTCGAGAGAAGACTCGCTCTCCTAGCTTTGTTACACGGAACAAAGCCTAAAACCTTCACAAAGGACGCCTAAAATTGTTCTTCACAAAATAAGCATAAAACAAAATAAAGACGGCTAGCCCTAATTTATAGAAAAGTGGGGAATTACTAATCTAGTCTAAAATGACTAGAATACACCTAACTAACCCTCCTACGTGCTACCGCGCTTCCTACGGCGCACGTAAGTGATAAAAGGGGGGTGGGTCCCCCCTTGGTAGCCGCCGTCCTGTAGGGGATGCGGGCTCGGGTCCGGGTCCGCATCAGAGACCTTTTGACATGACAAGGTTTATCCTGCCTGAAGATTTGATTTGGGAAGTACAACATGGCTGCTTCAATCTTGGATCATATTGGCATAATGTAGCTTTTTTCGAGTGGACTCATGGGCAAGGCATTGAACATATAAATGACATACAATGGAATGGTAGTTCTTCTTTCCAACTTAATGTGTCAAGTTTATGTTTCCGAGTGATACTTAATGGAGTAGGCTCATTATGTTGAGATCTTTTTTCAAAATGTTATGTGTGAATTTTTACCAATGATCCATATATTGGTTTGATATCTGTAATATTTGTCGCAATATCGGAAAAAATAAGGGACCGGTACGATATATGTGTTTTTATTTCAGTTTTCGATTTTTTGAACTGATATTGACCGTAATTTGGAATCGGGTTGCTATTTCGGCTAATTTTTTTGTTTGAAATATCAGTTGATTTCATAATTCTTTTTGTTTTAATTTTTAAAGGTCTGATCCAAATAACATCGGCTCTGACCTAATAGCTAATAATACTTATAAATGGGAGGGGGTTGACCTAATAGGTAATCCTAAATTCATCAAATAATTTTCGTTGCTGCTTGATCTCTCTCTTGCTCGTCTCGTTGTCTTCTACGTTCTTAACCATAACGGTCCAATCTTCCTCTTCCTCCTCTCGGTCTCAAATCGTCACACTCTTGGCCTCCTTCATCCTCTCATTAATCCTCTCAGTTTCTGACCATGTGCAGTGATGGTTAGCAAAACGATACTTGTCTTCCTCATCCGTCAGGTTTACGACACCGACACCAATTCCTTGGCGATAACTACTTTCAAGAACTCCTTGAAAAGGTCCCAGATATTCAATTCTTTTCAAACTTTTAATATAATTTGGTATACTTTTTATTTGATTTTATCCGTTTTAATTTGATCTATCAATCCGATTAAAATATGATTGGCGTAAAAATGTTTCATTGTTTTCCAAAAACTTGATCTTTGATTTTCGATCACCGTTTTCTCCTAATCCAGTTTAGTCTAATAATAATAATAATAATATATGTTCACTGACTCTTTTTGTTTATAGAGAATGAAATTTAAAATAGTTAAGAAAATTATATTCTTTTCGGTCCTAGCAGCAGCAGTTGCAACAACTATTCTCTCGTTTAAAATTTTTACGGGATTTATTTTTAAGAACATAGAAAGGGAGACAAAATAGAAAGAAAATAAAAAAATCAAGTTAGGTATAATGCTCGATTGGTTCATAACTATTTGAAGAAATCAGAAAGATTTTCCAATGAGTTGGTGGTAGATTCAAGTTTAATGCAATGTTTTACGCTACATTAAACATACTTTTATGCGAGTTTATATACTTTATACCTACATAGATATATGTGATACCTATTTTAAGTAAATAATGCATGGCATGTCAAATTAGGATTAATTGGAAGAAGCACCCCGAGTTCCAAACTGGTCATCCAGCCTCAGACAGGCGTATTCATTGGAATCAGTTTAAAGCTAGAAATTTCTGCTTGGATTTTTCTCTCATTTGTTCTTCGGTGTCTCTGTACATGTCATTCCCCAGGGAACCCAGAACTGAGATTCTCAAATCCCCATAACAAGGGCATCGTAGCAACATCAGAGATTTTCTGAAGCCGACGGGTTACAGTCTTCATATTGCGATTTGCTGTCGCGAATCTGAGATCTATGGGGGTAATTCAGCCTGCTACTTACATGGTCCATTCCTGCAGCATCGCGGCGGGTTCAGTGGATTATAAAAAGCAATCTCAGAACTCAAAACCATTTGTACTCGCCAATGAATCATTAGTTGCGAGGAAGGGGAGGTCTGGTTTGCGAAAGTCATCGACACGGCACTCGCATATAATGCTAAATAATTATTGTAGAACAAGTAGGAGCATGTCATTGTTGCTTGTCAAATAGGCCGTTGATTTGGTCCCATGGAGTGTGAACTTGTATCTAAATCAAATGCGTAGGAAATTTCCATGGTTCTGATGCTCAACCACAGGGACCCAACTTGAATATCAACGGGATATCTTTTCTTTGCATCTTGAAACTGGACAATTTCAGCCGTGAAGAGGCACTTTTGTTTGGATAACTCTGTGTCTGATGAGCGTGGGTGGACCCAAAACATCCCCATTTCTTCTCTCCTTCGGTCTCCAGCAGCAGGGGGGTGATGGGCTTGCTTTAAAGAATGGACCACTGAGCGATGCCAAGACCAATGCTGCTGCCAATGTGGTGACCTTTTTGTGGTCTCCAACCAAGCAACGCCATGTGCCCGCCGCTTCCCGCGGGGCTCGGTGGGGCCGTCGTTGATATCTGTGGCACCGCGGCTGCGAGCTGCGGCCCAGCGGCTTAGCCATTGGATTATTGGGCGATGTCCGCATGACCCGGCCCATATTATGAACATTAATCCGGTCTGATTGGATACGGAGCAGTTGGAATTTTATCCTTGAATCAGTATCATAATACAATGTAAGTCCAAGGCTTGTCCGAGTCCCAAATATCCACTAATTCGGTTTTTTTAAAACGACTTTAAAAATGTAATCTTGAAGGTGACACCCCCAAATTATTAGACACATTCATAATTAGCTTGCCAGTGCCAATTCAACAAAGTTCTTTAATCCCTTGTGGCAATATTCTTGCCGCTTTAGCCCACTGACATTTTTTGTTAATCTTAGTTTTCATTATTGATTACGTTTTCATTTAACTGACCGTTCTCCTCTGGTTGGTCTTAATTGTTTTATATATCAACGTCTCACTAAGTCACGTACATAGGCCATCAGATGAAGTTTATTTATAGATTCGGACAAATATTACAATAATTATAAGCCATACCCAATCGTCTCAAGTTGTAGCAGCGCGATTGAGACATAAAATATCGCATTTCTCGTGCTTAGATACCGACCTCTACGCGCATCTTCTTGGATAATTACTTTTAGCAGGAAAAAATAATAGCAATTTGCAATTTATACTGTTTAAAATACGGCTCTTTGTATACCTCGAACATAATCTTTTCTAACTCATTAAGGATTTGTGTGTGTGTTGAGCTTAGATTAACGACAATACAGACTTTTTAGTATTTTCAAGTCAGCTGTTACTGATAAAAATGTGATTTTCATAAATGTCTCCTCGAATATAGATGTACTAGTCATAACCCGTGCCCGCGGACACGGTTCATTTAAGATTTCCCCCGCAAAATCTTTGTTCCCCGAAAAATTATTTCCACAGTCAAAATTTCCATGGTTCATTTAATTTAGCGGCACGTGCATCTTCGACGCGGAACAACAAATTCGGCGTAGACATCTTTGACGCGGAACAACAAATTAAGCGTCGAACAACAAATTTGGCATCTGCGCCTTCGCCGCAGATCAACAAATAAGCGTAAAAAAATTTAGCGGGCGGCTTTGGCGCGGAACAACAAATTCAGCGCCATCGCCTTCGGCTTGGAACAACAAATTAGCGTAAAAAATTGCGCGGACGCTTTTACGCTAATTTGTTGTTCCGCTAAATTGTTTTATGCTAAATTTTTTATTTTGTTTAATTTAATGGATCATGCTTCTCCACAATCTTTTTCTCAATGCACTTTTATTTAATTTAATGGATCATGCTTCTCTACAATCTTTTCCAATGCACTTATAATTTCAAAGTTTAGGTTCTCACGGCACTTTCCCCCAAATCTAATCTCCACAATTTTTTCCAAGGCACTTCTAATTTCAAAGTTTAGATTCCTAAGGGATTTTCCCCCCAAATTTAATCTCCACAGTCTTTCCCAATACACTCCTAATTTCAAAGTTTTGATTCCCAAGACACTTTCCACCAAAATTTAAGTTCTCCCACCAAAATTTTCACAATATCCAGTCTCAACCATTGATATATCAAGATCAAATCTCAGCCACTTTTTATCTTGTCCTAGTCAGCCCTACAATTCAAAAAACTCTGTCAAATGTATAATAGATTAACTCAAGTTTTTGGGAAAGTTGGCCATGTACTTGGCTTTAATGAGCCAATGCCTTTGAAAAGTCTTGTACTAACCTTAAACTTCTCATTATTACCATTCAATTAGATTATTATGAATATTCTCATTGTTTTACAATATATTCTAGGATTACCCGAAATTATTAATAAACACGAGAAGGTGAGACTTAACGATGGGAATTATTACGTGCACATACCTAATTGCTACTCCCATAGACCACTTTATACACAACACAACATCCTAATGTTGTCCTCTTTTACCCTCTTCATCATCCTCCAGCATTTTTCATATCTCCTCATAGTCGCCGCGCCGCCACCACCACCACCAGCCCGCCCCTGCCCCCTCACATTCTTCATCACCCACTCTCTCCCACCTTCCAATCTTCACTCCTCCAACCGCCCCTTTTCGCCACCGCTGCTACCACTGTCGTTGTCGGATCATAAAGGGATGGGCGGGGTGCGGCGACGAGCACAGAGGGGGTGCGGTGGCGGGTGTCGCGGGGAGGAGTGCATCGACGGTGGGCGACGAGATGAGAAAAGAAGATGATGGAGGATGATGCAGAGATGTAGGGTAGAAGAGGAAAGTGTTTCAATGACAACCATGTAAATTTTAATGGCAAACTTGTAAATAAGTGACCTGTGTGAGAGTAGCAATTAGATATGTGATCATAGTATCTCCCCTTAATGATATGTTTCATTCAAACACATTTTATTATTTAAAAAAAATTAATGACCCACCCAAATTTGAGAGATTAGGACTAATTAATACATTTCCACAAAACAAACAAATCATCAACTCTCCATGCGCAGACACGTGGGGCCCACGAGCCGTCTTAGTCTAAAACAACCAATTTTAAAAAAGTTTTTAAATTTTGTTTAAAATAAATCTCGCCGTAATCATCATTTGCTCGCTCGACCGTACGCAGTCATCGGTGCGTCTCCAGCTGTCCGAATCCGATGGCGATCTCGGGTTCTAACACGTGCTTTGGGATTCGTAATCCCACAGATCGGATCCAGCTCACAAGCGGATCCCGTTATCCCCGCGGCTTTTCCCCCAATGGGCCAAGCCGAGTCGCCGACAAGGCGAAAGTTTTCCACTCCGCCCTTAATAAAATTAAATATTTGCATATATAGTCCAAAAAACCTCTCTTCTTCACTTCTAAATCTCGTCCCCATACCCTCCCTGGCTATCACAAAGTCGCCACTACTTCCTCTCTAAAATTCGTGAGATTCTGTGCATCTGCGGTTTCTCTCTCTTGATGGAGGACGATGAGAGCGGTTCGCTCGTGGACACGATGTTGGAGGCGGTGGACGAGATCTCGGCGATCGGAGATTACAGGAACCCCTACAGGAAGCAGCTGTGCAATCTCGCGAGAAGGATAAAGCTCCTTGTTCCGATGCTGGAGGAGATCAAGGACGGCAAGGATCCGATCTCCGATGAGGCGGTAATGGCCCTTGAGCCGCTCAAGGCGGCGCTGAATTCCGCCAAGGAGCTGCTCCGATTTGGGAGCGACGGGAGCAAAATCTGCCTGGTATGCTGTCGAATTCGAATCTTGTTTTTAGCTTCTATTGATAGTGAATCGAGGGAATTTTTTGATTGTTTTATGGGTGGGTTGACTTGATTGGGCATACTAGAGATCAGCTGAATATAATGCTGAAACTGATCCAACTGGATATTCTTTGTGTTCTTTTGGGGAAAATAGAAGCATTTTTAGATTAAAAATTTGTGAAACAGCTGGGTTCCGTCATTGGGCCGGCACTCGAGGGGCTCGTTCATCAGCGATTGACCAAAGCTCACAGAGCCCACGAGGAAACTCCGAAGCAAACTCAGTCAAAGCCTACGTGCCATTCGACCGTTTCACTCCCGCCTAACGTGCAAGGGATCAGAGGAAGCTCATAAGTAATGGGGACGTGGGCGACGGTTACTCCTATTAAGAGGGAGGATCATGGCGCCATAATTGGCGACCGTTATCCTCCCAACGCCACTGAAGAGACTGGGGAGTTCTATAAATATACGGAGGAGGAACAGAACAATGGGGTGGCAATCCGATACTCTGATATTCGATACTCCATCTAATATTTCTTTCTCTAAAACTTGCGACGCCTGACTTGAGACGAACCTCCGTGGGTCGATCTCGGTAGTTTCAAGCTTCCCTTTTTAAGTCCGTACTAACTTAAACATCGGAGGGGATTTGGGTCGGGACCCAGATTCGATCCTCCTGATGTTCCTTTTTGATACAAGAAGATCGTAGAACGTCTCAACAAGAAGGTCACGTCTCTATCGACGACAGCTCGAGATTCGATCTACGCAGTGGGCTGAACGACTATCACATACCAAATCTGCCTATCAACGATCCCGGTCTACTAACCTGTGTCCTATGCAACCAGCTGACAAGGCTCCACTTCAATAGGAGAGGCCCACGTCAACCTACATAGCGTTAACGTCATTTTTGGCCTTAACAGTTGGCGCAGTATATGGAAAACCAACAGGCGATATCCCGAAGCATCAACAATATCGACTGGACTTAGCAACCCCGGCCCAAATCCTAGTCCAGGTGATAACCTCGGACCAAATCATGGTCCAAGTGAGAATCAGAACGCGAACAACGTTCGAATTGAAGACGTTGCGGAATCCGCGTCTTCATCAAAGGGGTCAAAGTCCCCAAAGTCTCTTAATAACAATTCGACCAATTCGCCGAGAAAGTCGAAAAGAGCATCAGGGCAATAGCCGCCGAAGTGCAGCAAAGATTTGGACACCTACCTCCAGTAAATTAGTTGCCACCGCCACCGCCTCCAAATCCCACTCTCGTGAGGGAAATTATCCCTTATAGGGACACTAGAGATCCAAGGGCATATCGACAGGAGAATGCACCACTCAATAGTCAATACCACTCATTCACCTCATCGGAACGGGGAGATGGGGAAGAACAATCGTGCATTCAGACATCAGGGATGTCCTAGTCCATCCAACGGACGAGCCGTCCGTAGCATCCTCGATCAGGTAATCGACCAAGTCATTCATGGTCCTAACCCCCCAGATTTTGCATGCAGCAACGAGAGGAGGGAGGTAGAGGAAGTACCCAATCGTTCCTCTGGTGCTACTCACCTGGAAGGCGGAGATGTGCGAACCCAACTCATCATTCCCGCCATTCGGCGGACCCCATGAAGGAGAACATCACATCTACTCCGTTCCTCCCGAAGTTTAAAATATCTCCATACTGACATATGATGGCAAAGGCAATCCTTGGGAGCACATCCGCAGATACCAAAACGTGATGCTACTTCACGGAGCGGACGAACCATACATTTGCCGAGCTTTCCACACCATGCTCGTCAAATCGGCAGACATGTGGTACAACGGATTGCCTGCTGATTGCATCGGATCTTTTGACGAGTTGTCTGACAGGTTTTGCAGGCAATTTGCTGCGGGGTGACACCCCAAAAGAAAATCTTCACATCTTTTCTCTTTGAAGCAAAGAGATAAGGAGTCGATCCGATCCCTCGTCTGGCGATTCATCGACGAAAGGCTAGAGGTGGAGGAAACCCCGGAGGTGACGGTCATTACAACCTTTGTTCAAGCAGTCCGAGACGAGCATCTTTTGAGGGCCTTCCACCAGTTTCCATCGAATAACTTGGTGGAGCTGAACAATATAACTAATCGGGTCATAATATCAGACAAGGCAATTGAGTCTATGGAAAACGACACTCCTACTCGTCGAGAAGAAACAAAGCGAGAAAAGCAACCCCAAGAAACCCCTCGTCAAGAGCTTCGGGATAAGCGACGAAGAGAAAAGAGCCCTCGGAGTAAGGAACGCCCTGCCAGAGCAAATGCTCCTAAAGGAGAAGTCCTAGCTTACGCTCCGCGAGAAGAGCTCGCCCAGGAGCCTGTTAAGAAAAGCAGGTATTAGAAGAGGGATGACCTAAAATTCTGTAAGTACCACAACGGTTACGAGCACGACACCGACGATTGCTGGACACTGAAGAAGAAGATCGACGTGCTGGTCAAACGTGGTCATCCTAAGAGGTCCGGTGACAACCAACCAGGCAAAGAAGGGACCTCCAAACCAAAAGGCAAAGGGCCAAATGACTGGGTCAACGTCTACTAAAGTGGTCGACTAGCGAGTTTCTGCACCAAGAATCGAATAAAGAACCAGGTGGCTCATAGCGATATCAAAACGCCTGTACGCTTTTTCTTACCATGTCAAAGTACTCGTTTTATAAAGTGTGTCTTTTCTTCAAAAATGTCTCACTTGACCGTAATATTTGCGAATTATAAGAGACTCGCTCCCTCTAAATGATCAGAGCGTACTCTCTAGCATAAGTCTAAATCGACTGCACTCATCTCAATTCATGTTAGAAGCAGACTTAGACCATATTGTATCGTTCAGCTGTAAGACGAAGGGGCCATCCCCTCGCAACTGAACGACCCTATTGTGTCGTCAGTCGTAAGATGAAGGGGCCACCCCCGCAACTGAACGATCCCTTCGTATCATTCAGCCGTAAGACGATGTGGTCACTCCTCGCAACTGAACGATCCTCTTGTATCGTTCAGCTGTAAGATGAAGTGGCCACCCCCTCGCAACTGAATGACCCTATTGTGTCGTCAGCCGTAAGACGAAGGGGTCACCCCTCGCAATTGAACGACCCTCTCGTATCGTTCAGTCGTAAGATGATCGGGCCATCCTCTCGCACTGTACGACCCTCTCGTGTCGTCAGTTATATAAGATGAAGGGGCCGCCCCCTCGCAACTGAACGTCCCTATCATGTCGTCAGCCGTAAGACGAATGTGCCATCTCCTCGCAACTGAACGACCCTATCGTGTCGTCAGATGTAAGATGAAGGGGCCACCCCCTCGCAACTGAGCAACCATCCCATATCGTGCAGCTGTAAGACAAAGGGGCTATCCCTCATAACAGAGCAATCTTATTGTGTCGTTAGCCGTAAGACGAAGGGGCCATCCACTCGCAACTGAGTGACCCTCTTGTATCGTTCAACCGTAAGACGATAGGGTCACCCCTTGCAACTGAACGACACTCTCGTATCGTTTATCCGTAAGACGAAGGGACCACTCCCTCGCAATTGAACTGCAATATTGTGTCGTCAGCCGTAAGACGAAGGGGTCATACCCTCACAACTGAACGATCCTCTCGTGTCGTTCAGCCGTAAGACGATGTGGCCGCCCTTCGCAACTGAACGACTCTCTCGTGTCGTTAAGCCGTAAGACAAAAGGGTCACCCCCTTGCAACTGAACGACCATATTGTGTCGTCAGCCGTAAGACGAAGGGGCCACCACCTCGCAACTGAACGACTCTCTCGTATCGACGAAGGGGCCACCCCTCGCAACTGAACGACACTCTCGTGTCGTCAGCTGTAAGACGAAGGGGCCACCCTTTGCAACTGAACGATCATATTGTGTCGTCAGCCGTAAGACGAATGTGCCACCCCCTTGCAACTGAACGATACTATTGTGTCTTCAGCCGTAAGACGAAGGGGCCATCCCGTTGCAACTGAATGACCTTCTCGTATCGTTCAACCGTAAGAAGATGGGGCCACCCCCTTGCAACTGAACGACCTTCTCATGTCGTCATCTGTAAGGCGAAAGGGCCACTCCCTCGCAACTGAGTGGCCCTCCCGTATCGTTCAGCTATAAGGTGATGGGGTTACCCCTTTCACAACTGAACGAGGTGGTCTAGCTTGGATATGGTTCGACGACTCAACCCCTACTACCTTAAGCAAGGGCTTAACCCATTGAAAGGGACCAACATGCAATGCGACCACCCTTACGAATAATGACAAAAAAGGAGATATAAGTTGACTTTTCTGGCATTATCTAACATTACAAAATTGTTATCGTTTATATAACGAAAGCCCCCTAAACAATTTGAAAACCCTATACATTTGAAAATTTTGGTGGGGGTAAGAAGAGCATTAAGATCCCTCAGCGAATCAAGATGCCGTTGGTCTCCTTCAAGTGCAACAGCATGCTCCCGGTCCCCAGGAGCACCAACATCCGCGTCTTCACCTATCATGGTGACAATTTTGCCAACAAGAGCGGCCCCCTCCGCGCCTTGGCTTAAATCATGGCCATCAATGACCGAGAAAAACACATGGATCTGGTTAATCTCAGCGGTGATATCAGGGAATCGATCCTTCACTTTTCGACCGACATCGCTTAACTCATGCTCGAGTTTGAGCACCCGTGACCGTCTCAGTTTACACAGAAGCCCCAGGCTATCCAGCTCCGCCTGAGATTTTTTGACAGCCAGCTTGATGGCCTCCTAATGTGACTTCGTGGTTGGCTACCACCGGTGCGCGTTGGCGCAACGCAACATTGGCCACAAGAGCCTACATACAAGTCATAGTTGTCAACATCCACACATGCTTCATCCGTAACGAATACTAGCGCAATAGTTACCTGAACGTTCGCGTGGATGCCAATTGAAGTTAGCCTCTCGTAATCAACCCTCTCCAGAACGGTCCTATCCCACGGAAGGGTCGCGTTTTCGGTGATCCTAGAGGCGGTCCCGGAATCCAAAAGAGCAGAATCGGTCTCTTGATCGAAAATTCCGTCTGGAGGAGTTCCTCCGTGGAACAATCAAATAGGATTTGAGGCGATCGACTTTCCAGCAAAAGTGATCTAAATTCTTCAGGAATATCCTCAGCCAGAGGCACTGGAGGGAACATGCCCCCAAGGCCAGGAATCCTGATGCATAAGAGGCTCCGGAAGAGGTGTGGATTCCCCTGAATCTCATTCTGAAGGAGTTCCCTGTTCTTGCTCATGGAGATGGGCTGCGCCATGCAATTGACTTGCATCCAAAGGTGCAGGCCGACCCACAGCATTATTCGATCCAGACGGTTCCGAGTCACTAAGGGGAAGTTGCCGCCTCCTTTTCTTCCCCCTCAACTGCAACCACCTCAAATTCGGTGGAGGGCTTTTCTTTCTTCTTCAGCTGGAGACGAGCCGACTGAGGAGCCCCGTGAGTGACAATGTGCAAATCCTCTGAGGTTTGTGCCACTCCTTCCTCCAAAAGGGGCACTTGAGGAGATAACATGCTCTCCTTAGCTTATCTGATAGAAGCCTCGACTCCCATCACTCAACGCAGGGTCCAACTGACACTCCAGACCAACCATGCATGCAAAGAAAAAACAAAATTCAATAAGACGAAGATCGAATGGTTGGTGGACATAGTTGAATCGACCTTTCGTCTATACTGTCCGGCGTAGCACCGAGTCAGACCACAACCATTTTGTTTTACTTATCTTCTCTGGCAAATTCAACAATGCATCGGCGGCTTCCTTCTCCGCTTTGGATAAAGGCCTGTCCTCGGTCGGACCCAAATCAGGCACACCCCATTCGGTGCAGAATCTCGCCTCGTCTTGAAAGACCACAAACACGAATTTGTCTTTTCAACTTGAATTCGAGGAAGAGAGATTATCAAACATCTTCCTGCCTCTGTGGGCTGTTATCACCAACCCAGATTCTTGAGGGGAGAAATCGAGAAGAAGTAATTAAACAAACCCATCGTCAGTTCAACCTTATTCATCACTCACAGAGCAATGAAACAGACCTACATCCTTATGGCGTTTGGCATCAGCTGGCAAAGGAAATGTTCAATGTACTCAGCAAGTAGCGCCTGAAAGGATGCACGAGGAATCGAAGCCCTCGATAGAAGGCTTTGACATAAATCCCAACCTCCCAATCGCCGGTACGATGAACCCTTTCATCTCTCTCCGGCAACTGGATCTGATAGTCGAGCCGAACATGTTTTTCCTGGAATTCGGGGATTTGATGGGCTCCCACTTTAGATATTTGGTTGACGATCAGGCTAAGTAACATAACTTCCTCCTTATTCCTCGGCACGACAGAAGCCGAGCCCCTCCCAGAGACATGGACAGATGACGAGGTTAAGTTCAAAAGGAGAAAATCTAAGTTAGGAACGATGAAGACGATGATTTCAACTTTTCCCTTTGGAACCGTCTTATTCCGACAAGACGACCTCAACGTGTTGAGACACATGTCGGGGATCGAACCGCTTAATATCTTGGATTTCGAACCGGTGCATCATCCAAATCAGCAAAGCGGGCGCTTTAGCGCCTAAAACTCGAGTATTAGTTCCTCGACTGCCGTGCCCCATTAATGAGATGTAACATCGCTTGACCCCAACTTGCGAACTGTCTGAGCTCGGACGACATGGGCCATTGTTGCATCATTGGGCCGGCACTCGAGGGGCTCGTTCAAGCGAGCGACCAAAGTCCACAGAGCCCACGAAGGAACTTCGAAGCAAACTCAGTCAAAGCACACGTGCCATTCGACCGTTGCACTCCCGCCTAATGTGCAAGGATCGGAGAAAGCTCATAAGTAATGGGGACGTGGGCGAAGGTTACTCCTATTAAGGGGGAGGATCATGTCGTCATAATTGGCGACCGTTATCCTCCCAACGTCACCGAAGAGATTGAGGAGGTCTATAAATATACGGAGGTGGAACAGAACAAGGGGGGAGGCAATCCGATGCTTTGATATTCGATACTCCACCTAATATTTCTTTCTCTAAAGCTTGCGACGGCTAACTCGAGACGAATCTTCTTGGGTCGATTTCGGCAGTTCCAAGCTTCCTCCCTTAAGTCCCGTACTAACTTAAGAATCGGAGGGGATTTGGGACGGGACCCAGATCTGATCCCCCTGACGTTCCTTTGTGATACAGGAAGATCGTGGAACGTCTCAACAAGAAGGTCACGTCTTTATCGACGACATCTCGAGATTCGATCTACTCAGTGGGTCGAACGACAACCACATACCAAATCTGCTTGTCAACGACCCCGGTTCTACTAATCTTGGTCCTACGCAACCAGCTGACGCGGCTCCACCTCAACAGGAGAGGTCCACGCCAGCCCACACACTGTTAACGCCATTTTTGGCCTTAACAAGCTGAAACGGGATCATATTGGTATGATGCATTGTGACGTTATATGCGTTGAATTATGCTAATTAAGTAAAAACAAAACTTTTCTTCGTGGGACAATTTTTCAAGTTGGATGCTTGGATGGTCTGAAGATGGGCCTTTTGATGATACAAGGAAAGAGTGGATTAAGGAGAGGAGTTGGAATGAGATATGTTGTTATAGACTATTGAAATTGTATATATACTTGTCTGAAAGGCGTATTGATGAATAGTTTAGTGCCATATCGGTTAAATTAAAGGTTGTATATTGATTAAATATGTTAGGACCCTGATTCATAGCGGGGTTAATCCTTTTGAGTCAATATGAATTTCTAGTTTTTTTGCCACATTCATTCTAGTTCTTAAGCCTAATTCCGTCTGATAGGCATACGTCTGATATGCATACCGCTTCAATAAATCCATAGCAGATCCCACTATTGGATATGCTTTTATTAAGTATGTTTGTTCGATTGCTTCAAAACTCCGATCATGATTGTTTAAGCTTGATGTGAATTCTTCACATCTGAGTGGTTGTTTCGATACTGTGTGTGTGGTTGTTTGGGCTTAAGATGAATCTCCACTCCTTACCATTTGTTGCACGTGACATGATGTTTTGGTAGTGGGTATAATCCGATTCATCATATGATGTGATTTGATTTGTCTGTGAGGTTCATGTGTTGTGCTTTGGCTCTGGGTGGAAGTTGGGTTGTCTGTAATGTTTCGGTGAGATCCTATATTCTCTTAATGTTGGATGGGTTTGACCGGACATGAGTCAACGTAAAGATTTGTTAGGTTTGGTCTCACATCCTTTTGAGTAACTAAAGTGATGGTATGATTAAAGAATTAACGAGCTCACATCAGTTAAAATAAACATATGGTTAAATATGTTAGAACTCAACTTATAGAGGGGTTAATTCTTTTAAGTCTATATGACTTTTAAATATGTTTGCCCCATCCATTTCAGCTCTTGGGCCCAGTTTTTTCAGATGGACTTGCCTGCTTTTACATTATTTTTGGTGAAATTTAGAATCATTAATTTCTATAAAACTTGGAGCTTTATAAATTCTTTTATTTGTTGATCTCAAGTCATTTCTATTTATTGTTGTGCAAACCCATTTAACACTCTATATGCTTAAGCATGCGGAGAAATGACCAAATTATTGTGTAAGGAGGATGAAATGAAAAAAAGTCACATAATTTTTATACGAGTCATCACCATTGTTGTGCAATAGGCAGTTTGAACATTATTTTTTTCCGTTGTAACTACATCTTCTTCTATTATTTGAGAATATATGGACAATTTTCTTTTCAAAAATCCTTATTGGTGATATTGGTTGCTTTCCTTCATTTTCTTGCTACTCATTTCTGAATATGAAGTTCTGTAATTTGCTATTCGAAGCACATATTTGAAGCATATGGTGCAAGTCCAAGCTATCCAAGCTATCTGACATGTTGACATGAACATATGCTAAGTATTAATGACAAAGTGTATCAACATCATTTGGTTGATAAAATTCTTGAATATGTAATATCATTACTAATTTTGGGAGTGACATCAGTTTTAAAGTCTTCTATTTTTGCCTTTCCAAAAGGAAATCGATGTTTCAAATAGGGAGGTTGGATTTATGAGTTAAAAATCATTGAAGGAAATTTATTTATGTTGTGTTCGAAGTTCAACAAGAAAAGCACTTGTAAGTTTGTAACAAATGCTAATCGTCTCGAGTTTCAAGACTCTCTGAATTTATTGACTATGCACGGAGGCATTTGTCAATCTAA
Organism: Scilla litardierei; assembly: GCA_030789695.1. Classification (NCBI taxonomy): domain Eukaryota; kingdom Viridiplantae; phylum Streptophyta; class Magnoliopsida; order Asparagales; family Asparagaceae; genus Scilla; species Scilla litardierei. Next base: position 155,279,490 of record CM061140.1, on the reverse strand, counting down.
ATGCACACTCATTTTCTCTTTTATAATTATTATTTTATAACTCTCCTTTTATTTGTTGAATTTCTTGCGCCTAGAAGCTTAGATTGGTTGTCTTCAAGGATTAGTTTACAGTCTTGTTTGTACTTCCACCCCATTAATTTAGGTGTTACATACTTGCAGCTACCCAAAAATTTGCATGAAGGGTTCTTGTAAAAGGTGTAAAATGTATTGCTTGAGAGATTTGGTGCCATCAACTGAAAACTAGGCGAGATCTTGGTAGAGACCTCCAGCTTTTAATCCTGAAGATGTGGAATTCGGCTCCGCGGGGGGGGGGGGGGGGGGGGGGGGGGGCGGGGGGGGGGGGGGGGGGGGGGGGGGGAATCATGGAGTTGTGGTAAAAGAGGATGTTTTGTTGCAACAATCTCTAACCTAAGCTTTGCGTGACAAGTTAGCAAAATTAGCAAGTGTGAAGGAAGGAGATAGGGAGGAGACGGATCTTAAAGTAGCTATGAAATCAAGCCATAGCCTTGAGTCTTATACTTGTATGTTCTGTCTCCGATCATTTATGAGGTTATTGGATAGTATGTTATTGGATAGTTGGTCAAGCTTTGATGCAGTGCATGTGGTCAAGGCTATCATTGATGTGGATCCATCATGTTTGAATTTGAAATTAAGTCATTTTTTAAATTTTATTTGAGATAGAGTTTGAGACCTTTTGAGTTTTTTTTTGTTATTTTGAGTCTTTTAGTTATTTTGTTATTCAATGACATTTTGAGTCCTTTTGAGTTTTTTAGTTATTTTAAGTTTTATATTTATTTTGGTATTCTAGTCCCACAACGGATATAATTTTTAAAAGTAAAATTATAAGCATATATAAAGGTCACACATTTATTTATTTTCCAGAGTTAACTAGAATTTAATAAATTTAGTAGGGACTTTATGTTTTCTAAAAATTAATTTTTACATTGGAGTGCGAGACAGAACTTGGTTGCCTGGCTGTGAGGTCTGAAAAATCTTTATATGCAAGGCATGTGAACCGGTGATTAGATTTTCGGGGCGTCATAGCTGAAACTTTATCAAATCCCTAATTTTTTTCTTTCTCCAAATCCCCATCACAAATTTTCTCTTTTGATCTGCATCACTGATAGAGACTCATCTCATACTAGGCCTCTAACACTAGCCCATTTGTTAGGGACCCATTCCATACTAGGCCGCTAACAATATTCTTGCTACGGGCCCATCCCATACTAGGTCCATAACAATGGGCTCACTGTTAAGTATTATTGAGTATCCAACCCAAAACCAATTGGTATTAGTGGATAGGCCCTCTAATACTTATAATTTTAATTTTCTCTTATTTTTTCGATGTGGGACTAATTGGGATCCTAACATGCCACTACGATTCCGACAACGCTGTCCACGGTGGCCCATTTTGGGGTGCCCACTCTGGCTTTACCAGGTCGCCCCTCTTAGGTCGCTCCTTCCCCAGGTCACCCCTTTCGCTTTTGACAACCACCGTCCACGACGGTCTACTCTGTGATGCATACTCTGGCTTTTACCAGGTCGCCCCTCTTAGGTCGCTCCTTCCCCAGGTCACCCCTTCCGAAACATGGGTCGTAGCATGTGGCTTGCTCTGATACCATTTGTTAGAGACACATCCCATACTAGGCCCGTAACACTAGCCCATTTGTTAGGGACCCATTCCATACTAGACCTCTAACAATAGCCTTGCTACAGACCCGTCCCATACTAGGCCCATAACAATGTGATCACACCCCAATTGTTAAGTATCATTGGACATCCAACCCAAAACCAATTGGTATTAGGTGGAGAGACCCTCTAATACTTATTCTTTTCATTTTCTCTTATTCTTTTCATTTTCTCTTATTCTTTCCGATGAGGGACTAATTGGGATCCTAACAGTCACCCATGCCTCACCCATACCTGAAAGGACAATATATTAGCTAAAAAGAAGGTACATCATTGGAGCCTTTTGAGTATTTTCAACAAGTGATCATGAGCTATTTGCAGTTGATGAGGTCGCGTTTTTTGCTTCTCGTTTTATGGTTTAGTTTGTTTTCTTTTTGTTGGTGATTGGTTGTGATTGGATAATAGTCCATTCATGTAGTAAGTCAAGAGTGAACCACTATGATTAATGCTTTGTTTGTGGCTTGAATGCCAACAATTTAGGGCTAACTAAAGTATATATTGAATGGTATTTTCTCATCTTGGGTTCTATATAGAGAACATAAGGCAGAGCAAATCCTCTATGACAAGCTCCTATCATGTCGATGGAGGAGGAGAAAAAGGAGATTTACATACGATTTATCGATAATCTTATGGTATTCGGAGGGTAGAGAGGTTAAGGACATATCTTGCGCGTGCGGATACATTCCTCTATATGATAAAAAAGAAAATGAGAATTACAAACCTCTATGAGTTCATACTCCCCGCCCCAGAGAGAGAGAGAGAGAGAGAGAGAGAGAGAGAGAGAGAGAGAGAGAGAGAGAGAGAGAGAGGAATGTATCCGATTATCAGGGTAGATATGGCTAGGTCGGTCAAACCATGTAAATTAGGCTTCACATGGGCACATCTTTCTTTGAACATAATGCTTTCTAAAAGACTTCCGTTGCTCCAGTTCCCGACACTTATTTGCTTCACTTCATGAAGCATATAATTATACAGTCACCACCATGCTCAATGGCAAGAATGCATTGAAGATAGCGGAGGGCACACCAATTTTGCTATTCTAATAAGAGAAAAACAGAACGTCTAATTACAATGCTAAAAGTTAGGTGTTGGTTAGATGGCTGTAGAATCAAGAAAAGGAAGCGCGTTAGACGGTACAAAAAATTAAGATATTCAAGAGACATTACTTTTTTTTGGTTCATTGGAAAGTTGGAAAGCCAGCTCGGAGGTCAGGCTGGCAGCCCGGGTTCGAAACCTGAGGGAGCCACTTACACTACCTACACTAGGAGGAAACTACACTAACCTAAACTAAAGGGGGGGATATGGGGGTGGCTCGAACCCACGTCCCACATTGGGAAGCGGGCACGGGTAGCCACCCAGGCGTCCATCGCTGGACAGAGACATTACTTCAATCACAAGGAAGTTGACAATGTAAGTTATTGACATGTGTAGGCGTAGGCAGGAGTGATTGAAGGGGACAAGTTGCACAAGCGGACATAAAGATGGATGGTATGGAGACCACCTTTTCTGGTTTAGTTTCACCGGTGATAACTAGACTTCTATAAATGTAGTGTTTGATATTAGTTTCTGGTTCTTTGATTCATGTTTGTTTGTTTCAGAATTTCAAATCATATGCAAATAAATAATTGCTTGTCTTGCAATATTATCAACATTTGAACATTCAATGTTATAATCTAAGTAGCATGGACATATATACAGTTACTAGGGATGAGAATGGGCATGCCCAAAGCCCGTTTGGGCTTTCAATTGGGCATGTCACATCATCATCCCTACAAATCTTTCACAAATCCTTTTTAGGATTTGTGAAAGATTTGTAGGGATGATGATGTGGCATGCCCAATTGAAAGCCCAAACGGGCTTTGGGCATGCCCATTCTCATCCCTAACAGTTACATGTATTGTATTGATACCCCTTACGAGACACATCAAATTTGTAAAAGATAAGGTATGGGGACACAATTGTGTAAAATATTATAATATATATTATGTTATTTACACACATGCACCACCATCCCCACCAATCAAAAAAATTTAAATGATGGCATTAAACTATATAATCTTTAACACATAGTTCAGATAAGTTTATCTCTTTCTTTTATAGATTCACTAGTCATAATCCGTGACCATAAGTTACATGGCATTCAAAATATTTTCCTGAAAAATTACAACACTATCAAATCCCTCCATCCAAAAAAATTTACAGACTCATTCAAAATATTTTCCAACAAAAAGCATAACATTCTTCCCTTGGAGGTATAATGCAAAAAGCTCAAGAGATTTATTGGAAGCTGTATAACGTGTGTGGACATAGAAAACAATTTAACCACATTCAAACTAAAATTTAGTTCTCCCGTCACTATAAAAATTTTAGTTCTCCCAAAATTTAGTTTCCCTAGATTTAGTTCCCACAAAATTTAAAATTTTAGTTCCTATTTTCTCCCGATTTAGTTCTTCCTAAAATTTTAAATTAAAATTTATTCACTCTTAGAGAATTTAGTTTCCAAAATTTTTTAGTTCCCTCAAATTTTAGGATTTTCTCCCAAAATTTTCACAAACTCTCATCATAACCATTAATTCTTCAAGATTAAATCACAACGGTCTTTTAACCTATCCTTTTGTCCTAGTCAGCAAACTTATTCAAACACATCCCTCATTTGTATAATAGACTAATCATAACACATGACCATAGTTAACAGTGCATTCAAAATATTATCCTGAAAAATTTCAATCCATTTAAAATCTTCCAAAAAACTTTGCAGCTTCTTTAAAATATCCTAAATTTTTTGGCCACTTTCAAAACATCCACCCAATAAATTTTTTTAATCACATTCAAACTAAAATTTAGTTCCACTAAAAATTTAGTTTCCCCCAAATTTAGTTCATCCTAAAATTTAGTTTCCTTGAAATTTAGTTCTCCTGAAAAAATTTAATTAAAATTTTGTTCCCATCAAAGAATTTAGTTCTCTTGAAAAGTTTGTTTTCCAAAAATTTTAGTTTACTCCAGATTTAGTTTCTTTAAAATTTAAAATTTTAGTTTACCCAAAACTTATTTCCCTCCAGATTTAGTTTCTCCTAAAACGTTAGTGTTTCCCCCAAAATTCTCACAAAATTTCATCCTACCCATCGATTCCACAAGATTCAATCCCAGCTGTCTTTTTACCCTTCATTTTATCTTAGTCAGCAACCAAATTCAAAAACACACAAAAATCATAAGTATAACACACGCAATTAAGTGTGGGAACAGTGTATGTTCCCACAGAAAGACAAGTATACCTTTACAAATACAACAATAGAAGTACAGCTGTCTGACAAGTTATAAAAAGCATCCAACACCTATCTAAGAAGTGTCTAAGAAGTGTTGATGTACACTATGGGTATCGACGTGTTGGGTACGGGTACATGTTAGAAGTGCATGTGCTACATATATAATCATGACATGTTTAAAGGCGATCTTGGAATATCCTAAATGCATGACAGAATTAATGTCTTTTGTGGTGGCCAACTTAAGAGTGATGCAAGATGTCTGATAGGGCATCATAGTTGGTTATGGAGATGACATGAATAAGAGATATTTGATTGGATTTAAGGTTTGATGAAGGAATTATTCTGAGGTTGAGCTCTAAAGAACAATGTTAAAAGGATTTTCCCTCAAGTTGAAGTTTCGAACAATAGCCTTGGGAGTTCAAGGCAAGGTGGAGATTTAAGGAAAACTACGGTATGATGTGAAACGAGTCAGAGTCAAAGTGTTGTAGGTAAGTTTGGCAAGATGAAGCATGTTTAGGTAGGTTTGTGTTTGCTCAAGATGTAGTGGTAAATTGCCCAACACCCACGTGAAAGCGGGTATAAAAAGATGTTAGGTTTTGTCTCGCATCTTTTTTGAGTATACGATAGTGTGTTTAGTTCTATATTAGTTAAAATAAAGGGTGAACATGTGTTTAAATATGTTAAGGTTCTTGCCTCAAATAGGGTTAATTCTTTTAAGTCGATATATGATCTAAGCATATTATATTCATATAAGTTCATGGCCTACCTACTCCTATAAATTGTATCATAACCCATGGTTCGATGAGCCTTTGTTAAAGATACTTGCTCGATTGCTTCGAGACTATGCTTGCTCACGTGATTGTTTGAAGAAATTGCACTTGAATAAATGACATTAGAAACTTACAATATGTACAAGTTTTCAAGCAATTACCTTTTATCAGGACACGAGTACATTTAAGTTTGTCAAGAGAGCCAAGAAAGATGAGGTTCTTCAAGTTTGGTACATGCCTAACTTCCAATAATGTTCTAACAACGCCATCATACATCTTGATTCAAATTGTTCATTTCTTAGTAACTTTGCAAGAGTCTTTATTGCACATGGATACATTCCACAACAATGATGATGTAGATTAAATGTAATACAAGATGTGATTCGTGTATTTTTTAATGCCCAGTCTTCAAGAAAAGCCAAGGCATCAAGGGGTGCCAACAATGAAGGTGAACATGATGTAACTTTGGATGGGGTGGTGAAGGTTGATGAATGTGTTGAAGATGGTTGTAGGTTCCAACGTCCTTGATGTCATACTGGTGGTGTTCGAACAATGCGGTAGTAGTGGTTGGTGATGCGATTGTTGATGGAGGTTAATGGAGGTTGATCTGATTTTGAATATAAAGTTTGACTTTGGTGTCAATTGAGGCTGAGGCGATTGATGAAAACCAAGATGAAGTCGACGATGGTGCCTAGCTTTGATGCAGACCTAAGAGTTGATATTATTAAAGATGACGACGATGTTGATGAAGTCGATGAAGTAGAAGAGGGTATTGCTATAATGGTGCTGATGTTGATGTTGGTGATGGATTTCCAAAATTAGGGCAGAATTTTGACTAGGAAGATGAAAAAAATTAGTTCTATTCGAAATAAAATTCTAAAAAACAATGAAGTGTCTTTTGTAACTAAGGCTAAAAAACTCCATAATTAAATAAAATTTAAAATAGAGGAAACCCAAAAATGTGTAGAGCTTGCTTCGACCCCCATAATATAGTTGCACTTCATGGCTTGTTCCACATCACTGCTTGATGCGTTTCTGGGAGTTTCGGCCTACTAGGGGTATTTTTGTAATTTCAGAAATTATGGGGGGTTTTGTAAATTTTTCAGATTTTTAATTTTCTTTTATTTATAGCTAGAGTCGGCTAGGGGAGGGACTTAGGCTGAAAATTATTGAAGAAAACCCTTAGTAGATTTGTCCACGGACAACTAGTTGGAGATCTTAGACGTTGATCACGAATCGAAAGCTAGGAGAAAGGCCTCTTCTCGAATCGAGACTAGTTATCTTTGTATTTCAATTTCTTCATTAATAAAATCCCCTCTTTTATTCCCCAAATCTCTTCACCAACCCCAAAAATCCCTCCTTTCCCGTAAAAATTCCATTCACACCAAAAACACATAAAAATCCCATTTTTATACTAGATCCAGTTCTGAAACGTATCAAATTAATATCAAAACGGTCGATCCATGACGAACACGACGTCGAAAGATAAGGTCAAAGCGTTGGAAGAGAAGTTGGCGAAGATTGAAGGCGAGAACCATGACGCGATTAAGAAGAACATTGAGGAGCAAAGGAGCGAGTTTGATCGGAAATTTACGCTACTCATGGAGACCATGAACCAAAGGTTTGATGATTTGTCGAAGAAAACAGATCCATCCCAAGACGAAACCCTAGATTCGGAGAAAAAGGCGATGGCTTAGCGAAGGGGAAAGGTAAAGTAGATCCTTTTCGCGAGGGTCTTCTTTCGGATGAGGATTACGACCAGAGATCCATGAAGCCCGGAGGAGCGGAAGAAAAGCCGAAGGAGCGCGACGGGGCCATCTGAGGGACCACGACCCCAGTGAACCGCCAGGCCTTTCGCGGCCCTGGCGGCTCGCCAGGGCATCGCTGAGCCCGTCAGGGCCCCACGGGTGCTTTGGCGAACCGCCAGGTGTCCACGGGGGGCCACGGCGACCCGCCAGGGGCATCCTGAGCTCCTGGCGGCCCGTCGAGGTCCCCGACAGCTGGAGCCAGGCCGTCGGCAACCTCTGGAGCCACTGGTGGCCCCTTGGGGTATGTATGGACAGCGAGGGGACGCCTGCGAGAGATTTGATGGTCCTCAGGATGATTGGGAAGTTGATTGCTACGATGGAGGGCCTCAGGAGCGTGAGGCGGACCTGGGGGCTATGAAGGGTCCTTTGAGGATGATCATGGGTATTATGGGGATGGAGGAGGAGCTGATTGAACGGAGGAGTGTGGAACAGGAGAGATAGAGGCCCTGGATATGGGTCACCACGTCATCCCCCATATCGATGACATGATTACTAGCAGGGGAGAGGAGCTCTAGGACGGTTTCCTGCGGAAAACCGAGTCAAGAAGCTGAAGATGCCCATTTTCGAGGGAGAGGACCCAGACGCGTTGCTGTACAGGGTCGAGAGATACTTTTAGATATCGATGATACCGGAGGAGTGGCTTAGGGTAGTTGGGGTCTGCCTGGAAGGGGAAGCGTTGTCATGGTATCGATGGACGCTGCAGGACCAGCCTTTCCGCAAGTGGGAGGAGTTTACTACGCTCCTGCTGGAGTGATTTGGGGAGGTACAGGCTGGCAACGCATTTGAGAAGTTGTATGTACTGAGGCAGGATGAGTCCATGAGGAAATTTATCAAGAAGTTTGAGATGCAGATTAGTCGGATCAGTGGAGTGTCGGGAGTCACTAGAGGGGTGTTCCATGAAGGGGTTGAGCCGACTATTAGATCATAGGTAAGGTCCTATTAGCCGACGAGTTTGCGAGATTGCATGAGTTTGACGAGGATAGTGGATGACAGATTGGACCAGGAGAGGAAGGCCCGCGGGCTTGGGGAGGTTCTCATTTCAAGGAACATGCGTTTCTCATTTCAAAGAACATGCGTCTGGAGGGGGACAGAAGGCGCTCACAGCCACAAGAGGTGTATCGGTTAGTACGAAGAAGAGAGTAGGGCCAAGACCAGGGGGCATACACGACAGATGACGGAGACAGAGATCCGTGATAAACATGTCAAGGGTCTGTGCTTCAAGTACGACGAGAAGTTCTCTTCAGAGTATCGATGCGGTGACCGTGCTCTACAGATTTTGATCATGAATGAGGAGGATGATGAGAACCTGATAATGCTGGAGACTGGCAAGGAGGAGGATCGAGAGCACCTACACGTGGAGTAGCCCGTCCGCGCACTTCATGCACCACCTTGAGGACAAGTTGGTTCTTTGGGAGCGGAGTAATGATGTGTTTTTTGGTAGTTTCGACCAACTAGAGGCTTTTTTGTAATTTCAGAAATTATGGGTGTTTTTCGTAAATTTTTCAGATCTATAATTTTCTTTTATTTATAGCTAGGGCCGGCTAGGGGAGGGGCTTAAGCTGAAAATTGTTGAAGAAAACCCTTAGTAGATTTGTACACGGACAACTAGTTGGAGATCTTAGGCTATGATCTCGGATCGAAAGCTAGGAGAAAGGCCTCTTCTCGAATCGAGGCTAGTTATCTTTGTATTTCAGTTTCTTCATCAATAAAATTCCCTCTCTTCTTCCCTAAATCTCTTTCCCAACCCTAAAAATCCATCATTTCTCATAAATATCCCATTTTCACCCCCAAAACCCATAAAAATCCCATTTTTATTCCATATCCAGATCTGAAACGTATCAAATACAATGATAACTAGCCTCAATTCGAGAAGATGCCTTTCTCCTTTCGATTCGAGATCAAAGCCTAAGATATCCAATTAGTTGTCCGTGGACAAATCTATTAATGGTTTTCTTCAACAATTTTCAGCCTAAGCCCCCCCCCCCAAAATAAAAAAAAAAAAAAAAAAATTTCTCCAACTAGTTGTCCCTAGCTGGCCCTAGCTATAAATAAAAGAAAATTGAAACTTTACTAAACCCCCCAATAATTTCTGAAATTACAAAAATGTCCCTAGTGGACCGAAACTCCCCAAAACGCATCACTCCTCCATTGAGATATGTAGCAGTATCATTCAGCTTTCAGAAATGCTTTTGCATTCGCTTGTTGCACCTATGCCATCTGAAAGGAAACCAATATTCTAACGAGAGTGGGCTAGAGTGTTCTCAGAGAAAGTAAACTGTTGGGCCTTTTCTGTTGAGATCCCAAGGGGAAGGTAAATGATCTGTTATACAATAATGATAGTGAATTCTCAATGCTCTCATTTGGATGTAGCTTAGTTCCAGATTCTTGGGATTCCAGGAAGAGTCACTTTCTTTGTTGGTAAATGTTGGGGCTGGTGGCAGCTTTAGCGGCTGCGATGTATAGAATTTGTAGCAGCAAAAAGTGGAGGAGGAAAGCGTCAGAGAACATGATGGAGGATGACTTTCTGCACAATGAGGGGCACTCATGAGTGGAGTTAGTTATACATTCCAAGTTCATGTTTTCTCGTTTAAAATGGTTTATTGTTGCTAAAATGTTAAATCAACTTTTGAACCCAATAAAACATATATTAATTTTGATTTTGAGATGACTCTTAATCACTGTAATTATGGAAAAGGACTATTTCTGTTTTTGATAACGAGGATCTGAATTATCTATATTAAGAAGGTGTGTGTATATGAATTTGGGTGTAATAAGCTCATTAATTGTTTGAGAATAAATTCTCCCAAGGAATCCAACATAGCAAAACATCAGGGAACGACACCCCCATATGAACCAAGTAACTGGCCTGCTACTTCTCAGTTCGTTAGAATCATTGCGTGCAAGTGACAAATTTCATGTCCTAGAAATGTGGAATCTCAAACGTTTCAGTTAATATTTTTGCATTGGATCTAGTTGAAGAACACTGAACCTATCAGATTAGTCTTCCTATTTGAGTAGTCTTGGGGCACTTTGGTAGGGGAAACATGTCAGACAATTAGGCAAACAGAAAAATGGGAATTCAAAACCACTTTATGGATGTTAAAAGGTGAGAGGGAACTTAAACATGGAGTCTCAAGTATTGCAGTTAATATTTTGTCTCAAATTTAGCCCTAGATCATATCATTTTGGCTATCTGAAGGTTAATGGTAGAGGGTTTGGTTATATGAAGGTTGGTAGTGGAATTTAAAATGAAGCTATTAGTACTCGTGGTTTTGTTCAGGTAAATGGCATTTGTGAAACAGGTACATGGGCATGAGACAATATATACAAGCGATCATGAATTCACAATGGAAGAATTCACTTACCTTAGTTTATGAGAATCTTTGTAGATCTCCTCGCAGCAACATCAATCTTTGAAGGACTCCTTGATGGTGGAGAGCAATCACAAAGCTCCCTTACGTCCACAACTTAATGGCCACAAACTCATATATCCCCTGAGCACTCGCGATCTCTCATGTTGGTGACTCACAATTGGTTTCTGTAGGGTGCATAAATAATGGGATTGGCCAGTTTTTTTTTGACTCAACACTGGTCTTTCATTAACGAGGAAAATCTTCTCTGATTTAACGGCCTATGATGGTTGCAATCCCTTCACCGTTAAAACCATAGCCCTAAATCTCCTGGGACCAGGGCTGGCTCATGCTTGAGCCAAATTGGGTTTGGGTCAAGCCACTACACACAGACTCTTACCCATGATGCCAACGTAAGCAAAGAAAACGGGGAAAGAATTGGTTGTTGACAATTTATGAACAAAACCATTTAGTTGAATGCATGGTGATGGTATATATCAAGAAGGGCATGATTATGAGGGAGACATGGTGAGCAATTCTGAATTGGCAGGTTGACCCTCTATAGACTATACCCCCATCACCCGAGCAAACGATATCTTTGCAAACGATATCTTTATGCTTGAGAATCAATTTTTGTGCCACTGTCACCTCGGAGACCTGATATGCATAATCATCTATGACATAGTAATTTTTGAGGCCATGTGTGATTAAAATGGCCACATCGAAAACCTATGTTAAAGTGAAAGGCATATATTGAACGTTGGGTCCCTACCTATCATCTTAAGCTAGGTTAGATATGATCTCAACCGAGATTATACCTTCACTTGTTTGACTCCTTGAAGAGCATGTTACTGTCGTAACAAGTGGTATTAAAGCAAGCTTTGGTTATGATCCAAATGAGAGTTTTGGAGTGTAATATGTGGTCTGACAAAGCCGGGTTGTATACATGTGATGGAGGCGCGATGCCTATGTCGTTTGAGTTGCCCATGTAATGTAATACTGACCTCCATCTAAATGTTGGACTATGTTGCCCTCATGTGTTGTCTCCACCAGTGGGGGATTTGTTAGTCCATGTAAATCATGTGGATGCATCACATATGAAGGTAGGGGTGGCAAAATGAGCCCGACCCGAATCCGACCTTCTTAACCGGGTATGGGTAGGGGCCAATCCGTGTCAACTAGGATCCTGGTTGACCAGACCTGACCCAGATAAAATCTGGGTCGGGTATGGGTTTGGCCTGCCAACTCAGATAACCCGAATTCAACCCGGTTTACTTTCTCTTTATATAAAAATTTATATAATAACTTCAACACAGTTGTTATGGGAGTTGTGCTTATACGGTTTAAATTGTTGTCCTCTTTCAGAGGTTTTGGATTCATTTTCCTTTGCTTACAATTTTTTAGTTAATTTTATTACTTTCGTTAATAAAATGGTAAAGTTAATTATACTTCCTCGTTGTCATCAGTGCGGTTTAAGCGACGAGCTGCTGAAAATTATGCAACACTTAATAAATTGCCGGTGGCTCTTAATGAATATCCGGACATTGAAAAAGGAGCAGTTGCGTATAATTCGAATCTTAACCCGACGTGTTATAACTCGAACCCGACCCGAGAATTTTCCGTGTCACCCGAACCCGACCCGAGTTCCATCCAGGTTGGGTTAGGGTTTACCCTTGTCCGGGTTGGGTCAAATCTGACCCGACCCGAACCGGACACTACCCGATCTGTTTGCCACCCATATATGAAGGTGGATATTGTTAGATTTCATTTATGCTTAAAATAGTCCTACAGCGGAAATTTTAGTAACAGTGCAAAACATAGGTTGCAAATTGGGCATCTCTATTTATCAACTTAAGCTTTTGGGTTAGATATTCTCTCAATCAAATCATGCATTTACCCATTTGACTCCTGAGGGGCCCGATCCCGTCATAACAGAATTATGATAATTGTATAGTGTGTATGTAACGGATAACCTTTTAGAGTATGATACTACCACGTGGACAGTACCTAGAAGGAACAACCACGCACCTGCATATAAAAAGGAAGTATGGTATTATAACTATAAAATGACCACCCCTCCCCCTCCCTCTCCCACCCCCTCCCACTCCCTCCCTCCAAAAAAAAAGTTTAACAGTTACGCAGAACTAATTCAACTCATGCGTGGAAGTATTAACCCCCAAAATGCAGATAACCAGTCACCAACCTCGCCTTCTTATGAGTTGATGCATGTTAATTGTTGATGCAACTGTAATTGAGAGAGGGGCTCGCTATGTCACCTTAATGCTTCGTGAAAAGAAGCGAGCGTGTGTGGGCTGGGGTTTCCTTTTTGTTCTAAAAGAAATTTTGTGTGTTAAAACATACATCATCCTCTCGCTTCAGTTACACTCTTTCCAGGTATAGCGGAGATCTCGAAGCATGCATTAGGACCACGGAAGGATGCAACAAAGAAGCCAATATAGGAGCGCATTTCCAATAATACAAGATATTAGACCTATTTCTTAACATCCTCTAGGGCTGTTGTTCATTTATGTTTTCTCGTACCTAATATACTAATGGACGATTCATTTCGATTTGGCACAATGGTACCTTAAAAAATTACCGCTGAAACTTATGATGTCAATAGCAATTTGTAAAAGGATAAATTTACCTAAACTACTAAATACTTTGGGGCTTTTTGCTAAACATCATAACTTGAAGTTAACTATTAAATTTTCCCCCTTTATGTTAGCTTTTAAAACTTTTTAAAACTTTAATGTTGTTAAATTAAATAGTCTGAAGATAGGGTAGTATTAATAAACTTCTAAAAGTTCATGATAGTTTTGTTAAACATGAAATTTTTTTGGTAGTTTTATGCAAGGAAAGTTTTTGGCAGTTTAATTTTAAAAGTTTAGAGGGTTTTAGTGGAAATCCCCAAAGTATTTGGTAGTTTAGGTAAATTTACCCATTTGTAATACTTTAGAGATCCAAGATATAGATTTGGATGTGGTAAAATTTTTATTATTCTATATCCATTTGTCTGCAGGTCCTGGAGAGAGACAAGATAATGAACAGGTTCCAGGAAGTAACTGCACAGTTGGAGCACGCACTGAGTGAAATTTCCTTTGATAAACTTGATATATCAGATGAAGTTAGAGAACAGGTAAGAACCATTCCTTGTGCTGATATTTTTTTAAGAAATAGATTTTCTTCTTAACAGTAATTCAAAAACTTGGGTTTGAGTAGTTTTTAAGTTCTCTTCATGTTTCACTTCTTCCATAATTACAAGATGTAGACCAGTCCCCGGTTTACTTTTTTTCAACATCACCGAAGTGTATCATATCACTTTTCCAGGTTGAGCTTGTGCATGCTCAGTTCAAGAGAGCCAAGGAACGAGTTGACACGCCTGATGATGAGCTGTTTAGCGATCTTTTTTCTGCCTATAATCTTATGGATGCTAATTCAGTGGACCCAGCCATCCTAAAGAGACTGGCTGAGAAGTTACAGCTGACGACAATATCTGATCTCAAACAAGAATCGCTAGCATTGCACGAGTTGGTTGTTTCTAGCGGCGGTGTCGATCCTGGAGAAAACATCGAGAAGATGTCAATGCTATTGAAGAAGATTAAAGATTTCGTACAAACACAGAACCCTGACATGGGTACTCCAGCGAATCCTAATGTCATTTCTTCATATGAGCAGACCAAAGTCCCAGTCATTCCAGATGATTTCCGCTGCCCAATATCTCTTGAGCTGATGACAGATCCGGTTATCGTAGCCACTGGACAGGTTCTTCTACAATCTTAGATTTCTTGTCGGCATGTTCTTTTTCTTATGCCCTCTGAGGATTCCACTAATTTCTGTTGGTTCTTTTGACAGACCTATGAGCGCGGTTGCATTGAGAAATGGATAGAGTCTGGGCACGACACATGCCCAAAGACACTACAAAAACTCCCAAATACATCACTAACCCCAAACTACGTGCTGCGGAGCCTCATAGCGCAGTGGTGTGAGGCTAATGGGGTTGCTCCACCAGAGAGGCCACTATGGCCTAGTAAGCCCCCCGCAATGTGCTCTTCAGGTGAACATCCGAAAGTTGTCGAACTCATCCGCAGGCTGTCTTCACATGGACTAGAAGATCAACGGTCTGCTGCTGGTGAGCTCAGACTGCTCGCCAAGCGCAGTTCCGAGAATCGTGTCTGCATTGCAAAAGCCGGGGCTATACCTCTCCTTGTTAGCTTGCTCTCCACACCCGACCCACGCACCCAGGAGCACGCAGTCACTGCCTTGCTTAACCTTTCAATCTTGGAGGAGAACAAGGGACTTATAGTCTCCTCGGGGGCTGTTCCTGGGATAGTACATGTGCTCAAAAAAGGCAGCATGGAAGCGCGTGAGAATGCTGCTGCCACGCTCTTCAGCCTATCGGTAGTGGATGCGAACAAGGTCACCATTGGGACATCTGGGGCTATTCCAGCTCTCGCCTCCCTACTAAGCGAAGGCAGCCAGCGAGGGAAGAAGGATGCAGCAACTGCACTCTTTAACCTATGCATCTACCAGGGAAACAAGGGGAAGGCAGTGAGGGCGGGGGTCATTCCAACACTGATGAGGCTCTTGACAGAACCAGGAGGTGGAATGGTGGACGAGGCCCTGGCCATACTTGCAATATTGTCGAGCCACTCTGAGGGGAAAGCAGCAATCGGCGCTGCAGATGCCGTGCCCGTGCTGGTGGAGATTATAGGCAGTGGTTCTCCAAGAAACAGAGAAAACGCAGCCGCTGTCCTCGTTCATCTTTGCAGTGGAGAGCAGCAGCAGCAGCGTTTGGTCGAGGCGCAAGGTCTTGGAGTGATGGGCCCATTGCAGGATCTTGTAGTAAACGGTACAGATAGAGGCAGGAGGAAGGCCGAACAGCTGATTGAGCGCATAAATAGGTTCGTGGAGCAGCAGAAGCAAGCCGAGGCTGATGCCGAGGCCGAGGCTCACGCACCGTCTCAGGCAGATCAGTTGATGTTTCCATCCACAGTAGCCTTCCTTTACAGATGAGCGTTTCTGTTCCGGTTGTCTGCCTTATTTGTTGAGATGAAGAAATGTGTTGTGCAATTGAAAGGGTTGGGAGGTGGAAGGTCACCTGCCTGGCTGAACTGTAATTTATGGGTCTGTCATCGTCGTGGTTTAGTCAGTTAAAACTGATGCAAGCCACCATCAACTAGAAGGGAAATTTGGTGGGAGGGTGAAGATTGTAACGGGTGATTGGTGTAATCTACAATGTACGATGACCTGTAGTTGCATTCTCGATTTTTTACCCGAGGCCGAATGTATGTTGATAGGACTCAGGCTTGAATGCAGAATTCTCCAATGATAATGTATCCCATAGATTCTGGAAGCAGTCAGTCAATATGAACGCATGCAAATGGAAAGTTCATCCAAGTTGGTGTTGCATGTTGAAGCTTTTTCAATATACAATATAAGATTGAGCTTCAGGGCATGTAATTGTTTCTGAACTGCCATTGTGCAATGTTTTTTTGTCCATATTTGGTAGAATAGATCTGAAATTATGAATTCGTAAGTTGCTACTCCGAATGCTTGGTCCCAGCCACATCCAACTTCAACATGTAGGGATCCAAGAGGAGGAGAAGAGAAGAATAAGGAAGAAATCTGTAGATTTTGGGGAAAATAGTGATTAGCCACAAATGATGGCTAACCCTTCATATTTATATCAGTCCTCTCTTTTCTTTACACACACACCCAAAAACACACAATACTCCCCCTCAAGATGAGCAAAAGATATTTATCATGCCTATCTTGTTACAAGCATCCTCTACTCCTTTAGAGTTCAACCCCTTTGTAAGGCAATCAGCTAGTTGCTGTCCAGAAGTAATGTATGAGATCTCCAACTGTTTCTTGTCCAATCTTTCTTTAATGAAGAACCTGTCAATCTCTATGTGCTTCGTTCTATCATGTTGCACTGGGTTGTTGGCAATGTTAATTGCTGACTTGTTATCACACAACAACCGCAATGGTCCTTCTCTCAGCAGGCGTAGCTCATGTAGAAGTGATCTCAACCAGATCATCTCACAGGTACTAAGCACCATAGCACGATACTCTGCCTCTGCAGTGGAACGAGCCACCAAATCCTGCTTCTTGCTGCGCAAGAGACTAAGTTGCCCCCAACAAACACACAGTAGCCCGAGGTCGATCTCCTATCATCTAGGCAACTGGCCCAATCCGCATCACAGTAGCCTGTCACATTCATGTGACCATGACTACCAAATAATATGCCTTTTCCTGGACTATTCTTCAGATACCTCAGTATCCTGAAGACTGCCTCCATATGTCCAGTCCTAGGATCATGCATGTATCTACTTACCACACTGATAGCATAGGCAATGTCAGGTCTGGTATGGCATAAGTAGATAAGGCGTCCAACAAGTCTCTGGTACCTTTCTTTGTCTACTGGCTCCCCTGATTGTGAATGCAACCTATGATTCTGATCAATAGGAGTAACTGCTGGACGACACCCCAACATACCAGTCTCAGCCAGTAAATCCAGGGCATACTTCATCTATGAGAGAACTATACCCTTCCTGGACCTAGCAATCTCCAGTCCAAGGAAATACCCCAACTGTCCAAGGTCCTTGACCTCAAATTCTCTCGCCAACCTTACCTTCAAGTGAGAGATTCCCTCTTCATCATCTCCAGTGATAATAATATCATCAACATACACAGCCAGAAGGGTAATCCGCTGTCCTGAATGTCTATAGAATACAGTATGATCACCATTACTCTGCTTGTAGCCCATAGTGATGACTGCACGCCTGAATCTGTTGAACCATGCCCTTGGAGATTGCTTCAGCCCATACAAAGACTTGTCCAGTCTACACACGTTTCCCATCGTCTGTTGTGTGCTAAAGCCAGGTGGAACCTCCATGTATACCTCCTCCTGTAAGTCTCCATGCAAGAAGGCATTTTTTACATCCAACTGATGCAATTTCCATCCAAAATTCGCTTCACAGGATACCAGTACTCTCACAGTACTCATCTTTGCCACTGGGGCAAATGTCTCATCATAATCAATCCCATAAGTCTGACTGTAGCCCTTGGCAACCAGCCTCGCTTTGTACCTGTCCACCTTCCCTTCTGGAGTTTGCTTTATTGTGAATACCCACTTGCAGCCCACAGCTTTCTTCCCTGCTGGAAGTGAGACAAGTCTCCATGTCTTGTTCTTCTCCAGTGCTTCAAGTTCTTCGAGCATTGCTTTCTTCCACTGGGGATGTTGCTTTGCCACTCGCCAATCACTTGGTATAGAGATAGAATGTAAGGATGCAATGATAGCCCTATATACAGGTGTAAGAGAAGCATATAAGACATGATTAGCAATATCAGTCTCATATCCATACCGTACAGGAGGCCTGCCGGCATTGATACGAGGCTCCCTACGAGATGCAAGTGGAAGATCTAAACTAGAGGAAGGCAAAGAAAGGTTACCATCCGTGTTAGGAGAGGAAGGCAGTAAGGAAGTCGGGACTCGAGCAGGCGTGATAGACTGATCAATCTCGACATGTGGCTGTGGAGCTAGTGGTTCTTCAGTGGGGGAGATGTCTTCTTGTTGTTCTCCATCGCCATGACTACCCTTCTGTCTCCTGCTATATTTCTTGCCGTACAACCTGTCTTCCTCCTCTTCCACCAAGGTCCTTTCCTCCTCCCTGCTATCAGGACCAGTACCAGTAGGCCCGACAGGACACGGTATAAGTCCAACCACTACCCTCCTGTCATCAGTCTCCCCCTCTCGACCAACTCCTCCTGTGTTTGGAGAGGCACCAGTATCAAATACTGATGTAGAATATGTCAGTCCTCCATAAAAAGGCTCAGTCTCCCTGAACGTCACATCCATACTCACAAACAGCCTTCTTTCTGAGGGACTCCAACACATATAGCCTTTCTGATTTGAAGGATACCCAACAAATATGCATTTAATTGCCTGAGCATCCAGCTTCCCCACAGAAGGTCTATGATCCCTCACAAAGCATGTGCATCCAAACACTTTTGGATGAACTACAAAAGTGTTCTTTCCTATAAGAATCTCACATGGAGACTTCATACCAAGGATCCGCGAAGGCATCCTGTTGATGAGATAGGTAGCTGTCATCACTGCTTCACTCCACAATATCTTAGGTACATTCATGGTGAGCATGAGTGACCTAGTTACCTCCAACAAGTGTCTTATTTTCCTTTCAGCAACTCCGTTCTGTTGAGGCGAGTTGGGACAAGTGGTTTGATGAGTTATCCCACTCTCAGATAGATAAGATGTAAACTCCTTGTTTACATACTCTGTCCCATTATTCGTTCTCAAGACACGGATCTTGGCCTCATACACATTTCTGACACTTCTATGGAAGGCCTGAAAACACTTCAACGCTTCGCTTTTGTTTTTCATGATGTAAAGCCATGTCATCCGAGAATGACAATCTATGAAAGTGATAAACCACCTGAACCCACTTACTGAAGTCACTGGGCAGGGCCCCCAAACATCTGAGTGAATAAGATGAAATCTCTCTACACTCCTCATCCCCACACTAGGATATGATGTCCTAGTGTGTTTCCCAAATTCACATGCATCACACTTCAAATTCATTTCATTCACTCTATTCAAAATCTCAGGATACATTTTACTCAACATATCAAAAGGCAAGTGTCCCAACTGACAATGTAATAAAAGTACCTCCCTTTCCTTCTCTCCACCAACGACAGCCAATGCAGCATCCCCACTAGCTCTGTCAAGATACCACAGTCCATCATGCCTGACGCCAGTCCCAAGCCTCCTCCCAGTCTTCCTTTCCTGCAACACACAATGAGCAGAGTCAAAAGTAATGCTACAGTCGAGATCATCAACAATAGAGCCAACAGATAAAAGGTTGACTGGAAATGATGGGACGTGAAGGACTGAAGAGAGGCGTATGGAGGGAGTGCACTGAATAGTGCCAATCCCTCTAATGGGTTGGGATGTGCCATCAGCTGTCTGAACAGTTTCATGAATGGTATGTGGTTTATATATGGAAAACTGTCTATATGCACCTGACACATGACTAGATGCACCTGAGCCAATAATCCACTCTATATGATCTCTACATGAAAGGGCTAATTGGTTACCTGATCATGTGTGAGCGAAGTGGGCAAAGTTACCGAATGGCGAAGCAACATCTCTAGTCTGGTCTGCATGACTCTCCGAGCTTTCAGTAGTAGACCTGGACTGTCTCCGCTGCTCTAGATCTGACGCCTCAGCTGGCGTAGCCTCAATCATCACTGTCTCCTGTCGTCCATCAGCAGTAGCAAAGTTGGCCCGTGGGCCGCCGCGACCTCGTCCACGGCCTCCACGGCCCCAACGACCTCCTCCTCTGCCTCCTGTGCCACGTCCTCGTTCACTACCCTTCTGTGGGCAGTTAAAGCTCAGGTGCCCCTTCACCCCACAGGTGTAGCACTCTCGATCCTCGCTCACTGCTGCCACTGCCGGTACAGCCAGTGCAGCCCGAGTGACCTGAGTACCCTCATCCTTCATAACTCTCAGTCTGGTCTCCTCCTGTGCCATTGCAGCTATGGCCTCCTCCAGAGATGGGATGTAGGATAAGTGACACATACTCGCCCTCCTGACCTCAAAATCTCCATTCAGGTTCCTCAGAAAATATGTCACACGCCTACGCTCCACCCACTTCCTGTGTATCGCAGCACTCCTAGGATCATGCAGATCAATAGGGTCATAGTGGTCTAACTCTGACCACAGCCTTTTCAACTCCGCAGAGTAGGCTAGAATAGACATCTCCCCCTGCTTCAAGGTGTCGACCTTGCCCTGAACCTCCATCATAAGCATCACATTCCCTGCTCCAGAATACATTTTCTCCACCATACTCCATATCCCCGCAGCACTCTCTATGGCCTCCACCATCCCAGCAATGGGTGGAACCATCGATGTCATCAACCAAGCAGCCACCAGTGAGTTGGTGGTGCTCCAGACTTTCCAATCATCCCCATCCTTATCCACCGGTTCCTTACATGAACCCAGAACGACGCCTTCTAACCCCTTCACTTCAGGATGAGAAGCACCCTCCTGGACCAACTGAGGTAATTCTTCGTCCCTTCCAATTTCACATCATTGGGCATCAATTCCAGCTTCTGCACGGGTCGTGAAGGCGTCGATCCACTCGAGGATCCCAACTCCTTCGAAGCAAGCAGCTTCGTTATCTCTCCAATGAAGGCCTTCATGTCAGCTGAGGTAAGATTGTCCCCCATCTCTCCAGATCCGCAGATCTCTCCTTTCTCCCTTCTTAGATCCGCAGATCTACTTCTCCTCCTCCTCCTCTTCTAGGTCATACCCTAACCGTAAATCTATGGAGTCCTCTTCATGGCTCTACCATAGATCTAGGGTTAGGGTTTTTTTGGGGTTCTCTTTTGTGGCTAGTTAGGGCTTTGTGGCGGCTAGAAGAGGACGTGCAAGGGAATATAAGAGAGGAGGATCAGCAGCGACAGCGGCAGCGGAGCGGCGGCGCGCGCAGCAGCAGGCGGCGGCGGCGCGCGCAGCAGCAGGCGGAGGCGCGGCGTGCGTGGGCGGCGGCTGCGCGGCGGCTGCGCGTGCGGGCTAGGGTTAGGGTTTTAGGGTTTTAGGGCTAGGGTTTTAGGGTTTTTTTGCTCTGATACCATGTAGATTTTGGGGAAAATAGTGATTAGCCACAAATGATGGCTAACCCTTCATATTTATATCAGTCCTCTCTTTTCTTTACACACACACCCAATAACACACAATAAAATCAATGTTTTTGGCTCAATGAGAGGTTGTTTGCTCAAACTTGTTTAAGAATTTGTTCCATGGTTCAGTTTGTATCACATACCTGGTTCATACACTTGCCCAATTTGATTCTCTTCATGCAAGCAGATGAAAAAGGTCATCAAAATAATTTAAGTTCAATGTCACTCCCCTTCTGATGAACTTTTGGCATACATCAAAGAAGTGCTTAGATCAATGAACTTTTATGAGATGCACAATCTCAGGAGGACAAGATAATTTGCAGTAGGTGAGCTAAGCTATACTATCTCACCTATCAAATAGAAATCCGAAATAGAAAAAATAACTTCTATAGATAGCCAATCTTTTGGCTACACATTGCAAGGATAAAAATGCTGTAAACGTTGTAAATTTTTGTGTGTTTAGATGGTTAACATGCAATAATAGAGCACATCTGCACTGTGCAAGATTTCTACTCAGTGCATGTATTGTCTGATTCAAAGCGAGAGAATCTGCACTGTGCAAGCATAGTATTAGTAGTAGGCAGAACAAAGATTTGGAATCCCAGTCACTGGAGTGCACTCGTGCCTAGGCCATCTCCTGTTGCCAAACCCCACACAGCCTGAACACAGCCATGATTTCACCCCAGCCTTCGCCCAACATCATCTCTTAGCTGTCCAATTCTCATTTGCTTCATCATTCTGGCCCACAAAACTTGCCTCCTCGCTTTCTCAGTCATCTCTCTCACCCTCCCTCTCTGTGCATGCATTGCATTGAACTCTCTTCATGGGATAGCAAAAGGCAAATCCTGGACGCCAAGGCACCGTAAAACACACTCATGACTCATGAGGGGGGACGGGACCCACGCCAAAGCACTGATAATGCCCTTGATAAATACGTTGAAACTCGAAAAAGGACAAAAAAAAACCAAGGTGATAAGATCCATGGATATGTGGTGCAAGGGAATTGAAATTTGAAGATCAATATGCGCTTCTACTTTAAGCGGTGGAAAGATTTGGGAATGAATAGTGGAAACTAGCAAGCAGGATACAACGTGCTAATGTGCTTCTTTCTTCTCTTTTTGTTGCGGACTCAAAAAAGAGGTAGGTTCTGATAAAAGAATGTAATTCCTTCAGGCATATTTATATCTACAGACATGTTGACTGATTGGATGATCAATCCAAGTCTCTTGGAAAGAGGAGAAACACTTGTATCATGCTAGGATTCACATGAAATTATGGCACTTCTCATCTATTTTCTGATATAATCCCTTATGCTGATCTAATCCCAAATTATGTTGGACGAAAGTCAACAGGTTGGCAATAATATTTTGAGACGAATTTTCTGCACACAAACACACGTGTATGTATGTATGTATATTGTTAAGATAATTATGAGTTACTCTAGTAAATTATATTGTCTCCTAGGTCATTGTGTCATGACTCTTGTGTTCTTTTGTGACTCTTGGGTTTTAAATGTTGTCTCTTGGGTTATAGTGTATGTGCCTCTTATGCCTCTATGCCTAACAAATGAGTCATGTAATATAAATGTGTGGTCTTCTCTTGTAACTATTATTATCATGAAATACAAATCATTTTTCCTTTCATCCACTTTTGCATATATGTATGTACTAGTCATAACCTGTGCCCGCGGGCACGGTTCACTTAAGATTTCACCCCGCGAAATCTTTGTTTTCCAAAAAATTATTTCCAAAGCCAAAATTAAAAAGAACAATAAATTCACACGTAAAAATATTTAGCTGCACAGGCGTCTTCGACGCGCAACAACAAATTCAGCGCAGCCGCCTTCGACCTGGAACAACAAATTCGGCATGGGTTCGACGCAGAACAACAAATTAGCGTAGAACAACAAATTCGACGCGGACGCCTTCGGTGCGGAACTACAAATTAGCGTAGAACAACAAATTCGACGCGGACGCCTTCGGCGCGGAACAACAAATTACCGTAAAAAGATTTAGCAAGCGCCTTCGGCGCATAAGGATGATTTGAATAGGCAACATATAATCCATTGATAATATAATCTTTCCTTATTTTTGTTATAAATATTGTAAATTAATTCACATAAATGCATATCTGTTCAACTTCCAAGACCTCTTAAATTCAAAGATCTCGAATTTCACAAAATTAAATGAAGATTTATTTCTCTAAAAAGTTCCCCTCAAAATATAAAAGTTTTCCCTCCCAAAATTTTCACAAACTCTCATCACAAACGTTGATTTTCCAAGATTAAATCTCAACCATCATTCTATCAACTTGTTTGTCCTAGTCAGCTTATCCTAGTCAGCCTTAGGATTCAAAAACAGTTGTCAAATGTAATATAGATGTATGTATGTGTCTATTCTATAAAATATGAAATTACACCATTGACATTGTTTACTGGGACAAAAGTGTTTATCCCATGTGGCACCCTTTGTCCCATGTAGCAAATGGAGATGTGTGTGCCACATCAACCCCCCCTGTAATACCCTGAGTAGCTACTGCACAAGTACTAGAGGGGGGGGGGAGGTGAATAGTACTTTAAAATAATCAAGAGAGTTATTTCTAATTATTGTGCAAACATACAAACAACAATGCGGAATAGACTACGAACAACAAGAATGGACAACGCAAACAAATGATGTGACGGGTTCGGATCCACCCAAGTCTCTCCGACTTGTTCCCGGTGATCCTACGTCCCAACCACCCAGATCCCCTCCGGATACTTGAGTTAGAAACCACTAACCCAAGATTTAGCACTATGAAATTCTTGTGAAAAACCTTCACAAGACCAAATCATACACAATATAAATGTGACTCCCACAACCCGGGATCACAACCTCTCTCACAACCGAGTGACACAATTGCAATATCGATTGAAATGAAATAATGAAACACTTACCACAAAATCCTATGCCTTGAGTAAATCTTACCAAATTAGGGCACAGATGGATTATTGTGGAAGAAGATGTCACCAAACCCTAGCTCCGGGAAGTTGACCAGCAATGGAAGCCTAGGGTGGAGTTGGTGACTTGGATTCAAAGCCCTTGGCTTGAATGGCTCACAATGGAGAGAATCTCTCTTGAGGAATTTTGCTCAAAGAGTGAAGGAGAGATTCTTGGTGAGAAGAGAGAGCTTAGAAATAGCTTGAGAAAACTCTTCTCTTAGATCTGAAATAACTTGGATAATGGACCTCTAACCTTGCCTCAAACGAATCAGGTTTGTATTTATAGAGGCAAGAAAAATCGTGCTCAAAAGATTCCCAACGGTCATATTTCTGAAGCAGTTAGTCGGTCTAAGAAGGATCACTGACCGACTAGTTTCTCAACTAGTCGGTCGGTGATTCAACATGAACCGACTAACAGGAGAACAGCCAAAAGAGAAGTTCAGACAATGATGAACTAGTCGGTCTAAGAAGACTTGCCAACCGACTAGTTTCACAACTAGTCGGTCGGTGAGTGAACTTTGACCGACTAACAGATGAAAACAAAGAGGCTGAATTCAAATACAGCTAGTCGGTTTAAGAGCAACTTCCAACCGACTAGTTTCTCAACTAGTCGGTCGGTCGTTGAGCTTTGACCGACTAACTGTAAACAGTAAGTTAGGCTGAACAGAGGCAATGATAACTAGTCGGTCTGAGAAGGATCCCTAACCGACTAGATCGTCATCTAGTCGATCGGTGAACCTTCTTTGACCGACTAATTGATCAACAGTGCCAGGCTGAATTGAGCAAGGACATCTAGTCGGTTCAAGAGGAATTGCCGACCGACTAGATCGTCATCTAGTCGGTTGGTTCTTCTACTTGAACCAACTAAGATGCACAAGAAGCCGAGGGAAGAAGCGATAGGCTTCGGGAAAGATTCTAATGGCTTCTATGATAATCCTAGCTCTAAGATATGAGCGAAATGAAGATTATAATGTAAGTCCTACTCAAGGCTTAACATTCTATTCTATGAAGCTAGAAGACATTAAATTAAACATGACGAACCGTCTTCAACGCTTCAATCTTCACTCTTGACTTCAATAATGGTCCTTGAGCTTCAACGAAGCTTCAGGCACACGATCACGCGTATTGAGAAGTCTTGAGACGTCGCTTTTGATGTACGTATTCTTTTGGCGACGATCTACATAACTGCGCTCACAAACAGTTAGTTGACAATATTTATGTTTGCTCATCATCAAAACCAAATCCGGGGAATTAATACTCAACATTCTCCCCCTTTTTGGTGATGACAAACCAACATAAATAATAAGCAATAATAATGATTCAATTGAAATTTACTTACTCCCCCTGCATTGATGACACGTTAGTCTCGTATTAAATATTAATCATACGCATCAAGTAGATGAAAAAGATATGAAATATGAACCAATTATTGACATATAGGATCTAAATCTATTTTTATATCTTCACTCCTCCTGAATCTAACATATCAAATTAGATTCATGGTAAATTGCTTTGAATTATTAATTAGCACATCGTCATTATTAATTCTCTCACCCTTTGGCATAAGCAAAAAGAGCGGGAGGAGATCAACGACAAATACAATGGCTAAAAATAAAAGCACGAGCGTCGAAGAATACGACCACGGTCCAAATGACACCAATGTAAAATACCGAAGAAACTCAAAGCATGCCAACGTGACCGTAGTCGAAAATCGAAAAACGAAATCATCAAACCATAGGCGAAAATCGAAAAACGAAATCATCAAACCATAGGTGAAAATCGAAAAACGAAATCATCAAACCATAGGTGAAAATCGAAAAGCGAAATCATCAAAACTCAAATCAATTTCACTTATTGAGTTATGGAACATACTCTCCAATATCAACATTCTTAGTTAAATAGAGTGCATGGATAACAATTCTATGTTTTCATAAAAGTAAATCTATTTAACCAAAATAATCGTCGAGCGACGAAGTCAATATCAGAGACAAAAATCCAATGTGCACAAGAAAATGATGCACACATCATTCAAAATTGTTATGCCAAAATAGAGATAGAAACTTCATACAACTTATGGCATACACAATTCTAGAACTAGCATGCATTCCAAAAGAGATACTCACAAAATGAGTCAATAAAAAACATGGAATGCCATGAGCATACGAAAGATAAGCATTATAACATAAGCTCAAAACTAGCATCAAGATATGCTTGAGATAGTCTAAAACATAAAGAGACATCTACATGCATTCTACACACATGGATACCAATGTAAATAGTCTAACAATGCATGCATTCAACACACATTGATATCAAATGTATATCAAATGTATATCAAATGTAAGAATAGTAAGAATATACTTACAATCATTAAGCTGCCCCTACTTTGGTGCATCCCTTAAGCATCATCAACTCCATATGAATGAAAATCATTTGCAAATCGAGGAGTTGGTAGGGTTGGTATCCCACGGTGGATTGAACCTAGAAAACACAATTCTTGGAGCTAAATATTGATTTGTTGCTCCTTCTCTTACTCTTGAGTACCTGAAGATAAAAATATCCAACCATGGTACCCAAGGACATTGGGTCCTAAGAGATTAGACCTTTGGAAGCCAAGTCCAATTGGACTTAGACTTCCCAACGAAATCATCATTATGCACGACATTCATAAAATAGGAATTCATGTAAGCTTGTTTTTCATGCATGCTTGTGTCCTTCGGACTCAAAATAGTGAAGATTTTGGGAGCCCTATTCCTATTGGGAGCATGCATACGTTGTTAATTTATATGTGATGCATGTCGTGGATAGGCATAAGATACATGATGAAATGGTGCATGGTGATAATCATTCACATAGTCATGAGGATGAGCATATGCATGTGGAGAAACACGTGCATGAGTGTGTCTCACATGGTGTGCACGTGCTCGTGGATGCGGAGCATAGAAATCATCATACGTGCGAACATGTGGGGTATGATGTGTGTTCCTACGTGGCATGGTATACATGAAAGCATGACCCTTCTTTGGAGGTCCACCCAAAGTGGGTTTCTTTCCAAATGGGGGTGTGTACCTAGCGGAAGTACCATTGGTAGATGAACTACACATGGGGTGTTTACTCCCACTAGTTGAGGCATCAGACGTTGGCCTAACAAAGGTGGCGGACGATTTGGATGAATCTCCCATCTTATACCCCAAACCAATGTGATGATTGGCCGGAAGTAAGTCATTTAGGATATTATCCAAATGGCACTTACCTTTATTGAATTCATTGATTCGGCCTAATGTGCACTCATACTTCTCGGTGAGAGAATGCATATAAGCATCCAAGGTGGACACTTGCGATGCGAGTGTACAAACACGTGACTTAAGATTCTTATTCTCAATACTCAAAGTTGAGTTTTGAGACGTCAAATCCTCTATCACATGTTCATTCGAATCCTCAACATGAACATGCTCAAGTTGAGATTTGAGATTTACAATCTCATTTCTCAACCCTTCAACAACGGTGTCGTTGTTGACGATGATAGGCTTAGGCGAGATTTGAAGACTAGTTAGCTCATTTTTAGTCTTAATAAATCTATTAGCCAATTTAGAAAACTTATACCAAAGTTGTTCGTTGGCTAATCTAAGTTCATCAATAGTTACCTCTTCGCCTTCATCCTCGCTTCCATCCTCGCTTTCATCTTCGCTTTCATCGGAGGAGGTCTCTTGATCACGTTCCTCTTTTCCCATGAAGCACGTGTGTGCTTTCTCCGCTTTTTCATCATCCGACTCTCCACTTGAGGAGTCCTCGTCGGAGTCGGTGAATGTGCCGACAAGTCCTTTCTTGTACTTTCTCGACTTGTCGTACTTGGATGCCTTCCACTTCTCCTTGTGTTTGTTTAAAGGACAATCCGGCTTGATGTGTCCTGGCTTGTTGCATTTATAACACACGGGAGTAGAAGCATTAGTCGAACTAACTTTAGATTTATTTCTAAAGTTACCTTTTCGGAAGAATCGGTCGAGCTCCTTTGCCATGCGGGCAATGGTTTCTACGTCCAACTCGTCTTCCGATTCTTCATCATCGGTAGATGGAGCGGCCTTGTATGCAATCGCCTTTTTCTTTGGCTCGTCTTGATTAAGTACGCCTTCATCTTTTCCTTCATCTTGATCTTACTTTCCTTGCGTACCTTATAAGACAACAAGGTACCCATTAATTGTACAACAATGTACTTATTCATATCGTTACCTTCCTCGATGGCGAAGGTACGCTTTTCCCAACAAGAAGGGAGTCCGTCAATAATTTTTGCGACTTTCTCCTTTTGGGTGTAGATCTTCCCAAGAGCTTCCAATTAGTTGGATATGTCCACGAAGCGAGCATAGTAGTCCTTCATATAGTTTCACCCTGTTCCATGTGAAACAACTCAAATTCCTTGTTAGCGACAACGAGTTTAGAATCTTTTACCGTACTCGTTCCTTCGTGCAAGATGAGAAGTTGGTTCCATACTTGATATGCACTCTTACATGTGCATATCTTGTTGAAATCTTCGGGCTCCAACGCACATTGCAAGGCATTCATGGCCTTGGCATTGCTTACCTCCGTGGCGACCTCTGCGGTAGTCCACTTCGCGAAATCTTCTTCGGGCTCGATATACTCCGTCAATGTGGCTCTCCATAGTGAAGCGCTCCGGAGGAAGGTTTCCATCCGACATTTCCAGTACCCATAGTTGGTACCGTTGAAGTGAGGAGGCCTGACGGAGGATTGTCCTTCCATAACGGAAGAAGATCCTTCACGATTCTTGAAGACATGGTAGTCGTTGTTTTTCATAGCTTTGACCTTGGCTCTGATACCAATTGTAATGCCCTGAGTAGCTACTGCACAAGTACTAGAGGGGGGTGAATAGTACTTTAAAATAATCAAGAGAGTTATTTCTAATTATTGTGCAAACATACAAACAACAATGCGGAATAGACTACGAACAACAAGAATGGAAAACGCAAACAAATGATGTAACGGGTTCGGATCCACCCAAGTCTCTCCGACTTGTTCCCGGTGATCCTACGTCCCAACCACCCAGATTCCCTCCGGATACTTGAGTTAGAAACCACTAACCCAAGATTTAGCACTATGAAATTCTTGTGAAAAACCTTCACAAGACCAAATCATACACAATATAAATGTGACTCCCACAACCCAGGATCACAACCTCTCTCACAACCGAGAGACACAATTGCAATATCGATTGAAATGAAATAATGAAACACTTACCACAAAATCCTATGCCTTGAGTAAATCTTACCAAATTAGGGCAAAGATGGATTATTGTGGAAGAAGATGTCACCAAACCCTAGCTCCGAGAAGTTGACCAGCAATGGAAGCCTAGGGTGGAGTTGGTGACTTGGATTCAAAGCCCTTGGCTTGAATGGCTCACAATGGAGAGAATCTCTCTTGAGGAATTTTGCTCAAAGAGTGAAGGAGAGATTCTTGGTGAGAAGAGAGAGCTTAGAAATAGCTTGAGAAAACTCTTCTCTTAGATCTGAAATAACTTGGATAATGGACCTCTAACCTTGCCTCAAACGAATCAGGTTTGTATTTATAGAGGCAAGAAAAATCGTGCTCAAAAGATTCCCAACGGTCATATTTCTGAAGCAGTTAGTCGGTCTAAGAAGGATCACTGACCGACTAGTTTCTCAACTAGTCGGTCGGTGATTCAACATGAACCGACTAACATGAGAACATCCAAAAGAGAAGTTCAGACAATGATGAACTAGTCGGTTTAAGAAGACTTGCCAACCGACTAGTTTCACAACTAGTCGGTCGGTGAGTGAACTTTGACCGACTAACAGATGAAAACAAAGAGGCTAAATTCAAATACAGCTAGTCGGTTTAAGAGCAACTTACAACCGACTAGTTTCTCAACTAGCCGGTCGGTCGTTGAGCTTTGACCGACTAACTGTAAACAGTAAGTTAGGCTGAACAGAGGCAATGATAACTAGTCGGTCTGAGAAGGATTCCTAACCGACTAGATCGTCATCTAGTTGGTCGGTGAACCTTCTTTGACCGACTAATTGATCAACATTGCCAGGCTGAATTGAGCAATCTAGTCGGTTCAAGAGGAATTGCCGACCGACTAGATCGTCATCTAGTCGGTTGGTTCTTCTACTTGAACCAACTAAGATGCACAAGAAGCCGATGGAAGAAGCGATAGGATTCGGGAAAGATTCTAATGGCTTCTATGATAATCCTAGCTCTAAGATATGAGCGAAATGAAGATTATAATGTAAGTCCTACTCAAGGCTTAACATTCTATTCTATGAAGCTAGAAGACATTAAATTAAACATGACAAACCGTCTTCAACGCTTCAATCTTCACTTTTGACTTCAATAATGGTCCTTGAGCTTCAACGAAGCTTCAGGCACACGATCACGCGTATTGAGAAGTCTTGAGACGTCGCTTTTGATGTACGTATTCTTTTGGTGACGATCTCCATAACTGCGCTAACAAACAGTTCGTTCACAATATTTATGTTTGCTCATCATCAAAACCAAATCCGGGGAATCAATACTCAACACCCCCAACGTGGGAGTGCCACCTCATCTCCAAAAGAAAAAAACACACAATAATGCCCAATGTTTACATGTTGGACATTATCTTTTCATGAATCCAAAGATAACCCCCCCCCAAAAAAAAAACTCACTCTTCCCCATATTTACGGGTTTTCATTGGGCATTTTCCGTTTTGCCCCCACATTTTTTGCACTTTAACCCTCCCTTTTTACCCCTCTATTACACATTTGACAACTTTGGCCTAGGTTGAGGGGTGATCTCATACGATATATATCCCATGTGGCATCATTTGTCTCAAAGGGAGATTGGTGCCACATCAACCACCCACATGGGTGTACCACCTCTCACCTCCCAAAGAAAAAGCCGACCCCACAAGGCCAGCTATATACATGTTTTTTATTGCCCTTTCATGAATCCAAAGAGCACCCTCAAAAATCCTCACTCTTCTCCGTATTTATGGGTTTGCCATTGAGATATTTTTCACTTTGCTCCCTCCTATCTTTTTTGCACTTTAACCCCTACTTTTTTCCCTTTAACACCTAAACGATACCACACACACACCCATACTTCTCTATCATTTGCCGATATACGCAAGGCTCGCTTCATGTGTGTGTGTTTTCTCTTAGGTCAAAGTGCACTATGTGCATATACGATAAGGCACAGAATTTTTGCACCAGATCACGTTGTAAAAAATTTTCTTTAATTTTTTTTTCAAATTTTTTTGTCAGCACAAATGCAAATGGACATGTGTCTGTCAGAACAAAAAATTTCATAATCGGTTCACCCATTAATTTTCTTGGTGTATATAAATGTATGGATTAAACATTAAAAATAAATTTGGAAAAAATTCAAAGAAAAGAAAAAAGTTTGAGAGCCAATACCTGGAGCATATGCTTATGGTTCCTGCAACATCTACAAATTTAGGATAAAAACAAAGAATTTGAAAGTAATTTGAAAGCCAGCGGTAATTTTTCTCCGTATGTTTACTCTCCAACATTTGTAACAATCTAGGGTTTACCTTGACACTAAATGCCATAAATTTTAATCCAAGTTGATTAAAGAAGTAGTGATCTCTTTAACTGTACGTAAATATAAAATTAGACCAAACCAGTGTAAATACTGTTATTTAGTGTATTATTCTTTTTTGATTTGCATTTTTGCTTATATATGGTTAAGGATTCTGTGTAGAAATTGCATTGGTTTTGATGGTTAATGATTTTTCGTTTTTCACAAGGTGATCATCTATCATCTACTCGAAAATTAAGAATTCAACCAACCTCCTCCATGTGCGTGCTCATGTTTGTTAAAGTAATCAACAGTAGACCAAGTGAGCTTCCCTGGAACTGCGCATCGAAAGATGATTGAAACCTCATTTCATTCTGCCTCGTAATAGCAAAACTTGCCCTGGTACATGGATTGCTAGCAGTGGGAATCCTTGCTTTAATTACCACTCCGCAATCCAAGCCCCCAAACTATTCTAGAAGCTAGCTAAGCAAATCTTGGTCTAATTTTTATCTCGGTAATTAAGTATTTAAGTGAGGTATAGATCACACAATACGATTATGTCCATGATTGAGCTCATGTGATGCAACGTGAGAGCGAAAGAGTTGTTTAGAGAGAGAGAG
Source organism: Scilla litardierei (assembly GCA_030789695.1). NCBI lineage: Eukaryota > Viridiplantae > Streptophyta > Magnoliopsida > Asparagales > Asparagaceae > Scilla > Scilla litardierei. Next base: position 155,246,752 of record CM061140.1, on the reverse strand, counting down.
AGAGAGAGAGAGAGAGAGAGCATGCAGCATGCAGCATTATCTTTAGGAGTTGGCCTCCTTCGATCTACTTTGCATTTGCATTTGCATTTGCATGCTGAAACGGGGGACAAACAAAAGACCCATTCGCTTTGTTTTGGATCTGCACGGCCCTCCTCACTCTTAATTTCTTCTCTCTCTTCTTGTACTAACAACGCCCTTCCATTTTCTCCCTCTTTCTCTCTCCTCTTCTTTCCCCCTCTTTTAACTGACCCATCTCTCACTCCCCTAGATCTCATGCTCTCATTTCTCCTACCATCATCATCATCATCATCTACAGTCTCTGACGAGAAAAAAACCATTGAAGCCATTCTCCTCTCTCTTTTTTTATCCGCTTTCTCTTTTCATTTCTTGCTTTATTCTCTCTCATTCACTCTATTAATGAGCAGACTGCATTGGTACTTGAGAAAGCAGCGGAGAGGCCAGATTCCCCTGAATCGTGGCCTACTATAGATATTACCAATACGATTGAATAAATAATTTTTTCAAGGTTTTCAGCTTTAATTTGTATGTAGTACATCTTTTAATTATTTCTCTCCCGCCTTTTTCGCTTTCTTTGTTTCTGTGCATGCTTGTTTGTTTACATTGGTTGGCCTACGGTCTTAGGTTATTGTTCTAACTAATATCAGAGTTCTTGTTCATTGGGTTTTAGACTTGTCTTTTGAACGGCCACAGAAAGAATTAGGCGCACACTGATGATGTCCAGAATCTCTACGATTAGAGAGAGAGAGAGAGAGAGAGAGAGAGATTAAAAAGGGGTTATAAACAGTAGTTACAAATCAAATCCAACAACATTCTGCTGACTGAAAAAAAAAGTGCGTTTGTCTCTTTGTCTCTTGAGAGCTTATAATAGTGGGCAGTGCGTCTAGCCATGTAGACTGTAGGCACCTATCTATGAGTTCATCTTGTGAAAGTTTGTATGAGCGCTAATGAAGACAATGTGGTACAAGATTTACTTGAACAAAATGCAATCAATGTGATAAAGTAATAAATAAAGGTGTCAACAAAATACAATGTGAACAAAATAGCAATTTATTTCATATGGCATCCTTTATATCCCTTTCTCCGCCTGCACTTCCCCTTCTCGTTCCTCTTGCCAAGGTGTCAACAAAGTGTAATGTAGACATCAAAATATAATAAACATCATGAAACCCCCACATTAATATTCTCCCAACGTTCTAAGACTAGTCCATGTTACATGTCTTTAAAAGAGGAATCTTGCATAACTTCAAGGTTAAGCAATCGTGAGTACGTGTCACGGCGCTCCGTATAATATCCAGTGCATAAAATGGGCATTGCCGAAATTTCTTTTAGGTGCCTGCTACTTTTAGGACTTCCTCCTTTGGAATTTAAATAGAATATGTTTTAGCATATAAAAAGTACCTTTATACAAATTTAATATGGATATATGCTATCAGCACAAGAAATTTGCACGGCACACCCGCTTGTCGTTTTTTTGAATTTTTTTAAAAATAAAGTTGATGTACACATTTTAAAACCATACAATCCCAAATATAGGTGAACCCTAGGGATATTTGACACTCGATCCACCGTTTGTAAAAAGTTTTATTGTCATGAAACGAGTTGAATTTGAAAAGGGTAGATAGATGGTCAAATAGCGTTGGATTCACTTAATTTTTGGATTGATGATCATCCATGATGTGTAAAATTTAAAATAAAATAAAATGAAGTATATGTGCATCTGCGCGGGAAATTTTTCCGCACCGGCAACATACGTATTATTCGTGTGTGTGTGTGAAGGTAGATGGGCATTCAGTGTAGGAAATTTTCTAAACCGTTCATAAAAAACATCACAGTTCATTTAATTTTTTCAAAAAAAATTTAGTTCTAATATCCAAAACCCCAAATATGGATGAATCTTATGGGGATTTGAACTTTGATCGGTGCGTTACAAAAAGTTTTATTGTTTTGAACATGTTGAACTTGTAACAATCAGATCGAGGGTCAAATAGCATTGGATTAACTCTATTTTTGGTATGGTCATCATCCATGATATGTATATCAAGATGAACCGTGTTGATTATTTAAAAAATTTGGAAATTAAAGTTTTGTAGCGACATCGTAGGAAATTTCCTACACCAAATGTTCATATCTCTTTTTTCACACACACACACACTGTGTGTGTGTGTGTGAGATAATTGCTTTTTTGGCAGCCAATGAGATGCCGTCACGTCAGCATACATGACTCAAGTTGGTCAAGTGCCATCTTTTTGACATGACACACACACACAGAGGGGAGAGAGGGGGGAGAGGGGGGAGAGAGAGAGAGAGAGAGAGAGAGAGAGAGAGAGAGAGAGAGAGAGAGAGAGAGAGAGAGAATTATATGACATAGAATCTAAGTCTTATATGCGACCACCAAAACTCTCACCATCACTATTTTTTTCGAAGGATCAGAACCATTCATTTTGATTTTCATCTTCTAAAACCCCAAAAACACTGAATATCAAATGAATCCAACGGGTGTTGCCATTTCAATCATCCATCTATCACAAAAGTTCTATTCATGCAAAACTGTAAAATTTGCAATGGGTATATGAACGTGCAAAATCTCTTGGATTCATCCCATATTGGGTGTTTTATGGTTTTAAAATATTTAAATCAAGATGAACGGTCCTGATCTTTCAAAAAATAGCAAAATATGGAGTTTTGGAGGTGTATATGAGGCATAGCCTTATATGTCATATGATATCCATTATTCACACACACACATACATATATACTTGCATATATCTATTATATGAAACACAACTGTTTTTGAATCCTAGGACTGACTGGGACAAGTCCCGGTCATCAACAAGATCATGATACATCCACATCCTTTGCATCCGAGGGTCAAGATTTAATTCAAAAAATTGGGGGAACTTGAACTTGAATGTGAGCATTGAAATTTGGTCCAGCTTTAAAATTTGGTCCAACTTGAATGTTCATAAGTCTAACTGCTCCGTTCATAGAAATTTACAACTGAACTTATTTAAGTTGAAAGTTGCAGCTCAGCAAAGACCCCAGATTTATTTTGGCTCCAAGAGCTTTCGATACATGACACGACAGTATCTTATTAATAGAAACATATTTGGGCGAACACAATTTTTAATTTAAAGTATCATCATTTCAAACTGTTAATTAACGTTATAGACAATACAATATACAATGAAAATCACTCCATGATATTTTTCGACAGCATTATAGAGTTAACATGAAATAAATGAAAATAAATCTCTATTTTGATTTAACAAAACTAGTACCAATGCCATGCTTTTTCTTTGTTCTAACTCGAACACGGATTCATTCTTTTCGTCGAAAGATTCAAGGAAAAAATACATAATTTCGGAAGGCGCACCGCTAAATTTTTTTACGCTAATTTGTTGTTCCGCGCTGAAGGTGCCATTGCGGAACTTGTTGTTCTACGCTAATTTGTTGTTCCGCGTCGAAGGTGCTAGTGCCGAACTTGTTGTTCTACGCTAATTTGTTGGTCCGCACCAAATGCGCCCGCGTCGAATTTGTTGTTCCGCGCCGAAGGCACCCATACCGCTAAATATTTTTATGCTAATTTGTTCTTTTAAATTTTAATAAGTTTATTGGTGAACAAAGATTTCACAGGGAAAAATCTTAAATGAACCGTGCCCGCAGAGGTTTTAACGCTAATTTGTTGTTCATCGTCGAATTTGTTGTTCCACGCCGAATGTGCCCGTGCCGTATTTGTTGTTCCTTGCCGAAGGCGAAGGCATCCGTGCCGCTAAATTTTTTTACGCCAATTTATTGTTCTTTTAAAGTTTATTAATTTTTTGGTGAACAAAGATTTCACGGGGAAACTCTTAAATGAACCGTGCTCGCGTGCATTTTTTTGTGAGCAAAGATTTCACGGGGGAAAATCTTAAATGAACCGTGCCCAGGTTCATGACTAGTAATTTATTAAACAAAAGGTGGCAAGTTGATTGGGACAAAGGATTGTCCATTGTTGTGCTATATAGGATATATGGGGCCCCTTGGGTTTTTGTTTTGGGGTGTGATAGCGGAGAACCCAAACAATGACCCTTGCTGTTTCCCTTAATTTCATTCATGCCATCCCTTTTTCATAAAACCAAAGAAGCCACTTCCTTTCCAAACTATTTACATGTTAGCCATTGGGCCTTTCCCATTTGGTACCCCCACATGCTTTTCACCGTTGGACCCCTGCTTTTCACCCTTTTACCTCCGACGATACCGCCACACACACCCACTCAATTCTCTCGCTTTTGTCAGTTGTGAGCGTTCACCGCATTCTTTGTTTGGCCGTGCACTCTGTGCACGGGTTATTTCTAGTATACATCTATATTACAATTGAGGGATGATTTTGAAATTAGCATATGTGGCAGTGTCATGTCAAGTTTGGGGGGGAGTTCTTGGATTGGAGGGAAATTTGTTGGGAGAACACAAAAGCTTTTCTTTTTTGAGCTTTTTGGGCGTGCGTTTCAATTACTCCCTCATGCAACAGTAAGCGAGGCCCACCAACACATCCTGTTTCAATTAACCCCTCAAGCTTCATCCATGCGTGTGTTTCAATTAAGCGGGGCCCACCAACACAACAGCTACACGTTGCAGGGACCAGCCGATGGGTTACCCAAGCTGCACCCATCTGATTACGGGGCCCATTGTTTTGTTCGGCTGAAACCCACCTCTTCACTCACACTTACTTTGCTCTGCATTTGGCCCCACTAAAAAATACCCACTTGATAAAACTAATTGACGCATGGTCCAATTCACATGGGAGAATGTGGCTTAACTGGAATTTTTATTGAAGGTTGCCAGCTCATTCATCCACATCAAAAAGATTTGCCCAATCAGAACGAACCACTATCTTCTGTTAAAATCCATTAGATCATTTTCGTTTCATATTACCAAAGTCCCATCTCTCTTCTCCCAAAATCCCTTCTCAAGTTCTCAGTCCCCATGGCAACCACTGTCGAGAAAACCCCAATAGAGATAAATCGACGGCTGCCAAGAAGCCGAAGGCGAAGCCCAAGGAGAAGTCGTGAATGCCGAGAAGACTCCCGCCGGTAAGAAGGCCAACGTTGAGAAGCGACTGCCATCTCCAGATAACCCAACATAGTTTTGTTTCGCTGATTATGCGTCTAAATTGAGAAAAAGTCTGCAACTTTCCTCTATTGTATCTATGCTGCTCTTCTTTGAAATAAGAATGCTTCCGTTATTTTCTTTTGTTTTTTCATCCATTTTTCGATTTGGGACCTGGGTTTTGTTTTGGGGTGCACAATTAGTTAAATTAGAGTGTTGTAAACTTGACGGCTACGGAACCCCGTAGCCCTGTATTTATAGTAATAGGGTTACATAATGGGTGGATACCCAATACACAGATAGGCCTCCAAAAGCCCGTTTATAACACTTCCCCTTATCCATCCATTGTTGTAAGCCGTGTATGAGCGCTTCAGGGTTCATAGAACTTATGTGACTGTAGGGGTATGGATACTTCTGGATCCTAAGTTAAGAGTTCGTGCCTCGTCAAAACCTTTGCCATGGAAAACCCAATGGGAAAAACCAATGGCTAAGGGAAAAGAGTACAAGTCTCTATAACTTCCCCTGACGATGGATATCATCAGAGGTGGATACTTCTGGATCCTAAGTTAGAGGTAACTGCCTCGTTAAAACCTTTAGCTATGGAAAACCCAGTGGAAAAAACAAATATCCAAGGAAAAAGAGTACAGTTTTTCATAACTTCCCCTGATTAGTGGAAGTATTTAGGGGGAGGATACTTCTGGATCCAGAGTCAATGAGGTTGCCTCGTTAAAACCTTTAGCTATGGAAAACCCAGTGGGAAAAACCAATAGCCAAGGGAAAAGAGTATAACACTACATTTGACTCCCCTTGATCTGTACAAGCTGCAGGCTTGCAGATCTCCTAGGCAACTATACATCAATCTTTTACGGTGTTCCGATAATACGTACAAAATACAAAGCATCGCTCATCTATACAAGTATCGCTCATCTATGGCAGCTACTGAATCTGAGGGAACTCTTCTGAAGGGGAGTGGGCTGCAGACTCGATAGGTAGCACCACGTCTCTGACCCAGTTGTCACTGTGTCTGCGAGGTAATACAGAACCTGGCTGTGCGTACTTATGATTTGCTTCTTGGATCGATGAGCCTCTCGGGATGGTAGGATTGATGTTGTCTTGGAAGCATGCTTTGATGGTCTCCAGGAGTTGGTCGTTCCTTTGTTGTAGTCATCGCGATGATCTGTAACCTGTATCTGCAAATGCATTTAACATGTTGGATGATCCTTGACCCTTGGAGGTAGCGCAGAAGCTACATATCTCTGGTCCAGTGGTTCGCTGCAGGCGCTACATTGTATCTGGTTAAAGGGTTTACTGCCAATGCTTTCTAAAGTCGCGTGCAGTTAACCAGATAAAAGAGTGTACAAAAGACACTTGAATAAGACACTTCAGGACCTAGGATATCCTTCCCCTCTTTCAGTGAACGGAATGTGTCTTAATGTGCATCCATACAACCAGTAGGTGTATTAGTGGATTGCGATTATCAATGTTTCTTCATCAACTGGATAATAATTTCATCTTCTAGATGATAATTCATCTGCTGGATGATTATTCATCTTCTGGATGAAGGTTTCATCTTCGGGATGAAGGTTTCATCTTCGGGATGATAATTCATCTTCAGGATGATGGTTTCATCTTTGGGATGATGGTTTCATCTTCAGGATGACAGTTTCATCTTCGGGATGAATATTCATAAGGGTATGTTGTCACATCATCCATAGCAACATAGCCTAAAATTATCTTTGTCAATCGCATGGTTTTCACAATCATAACCAGGAAGCCTGATGCATCAGTTTAAATAATTTTGTAAGTGAGTTAAGCTCATCTTACATGGTTACTTCCTGGTTTCTGTGAAATAAACCTCTAGGCTATAGCGTTTTGCTTATAGCATACGATTTTATTTATTTATACAATACTCGGTAACCCACAGGTTTGATATCTTTTGATATTAGGACTTCGGGTCCAAACACTTCACATTTCATAAGTGAGTCCAGCTCAACTTATTATTGCCTCATTCCACATAATCTGGCCAAGTCTCTGCGTTTGCTTCAGGAAATGGAGATTGGGAACGATATTTATGGCAAAATGGAATGTGAGTAATTGTCGACAAGTGTGTTTTATCCAAATACCTCTCCATGTACGTACATTATTCAATTCATTCTAGATTCATCTCTTCTGGAGGTTCTGGAAAGGGAGAGGATATGAAGATGAGCTCACTTTCCTGTGGTGGTATTGTTTTAGGGTCTCCAGGAGTTATTTCTCGCTTTGGAGCCTCGTGGTATGTCCTCTCAATCATTGAGGATATCCACTTCTGCTACTGGTGGATTGCATTCATTATATTTGGTATGTCAATCCTAGCAGAATTTTTAGTAGCAGGGATGTGTGAATTTGACAATTTTTATATTGTCAGTAGCTATGTCTGATAACTGTTTAACAGTTTCATGAGTGTGGATATTCAGGATCTCATCACAATTCATGATAATCAGATCATAGGTATTAATGTTTTTAAATGGTCAATTGAGCTTCAGGCTCATGGATGATTATAATATTTCTATTGGACCTAATACTGGGAAATTAAAGTTATTAAGGATCTTCAGGATAACATCAAGTCTATAAAAGAAGGCCCATCAATGCGCGTCTTATGAGAAGTGATTTTAAATGCTTTCCCTGTTCAGAGTGCTCAGAATCTATTTATCTGAGGTAATTACTTCCGATAAATAGTTCTGTGTTCTGATGGTCCATAGTGGTGATATGTGGATGTATACTCATCATGACACCATCGATAAGATGTGCTCTAAACGCTTCCCCCGTTAGGTGTTCTTGGAAACTGTTTATATGAGGTGATCAGGCTCATATAAATATGTTCTAAGGAGGCGTTTTGATGGTTTGCATTGTAATTGCATGTTCCCGCTTGGTCACCTACAACTGGATTTTTAATGGATGAGTAATCCGTTTAAATCATTTTAATGATTTCCATTTAACCCATTTCTGGGTGTGAACACAAAACTTCAGGGTGTTCAATTTTCTTCCAGTTGTTAAATATAATTGATTACCAGTGTTATCCAAAAAAAATCCGCAATAAGCTCGACTTCAACGAAGTTGAGCATAGAACTGGGGATATGAACCCGTCAAGGCACGATCTATAAGATATGCAGTAATGCCTCCCCCGTTTGGGGATCTCGGAATATATTCATCCAGGATGGTTAATCCCGATGAATAAGTTCCACTGCGGCATTTTTGAGGGTGGTATGAGGGTAAGTAAAAGCCCAACCAATATCCCAGTAAGGTAATATGTCCGTTGTGATTAATAATAATCTGGACTGTGGTTGGATAACTAGGTTTTGATTATGACTATTTTAAGAGGATATATAGATGAGTACACTAAGGTTCATCATCAGCCATATGTAGGAAGTGTGCGAGTCCACTTTTATCCCTCAAATACCCTCAAGAGGCCTAAAGGTCTCATTCTTCTAATGATGATAGTATATCATCTTAAATTCGTTTGAGGAAGTGAAGAGAGTCAATGGCATCCTTATTTTAGAAGTATTCAGGATGACAAATCATTCACAGTAAAATAAAATGCGTAAAAAGCACATATATACTGCAAGAGAATACTACAGATAATTATGTTACAATAACAAGTTTCATAGTATGATGTGTGCTCTAGAAAACATACGTCTACAGCTATGCTCATTTAGACTTATGTTATGACAACAGATCAAATTTGTTTTCAAAGTTTATTTATCATCAGGGAGTAGCTAAATATACATACGGTCAATTTGACTTTCGTCGTTTAGATTAGATATGTTTATATTTCTATATGGCATAGGTTAATGCTCATTCATATTGCAAAAAGCATTATGGGTCTTGTCAGAACTTCGGGTCCGATATTGGGTTGCCATTGCATACTCCATGTCGAAGTATATCATATCTTCCCTTTCTCATTTTATTCAAGACTTCCACTGTTTCCAGTCTTTCTTATTGTCGTTTATAAGTAAGAATGAATATTAGTCTTACGAAGTAGACATATTCAAGGGAAATGAGTTAGTTTCTATATTTCCACTTTTCTAATTTATGAGAGACTTATAAAAGTCTATTTGAAAACTCAAGTATGGTCTTCAGGCCATTTTTATTGAGTCATTCAAGTATTATGTGGATAAAGAATCATGCTCAAGGGGAAACAAATACGTGGCTATGAAATTTATAATTTCTCATTTATCTATTAAGATACGACTTCGGGCTTACGCTTAAAATTAAGGCTAGATTAAAGAATCATACCTTATAAAGTGAGATTACTCTAAAAGAGTTTAGCGGTGTTATGACAATTGCTGGTGTCAATATTGGTTTATATAAACCATAGATCTGAGAGATCTGTTTACAACAAAATACGTATCTCTAAAAGAAATTGCATAAATGTTTTTCGCATAATCCATCGTATTTGTTAATTTTTATTAGGGTGAAAGGGTGTTGACTTTTGATTTGATTTTGAACTTCAGGTTCATTTTGTCAAAATGGATATGATGTTAAACTTTTTTGAAATCATGATTGGTTTGTTGTCATAAAATATCGTCATATCATGAGCCCATCATACATATAATATAAAGCTTGTAAACTCAAAAGTTATGCTCAATTAACCTGAATTGAAACAAGTATGATGTCTACACATGCATTAAACTATATCAAAGTGATTTTAGCATGCTAAATAAAATGTACATCACCGAATCATTAAATATGCGGCATGCATATAATTTTCTACACATGCATTTAATCATCACAGACATTTTATAATGGAAATGAAAATTTTTCGTTTAATAATTATTGGACCACTGAGCAACGTCATACACCGTTAGGTTAGTTGACTAATGGCAGAACGGTCGCAGGGGGGAGGAGGGGGGTCCACTGCTGCAGGCGACGGAAACGGCCCGCCATCGCAGGCGGTAGGGAAGGCCCGCCGCTGCAGGTGGCAGGATCAGCCCCGTCGATGCAGGCGGCGGGGGTCGCCGCAGCTGCAGGCGACAAGATCGCCCGCCGCTGCGAGCGACGGGGGTTGCCGCCGCTGCAGGCGGCGGTATCGTCCGTCGCTGCCAGCGGCGGGGGTTGCCGCCGTTGCGAGCGGCGGCGATGGCCGCACGTCGCTTCGAGCGGCGGCGGCGATCGTGCAGAATGGGGGGTTCGCGTGACGGCTTTCGGCCGCGTAGCGAAGAAGAATCCCCATAGGGTTTACTGGTTTTTGGGGAAGAAGATGATAAAAATCCAATTTTTATTGGAAAAATCCATTTTTATTCTCCAAAAAGGCGTTTTTATTGTAAAAAGTTAATTTTTAACAATAAAAACGTTGAGTTTCATTAAACAATCGATCCAAGTATTTGGATCTAGACATATGTGCATACAAATTTAAATCTAGGGAAAATAATTACCTCTAGATCTTACCCGCCAGATCTAGCGACGTTCGGTGAAGGAAGCCCGTTCGTGTCGCGTTCGTCCGTCGGCAGAGGTTCGGCTCAGCCTCGAGCGTGCTGATAACGTGTTGTAAACTTGGCAGTTACAGAACCGCGTAGCCATGTATTTATAGTAATATGGTTACATAATGAGTGGATACCCAATATACAGATGGGCCTCCAAAAGCCCGTTTATAACAGAGAGGATTATTTGTTAAATTTTACAAAAAATGGGGTTATGTTTATTATTTGGGATCTAGATTTATCGAATGCTGTTGTGTTGATTGCATTCTTTCTCAATTTTGGCACTTTTTAGCTGTGTTATCGAATTTTAGTTCCCCAACAAAGGGTTTTCGAATTTGTTTCTTGGAAAGTGAAAGTTTACGAGGGAAACCCCAAATTTTTGGGAGGAACTACTTTGGAGAGAGCTAAATTTTAATGGGAACTAAAATTTTTGGGAACCTAAATTCTCTGGTGTGAACAAAATTTCTGGGGAACGAATTTTTTTATAAATTTAAATTTTGGGGGAATTAATATCTTTGGAAAGTGAAATTTTGAAAAATGAAAACCATAAAATTTTGAATATATGGGGTACTAAACTTTGCAGTGAATTAAAAATTTTTGGGGGAGCTAAATTCTATGGCAGAACAAAATTTTTTGGGGAACTTAAATTTTTAGAAATTGAAAATTTATGAGTGAAACCCGAAAATGGCAGAGCGGCGGACCCCCCTGCGTCGCTCTGACATTAGTTCTCCTAAAATTTAGTTCCATCCAAATTAAGTTTCCCCAAAATTTAGTTCCTGTTATGAATCAACTCCTGGGGGAGGATCCCACAGCTCTTTATTTATAGTCAATAGGGGAGAATACAAATATGGGCTACAATGATATGGGCCTATCTCTAGGATAGCCCAGAATCTCAACCAACTACGGTTAAATAACCGTTCACAACACTCCCCCTTATCCAGCCATAGGTTTGGACTCTGCTGAAGAATACTTCGGGATTCTAAGCGTAATAGGAGTCTCACATGGGGTGGATACTTCAGGATCCTGAGTTGGTGAGGTTTGTCTCGTTAAAACCTTTAGGTATGGAAAACCCTGTGAGAGAAACCATAGTTAAGGAAAAAGAGTTCAAACGCGCTTTAACTCCCCCTGATTTTTACAAGTGACTCTGCTCATGAATACTTCTGGATTCTGAGCGTCACAGAGGGGTGGATACTTCAGGATCTAGAGTTGATGTGATTTGACTCGTTAAAACCTTTGGCTATGGAAAACCAAGTGGGAAAAACCATAGCTAAGGAAAAAGAGTACAAATTCTCTCAACTCCCACTGATCTGTAAAAGCTCTTAGGCTTTCAGATCTCTTAGGCTTATTTCATCACTCCTATTTACAACATTCCGAAAATATACATAGATTACAAATATTATCACCATTGAGCAGCTGCTGAATCCAGAAACTCTGGAGAGGTGTGCTAAGATTCGTCGCCTCTGATGTGGTCTTCAGACTATGTGGACAACTCCACAATACCAGCCTCTATCCCAGTCGTAACTGGGATGTGATGTACCACCATGAGCCCTCAAATACACCATTGGTGTGATTCTGGAATGGTGAGGATCTCGGAATGATAGGATGATGTTGCCTTTATAAGTTGCTTTGCAGATCTGCAGTAGATGGCCATTCCACTGTGGGTACCCGTTCTGTGATTTCTCAATATAGGGGCCGGACCTGTAACCTGCATTTGCATAAACATTGGAGGATGCTACTTCATATTGTAAGTCCAAATCTTTCAACCCTTGGAGGAAGCACAGAAGGCTTAACTCCGGTCTAATGGCCCTTTTAGGTGCCAACTATCTCTGGCTAATGAGTTTACTGCAACTGCTATATCGGGACGCGTGCAGTTAGCCAGGAGTGCATGATTGCACTTATATAAAGGACTTTTGGACCAGTTATATCCTCCCCCTCTTCCAGCGATCGGAAAGGTTCTTTTTGTACATCCATAGAGTGTACTACCATAGGTGTACTTTGGATGACAATGGTCCTTTTAATTTCTCCAATGCGTTTCTAGGCGTATGTAACAGGATTCTATGAGCCATGACTTTATATTTGCCTAGGTCTTTCATTTCATGTTTAATAATCAGGCTTGGACAGATGTTTCGGTTTTTCTCTTCAGGAGATCCGATGAGATTTTAGTTGTTTACAACTATGATCTCTAATCCTGTTCTTTGCTTAGATGCAAAGACAACACTCAGTAGGAATCATTGATTTGTCAAATGATTTTCTTGGTTGTACATTATTTATTATGCTTATTGTTTTTCTTCAATAGAATAGACGTCCCGAAGTCTATTCAGTCATTTAAGGAAAAGTGGAAATTATCTTTACCAAGATATCCACGAAGGTATTCGCTTTTGATAACTTAGGGAGACTGATGCATTATTTATGAGACATGCTCATTTTAATTTGTTCGATCCCTAGTTTCGGCGAAATTTTCCTTGGGCTATAGGTTGTACCTTATAGCATACGATTTTGTATTTAATTTTCTTATGTGTGCAATACTTTATTTAATCCACAGGTTTGACACCTTTTAGTGTTTGGACTTCAGGTCCGAACATTTCACGTTTCATAAGTGAGTCCAGCTCATCTTTTATTGCCCCGTTCCACATTTGGCCAATATCTACGTTTGCCTTTTAGCAACGGAGTATGGAATGATAATTTATAAGCATCATCGCTTTTGCGATGTATATGTCACTATGATACATGAATACATTGTCGACAATTTATGTTCTATTTGTCCAACACCTCCACAGTACGTACAACATTTACTTTCAATTTCAGTTTTTCCCGGCAGTTCCTCTGCAGTGGATTCCGGGAAGGGTGAGGGTGTGGACATGAGCTCATTGTCCTGTGATAGTATTGTCTTAAGGTCTCCAGAAGTTTCTGTCCTTGGAGCCTGGTGGTCTGCCTCTTTTCTGTTGAGGATTAGCCACTTCTGCTGCAGGTGGATTGCATCCATTTTCGGGGATGTCAATCCTAGCTGGAGTTTTTGCAGTAGGGATGTGTGATCTGACAATCTTCTGGTTGTCAATAGATGAGTTCGATAAGTTGTGAACATTGTTCCGTGGAGGATCTTTAGGATCGCATCTTCACATTTGTTTTGTTTACGAATCATAGTGGGTCAAGCTTTTTGTATCCTACGTTATAATTTGCTTCGCGCCAGATTTTTCATTATCTGGACCTATTTGGGGAAACTCGTCTTATCGAAATCACAGTCTGTAACGGCCTGTATTTTTCCAAAAACATTTGAATTAAGTATTTAACGTAATTTCATTTTAAGAGGTATTTTATAGTGGTTGGTTAGGAGTCTTAAATGATTTCAAATAATTCTTACAAAAATATTTTAAGCATTAGACTTATTATATTGTATTTCAGTAATTTTAAATTTCCTCAAACACTCAAAACAATTTCTATAAAAAACTGTTTTCAATAATTACCGTTTTGGCTTAACGAATTTATTTTCTATACAAACATCTTCAAAATGTTTTCAAACTTCCACAGTAGCATCTTATGATCATTTAGGGCTTCCCAAATTAATTTCGTAATTTTTTTATATCATTTCATTAGAGAACCGGTAAACCTGCTTTCTAAACGTTTTGGCCTAAAACTAGTATTTCTGTAGCTCAAATCCCAAAACGGACTTCGTATTCGCGATCCTCGTGATGATACGATCCCGTGGGTATGTTTTTGTAATTTTTCGGAGTTGTTTGCGAAAACGAGTTTGTATTTCTCCGCTTTGCTAATTACAATCGCTAATGACCTTTTGAACCCCTAATTAAACACTCATCTACCCACCCCTTTGTGGTTAGATCTGAAATTATTCAGATCTACCACCCATCTCCCCCATCTACCCCCTCTAATCTCACTTTTACCATTAACTAAACCTATAAATACAAACACCTCCTCTTTGTATTAACCCAAAACCCACACTGTCTCTCTCTCCCCTTGTATTTTCGAAACCCAGGCATATTGTGCTCTCCGTCTCTCTCGTTCTCTCCCTCTCTCCGTTTCTCCCTCACTCTCCCTCTCCCACTCTTACGGCGGCCTCGACCCACGCCCGCCGCCCGCCGTCAGCGCCGCCGTCCCCCCCGAGCTCAAGTGACGCCCCTCCGCCCTCCGCCGCTCGTCGTCGAGAGTCACAGCAGCAGCAGCAGCAGTTGCTGCCCTTCGCCGCCGCCGTTAGCCATGCCCCGCCGCCTCCCGACGCTGCCATCGCCTACCCCGCCATCGCCGCGATCCCCGCTGTCGACCCCCTCCTCCTCTGCCCCGCTCCGCCGTCCTCCGACGTCGGACGAACCCCCTCCGGGGAAGAGCGTAAACGGTGGGTGCGAGTATAACACGAGATGGCATTTTCATAATTTCGAATAATTTCGTAATTTCGTTTTTATATTAATTATTAAATGGGCATTATGGTTTTAAATTCATAACTTAAAATATATGGCTCAAAAAAATATGAGACTAGCTCCAGAAAATCAGAAATAATGTTCTGGATCCAATGGCGCTAGTCTCATCTCGATCAGATGCTTTCTTTTTCCAAAAAAACATTTTTTTGCCTAAAGATTAAATACGTAAAATTCATTCTAAAATACGTAACTCTTTATTTTCACATACACTAATATGTGCTAAAAATATATGTGATAATACTCTTCGAGACGGTCGTTCTGACTGCTCATTCAAGTATTTCCAACTAGTGTAGCCCCCGGAATAAATTATGGAAGTTATACGTTACTTAAGTAAATTGGGTTTTAAAGCTATTTTTGAGCTTCTGAAAATTTTAAAAATTACTATAAGCCTCAGAAAAATATTTCCTCTTGCAGTAAAACTATTTTTATCATATATAGCCTATATAAAAATTTAGAACGCTTTTCATCACCGTTTTAACCAGTTTCGAAAATCAAAACGATCATGTAAATAAATAGAGTATATCGTATTCCTTAACTAATTGTTTCTTGTGGTTACAGATATCAAATCTCGTGCATCAGTACTAGATCCAGTCCCGGCTCACTACCATCATATCGAGATCGGTAAGTCACTGTAAATTCTAGATTTGGAAAAGTAGATAGTGTCCTCGTATGAACTTCTAAAACAACAACTTTTGTGTTCCATGCTTGTTGGACTTGTTTTTTTCCTCAAATTTGCTAGTATCTATCTTGCTTTGCTTTAAGAAAGTTGACCAGCGAACCTAGCTTAACTATCATCGTGAGCAAGGAACTAATGACATCATGTGGCCCATCTTATGGAACATCTCGTGGAATGTTTTGTGAAATATCTGGTGGAACATCTCGTGGAACATCTTGTGGAACATCTCGTAATAGATACACGTCACTGGGGTTTGGGGTAACTCATTGTAGAGAAAGTGTGGGAGCTATGACCGGAGTCACACACTCTCTCGTCTCGTCTCGTCTCGTCTTCAAAGTATGTTGTGGTTGACGCCCAGGATTTGCTCCCCGTGGCAATGAAGATGACCCATGGTTGCATATCATACTTTCCTACATGAGTCACATCACATAGTTTAGGGCGTCTTATTCAGTACTTTGCATGTTTTAATTGCTTACAGTTCATGCCTTCTAGTCCTACCATTGCTATCACCATGATTGCTCTTATACGTTAGTCTTATTCAGTGCTAGATTTCGGATAAAGTAATCCAAAATCTAAAGTGTAACTTAGATAGCGAAAAATACGTTTTACCGCTACTAAGTGAGAATCCTTAGGTTGAGACTGATAACGAGCACAAATACAAACGGCAAACATGATGTCGGGCCTACTAGCGGTAAGATAAAGTAAACTACCTATCATACCTCGATATAGACGAATGTCTACATCTTTTCCGCCCGTATCTTTATCAAGATGCGTTGTAGTGCTTATAGGAGTCTTTTTCCCGGAGGCATGCTCCATTCCAAATCGCTTTAGCAATTCTACCGTGTATTTCGTTTGGTGGATGAAGATTGCATCGTTCATTTGGCGAATTTGGAGACCTAAGAAATATTTGAGTTCGCCCATGTGGCTCATCTCAAATTGTTCCTTCATCACATTAGAAAACTCTTCGTAAAGAGTGAAGTTAGTAGCACCGAAAATGATATCATCAACATAAATTTGAACTAATAAAATATCATTATTCGCATGCTTAACAAAAAGTGTAGAATCGGCTTCGCTCATTTTAAAATTCAAATCCAAAAGAAAATTCTTTAGGCGATCATACCAAGCTCGAGGAGCTTGTCTCAAACCGTAAAGAGCTTTCTTTAGTTTAAAAACATGATTTGGAAATTTTTCATTTATGAAGCCCGGAGGTTGAGAAACGTAAACTTCCTCAACGACATCTCCGTTTAAAAATGCACTTTTAACATCCATTTGAAATAATTTAAAATTTTTATGGCATGCAAAAGACAATAATAGTCTAATTGATTCTAATCTAGCTACCGGAGCGAAGGATTCTTCGAAATCGACACCTTCCTCTTGTTGATAGCCTTGAGCTACTAACCGAGCTTAGTTCCGGACGACGACTTGGTTTTCGTCGGTTTTGTTCTTGAAAATCCACTTTGTCCATATGATGGTGTGGTTCTTCGATGGCAAAGGAACAAGCTCCCATACCTCATTCCTCTCAAATTGAATGAGTTCCTCCTCCATGGCAAGGATCCAAGCACTATCTTCGCATGCTTCAACTATATTCTTTGGCTCTATCGATGATGCAAAGGCACAATTGGCGAAGTGGTGGACTTGCGATCTCGTCTTGACTCTATCATGAATATTGCCAATAACTTGCTCATGGGGATGGTCACGAACCGTATGAAGTCGTTTGGGAATTCCCTGATCACTAGGAACATTCTCAACAACCTCATTAGTCGGGTTAGTATCAATAGAATCAATAGAATCAATAGATTTAGAATTTTCAAAAGAGTCACATAAAACATCCATAGAATCATCATCATTTGAAATTCTAGAAGTGGTAAAATTCTCATTAAAAGAGACATGTAGTGATTCCTCGATCGTAGAGGATCTTTTGTTGTATATCCGGTAGGCTTTGCTACGTGAGGAATACCCAACAAATATCCCCTCATCCGATCTCGGATCAAACTTGTCCAAATTTTCATAAGTGTTTTTAATAAAACATTTTGCACCGAAAACACGAAAATGTTTAACTTGAGGCTATCTACCAAACAACAATTCATAACAAGTTTGTTTGGTGCCGGGCCTCAAAAGTATTCTATTAAACACATAACAAGCGGTGTGTACCGCTTCCGCCCAAAATTGATGACCAAGTTGGCTATCTTCGAGCATAGTGCGAGCACATTCCACAAGCGTTCTATTCTTCCTCTCAACAACACCATTTTAAGGAGGTGCGCGAGGGAAAGAAAACGTGTGAGTAATTCCAAGATCATCACAAAAATTTGAGAAAGACTCATTCTCAAATTCACCCCCATGATCACTACGAGTAGTTACAATGGTGGTTCCGATGAGATTTTGTACTTTCTTCACAAATATTGTGAAGTTTTCAAAAGCTTCATTTTTATTACATAAGAAAAATACCCATGTAAATCTCGAATAATCATCTACGATGACAAGTCCATATCTTGCATTTCCTAAGGAAGCAACTCTAGTTGGCCCAAATAAATCTAGATGTAATAGCTCTAGTGGTCGTTTAGTAGAAATGATTTTCTTAGGTTTAAATGAAGATTTAGGAAGCTTGCCACGTTGACAAGAATCACAAAAACTTTTCTTTTCAAAAACGAGCTTCGGAAAACCTTTAATGGAATTTAATTTTGAAAGCTTATAAAGTGTTCCAAAGTTCACATGTCCAAAGCGTCGATGCCATAAGTGTTGTTCACTTGTGTTGGCAACGAGACATAGTTCATAAGACTTAGGAAGATCCAAAATATAAATATCTTTATGGCGTGTGCCGGAAAATAATAAATCATTATTATCATTCAAAATATGACACAATCCTTTCGCAAAGCTAACTTTGTAACCTTTGTCACAAAGTTGGCTTATTGAAATAAGATTATGATTTAAACCATTAACTAGATAAACATCACTAATTAAGGGTTTAGATGGGTTACCCACTTTACCAACACCGACGATGGTTCCGCTCTCGTTGCCTCCAAAGACTACCCGGTTCCCATTAGCAATGGGCACCACTCCGGAAAGCAATTGAGCATCGCCCGTCATGTGTTTTGAACACCCGCTATCGAGTATCCACCCATCCTTGGAGCCAAATTTAACTTTGTTGCTCCGCTTATTTTTCTTGAGTACCTAAAGATAATCATATCATTTTATGGTACCCAAGGTCATTGGGTCCTCAAAGGTTAGACCTTTGGAAGCCAAGTCCAATTGGACTTAGACTTCCCCACATAATTTCTACTATGCACAACATCCGAAAAATAAGCATTCATGTAATCTTGTTTTTCATCTATGCTTGTGTCCTTTGGGCTCCAAATTGTGAATATTTTGGGAGCCCTCATCCTATTGGGTGCATGCATACGTTGTTGGTTTCTACGTGATGCATGTCGTGGATAGGCATAAGGAACATGATGGAATGGTGCATGTGGATAGTTATTCATACGATGATGTGGGTGAACATATGCATGTGGAGGAACACGTGCATGAGGGTGTCTCATATTGTGTGCACGTGCCCGTGAACGTGTAGCATAGAAATCATCATATGTGTGAGCCGGTGGAGTAGGACGTGTGTTCCTACGTGGCATGGTATTGGTGTACATGTAGGCATGCCCCTTCTTAGGAGGTCCACCCAAAGTGGGTTTCTTTCTGAAAGAGGGTGTGGACGAGGTGGAAGCACCATTGGTAGATGAACTACCAATAGAGTGTTTGCTACCACTCGTCAAAGCACCGGAAGTTGGCCTAACAAAAGTAGTGGCCGACTTGGATGAATTTCTCATCGTATACCCCAAGCCAATGTGGTGTTTGGCCGGAAGTAAGTCATTTAGGATATTATCCAAATGGCCCTTACCCTTATTGAATTCATTGATTCGGCCTAATGTGTTCTCATATTTCTCGGTGAGAGAACACAAAGAAGTATCCAAAGTGGATACTTGCGATGTGAGCACATAAACACGAGATTTAAGATTCTCATTCTCAATACTCAACGTCGAGTTTTGAGAAGTCAAATCCGCTATCTTATGTTCTTCCGGATCCTCAATGCTAACATGTTCAAGTTGAGTCTTGAGATTAACAATCTCATCCTTCAACTCTTCAACAACGGTGTCGTTGTTGGTGATGATAGTTTTAGGCGAGGTTTGATGCTAGCTAAATCATCTTTTACTTTAGTATATCTATTTACTAATTTAGTATACTTAGACCACAATTGAGAATTAGCATTCCTAAGGTCATCCATTGTTACCTCATCGCCTTCGTTGTCGCTATCATCGGAAGAGGAAGATCCTTGATCATGCTCCTCTCTTGCCATGAAGCACATGTGCGCTTGCTCCACTTGCTCATCGTCCGACTCTCCGCTTGAGGAATCCTCGGAGTCGGTGAAGCCGACAAATCCTTTCTTATCGCCTTTCTTGTACTTCTTTGATTTGTCGTACTTTGGCGCCTTCCACTTCCCCTTTTGCTTGTTTTGAGGACAATCCGCTTTGATGTGTCCTGGCTTATTGCATTTAAAGCACAAAGGTGCAGAGGCGTTAGTAGAAGTAAATTTAGATTTTTGTTTGAAGTTACCCTTTCGGAAGAAGCGATTGAACTTCTTTGCCATGAGTGCAATGGATTCCATGTCCATTTCTTCTTCCGAGTCCTCATCATCGGTAGAGGTGGATGGAGCCGCCTTGAACGCAATCGCCTTTTTCTTAGGCACGTCTTGGTTCAAATAGGACTTCATCTTTTCTTGTAACTTCACCTTGCTATCTTTGCGTACCTCGTATGACATCAAAGTACCCATCAATTGAACTACGGTATACTTATTCATGTCATTACCTTCCTCGATGGCGAAGGTACGTTTCTCCCAAGAAGAAGGAATTCCTTCGATAAGCTTCGAACACTTCTCCTTTTGGGTGTAGGTTTTGCCGAGAGCTTTCAACTCGTTCATTATGTCGACGAAGCGAGCATAATACTCCTTCATCTTTTCTCCCTGTTCCATATGAAACAATTCGTAATCTCTATTGACTACTACGAGTTTAGAATCTCTTACCCGACTCGTTCCTTCATGCAAAATGAGGAGCGAATTCCAAATTTGATATGCACTCTTACATGTGCATATCTTATTAAAATCTTCGGGTTCCAATGCACATTGTAAAGCATTCATTGCTTTGGCATTTGCAATCTCCGCGGCGGCCTCCGCGGTAGTCCACTTGTCGAAATCTTCTTCGGTAGGCACATTGTACTCCGACATGGTAATTCTCCACAATGAGGCGCTCCGGAGGAACGTTTCCATCCGGCATTTCCAATATCCATAATTGACGCCGTTGAAGAATGGAGGCTTAGTCGAGGAATGTCCTTCCATGACCGAAGACGCTCCTTCACAGTTCCTAAAGGATCCATAATTCGCAGGTGGACGAACGGTCTTGTTGTCGTTGGCAGACATAGCTAAGTATCTGGCTCTGATACCAAATGTAATGCCCTACAAGCTACTGCACAAGTACTAGAGGGGGGGGGGGTGAATAGTACTTTAAAAATAACAAGGAGTATAATTCCTAATTATCGTGCAAACAACTACCAATCAATTTGCGGAAGCTTAAATTGATGACAACAACAAAATTAACAATGCAAACAATTGATATTACTGGGTTCGGATCCACCCAAGTCTCCCCGACTTGTTCCCGGTGATCCTACGTCCCAACCACCCGGATCCCCTCCGGATACTTAGGTTAGAAACCCTAACCCAAGATTTCCACTATGATATCTTGTGAAAAACCTTCACAAGATCAAATCATACATGCAATGGCAATAGTGAATCCCACAACCCGGGATCACAACCTTCTCTCACAACCGAGAGAACCAATAAGCAATATAAATGAGTTTATAATGAAATAAACAATCTTACCACAAATCCTATACCTTGAGTTTTCTTACCAAATAGGTGCAAGGAGGGATTTGAGGAAGATGAAGTCACCAAGACCTAGCACCACTGAAATGAGCAGCAATGGGTGCCTAGGAGTGATTTGGAGACTTGAATCAAGCTAGAGCTTGAAAGGCTCACCAAGAACAAACTTCTCTCAAGATGGATTCTAGATCTAGAATGTGAGAGAGATGATTTCTTGTGAGGGAGAGAGCTTTGGAAATGAGTGAGAATCTCTAACTCTTTCAATCTCAATGAATTTCTGAAATATAGCTCTTCTTAGGAAAGAAGAACCCCGGCTTAGTATTTATACTAAGGGGGAAAATCGTGTTAGGTCATAACCCAACGGTTGGAAATCTGAAGCAACTAGTCGGTCAAAGAACAACCACTGACCGACTAGTTCATCAACTAGTCGGTCGGTGAAACAACATGAACCGACTAAGTGATGAACAGTGAACAGATTGAATTTAAGACCTAGAAATCTAGTCGGTCCAAGAAGATTGTCTGACCGACTAGTTTCACAACTAGTCGGTCGGTCAGTGAACTTAGACCAACTAAGAGTCAAAGACAAATAGTCTGAATACAAATTGAGTTAGTCGGTCCAAGAACAAATGTTGACCGACTAGATTATCAACTAGTCGGTCACTAAACATTCTTAGACTGACTAACGATAAACAGTAGCTCAGGAGAAAATTGGCATGTACAGTAAAGCTCAACTAGTCGGTCAAAGAAGCATCACTGACTGACTAGTTCACAAACTAGTCGGTCGGTGAGTCAACGTAGACCGACTAACTGTAAACAGTACTGAGCAAGAAAAAGACTGACTAAAACTAGTCGGTCCAAGAAGCTTTGCCGACCGACTAGATCACCATCTAGTCGGTCAGTTCTTCTTCTTGAACCAACTAACATGCACAAGAAGTACGAATCGAAGCGCGATGCTTCGGGAAAGTTAGAATGGACTTCTACAAAGATCCTAGCTCTAAGATGGGAGCGATATGAAGATAGAAATGTAAGAATTACTCAAGGCTTAACATTCTATAGATCGAAACTAAAAGACTATAAATAAAACCTTAAGGAACGGTCTTCGAGAGCTTCGATCAAATCTTCATGACTTCCAAAATGGTCCAAAAGCTTCAACGAAGCTTTAGGCATTGAATACGAGCTTTGAGAATTCTTGAGATGTCGCTTTGAGTGTTCTCGTGAATTTGGCGACGATCTCCATAACTGCGCTCACAAATTGTTAGTTCATAATTTATTTATGTTTGCTCATCATCCAAAACCAAATACGGGGAGTCCAATACTCAACAGTGTGTGATCCCGGTTTGTGGGAGTCACATTCTCTTTTGTGTATGATTTGATCTTGTAGAGGTTTTCTATAAGAATTTCATAGTGCAAAGCTTGGGTTAGTGGTTTCTAACTCAAGTAGCCGGAGAGGATCCAGGTGTTTGGGACGTAGGATCACCGGGAAATAGTCGGGAAGACATGGGTGGATCCGAACCCGTTAAATCGTTTGTTTGCGTTGTTTAGTTCTTGTTGTTTGTAGTTTATTCCGCATTGTTGTTTGTGTTTGCACAATAATTAGGAATTATACTCTTGATTATTTTAAAGTACTATTCACCCCCCTCTAGTACTTGTGCAGTAGCTACGCATGGCATTACAAAGATGACCCATGGTTGCATATCATACTTTCCTACATGAGTCACATCACATTGTTTAGGGCGTCTTATTCAATACTTTGCATGTTTTAATTGCTTACAGTTCCTGCCTTCTAGTCCTACCATTGCTATCACCATGTTTCTCTTATACGTTACTTTTTGTACTCTCCGACTTGAGCCACGTAGTTTAGTAGCCTCTTTGTTGATGGCACGCATATGAATGATTAGCTTCCTTTAATGGACCATGATCCGGTCAATGTGCTTGGCTAAGTTTGTTGGATCACCCTAGCTAGACTGGGGGTAAGTGATCCTGGCTTAGTCACTTCCCTGGCAGTGTCCGTTGGACCGCAAGGACGTGAATCATGATTATGTAACGCCATCAATCTTTTGCTAATACAGTCACCTTTACACTTGTGTAGTCACAGTACTTTACTTGTCGTACCTTTAGCTACAGCCGTAGCATGTTTCACTTGCTTAGCCTGCTTTACACTTACTCTACCACAGTAAAGTTGTTCCCCTTTCCAGTTCGGTTTACTTTTACTACTCAATTGTGTACAATTGTTGCTTAGTACTTTACTTTCACTTTGGTCTGCTTGTACGTAGTTTCTTTTTGTCATACTTGTGCACTGCTTCTTTTCTATATTTAGAATTATTGTGACTTACCTTCGGTTCCATTTATGGCACCGACAGCCGACGACCAGATCACTGAAGCAGTCACTGAGTTTTGAGGAGCCAGAGTTCGACCCAGAGGCTACAGATTTTAGCTACTTTGTGTTGGCGTACGTGTGATGCTATGTATTTCTTTATTCGCATTTCCTTTCTGTACTTCCTTTATGTATTTTGGTGAGAGAGAGCTGTTTGTTGTTGTATTTTAATTTGTGGACTGTAATAATGTACGCTAGCTTGAGTATTATTGTACGTCTCTGCATCGTGGCTATGTTGATTTCACTGGTTAACTGCAGGACCTGCGCAAATATCAAATAAGTAACTGGCCCCCGAGAGCGGGTTGTTACATGGTCTTCAAGATGTGCCTTAAATGCGTCCCCCGTTTGGGGTTCTAGGTATCTTATAAGTAAGGGTGAGTCAAACCCTGCATGGATACCTAGGCGACGTTGAGGGCCGTTTTGGTCCTCTGTGGTGGTGCAATGGGGATTTAAACTGAGCGACCGAAGATTCTCAGATGAGAAATGTTCGGTGGCATTCCATATGCAAGTTGCATTGGAGACTCTGACCTATTATTTACGATGCAGCATGCAGAATTTGCATGTCCCCATGCATCCATCGGCAATCGGGATTTAATGGACGTTTAATCCATTGGAGTCTACTTATCAGTGACTCTGCCGACCCATTTTGGGTATGAACATGCTGCACTGTATGTTCATTTTCTATTCCAGTTGCTTGGCAGTACTCTTAAAATGACCGGGAGGTATATTTCCCAACATTAACCAGACTTATTTTCTATATTTGATTGTCTGGGAAATGTACCCGTAACATTTTATTTTTGTGCCATTAGCTTTGGAAAAGCTAAGTTGCGGATCTGTAGTAGACACACATACGAATGTTCTGAGGATGCATTTATTAGTATAATGAAGTACTGAAATAGCCCACTAAGGGGTGGATTTTATCCACATCTATCTCCTTATATTCTTTTTGAGAAAACGTGGAGATTCTTTTTCAACTTTTCGTAGAGATGGTCTTGTAATTAGTTTTCACTTATAGCAAGGGATGCGAGGGAATTCTCCCTTCTGAAGAATCTTCTGGTTCTTCAAGTCATGCCATAGGATAAGATGCGGTGTATCATCAGAAATCCAGGGTGGCCAAGTCTATCATGCCAGAGTAAAAACTTGGCTGATGTCGGGCACTTCAGGTGCTCCGTTTAATTCCGCTTTCTTTCTCCGAATCTTTGTATGTTAGAGGCCTGTAAGGCTCTCAAAACTTTCAAGTATGGATTTTACTCCTTTTTTCTTGAGACGTTACATACAGTAATTTGTTTTTCATTTACATTTGTTGTTTCCAAATGGAATCCGTTGAAACAGATGTCCTTGAAACTTGAAAAGTTTCTTTTGGAATTCGGAGAGATTAGTGCATCCTTTATTTCTGTTTCTGGGGCAATAGTGTTGCGTTCTCTGGATCTTCAATATGGCCCTAATGTTGGGCTTTATATTGAAAGATCGTATGTGTTTATTGTCTACTAATCAGACATGAGAACAGTTCATCTATTAAAAGATGAATCTAATGTGCACATGCATTTTCAGTTAAACATTTTCACTCAAAATAGATTACATAATTCAAATGCTCTCATAACATAAATTATTCTCAAAACAAATTGCTAAGATAAAAATAGGGGCTAATCAAGCATGTCATCATTTTCGAAGTCGTCAGCTGTAAACTTGGCTGGAACATCAGAGGTCATCAGGTTTGTTTCAGCTTTATTTTTCTTGTTCACTTTATACAAATTCTGGAGATGCTGTGGAGTTCGGCACACTCTGGACCAGTTGCCTTTCATGCCACAACTATGGCACTGGTCTTCCCATTCCCTCTTGGGTGGTGGTGCATCATTTCTATTGTTATCATTTCTGCGCAACGTGAACTTCCGCTTACTTTTATTTCTTCGTTGCTGGACTTGGCCCCTAGCCCTTTTGTTCTGTCCCCCTTTTTGTGGTCTTTATTTTCTTTTGTTGTCTCTCTTCTTTCAAGAAGAAGAGGCGTTATGAGCTTCTGGGATGGGGTCAGTGCTAGGGGCGCATATTGTGAGTGGCGAGGAGAAGCTCTCTGTTTTGTTTAGCCATGAGTAAACATGACAGCAGCTCAGAATATTTGGTGAACTTTCGTTCACGGTATTGCTGCATTATATCGCATCTTTCTCATGGAAAGACGTGTACGTCTTTTCCAGCATGCGATCTTCTGAGACTTTTTCACCACACAACTTCAGGCGTGTGGTGATGCTAAAAAGTGCTGAGTTGTACTTAGCAATGGACTTAAAGTCCTGCAATCTCAGGTTCTCCCACTCATATCGTGCCTTTGAGAGTATAACATCTTTTTGATGTTTATACCTATCCTCATGGGCAGTCCATAGCTCAAGTGGATCTTCGACCGTAAGGTATTCAGCCTTTAGGGTCTTGTCCATATGGTGGTGAATATAGATAATAGCTTGCGCCTTTTCTATATCGCTTACATTTTCATTATTAGTCACAGCAGAAATGAGGGACTTTGCCCGCAGGTGAAACTTCACATCGAGTTGCCAGCTCAGATAGTTTCTTCCTGATGCATCTAGCACTTCGAAAACGACACTTGCAATTTTAGCCATTTTATCAAGCAGAGCACAAATATGCATGAATTAACAATTTAAACATAAACATTTTCATGCGGATACAATTTTAATGTGAAGGGCTAATTGCGTGGATCGGCCAGTCCCACATAAATAAGAGTCCAAAGTCTCATTACAGTCCATATTACACAAATGAAAACATTAAAAAGAAATTACAACTTTGGAAACTGTCACGCCCTGCTTCCCAAAACGACGGAGGTGAAGCGTGACTAATGCCCGCTTAGTCCAGAGCTGAGAAGCTCTGACCTAATAAGCGTCTGTAGGGGGGTACCATTTTAAAAACTTCAGGTTCTTGCATTAATAAAATTCGGAACAATAGGAAGTACAGAAAGGAAAAGGCATTCATTAAATTAGAGATATAATATCCGGCGAGTACAAAGTCTAAAAAGAAGCCTAAGCATGGCAACAAACTATCTAAAAGCAATTAAAAAACAGTAACCTCTGAAAGTGACGACTAAAAAGACCTCAAGGTCTGGTCCTCGTCAGGCACGTACTCTGGGTCGACGTCCTTGGCTCCTCGTACTCCAGTGAGTCTGCCTCGTCCACGAACTCTGGCTGAATACCTGACGTACAGCACCCAAGAGAAAGGAATTGTACGTCAGGTAAAGTCTACAAGAAGGGTTAGACTTTACTGCAAGTGCACTGAACTTTAAACAACGGTTTACTGGTTGATTAGCATGCTGAGGTACTATTACACAACAGTTTACTGGTTGATTAGTATACTGTGGTTATAACAGAGTAACACAAAAAGGAAGTAACGCAGCAGGAAAGTAACGAGACAGATAGTAGTCGTAGCGTGTGCTACCAACTACGGGACTAACCTACAGGTGTCAAGACAAGTCGGGACGTGACGGGACAAGACAAGACAAGACAAGACAAGTGAGACACGAAAGGGTTCACGCCTTACGGTTCGAGTGGGATCAGACCCTCTTATCGTGCGCACGCTCAACCCAACCCCAAACCCCAAGGATGACAAGACAAGACAAACAGTACAAGGGATCACTCGCTCTAGCTTGGCGAGTGCCCTATTGCCCTCTGGGCTGTGTATCAGTACAAGGGATCACTCACTCTAGCTTGGTGAGTGCCCTATTGCCCGCAGGCTGTGAATCAGTACAAGGGATCACTCTCTCTAGCTTGGAGAGTGCCCTATTGCCCGCAGGCTATGAATCAGTACAAGGGATCACTCTCTCTAGCTTGGAGAGTGCCCTATTGCCCGCGGGCTGTGCAAGACGGGACGGGACGTGACAAGACAGGAAAGGTTATTCTAGGGTGTCCACACACACGCACACACATGATAACCATATGATGTCAAAAGTTGTTGTTGTCAGGCTCAGACTTCGTCGTCAAGTCTGAGCCGTCAAGGGTCGTCCCGGACGCTATCATTTCACGTCCGGTTCTATTTGTTCACAGTCATCAGTTCTAACCAACTAAGGCCTAAGCACGGCCAAAAGTGCAAGTGGGATACACTTGCCTGTGGTGGCGAGTGTGTCGTCTGTCCAGGGCGTCTCGTCCAGTCGTCGCGTCCGTGGTAGTCCGTCTGAAACAGTGTCAGGGCGACGGTGTCAGATTACGATTTTCATCAAGTCCTATTAAGGTTTGTGTCTAGGTTATCGGGACTATCCAAATTGTCACAAGTCACATTTTGGTGTTTATGTTCAACCTAGATCGATCGCTATCCTATGTGCACAGAAAAGTTGTCCGATGGTCGATTTCTACAGTGGCGACCATTTTACAGAAACTGAAAGTAAATTTAGTTCGAGTTGTCAAATTTTAGTTAGGGTTTGATTTTGCTACAGTGTGAGTTCGCTACGAGTTAGGGGTACCAACCTGGTTCGACGGTCACATGCAAGTTTTGATGTCGGATCTGAAAACAACGACTCGCATCGTCTTCGCTCCGGTTCGTCGACTGTGAGTAGCATGGATATATCTGCGTCATTCAATCCCGATATCAGTTAAGGCAAATTAACTGATCAAATTCTATCAGGTGAACTACCCTAGTGATGCTCATGACATATAATCCATCATTAACAGTCACTGCTCACAACTCCTAGGAGGCACTGTTCATAAGAATAGGAAGAATTGCTTATAAAGATAGTAAGACTAACATATAGGTCCACTGACTTGTGCCAACAAATAGTACAGACTTAAGATTAAAATAACCTACTGACTGTCCTTGCTCTTATAATAATTAACATCATGCGACCAGCTAATTTAACAAAACACGGTTTACACATATACTACCGTATACGTGTGTATTAACATTCTAATTAAACAAGCAACTAGGGATTAACTAACATCTGATTCTCATTAACATGATAAAAAAGTAGCTCTAATAGATCAACTCTAACCTAACAATTGTAACAACATCAAGCTAACCCTACAATTTGTAAAGAGGCAAGCTAACCCTTTTTAGCTTCTCCTTCTCCTTGTGTATGCAGGTGGGGAGAGAAAGCGTTGGAGGGCGTGCTCGGTGACGGGGAGGTGATCGGCCGGACTGGGAGACACCGGCGTGGTGGTCGGGAAACGCAGCAGGAGCCGCTGGGCTGCTGTCGTGGCTGCTGCGGCGAATGGGCGGCTGCTGGCAGCCCGCTGGAGTGGCCGAGGGCGGCGTCGGGTCGCGGGGGTGGTCGGGGTCGCTGAAGAGGCTGTCGGCGGCCAGAAGAACGCAGCCCCGTGGCCGCTGCGTGCGCAGCTGCCGCTGCCACACAAATAAACGCCGACGATCGCCTGAACCGGCAGCGGGCAGGCACCGGAGTCGACGGTCGGTGGTGTGGCGTTGGGCGGCCGCGCGGCGAGGGTCGAGGGATGGAGAGATGCGAGAGGGGAAAGAGAAACTCGGGAGAGGGAGAGAAGAGAAATAGGGTTTGGTGTGGCGGCTGAGAAAACCCAGTCCTAGGGCTTTATTTGATACACACGTGAATAGGATAATTAGGGTTATGATTAAAAAAGAGTTTAAGTTTGATATTTGGATATAGATTAATGAGCTAAAGGAGGGAGATAAAGAGATAGGGGGTGTACAATTTGGGGTAAGTCTAGGGGAGATTAGGGGGAACAGATTAGGAAGGATATCATGAAAATAATTAGGAAAATAAATCAGATCTAATATCATTTCGAATTTGAATCTGATTGGGGAGATCGACGGTCGAGATTTCCCCGAGCGATATCTCTCAATCCGGGCGTCAGAAAAATAATCCGAAAATACTTGGACGATCGTGGAGACGAGACGCACAGATCTACGGAGCCTGATCGTGCGTTACACCTACCAAAAATTTATGTAAAATTAGAAACGGCGTTGTGAGACAAATGACTAAAACGCCCCTATTATTCAAAGTCGTTTTGCGAGAAAACGAACCATGAAACGACGTTCCCAAAAATTACAATAAAATCCAACGCCCCAAAACAATCGCAACGGCATATCGCATCGCTCAAGCCGGAGCTCAGAAAAACCAAATAAAATACGTGCACGATAAAGCACGTGCACGCAGAAACTACGAACGGTCGGAAAGCGACCGTTACATTCTACCCACCTTAGAAATGATTCCGTCCTCGGAATCACTCATACTAAGACTAATTATAAAATCCATAAATACTTAAGCATATAACTCCCATCTCTCACACCAAGATCTCTAATCCTATAACTTCAACATCGTTCCTCAAATCCATCGTAATCCTTCTTTTCACTGGATAATGCCACGACTAATCTCACATCCTAAAACTTAACTATAAATCCTTCACTGCTGTTAAGCTTCCAACCCAAGTTCTCATGAAAGAATAATAATAATCTTCTCATACCATACCACTCCATTAAACATCATCGCCCCATAATAACTTTAAATTTCTCAATCTCTTCCTAATATTAATCAATCGCTAAAAAGATGTCCCATTCAATCACCAATCCAAGACAAAAACTTTGTCTATCTTATAACACCTTTACAAATCAACAATCGTCGTGTCCTCAATACATTCCGTGTCATACCTTCCCATAAGTTTATCCGCCAAATAATTGAACTATCAAAATCACATCTCCTCCTACTTATTATAATTATTTTCAACCAATATTAAATCCGACAACCTAACCATCCATTTATTTCAACACGTCGTGTTATTCCCAATGTCTTCTCACGTTAACTTAAAAATCATGTCTTGATGCTTCAAATGTTTTCATCATTTCATGGTCACTCTAAATCATACCATACCTTTATAGCTATTCCTATCTATCACTCGTCTAAGCCTCAAATCTGATAAGTTCTCATCTTCACGCATATAATCTCATTCAACCAGAATTCTCCATTGAATCCGCCACACTTCGGTGTTATAAATAAGTCTTGGACAGCCCATTCTTATCATCCGAAAGAAATCTATTCCCATATCCTATTGTTCCAAAATCGGTTAATCATTGCTATAACAAATCTCATCTCTCCCTGAGCCTACTCGCAACAAAATCCTGCAACAATAATAGCTAGTCCCAAAACTATAACAACCATAACATAACATTTCTAAATGGAGAGAGAGAGAGAGAAGAGAAAGGGAAACTTAAAACCAGTGACTCATTTTTAAAACATTTGGAAAAAAAACGTGCGGAGTCGTGGTAATGGACGAGGAAAGATAATTGATTTGTGATCTTGTGAGCTAATTTCAAAAACTTTAAAGGTTTGGTTTAAAAGAAAACAAAGTTTTGATACAATCACATGCAGTCAAAGATAAGCTATTCTATAACCGCGAAAAACTACGTCTAAGGAAATTGCCTGCTATGACCCTATTCATATACGTATGAATACTGTCATTTAGACAAATTCAAGCATATCATGGTTAACACTGAGTACACATTCAAGACACAAAAGGCAATCATCAGGATCCTAAAGATGACACACTCATACAGGTCTACACACTCTACCTATACTCACGCACTACGACGACATCACCTACCAGAAGGGCCTACTCCTAAACCGGATATAACATAAACAACTACAAGGACTGATGTCTACACCAAATAAGGAAACAGAAACCAAAAGTGTAACGGAATAAATCGGAAAGAAATAAGGAAACAGAAACCAAAAGTGTAACGGAATAAATCGGAAAGAACGAGTTCAAGTAAGGCGGGGCAAGGAGATAGTTGGTTGGATGGAACGAAAAATATTCTTCAAAATAACTAGATTGATGACGGGAGAATTACGTGTAAAATATGGTATCATATACTTTTATACTTATAAAGATATGTAGGGAAAAGTGAGCAGATGGTAAAATTATTACGATTTGGAAAAGAGTTAGATGAAGAAATAAGAGTAGGATGAGGTAGCGATTGTTTTGCAAATGAAAGTAAGTTTAAACAAGGATTCTTAAAGTATGAGCACGATGAACATAGGGCTGTTTATGCATATACGAGAAGAAATTTAAAGTTCTCTTTGGTTTAGAAAATATTCTAAAAGTACGTGCGGTAAGTGATTGGCAATAAAATTTTGTAGTTTTTTAAAAAAAAGTAATATATATATATATTGGATTATAGAATTGATAACAAGGTTTAAAACTGAAACACGAAAGATGCCGATTTGAAAATAGGTACGAGATAGTAAAATAATTTTACGACCAGGGAGGTTTCAAGATCAGTGAAAGAGTTTTAACTCAACCGAAAACAAGAAATTTTGAAATATATAATATAGGGGTTTTCAAAGAAATTAAGCTGAGCGAAAAACTCAATAATAAATTTCGAAAATACTTTTAGAGGAAGCAGAATTGGTCAAGGAAGGGATTCGAAGGATCGACGATAATCGTCAGGAAACGATCACGTGAATCGGGAGACAGGAAAATGATCGCTTGAAGAATATGTGTAGGATACGAATCGTGAAGAGCTACGATGGAACGTTGCGGTCGATAACACAAAAGTGTAATGATCAGAGGGACGCTAGAAGTCAGGGGTTCTAGTCATCGGGTCGTCTAAAGATCGGGAGAGCTCGGCACTAAAATTTCCTAATGAGCTAGACTGTAACCAGGATCTAATAGGAAGGTTCCTAAGAGAATCAAGGTTAGTTCTGCTGGGCCCGAAGTCGATGGACCCGAGCGAACGAATAAAAGAAGGGCTCTAGAAATCTAACACGGCCAGAGCCAAGTGAGGGCTACTCAGGTATCCTAAGACAAGGATGACTAATTCTTAACCAAGGCGTCTGACTATCAAATTGAGACGTCTACCTAAGTCTTCCTACTATGTAAGACTGGGAAAACCTAAATTAGACGTGTACCTGGATATTAAATGAATGCGGTACTCTTATTGTTCCGAACTTTTGCATGACCTGCATGGGCCACCACTAAAACCTGTCATGCCCCGATTCCCAAAACGAGGGAGGTGAAGCGTGACTAAGGCCAGCTTAGGCCAGAGCTGAGAAGCTCTGACCCAATAAGCGTCTGTAGGGGGTACCATTTTAAAAACTTCAGGTTCTTGTATTAATAAAATTCGGAACAATATGAAGTACAGAAAGGAAAAGGCATTCATTAAATTAGAGATATAATATCCGACGAGTACAAAGTCTAAAAAGAAGCCTAAGCATGGCAACAAACTATCTAAAAGCAACTAAAAAACAGTAACATCTGAAAGTGACGACTAAAAAGACCTCAAGGTCTGGTCCTCGTCAGGCACGTACTCTGGGTCGACGTCCTCGGCTCCTCGTACTCCAGTGAGTCTGTCTCGTCCACGAACTCTGGCTGAACACCTGACGTACAGCACCCAAGAGAAAGGAACTGTACGTCAGGTAAAGTCTACAAGAAGTGTTAGACTTTACTGCAAGTGCACCGAACTTTAAACAACGGTTTACTGGTTGATTAGCATGCTGAGGTTCTATTACACAACAGTTTACTGGTTGATTAGCATACTGTGGTTATAACAGAGTAACACAAAAAGGAAGTAATGCAGCGGGAAAGTAAAACGGGACAGGTAGTAGTCGTAGCGTGTGCTACCAACTACGGGACTAACCTACAGGTGTCAAGACAAGTCGAGACGTGACGGGACAAGACAAGACAAGACAAGTGAGACACGAAAGGGTTCACGCCTTACGGTTCGAGGGGGATCAGACCCTCTTGCTGTGCGCACGCTCAACCCACCCCCAAACCCCAAGGATGACAAGACAAGACAAACAGTACAAGGGATCACTCGCTCTAGCTTGGCGAGTGCCCTATTGCCCTCTGGGCTGTGTATCAGTACAAGGGATCACTCATTCTAGCTTGGTGAGTGCCCTATTGCCCGCAGGCTGTGAACCAGTACAAGGGATCACTCTCTCTAGCTTGGAGAGTGCCCTATTGCCCGCAGGCTGTGAATCAGTACAAGGGATCACTCTCTCTAGCTTGGAGAGTGCCCTATTGCCCGCGGGCTGTGCAAGACGTGACGGGATGTGACAAGACGGGAAAGGTTATTCTAGGGTGTCCACACACACGCACACACATGATAGCCCTATGATGTCAAAAGTTGTTGTTGTCAGGCTCAGACTTCATCGTCAAGTCTGAGCCGTCAAGGGTCGTCCCGGACGCTATCATTTCACGTCCGGTTCTATTTGTTCACAGTCATCAGTTCTAACCAACTAAGGCCTAAGCACGGCCAAAAGTGCAAGTGGGATACACTTGCCTGCGGTGGCGAGTGTGTCGTCTGTCCAGGGCGTCTCGTCCAGTCGTCGCGTCCGTGGTAGTCCGTCTGAAACAGTGTCAGGGCGACGGTGTCAGATTACGATTTTCATCAAGTCCTATTAAGGTTTGTGTCTAGGTTATCGGGACTATCCAAATTGTCACAAGTCACGTTTTGGTGTTTATGTTCAACCTAGATCGACCACTATCCTATGTGCACAGAAAAGTTGTCTGATGGTCGATTTCTACGGTGGCGACCATTTTACAGAAACTGAAAGTAAATTTAGTTCGAGTTGTCAAATTTTAGTTAGGGTTTGATTTTGCTACAGTGTGAGTTCGCTACGAGTTAGGGGTACCAACCTGGTTCGACGGTCACGTGCAAGTTTTGATGTCAGATCTGAAAACAACGACTCGCATCGTCTTCGCTCCGGTTCGTCGACTGTTAGTAGCGTGGATATATCTGCGTCATTCAGTCCCGATATCAGTTAAGGTAAATTAACTGATCAAAGTCTATCGGGTGAACTACCCTAGTGATGCTCATGACATATAATCCATCATTAACAGTCACTGCTCACAACTCCTAGGAGGCATTGTTCATAAGAATAGGAAGAACTGCTTATAAAGATAGTAAGACTAACATATAGGTCCACTGACTTGTGCCAACAAATAGTACCGACTTAAGATTAAAATAACTTACTGACTGTCCTTGCTCTTATAATAATTAACATCATGAGACTAGCTAATTTAACAAAACACGGTTTACACATATACTACCGTATACGTGTATATTAACATTCTAATTAAACAAGCAACTAGGGATTAACTAACATCTGATTCTCATTAACATGATAAAACAGTAGCTCTAATAGATCAACTCTAACCTAACAATTGTAACAACATCAAGCTAACCCTACAATTTGTAGAGAGGCAAGCTAACCCTTTTTAGCTTCTCCTTCTCCTTGTGTATGCAGGTGGGGAGAGAAAGCGTTGGAGGGCGTGCTCGGCGACGGGGAGGTGATCGGCCGGACTGGGAGACGCCGGCGTGGTGGTCGGGAAACGCAGCAGGAGCCGCTGGGCTGCTGTCGTGGCTGCTGCGACGAATGGGCGGCTGCTGGCAGCCCGCTGAAGTGGCCGAGGGCGACGTCGGGTCGCGGGGGTGGTCGGGGTCGCGGAAGAGGCTGTCGGTGGCCAGAAGAACGCAGCCCCATGGCCGCTGCGTGCGCAGCTGCCGCTGCCGCACAAATAAACACCGGCGATCGCCTGAAGCGGCGGCGGGCAGGCACCGGAGTCGACGGTCGGTGGTGTGGCGTTGGGCGGCCGCGCGGCGAGGGTCGAGGGATGGAGAGATGCGAGAGGGGAGAGAGAAACTCGGGAGAGGGAGAGAAGAGAAATAGGGTTTGGTGTGGCGGCTGAGAAAACCCAGCCCTAGGGCTTTATTTGATACACACGTGAATAGGATAATTAGGGTTATGGTTAAAAAAGAGTTTAAGTTTGATAT
The DNA here is from genome assembly GCA_030789695.1 of Scilla litardierei. NCBI lineage: Eukaryota > Viridiplantae > Streptophyta > Magnoliopsida > Asparagales > Asparagaceae > Scilla > Scilla litardierei. The sequence goes on along the minus strand of CM061140.1, from coordinate 155,211,075 downwards.
TTGGATATAGGTTAATGAGCTAAAGGAGGGAGATAAAGAGATAGGGGGTGTACAATTTGGGGTAAGTCTAGGGGAGATTAGAGGGAACAGATTAGGAAGGATATCATGAAAATAATTAGGAAAATAAATCAGATCTAATATCATTTCGAATTTGAATCTGATTGGGGAGATCGACGGTCGAGATTTCCCCGAGCGATATCTCTCAATCCGGGCGTCAGAAAAATAATCCGAAAATACCGGGACGATCGTGGAGACGAGACACACAGATCTATGGAGCCTGATCATGCGTTACACCTACCAAAAATTTATGTAAAATTGGAAACTGCGTTTTGAGACAAATGACTAAAACGCCCCTATCATTCAAAGTCGTTTTGTGAGAAAACGAGCCATGAAACGACGTTCCCAAAAATTACATTAAAATCCAATGCCCCAAAAAGATCGCAACGGCATATCGTATCGCTCAAGCCGGAGCTCAGAAAAACCAAATAAAATACGTGCACGATAAAGCACGTGCACGCAGAAACTACGAACGGTCGGAAAGTGGCCGTTACAAAAACCCCCATGGGTCCCATATAAGATCTTCAGCTTCAATTGTGGCCTCCGTCTCCATGGAAAAAGGTCTTCGGTCTTGGACATTTACATAATTTCCTCACTACAATTTATCTCAAAAGTAAAAGAAAAGTGCAGGAAAATAAAATATGGGACTTAAACAGCCGATCCAAAAACCGCAATTAGCCATCCATGCAGAAATTTTGTGCTCATCAAATATTTTCATCAGACATTTTCATCATAGGTATCACAGGCATTTAATCTTCGCAGAGATGGATAAACAATTTAATCACTTAATAATTATTGGACCACTGGGCAACGTCATACACTATTAGGTTAGGTGACTAACGGCAGAGCGGTCACATGATCTTCCTAATTATTAAGCTTAAATATAAGGCACAACCACGCATGTAATATCCATAGAATAAGCCAGTGATGCAAAGCATGTATAGATGATTTTACAGAAGAAATCATTTAATGCAAGGGTTGTGCAAAATTTGGGTTTATTCCAAGATTTAGAAAAGGAGCCCAATAATTAAACATGTTCTTCGTAAAAGGAAGAAGTTTTCCTTTTTAAATTCATCCCCAACATCCCCCAATAGTCCCCAATAATCCCTTATATGTCCACTTATTGCCTCATAGTATACCGTGATTTTTCACGAATTTTTAGGCCCACAAACGTCCCTTTTTAATTAATTTTTCGCCCAACATGCCTTTTGAAGGCTTATTTCTTAGCCCCCCTTTGGTTTTTTTTCCGAAAAGTAGAAATCACCTGCGGGCCTGAAGCTCGCAGGGTGGCTGCGGGCTTCAGGCCCGCAATCCTTAATTTTTTTTGAATCAATCCTGCGGGCCTGAGGCCCGCAGTTTACCTGCGGGCTTCAGGCCCGCAAAGCTTATTTTTTTTCTTTTTTCGAATTTGGGCTTCAGGCCCATTTGGTTATGGGACACGGCTAGGGTTAGCCGCCGCCACCCCTGGATTTCTTTCGGGCGACGGCATGGGGGTTTGGGGCGGAGCCGCCCCCCTTCAGGGGGGTCAGCGGCAGGCAGCCACCCCCACCCCCTCAGGTGGTGCGGCAACGACGGCGGCCCCCCGCTGCCGGCGGGGGGAGCGCGGGCGGCCCCCCGCTGCAGGCGGGGGGGGGGCAACAAAGGCGGCCCCCGCTGCCAGCGGGGGGGGAAGCGCGGGCGGCCCCCGCTGCCAGCGGGGGGGAAGCGCGGGCGGCCCCCGCTACCGGCAGGGGGGCGCGGGGCGCCTGCGGCCCCCTGCTATAGGCGGGGGGAGCGCGGGCGGCCCCCTGCTGCAGGCAGGGGGGCAACGGCGTCCCCCCGCTGCAGGTGGGGGGAGCGCGGGCGGCCCCCCGCTGCAGGCGGGGGGGCCCAAGGCGTCGGTGCCTCGACGCTACAGGCGTGGCCACTCCCCTTTGGGGGCGGCTCTTCGGGCGTAGATAAGGGGGCCGGCGGCAAGGCCGCCGGCGAGGGTACGTAAGGGTTTCTAAAAAAAGAAAACCCCAATTTTACATTATTTTCAGATTAAAAGCATGTTAAAACATGATTTTTGGGGTTATTAGCCCAGATTCCACATCGATCTTGCGAGATCTATGGAGAAAACTATCATACGTATGATAAAAATGACATTTTTAGCGGGATTTACCTCTATATCCGTCCTCCGGATATAGCGACGGTTGCACGAAGCCTACGCGGATGACGACGCTTGATTGAGGAAGCCTTGCACCACGCGCGTGGATCGACCGTCTCCTTCTGCCTTCGCAACGATCGAAAAAAATTTGTGAAAAATTTTTAGAGGCTCGTGCTGATAACGTGTTATGAATCAACTCCTGTGGGAGGAGCCCCCAGCTCTTTATTTATAGGCAATAGGGGAGAATACAAATATGGGTTACATTGATATGGGCCTATCTCTAGGATAGCCCAGAACCTCAACCAACTACGGTTAAATAACGGTTCACAACAGTTCCCTCTAAATTTAGTTTCCACCAAAATTTTAGGATCTTCAAATTTTCACAAAATGTCATCATACCCATTGACTACTCAAGACTAAATCACAGACATCCTTCCACATCCTTTTATCCTAGTTAATAACTACATTTAAAAACATCTCTCAATTATATAGTAGACTAGTCATATCACATGAACATAAGTCACAGGCATTCAAAATATTTACCAGAAAAATTTCAACCCATTCGAAACCAAAAATTTGTACCTCTTCTATATCCCAAAAAGATTTGCAGATACCTAGAAAATTTTCCTTCATAATAAAAAGTATTACTCATATTCAAACTAAAATTTATTCGTCCCGTAGAATTTAGTTTACATAAAGTTTAGTTCCCTCCAGATTTAGTTCTCTCAAAATTTAAAATTTTAGTTCTATCCTGATTTAGGTCCCCCAAAATTTTAAACTAAAATTCAGTTTTCCTAACGAATTTAGTTTCCCTTGTAAATTTTAATTCTTCAAAAATTTAGTTCCCTCCAGATGTAACACCCCCCCCAACCCAAAAAAAAAGTTTTAATTTTAATTCCCCAAAATTGAAGTGTTGCCTCCAAAATTTTAGGGCTTCGCCCCAAAAGTCTAGGTTTCCTCCCAAAAATTTTATAAACTCTCATCCTAGCCATTGATTCTTCAAGATTCAATCCAAACTGTTTTTCTACCCATCCTTTTGCCCTAGTCAACAACTCCATTTAAAAACATCTCCCAATTGTATTACACACACATGTGTGTGTAATATAGATATGTGATGTTAGTGTAGAAAATTTCTTGCGCTTGACAGCTCATACCCCCCAACCATAGCCCGCCCGGCCCCTGCCCCCTCTTTTATTTTTTTATAAAATTGTTGTACACATGCTAACAGCTTAAACCCCAAAATATGAGTGAATCCTTGTGGTATTTGACCCTCCATCCACCCATTGTAAAAAGTTCTATTGTTATGAAACCATTAAATTTGCAATGTGTAGATTGAGAATCAAATAGTGTTGGATTTAGTTGATTTTTGGTATGGTGATCATCCATGATGTGTAGAACAAAACATTTTTCTGTTACACACACGTACACACATATAATCATCATTATACATCCACATGCACATGATACATATACATGTATACACACACATAATCATCATTATACATCCACATGCATGATGGAAATAGTGAGACCTCCATTTCCACCGGCAAACCCAACAATTTTCTTTTAATACATGTATGTGTATGTTTACTTTTTTGATAGAATATACACATTTAAATGATATAAACTTATTATACATTGGAAAGAAAAAAATTAACAACTTAAGAAACAACAATGTGTGATAGTTAGTTTATCATAGTCATATCACTCTCCCTCCCACTCTCCTTTATTTTTTAAATTAACATTTATTTTACTTATGTAAATTAATTAATCTCTCTCAACTTTTAATAGATGAGCAACCACTAAACTTCTCCAAGCTCCTACAAACATTACATCATGAGAAGAAGCTTAAAGGCTAAGGAAAAAAATTTCTCCTTCCCATTGCGAATCCACCCACAACCCAACCATATCCCCAAAATCAAAAACACTAAACAGGTTAAATCAATAGATTATCAAATAAAATACATAAAATCCTCCCCCATAAAGCAAAAGACATAACCCAATTTTCTCTTTGCAACTCCCTCCTCTTTTGTGTGTGGGTGTCTTTCTCATTGCCTTCCCCTCTCTCTCCTTAATTTCTTGGTTCAATTTTCTCTTTGCAACTCCATCCTCTTTTGTGTGTGGGTGTTGCATATGTAACCTTTTGCCCAAAAAGAAAAACCCTATTCCAATTCAAAGGAGAGAATTTAGTAAGAGAATAGAGAAAGAAACGAAAGAAGAATTAAAGAGCTTTTCTCTTAAAATTAAAGAGCCAATCAACCAACCAACCATGGTTTTCCCTTCAGTTCATCTCTATCTTGATCCCCCCACCAGCTGGAACCAGGTGAGCTTGTGAAATTAACCCTAGCTTTATCTTCTTCTCCTAAAAAGCAACCAAAAAAGAAGAATTTAAAGCAAAATATTCTCTCTTTTACAATGAATATACTAAATCATTAACCCCCTTTATTCCTTCTACCTATTTTTTTTTCTCCCACTATTTTTGCCAGCAGCAACAACTAGCAACCCACCACCAGCAGCAGCAGCAGCAGAGCAGTGATCCTCAGCAGCAGCAGCACCACCAGCAGCAAAGCAATGACCCTCAGCAGCAGCAGCAACTGCATCCCACTGTGCAGGTCCAGCAGGGGCGGGTCTTCCCCGATGGGGCGACCCGGTCCCGGATGGTAAACATCCCCCAGCCGGAGCAGGCCCTGAAGTGCCCCCGGTGCAACTCGGCCAACACCAAGTTCTGCTACTACAACAACTATTCCCGCTCCCAACCGCGCCACTTCTGCAAGGCCTGCCGCCGATACTGGACCGCTGGTGGCGCCCTCCGCAACGTCCCTGTCGGTGGCGGCTGCCGACGCAACAAGCGCAGCTCTAACAAGTCCTCAACCTCGTCTAAGTCCTCATCCTCGGCTGCCACTGCCAGTACCGCGAACCATGCCGGCCCGTCGTTGTCTGCCGCAACGTCGTCAACCTTGCCGGCCCCACCGCAGATGGTGCCATGCATGACATCACTGCATCATACCATGATGGATTATGGTAGCTTGCCAAATATAGGGCTAGGGTTTCTGGGGATGCAGTCCATGGATCCTGCTGCTATTGATCATCATCATGCTAGTAGTATTGGATTGGAGCAGTGGAGGCTGAGCCAAATCCAGCAGTTTCCGTTTTTAGGTGGGATGGAGACTCAGCTGCCGGCCACGCCCGCTTCCGGAATTTATCCTTTCGACGGCCAGGCTGGCGGCGGGGCGCCAACGGGGTCAGAGCTGATAACGCAGATGGCGTCGGTGAAGATGGAGGATAGCAACCCTAGAGGGCTAAATTTTGCGAGGCAGTATCTTGGGGTTAGCCCAAGGAATGATCCGATCTGGGCTGCTGTGGGGAGTAGTAATGGAGGTGGTGAAGGGAGCAGTGCTTCTGGCGGCGGCGGCGGCATTAATGGTGGCAATGGTGGCGGATGGATGACTAATCTTTCCGGGTTTAATTAGTCGGCGGCGGGGAGTCTCATGTAAGTTAATTGGCAGGGAAATTATCTTGGACGCATAGTTTTAGCTAGGCTTCGAAAATGGAAGTATCATTTTCTTGCAGCTCAGCATCATCAAGGGAGGATATATATGTGCGTGTTCCAAGAGCGGAGGAGTAATTTTAGGTATGGATCTTTTGTTTCTTGATTTATGTTGGGTTCGTGTTAAAGTAAGTCTTACTTTGTATGTTACAATAATATTTACAGAAATTGGGGTGTGGATGGAGATTTTCATGAAATCTAAGACATGGAGGACTAGTTGACGAATGTAACATAATTGGTTTAGAGGTCGATCATCTTTAGTGATGAGTAATCCATGCTAGCGATATGGTGCATTTTATGCTATTTCTGATCTATCAAGTTGCTAGAATTTAAAGCTAATCGATCGAATGTAGTAGTTAGCTAGGGTTTCTTGTTTGGGTGAAGAAGATGGTAAGCATTCACTGCATGCAATATTGCACGGCAAGAAGGCCGAAAAACTTGGTTAGTGAATGGCGTATCAATTTTTGATTTGGTTTAAGTTGGAAGATCATCTTCATTCACTGATACGTGAAGAGAGTACAGTTTCTAGCTATATCTATTGCTACTGCTGTATTCTCTCTCTCTCTCTCTCTCTCTCTCTCTCTCTCTCAGTTTCTACTAGCTATATCTACTGCTACTGCTCTACTAGCTCTCTCTCTCTTTCCCCTTCACTAGTAAGTGAAGAGAGTACAGTTTCTATATCTATTGATGCTGCTCTGCTAGTCCTCTCTCACTCAGAGCACAGTTTCTACTAGCCATATCTTCTACGAGTTCTCCCTCCCTCTCCCTCTCTCTCCCTCTCTCTCTCTCTCTCTCTCTCTGCCCCCATATGAAGGGCGCGCGCAGACACATGGATAGCTCTTTCCATAAAAGAAAAACAATTTGAGTGCATGTCTGAGTAGCTAGCACTTTCTTCTCCTATATCCATGCAGCTTGGCTTTTTCTCCCTTTTATTTTATCTTATTTTGAAAGAGCAACATGTCACAAATTGGAACATTGTTTATGTTTTTTCTTTTTCCTTCCGTTCCGTATATTCACTGAAGAATTAATGCTAAATTAATTTTAAATTTAGATGATATATACTGTGTTGGTCCATTATTATATCCATCGATCACATTAAGTTGTTGATTGATACCTTGTGATAGTCCATTGCCCATCGACTTAAATACTTAATTTCTGGTTAAGTAGTTGCTAAATATACTGTGAGAGTAGATTTTAAAGCTTATGTTCATTCAGTTTCATTCGTTTTGTCTTCATCAAGAAATTCACGCTTATATCAAAGGCTTTTCCTGCCTCTTCAATTAAGAAATTGATCATATTTGCATGTAACGGGGTCAAGGCAATGTAGTTCTTCTAGTTATCTTTTCCAACACAAGATCTGGTTGGCTGTGGAATACTAAAAGAAATGTTAAAAATTTTAGACCATCGATCTTACAGCAACAAGCTAATTTAACGTGGAATTGCTAGGTTTAAAATAATTGGACATGCGGAACTTTGAAAAGGGCATGGTTCACAATGCCTCTGGAAATTATGACCATGTAATCCTATCAGCCCCTGGAATTTTTGTGAACAATGTGAGATGAAAAACATGGTCGTGTATTCCTACTGCCTGTGAAAATTCTGTGTAATATTAAAAAAATAAAAATTAGTTCTGTCATGTTTACATGCTTTTCAAACATGCTCTTGAACAGCATCTTTTAATGCAATTTTATAATCAAAGCAGAATAAATTTGAATCTAAATAATTTCAAACGAATATAATATCAAAATCAATTGTTGCATATCCAAATAATTCCAAACCAATATAACTTTCAATCCCAGACCAAATATAAGTATCATCCTTCTTGGTGAGGTGAGTCAATGGGGCAGCAATCTTGGAGAAATCTTTGATGAACTTTCTGTAATAGCCAGCCAATTCCAAAAAGCTCATAACCACAATAACTGATCGATGGGTAGGCCATTTCTCTATTACCGCAACCTTCTCGAGATCAACAGATATCCCCTCTCTTGCTACCATGTGTCCAAGAAAAGCAATGGCATGCAACCAGAACTGACACTTGATATACTTAGTAAACAACTGGTGTTGTCTCATGGTTTCCAAGGTAATTCTCAAATACGCAGCATGTAATTCCTCCTCATCCTTCGAATACACCAAGATGTCATCGATAAAAACCACCGCGAACTTATCCAGATACTCGTAGAAAATGTGGTTCATCAACCTCAACCTCATGAAGGTAGCAAGTGCATTGGTTAAACTAAAGGGCATAACCAAGAACTCATTATGGCCATAACGAGTCTGGAAAGCGGTCTTGGGAATATCTGACCCCTGACTTTCACTTGATGGTACCCGCTAAGCAAATCCAGCTTCGAGTACACTCGGGATACACCAAGTTGTTCAAAGATATAATCAATGCGAGGGAGAAGATACTTGTTCATTATTGTCACCGTGTCAACTCACTATAGTCAATACACATCCTTCGCGACTCATCCTTCTTAATTATCGAGTAAGAGTATGGGTGCCCCCCATGGAGACACACTGGGGCATATTGGCCCTCGACATATCCTTCAACTGGGTGTGAATCTTGGCCAACTCAGGTAGTGCTATATAATACATGACCTTAGCAATATATTGTGTGCCCGGTATCAAAACTATGGTAAACTCCATGCATCTATCTAGAGGAAGTCTGTAAATATCCTCTGGGAAGACAGCAAGGAAATCTCAGACAACTCTCGACATGTCTGGCTCAGTTCCATCGACATGTCTCTGACAACTCTCGATATCGCCAATGCCGTGACGTCTCTCAACTTGGCCCTGAACTTCACGGGCTCGAGTGTGCTGCTACATTGACAAACTCGAACTCTAGATGGTATGTGATCTGAAATACTACCCTCCTTCGTCTGTAGTCAATTATGGCATAAAGCATCCCTAACCAATCCATCCCATACACAGCTTTAAGGCTAGGCATCTCTATCACTAGGAAGTCAGCATATAATTCACATTCACAAATCTCCACAGGACAATGACGACAACCAAAAGAGCTATGGAGCACTCCATTCCCTGTGTTGATATTAAAATTGGTGGTGAGAGGATCCACTGATATAGAATGCTCGATCACGAACCTCTGGGACAAGAAATAATGGGAAGCCCTAGAATCTAAGAGTGATAGAACAGTGAAAGATGTGACCATAACTGTTAGTACAAGGGTGTGGATCATGGTGAAGCATCCGCGTACCCGACACATTTGGCGCCCACAACCCGATACCCGACACTCGAAGCGGAGTATTACCGAGTCAAACGAACGGCTCGTTCGACCGTTAAGCCTCTGCTGATATTCAGGAGGAAGATAATGGGGCCGAATCAATAGGCAGCCGTTATCTCGAATCCCGAGAAGATCACGCTCGAATCAATGAGGGATGGTTATGCACGGTCATTAGGGAGCTGCCTATAAATACCCAAAAAGAAAAAGGTAAAGTGGGTTCCAATTCTCAAGGTATGAGATCTAAGACATAGACTCTAGTCCTTCACTTGATATTTCTGACATTATAGAGCTTGTGACGTCAGATCTGAGACGAACCTTCATGGGGTCGATCTCAGCTGCTCCAAGCTCCCTCTCACCCTTAAGTTCCCACACTAACTTAAGCATCGGAGGGGATTTTGGTCGGGACCCAGATCTGACCGCCTTAATGTGTCTTTGTGGTGTAGATCGACGAGTCGCCATCCTCTGCGAGGGTCGCTTCCGAGCTCCCCAGCCTCGAACGATCGACGTACAAGCTGTCTAATGGTCGATCAAGCACTGCATCCTGACCAACTTCCATCATCCGACCCTGGTTCACTAACCTAGGGTCCCACTTCACCTGCTGATGATGCCCCGACTCAGCACGAAGAGCCCACATCAGCTTGACAACTGTCTCGGTCATTTTTGGCCTTAACAATAACAATGCCTACGAAAGGCAAATTCAAGCCAAGAATAATAAGAAACAATCCTAAGAAAGAAGATGAAATAAGGCAATCCAAAACAAGAACAGGAACATATATAAAACACGTAAAATTCAGGGGAAAGTTGGAGATATACCGGTGATGACTTGTCCAATACTCTCCGCCTCTGCTACAGACATAATAAAAGCCTAGCGTCTCTGAGGAGCCGGGGCTGCCCGTTTGAAGGGATGCTGCTGAGTAAGCAGAGTGTGTCCTCTAGGATCTGGATGACTCGGTCCTGATGGCGCTGGAAGTGATAACATCTACAGATCAGGTGGAAGAGTCCTCTCCTGCATAGGTCTAACTGCCACAAGTGCTGCTGGTACTGGAGAGTGGCTGTGTTGTGGGCAAAGTCTGATGATATGTCCTGACTCGCCTAAAGCATCGCCTGGTTAAGAATAAATAATTCTTCTTCTCGTACCCATGCTTGCCACAGTATTGGCAAGACAACTGTCTCTGGAAAGATAGAGGGGCTCCCGATCTCCTAAACTGGACAGTTTGCACTGGCCGAAGGAAATTCTTCTGTTGTCCTGTTGGACTTCCATCAGCAACCACGTGAGTCTTTCCCACTCTTCTCAAATGGGTTTCATACATCCTTACCACTTTCAGCACTGCCTCATGGTAGGTAAGTCATGTGTAGACATAGCTTCTCTGTACGAAGGATTGAGGCCCATGTAGAAACGTCGAGCTTGGGTGGTAGGAGACGCAATTAGCTCTGAAACAAACTTGCCAAGCAGGGAAAACCGGCTTCATACGCATCAATACTCTGATGGCCCTGGGTCAAGTGCTCGGAGCACTGCCACAATGCATCTTTCACTGTCTCTAGAAGGAACTTGGCCTCAAAGTGCACCTTGAATTTTTCCCAAGAAACCGGCACGGTTAAATAGTGCTCCTCTACATCCCACCAATCTCAAGCCTGTTAAGTCAACTACATCCTCGCATCATCCACCCAGCCACCCGTGGATATCTAACTTTAACTAGGTCATCCTCTGTGTGGCTCAGCCACCCGTCAACCTTTAGGAAACTCTCTTTCTGCCTGAGAAGAACCTCAGATGTATCTCCCTGAAATGCTTGAAGCTAGGAGTCTTCTGAGTCTGGATCTTGGTGAGCATCTTAGTCTGTTGACTCAAACTCTCCCGAACTCCCAACAAAATCTTCTCCAACATGGAAAGCTCGGGGTGTATCATCTCAAAAGAAGATGTTCTGTTCACACCGTCCATTCTGTGGAGAGAGAACGAAACAAGTATTAATAGAAAATAATATAGTATCGGAGCATCATCCATACCATCCTTACATATATCGCAGTGAGAAGAACACCTGCATGGGCCACCATAAAAACCATGTCACGTCCCATTCTCTAAAATACCTAGGAAATACGAAAATTTCCAAGGTGCATGTAGAGAATGGAGGGTGATAAGGCCATAATAGTATTCAGATCCAAGGATTCGACCCATTGGCTCTAAATACATCCAGCATGATACGATAACGTAAATCTTGCATGCCACTGCGAGTGCTTGGGACAATACAAACTATAGATTAAAAAAGTTAATGTACATGCTCCAAAACAAAGAGATCTTAAGTCACAAAATGTAAATATATACATATCTGTCTCAAGAAGGTACAACCGGACGATACACAAAAAATACATAAGAGACTGGAAAAGCAAAATACATAAGAAGTCCATACCTCCAAAAAAACGTCTACACCTAAAAGGTACAACTTACACCCTACAACAACAACAAAAAGAAGAAGTCTCTAGCTCTGGATAGCCAGCTCAATAAAGTCACCCTCTGAGGGATCGTTCTCAAGCTCAAGGTACTGGGCAGTCTCCTAGGAGAGAACCTGCTCTATAGTCTCTGGCTCTAGTTCTAGGGAAAAAGGAGATGGACACGTCAACGTGCGTCCAATGGGAAAAACATAATTCGAGGTGTAGAGTAATATATTTAAGATAGTTTTGTACAAATATGACATCAAGCATCATGTGGGAAATAAAGGAGCACTCTAAATGAAATAACATCTCAAAACAGAAATGAAAACATGCGATGATTTCAGACATGAAGGTAAATATACTACTGCATTGGAAATAAGAGTTATCAAACAGCACTTGTATTGTTATTATTGATGTTGATCATGATGTTAAACTAATGCTTTGGAAACATTGTAAAATGTAATACATATGGCTCTAGACTCTCACCCAGGGTGGGTGGAAAAAGGGTACCCCACAAGTGAACATGTGCACTGTCGACGGGGCCTCTCGTAACTCCCCCCGACGGGAGTGAGAATATAATATCCAGATATATCTCATGGTGCATCACGATTACACCCATGGGCCTCTCCAACTCTGCATGCCGGCTGCCAGGAGTGCGAGTGAGATAAAAATCCAGTCTAGTACAGTTCCTTATAATTCCATTTTACTCGAGTTTCCCCAAACCCCCTATCTGGATTACTTGCCTACCTCGGAGTAGACTGAGACATTCCAGGTTATCATAATACACTCGGGTACTCACTCAAATCATATGCATCCATGTCCTCCGCCTCAACATATGTGCGGCCATATCCACTGCTAAACACCATTTCATTTTCAACCATCGTCACATCAATGGCATAACTTAGGGGACCATCATCGCATCACAAAATATCATATACATAAAGGAAACATCATGATCTTGGTATGAAATAGGACAACAACATCATAGTATCATCATATGCATAAGGAAGTAGCAAGGCTCAACATGATGTCAAACATAAGTATCATAATGGAACATCATCCTTATGCTTTAAGTCTAACATCCTAAACATGACAACATCTTAATTTTGATGTAGAACATAAGCATAGGATCATGACATGTGTACAACATAAGCATATAGAGTGCCATGGCATGAACATAGTGTCATGGCATAAAAGAACATAAACATAGTGTCATGGCATATGTAGAGCATAGTGTCTTGGCATAAAGAAAAATACTAAACATGATATGAAATAGTGGTTCTTAATTACAAGCCATTGTATATCATCATATATCCATCATACGAATCTCTATGAAAGGGAAGAACATCACATTGTCATTAATCTCTAATAGCACAACATGTTGATTAATATTCACAACATGGATATTTATTTTTAAAGATAAATTTTAAAGATTCATAACATGGGGATTAATAGCACAATAAGATGGTTAATATTCACATGGATAAAACAATTTTAAAGGTAGTATTCATATACCCAAACTATGAAATTCCTATCTTATGCAAATTGTAGAGGGTGAGTGAGATGAGATCATCTTCTATTCCTTTCCTCCTCCTCCTAGATTAGAGCTGCACAAATGAAAGAGAGGAGGGATGGTGTGTTCGACCAAAGGGAGGAAACGAGGGGAGAGGGTGGTGGCGGCGGCTCGGCTAAGGAGGAGTGAGAGGGGAGAGGGTGGCCGGCCAAGGGAAGAGGAAGAGGGTGAGAGTGGAGAGAGGGTGAAAGCTAGTTCATTTTTATTTTTCTTTTTCTTCTCCTTTTCTTTTCTTTTTCTTATTTTCGTCCCTCTTTTATGTTTTCTCTTAAGGTGAGGATTAAGGAGAGATTGACAAGTGGAGGGATGACTCATGCTTAACTTTGATTGGTGGATGGTCATGTGTTGTCTTAGGAAAATTAGTAATAATTTTTATTCTAAATGTATAAAAATTATGTAAAAACATTTTTATGTTTAATAAAAATGTATAAAAATTAATTTTTATTAAGAAATAATTTAAAATATATAATTAGGGTTTATTTGTTAATCACAAAAATCATGGAAAAATCTCAAAAATCCAGAAAAATACGTGTATGCCACTGGATTCAAGTACGACCAAAAAAACAAAGTACAATACATCCTACATCAAAAACAGGGGTTACACAGTTATAGCCCTTCAAGAAAATTAGTTTAACATCCCCTATATTATCTAAATATTTAGGTTAATACCCCCTATACTAAATATTTGGATAGTTTTGGGGTGTTAAACTAATTTTCTTAAAATGCTTGTTTGTATTATAACAGATTATTTAATAGAACTGTTAGATAAGGGAGATTATTCTAGAAACCGATAGTTTAAAAGATGTTAAACTAGATTCACTGAAAGTATATGGATGTTTGAGAAAATTTATCCATTTTGAACTTCAAAATCTTGCTAATGTTCTTGGAGTTTACAACATCTCTAACCAAAAGGAATTTAGACAATCCTTCCCACTTGTCACAATTAATCTTTGGATCCCAAAATAGTTCAATGTCACATGAAGTTAGGGATGAAAATGGGCCAGGCCGGCCCGAGGGCCTCCCAACTTAACCTGGGCCCCGGCCCTTGTAAAAATAAGACTGTGTCAATGTCTTTCATTAAAGCCTGAATTTTTTTTGGGTCAAGGCCAAGGCCGACTTTAAGCCCAGTCCTGGCCATGTCCACAATCCTAGCCTCATCATTATAATTTTAAAAACTTGTAGTTATACAGCCAATTAAAATATCTAACTCAACCCATATGAAATTAAAAAATTACCTTATATAAATTTAACACATACATTCTCTTTCTTTCTCTAATCAAAACCCAACTGCTCATTTCCAAAAAAAATCCGATCTCAATTTTTCTCTCTTCCTAGTCCTCCTCCTTAAAAAATTGAAAGCACAAAACCTAGAACTTGCCTCATCTCTTCCATCGATTCGACTTAAGATAGCAAATAAATCACCTTATCTCTCTTCCTTTGACTCAAGATTGGATTAATAATTGTATGATCTAAACCCTAGATATATCGATCTCAAGCCTGAACTAGGATTTTCTCTTATGTATTTTTCTCTTTTTATGTTTTCTACTATAAGTAATAAGTTCATAAGAAGAGGATTCGTTTAATTAAACAAGATTTATTTTTTTGAATCACCACTAGCTCGTAATTACCTCATGATGAATTTGTCATACATCAATTCAAGGGAGTTGCCTTCATGTCCATGATTAAACAATAAAAAAGGTCTCCTATTTTTTTAAGGAGGAGGAGGCATTGAATATAGATTTATACTAGTTCATGATTTACTAGAAAACTTTGTCAATTCTAAATTTTATGCTGATGATAGATGTCTAGTTGTATATTCTATGTACATATTTATTTGATAAGCTTGAAACTTTATTTTGCCCCAATAGTCCTTATAATGATTTGATTCGATATTGATATAATTATAATGATTTGATTTGATGTCATTTACTTTTGCCCCAAAGTTCGCATTAGTGTTATTTCTTTTGCTCTTTAGCATATGTAATATTCTTTAACTATATAGTCAAGATAATTGTTAATTAAAATCATTACTTAAATTAAATGATTATGTTGATATTTCACAGCTAGAGATTTTAGTCATTAATATGATATTACAATTTAGTATTTGACTACATGTATTCAAGATGGTAGCATGTCTCTTTATGATTGAATTGTTGCTAGATTAAGATATGATGTACTCATATTTGTTTTTAATAATTTTGACTTAGTTTTGTTATTAGACAAACAATTCTTGCTTGAGTGTGAATGGATTTCTTATTTATTCAATTCTTCAACTCTAAATTTATTTATTCAGTTCTTCTTCTTCCATCTTCTTCTTCCATCTGATGGCATGAAATTAAACCATTAAAGAGAAGAAATGAACAGGTAGTAAGACAAGAATAGTAAAAATACAATAGTGTAACTTCTCTTCCATAAGATATCACTTGCATAGATTTTGGACAATAATCATACGCATCTAACCAAAAAGAAGCTTATGAAATTAATGATTATTACTATTATACCTAATACCTACAAGCTATACGTATGCTATTACTCTTAATTTTTTGATGGATGTGTTATTGTTAATAATGCATGGATTGCAATTGCAATTGAAAAGGGTAAAGGACCTGCATGAAAGCCTGAGGGCCAACCCAAAAGCGTGTAAGTAGTGTTAGGCATGCCATTTAAAAGGCACAGGATCAAGGCCAGTGGTTGGATTTTAGGCCTGAAGTAAATTGGGTCCGGGTTTGGGTAGGGGTGGCAAAATGAGCCCGACCCGACCCGACCCGACCCGAACCCGGCATCCTTAACCGGGTATGGGTAGGGGCCAATCCGGGTCAAGTAAGATACGGGTGGACCCGACCCAACCCGGATAAAATCTGGGTCGGGTATGGGTTTGACATGTCAACCCGGAGACCCGAATTCGACCCGGTTTACCTTATATATACATACATACATATACATACATACACACATATATATATACACACATACATATATATATAGGAAAATTTTCAAATGAGAACATTTCACACCGTGCGAAAATGTTTATAGTTTTTTTTTGAAATTTTTTTTTCAAAAATTCTTTTTTCCACCCTCATTATATGTTGTTATACCCCCCTCTAAAAATAATGGTTGAGAAATAATGTCATTTGGCCTTCGATCAAGGCATTTCATCAAATTCACACGTTTTGAGACCGTTAAATTTGTAACGGGTGGATGGGTGCTCTAATGCCAAACGGGTTCACCCATTATTTTCCCTGGGATATATAATTGTATGGATTAAACATCAAAAAAGAATTTTTGAAAAAAAATTTCAAAAAAATAAAAAAAGGTTTTCGCACGGGTTTTTTCGCACCCGACGATCACTATATATATATATATATATATATATATATATATATATATATATATATATATATATATATATATATATATATATATATATATATATATATATATATATATATATATATATATAGGAAAAAGGGGATCTAAGGTGCCTCCTTAGATGAAAATCTAAGGAGGCGCCCCCATTTCCCCCATCTCCTACAATTTTTTTGGAAATGTTTTTTCATGGGGTTATTGTTCACATCATGGATGATCAACATACCAAATTTCAAGAGATTCCAATACTTTTTGAGCCACCATCCACCCCTTACAACTTCAACGGTTTGAAAACGTGCTTTAAACACCACAAAGTTGCAAGGGGTAGATGGTGGCCCAAATAGTATTGGAATCCCTTGAAATTTGGTATGTTGATCATCCATGAGGTGAACAATAAACCCATGAAAAAAAATTTCAAAAAAAATGTGTGAGATGGGGGGAAATGGGGGCGCCTCCTTAGATTGAATCTAAGGAGGCACCTTAGGATCCCTTTACCCATATATATATATATATATATATATATATATATATATATATATATATATATATAGAGGAAAATTTTCAAATGAGAACATTTCGCACCGTGCGAAAATGTTTTTAGTTTTTTTTTGAAATTTTTTTTTTCAAAAATTCTTTTTTCCACCCTCATTATATGTTGTTATACCCCCCTCAAAAAATAATGGTTGAGAAATAATGTCATTTGGCCTTCGATCAAGGCATTTCATCAAATTCGCACGTTTTGAGACCGTTAAATTTGTAATGGGTGGATGGGTGCTCTAATCCCCAACGGGTTCACCCATTATTTTCCCTGGGGTATATAATTGTATGGATTAAACATCAAAAAAGGAATTTTTGAAAAAAAAAATTTCAAAAAAAAGATAAAAATCTTTTCGCACGGTGCGAAAAGCCTCTTTTTCGCATTTGAAGATCCCTATATATATATATATATATATATATATATATATATATATATATATATATATATATATATATATATATATATGAAAGGTAAAGGAAATCTATATTTATGAGCATCAAACTATATAGCTGATCGATGGAAGTCAGGATCTAATAGAGTGAGGATAGTGCACAAGCGCCGTCACTCCCTACTAACAGCTCCTCGCCCCCCATCTCAACAGCCCATGCCATAAATAATTTCTACAAATAGTGCAAATAAAGTAGAAAAAAAGTAGAAAAAACCTAAAATTAGCACGTGTCCCAGATCTCCCAGTTTGAAAAAGCTTCTGACGCTTCTGTATCCGATAAGTCTTGGTCTCGCAATGCTATCCTCAGGTCCGCTGCAATATCTTCGAAAATGAGTGTCTTTGGTTTCCTGGAATTCTCAAAGATCCGTTTGTTTCTTTCCCTCCATATATGCCACACCATTGTCGCTAGCGCTGTCTTGGCCAGCGTACTCAACACAGTTTTCCCCCTAAACCGGCTTAAGAAATAGCTCCCTACCTCCGATAATTTAGGCGGAATATGAGTAGTGTTTACGGGTGTTTTCTCACCACTGAATCGTTGACCGATGACTGTACAGTCAACATGGTCAATGGGTCGGTTGAGATCCCTTAAACACGCCAAGCTCACGTGCGCTCAGCGTGGGTCGGAGATGGAATCGGGGTTGAGTTTCGGTCTTCGGCTGAAACGGATCAGAGGGGAGGCCTTAGCTCTGTTCGATGGGCTCGGCCTCGGTTGGACGGGCGTCGAGGGGCTGCCTCGGTGTAACGGCCAGTATTTTTAGGCGTGTTTTCACTCGTGCGTGTTAGTATTTTATTTTTGTCATCCAGTTAACTTTTCGTCCGTACGTGTTGACGCGAGCGCGTCACTATTTTCATTTTACCGTGTCGTCAATATTTACCGTCAAGTTTAACTAAATTATCCCGCTAATTACTTTCACTAATTTCCTTATTAATTACATCTAAAATTTACTAATTACAAATTCCTAATTACTTTTTTTAATTACTTACATTTAACAATTACTTAATTACGTTAACTACGTTTTTACCTTAACTCTACCTAAAACGACGAAACCCACGTTGCCAAATACTCTTCAGTTGGTCAAATTAGGTTGTCTTCTCTTTTCGTTTAAAGCAGACTATACGTCTCTACAAACCCAATTAGTCTAAGTTAGCCATTAATTCAGTCCCAATCCTATTAAAATCTCCTTGACAAATGAAAAGGGGATGTCCCCTGTTAATCTCTTTAAGAACACAACGTCGCCTCTGCTAAATGAACCGGCAAATCCATTTCACCCAACTTTCTGCAAGTTTGTTCACCATTCCCCAAATCAAACCAAATCAGAATCCCCAAACCCAGAACCCAAAATTCCCCAATCTCTTCCCAAAATCGTCAACAAATTCAAACTCAAAAACTGAAGATTGAAACAAGAAAAAAAAGGGGAATCTGAATCAAACTTCAGGTTCATCAACCCATTTCCAGATCCAAAAACCATTTCAGAATCAAACTGAAAACAAATTCAGATTTACAAAAAAAACAAACAAACCCTCTTCTTCATCTTCTTCCTCCTCCTCTTCCCTAGGCCTCCTCCTCCACCTCTCTCACCCTCACCCTCGGCGCGCGCCGCCAGCACAAGCCGCCACCGCCCTGCTAGCCCGCCACCACTCCGCCGGAGGAAGCCGCCCCCGTCCGCCGGAAGAAGCGTCGTGCGCCGCCCAGATGCGCCGCCCACCCTAGCTTGCTGCCCCCGTGCGCATGAGTATGACCCCTTCTCTTCCTCTCGCGCAGGTGAGTTTTCTCTCCTTGCGATTGTTGCCTGCAAACATTGAAAAACAAAAAAAAAGAGAGAAGGAAACGAATGACAGGTGAGAAGATAAGGGGCCTGAGAGTTATAATGATAGGTTATTAAAGAATGAATTTTAAAAAAAGATGGAGACAGAGGACCCTTGAGTTAATAGTAAGTGGAATGAATAAAGAATTCATGTGACAGCATATGGATAAGATTAAAAAGAGAGAGAAAGAGTTAGGGATTAATATATTAAAATAATGTTAGAGGTAGTTTTAACATGTTATTCTTACCCCAAATCAAACTTAGTAGGTGAAATATTTAATATCATGTTTAACCATGTGATTAGCGTAGTTAATTAATTAGTTGTTAATAATAGTTAGTGTTATTTAATTGTTAGATTGATTTCAGCATGTTAGCCATTTTGTTACTGATGTTAGGGTAATAATACTAGAATAAAATAAGGCGTACTCTGTTTGTATGACACAATATAAACACCACCCTAGCCAGAGGACCCAGTAAAATTAGACGAACCTAATTCGGGGATTAACCCGATATTTTGATTATCTCGCAATATATCTAATTTGGTGATATGTTTAACCAAAACAAAGAACCAGAAGTACCGATACATAGTACCCATCAAGACGGACCCAATAGCACCAAAATCACCGAAATCAGGCAAGTATACAATTTATAATGTATTTTTGAAATTGGGTGCTCAATTGGTCTTTTACCTGATATATGTTAAATTTTTAATGATAACAAAGAAAAAATCATTTTCTGTAAAATGTTCATCAAACTAACCTGCTTGCCATTCTTTTATTTATTGTGAATGTCGTAAATTAATGGTGAAACGTTGACGACTTAAATTGAAAGAACATCTTGCTTGGTCATTAGAGAGTGACATCGTGAGATCGTGTGCCTCGAAGGCGAAATCGTGATTTTCGTGATGTCATGTAAGTTGACAAATTCGTGCTTGTAATTCGTGAATTAGGCTGGCTCGTGTTCCAGCACAAATCTTGGGTGGGGTAAGGGTTGAGCGGCTGCTAGGCGTATGAACGAGTACTCTCTTCAAGGGCACCACCCGTAGGCGGTGGGTTAGCGCCAATCACGGTAAGCCCCCGTGAGAAGAAGGACTCACTCATCACGTCCTAAGGGCGAGAACCCTATTGTAGAATTGACAATGCTAACAATCGTGAAATGCTAACATCGTGAAACTTGCAACTTGAAATTATTGTCTCAGTTGAATTGACATGCTAATGAAACAAAGAAAAGTTTTATTTTACGTACTACACTGCTTAGAACTGCATGTTAGGATGTCTCTACTTTAATTCATTTTATAATCAGTTTGTTTAATCCTTTTGTTGCTACCTCTTTTAAATGATTAATGCCTCTTAAATGCAGTATAAATTTGTATATTTCTTGCCTTGGGTCCTAACCTTTACTTGCAGACCCTTGCTGACATACATTCATGTTTTTGGATGTATGTCAGATTCTGAGCTTCAGTACCAGGAAGTTCCTTACGAGACACCTGACTTGGAGAGTCAGGAGTTCGCTGTTGACGCCGAACCTCTCCCTGCGGAGGACTAGTGGACTTTGCCGTTGCTACTTATCTTTAGTTTGCTTTCCGTTATTGTTGAGTGTACGTCTTTACTTTGGCCCAGTTGTGGCTTGTTGATGTATTTCGTGTACGAACATTTATAATTCTGGATTTGGCTTGTAATGTATGAATAATTCTGGTTGTTCTGAAAAGCATGCAAAGGACCTGCCCTTGCGTTTTACCAAAGACGCTTAATGAACCTGAGTTTCACCGCTCTGGTTCAAGCGGGCCCAGTAACGCTCTCG
Source organism: Scilla litardierei (assembly GCA_030789695.1). Taxonomy (NCBI): domain Eukaryota; kingdom Viridiplantae; phylum Streptophyta; class Magnoliopsida; order Asparagales; family Asparagaceae; genus Scilla; species Scilla litardierei. The sequence continues at coordinate 155,190,151 of CM061140.1, read as the reverse complement.
CTTCCGCCGTGTTTTGGGAAGCGGGGCGTTACAGGTTTTAGTGGTGGCCCACGCAGGTCCGTCTCTTTGCATTTGCGAATTCAGAACGATGAGAATATTTTCATCGGCCAAACATCTAGATGGATCACATACGCGAGATTAACTCGGGTTTTTCCTATCTCAGAATGGCTGAGGAACGAAGCACCCAAAATGGACCCGTACCTGCTGGAGGCGGAAGTGACGACATCCGCCAGATGCTTGGTGTTATTAGGGAAATGCTTGAGGTTCAGCATCACTTGGTCCAGCAGGGACGTCAGGCTACACCTCCTCCTCCTCCACCCCGCTATGAGCCTGGAGCCAAGCAGTTCCGAGAGATGCATCCGACGAACTTCTCGGGACGAGAGGGCCCACTAGCGGCCGAGGATTGGCTTCGCAACACTGCGGATAACTTGGGTCTTGCCCGAGTCAATCCGAACGATTGGGTGGACCTCGCCAAGAAGCAGTTGACGGATAATGCACGTCACTGGTGGGATGCTGAAGAGGCTAGGCTGACCAAGCCGATTCCTTGGGCTACCTTCCATCAGAGGTTTGACACCCAGTACTTTCTGAAGGCTGCAAAGAGGATGATGCAGCAGCGTTTCATTAACCTGGAACAGGGTACCAGGACAGTTGATGAGTATGAGGCGGAATTTACCATGCTGAGTCGATTCGCCCCTACTCTGGTAGCGGACGAGGAGGACTGTGCACACCGCTTTCTCCAGGGATTAGACCTGGACATACAGGAGATATTGTCCGGGCACACCTTTACCACTCATGAGCAAGTCCTAGTAGCTGCGAAGAAGCACGAGCAGGTAGCTTATCAGAAGAGGGCACGTCAGACGGGCAAGCGCCCGATGGAGCTACAGAGGAGTGCACCTAGGCCCGGTTTTCATCCTATTCAGACCACCCAGTTCAAAAGGCCAGCTGCACCTGTCCCCAACCGAGCGGAGCTGACTTGCCACTTCTGCGGCAAGCTTGGTCATATGAAGAAAGACTGTAGGAGGATGCTGAATCAGTGTTTGATCTGTGGATCGCCTACTCATGCTGCAAAGGATTGCACCCACGGTTCTCGACCACCTGGACCTGCACAGCGGACCGTACCAGCACCTGGACAGCGCGGACCACCTCTGGTTCCACAGGAACGAGCTTTCCAGCAGGTCAATCCGCCTAAGCGTCGTGCATTCAATATGACAGCCGTTGAGGCTGAAGCTGAGGACGACATGATTGCAGGTAACCTCTAGACTAGTTCTTCTTATTTATGCATTATATTTGATTAGTTAGATCCATGTTAATCTAGTTGTATGTTACCCTTAGGTGTCATTTTAGTTTCATCTCAACCGGCCTTGACCATGTTCGATTCTGGAGCTTCCATGTGCATTCTATCTCGGAAGTTCGTAGTCGAACACTCGATACCCACCTATACACTTCCCAAGTGTTGGAATATTACAACTGGGAATGGTGTGGTGAAGGTTGCACTGGGATGTAAACCATGCCCATTGGTGGTTAGTGGACATGAACTATATGCTAATTTTATTGTCCACGACCTATCCAATTTCGATGCTATACTCGGCATTGACTGGTTAGGAACTTTTTATGCCACGATCGACTGTCACCGAAAGAAAGTGGTATTCGAAATTCCCGACCACCCAGTGTTCGAGTTTGTCAGCGGAGGACATTCGCTTGGACCTGTCAAGTTCCGAGCCCAGCCGTACCAATTGACCGTTGCATCCTTGATAGCCGAGCTAGAGAAGCCTGCAGTAGTGAGAGACTTCGAAGACGTCTTCCCTGAAGACATTTCTGGACTGCCGCCCGATCGAGCGTTGGAGTTCGGCATCGACCTCATGCCAGGGGCTCAACCAATTTCAAAGGCGTCGTACCGTATGGCTCCTGCGGAGTTGGAAGAGCTAAGGAAGCAGTTGGACGAGCTACTACAGAAGGGTTTCATTCATCCCAGCGTATCTCCCTGGGGTGCACCCGTTTTACTGGTGAAGAAGAAGGATGGCTCGAGGAGGATGTGTGTGGATTATCGGGAGCTGAACAATGTCACAGTGAAGAATAAGTACCCGCTGCCCCGTATTGATGATATCTTCGATCAGCTTGGTGGATCGAGGGTATTTTCGAAGTTGGATCTCCAGAGCGGATACCATCAAGTCAGAGTCAAGAAGGAAGATGTACTCAAGACCGCTTTTCGGACTAAGTACGGGCATTATGAGTTCGTTGTCATGCCATTCGGTGTGACCAACGCCCCTGCTGTGTTCATGAATCTCATGAACCTTATCTTTTACGAATTCCTTGACAAGTTCGTAGTGATCTTCATCGACGACATCCTGGTGTACTCAAAGAGCGAGGAGGAGCATGCAGAACAATTGAAGATAGTGTTGGAGACTCTCCGTCATCATCGACTATATGCCAAGTACAGCAAATGCGAATTCTGGCTGGATAGAATTGTATTTCTTGGTCATGTAGTATCAGGAGCTGGTATCTCAGTGGATCCGGAGAAGGTCAAAGCAGTCAGTGAATGGCCCACACCTCGATCGGCATCGGACATCAGGAGTTTCCTTGGATTGGCTGGATACTACCGCAGATTTATCAAGGAATTCTCGAGGATAGCTGAGCCGATGACAAGATTGACAAGGAAGGATGTTAAGTTCAGTTGGTCGGACTCTTGTGAGCAATCTTTTTCTACTTTGAAGGAGAGACTGACTACTGCACCAGTCTTAGCTATTCCGGACAGAAGCGGAGGCTTCGAGATTTTCTGCGACGCATCAGGCAAGGGACTTGGATGCGTTCTACATCAGCGCGGTCATGTAGTCGCTTATGCTTCTTGACAGTTGAAGATCCACGAGAAGAATTATCCGACACACGACTTGGAGTGAGCTGTCGTCATCTTTGCTTTGAAGATTTGGAGACATTTCTAACTGAGTGAGAAAGTGAAAATTTTCACTGATCACAAAAGTTTGAAATATATATTCACTCAGAAGGAGCTGAATATGAGACAGCGTAGATGGTTAGAATTAATGGCTGACTACGACATCGATCTTCAGTATCATCCTGGGAAGGTGAATGTCGTACCGGATGCTTTGAGTCGACTGCCTGAAGTGATGATTCTCACATCTCAGTGGAGGTTGCAGCAGGATCTGCGAGAGATGGATGTTGAAGCTGTCCTACCGGGAGTCACATCGTCGTTAATGAACATGCAAATTCAATCGACGATTGTGGACCGGATCAAGACTGCTCAAGCTGGAGATGCTAAATTGAAGAAGATCAGAGAACAAATCGAAGCAGGACTTCGGACAGATTTTCTGATTCATGCGGATGGATCTTTGAGATATGGTAGTAGGATCTGCGTGCCTGCAGGAGATATCAGAGAGGAGTTAATGAATGAGGCTCACAGTTCGCCTTATTCTATTCATCCTGGAGGTACGAAGATGTACAAGGATCTCCGTCAGAATTTCTGGTGGCATAGGATGAAGAGAAGTGTGGCGCGGAGCGTTGCCAAGTGTCTTGTGTGTCAGCAAGTGAAGGCTGAACATCATCGCACTGCTGGACTACTACAGCCTCTGCCGATTCCAGAGTGGAAGTGGCAGCACATCACGATGGACTTCGTGACTGGCTTACCTCGGAGCACCAAGCAGAACGACGTGATCTGGGTCATCGTTGATCGATTGACCAAGTCCGCGCACTTTATACCTTTTCGAGTTGGTCAATCCACGGAGATATTAGCAAAGAAGTATATGGAGGTAATGACTTAACTCATGCCTTTATAATTTCTTTCTAGTACTAGTCGTGATGTGAATTATGTCGTGTAGGAGATCGTGCGTTTACATGGAGTCCCTGTGAGCATTGTATCAGACTGTGATACGAGGTTCACATCTCAGTTCTGAAAGAGTCTGCAAACCAATCTGGGTACCAGTCTGAAGTTCAGTACTGCGTATCACCCACAGACGGATGGACAGTCAGAGCGTACCATTCAGATCTTGGAGGATATGTTAAGAGCCTGTATGTTGGATCTCAAGGGTTCGTGGGAAGATCATTTGCACCTGGTGGAGTTTTCTTACAACAACAGCTATCAGGTGAGCATTGGCATGGCGCCTTTTGCTGCTCTCTACGGGAGGAAATGTCGATCACCACTAAGTTGGGATGACGTAGGTGATAGAGAGCTCTTGGGGCCAGAGATGATAGTGGAAGCCGTTGATGTGGTACGAGATATCAGAGATAAGATTCGGATTGCCCAGGACCGTTATAAGCATTGGGCTGATGCTAAACGACGTCCTCTGGAGTTTCAGCCAGGAGATCATGTGTTTCTGAAGATTTCACCAAATCGAGGAGTGATTCGATTTCGGAAGAGAGGCAAGCTTAGTCCAAGATATATTGGACCCTTCGATGTGCTAGAGCGAGTTGGAGAAGTAGCTTATCGCTTAGCTTTGCCACCGTCTTTGGAGGGAGTTCATGATGTCTTCCATGTGTCCCAGCTCCGTCGTTATATCAGCGACCCTTCTCATGCTGTGGACTACTCGGAGATTACAATTCAACCAGATCTGACATACGAACAGCAACCAGTGGAGATCCTAGATCGACGTCAGAAAGTCTTCAGGAATAAGACAGTTGATCTAGTCAGAGTGATGTGGCGTCGCGACTCGCCAGGAGAGTCTACCTGGGAGCGGGAAGATGAGATACGAGAACGATATCCGTATTTGTTTTCTACTCCTTAGTTGATGAGAATTCCGAGGACGGAATTTTTCCTAAGGTGGGTAGAATGTAACGGCCAGTATTTTTAGGCGTGTTTTCGCTCATGCGTGTTAGTATTTTATTTTTGTCATCCAGTTAACTTTTCGTCCGTACGTGTTGACGCGAGCGCGTCACTATTTTCATTTTACCGTGTCGTCAATATTTACCGTCAAGTTTAACTAAATTATCCCGCTAATTACTTTCACTAATTTCCTTATTAATTACATCTAAAATTTACTAATTACAAATTCCTAATTACTTTTTTTAATTACTTACATTTAACAATTACTTAATTACGTTAACTACGTTTTTACCTTAACTCTACCTAAAACGACGAAACCCACGTTGCCAAATACTCTTCAGTTGGTCAAATTAGGTTGTCTTCTCTTTTCGTTTAAAGCAGACAATACGTCTCTACAAACCCAATTAGTCTAAGTTAGCCATTAATTTAGTCCCAATCCTATTAAAATCTCCTTGACAAATGAAAAGGGGATGTCCCATGTTAATCTCTTTAAGAACACAACGTCGCCTCTGCTAAATGAACCGGCAAATCCATTTCACCCAACTTTCTGCAAGTTTGTTCACCATTCCCCAAATCAAACCAAATCAGAATCCCCAAACCCAGAACCCAAAATTCCCCAATCTCTTCCCAAAATCGTCAACAAATTCAAACTCAAAAACTGAAGATTGAAACAAGAAAAAAAACGGGAATCTGAATCAAACTTCAGGTTCATCAACCCATTTCCAGATCCAAAAACCATTTCAGAATCAAACTGAAAACAAATTCAGATTTACAAAAAAAAACAAACAAACCCTCTTCTTCATCTTCTTCCTCCTCCTCTTCCCTAGGCCTCCTCCTCCACCTCTCTCACCCTCACCCTCGGCGCGCGCCGCCAGCACAAGCCGCCACCGCCCTGCTAGCCCGCCACCACTCCGCCGGAGGAAGCCGCCCCCGTCCGCCGGAAGAAGCGTCGTGCGCCGCCCAGATGCGCCGCCCACCCTAGCTTGCTGCCCCCGTGCACATGAGTATGACCCCTTCTCTTCCTCTCGCGCAGGTGATTTTTCTCTCCTTGCGATTGTTGCCTGCAAACATTGAAAAACAAAAAAAAGAGAGAAGGAAACGAATGACAGGTGAGAAGATAAGGGGCCTGAGAGTTATAATGATAGGTTATTAAAGAATGAATTTTAAAAAAAAGAGGGAGACAGAGGACCCTTGAGTTAATAGTAAGTGGAATGAATAAAGAATTCATGTGACAGCATATGGATAAGATTAAAAAGAGAGAGAGAAAGAGTTAGGGATTAATATATTAAAATAATGTTAGAGGTAGTTTTAACATGTTATTCTTACCCCAAATCAAACTTAGTAGGTGAAATATTTAATATCATGTTTAACCATGTGATTAGCCTAGTTAATTAATTAGTTGTTAATAATAGTTAGTGTTATTTAATTGTTAGATTGATTTCAGCATGTTAGCCATTTTGTTACTGATGTTAGGGTAATAATACTAGAATAAAATAAGGCGTACTCTGTTTGTATGACACAATATAAACACCACCCTAGCCAGAGGACCCAGTAAAATTAGACGAACCTAATTCGGGGATTAACCCGATATTTTGATTATCTCGCAATATATCTAATTTGGTGATATGTTTAACCAAAACAGAGAACCAGAAGTACCGATACATAGTACCCATCAAGACGGACCCAATAGCACCAAAATCACCGAAATCAGGCAAGTATACAATTTATAATGTATTTTTGAAATTGGGTGCTCAATTGGTCTTTTACCTGATATATGTTAAATTTTTAATGATAACAAAGAAAAAATCATTTTCTGTAAAATGTTCATCAAACTAACCTGCTTGCCATTCTTTTATTTATTGTGAATGTCGTAAATTAATGGTGAAATGTTGACGACTTAAATTGAAAGAACATCTTGCTTGGTCATTAGAGAGTGACATCGTGAGATCGTGCGCCTCGAAGGCGAAATCGTGATTTTCGTGATGTCATGTAAGTTGACAAATTCGTGCTTGTAATTCGTGAATTAGGCTGGCTCGTGTTCCAGCACAAATCTTGGGTGGGGTAAGGGTTGAGCGGCTGCTAGGCGTATGAACGAGTACTCTCTTCAAGGGCACCACCCATAGGCGGTGGGTTAGCGCCAATCACGGTAAGCCCCCGTGAGAAGAAGGACTCACTCATCACGTCCTAAGGGCGAGAACCCTATTGTAGAATTGACAATGCTAACAATCGTGAAATGCTAACATCGTGAAACTTGCAACTTGAAATTATTGTCTCAGTTGAATTGACATGCTAATGAAACAAAGAAAAGTTTTATTTTACGTACTACACTGCTTAGAACTGCATGTTAGGATGTCTCTACTTTAATTCATTTTATAATCAGCTTGTTTAATCCTTTTGTCGCTACCTCTTTAAATGATTAATGCCTCTTAAATGCAGTATAAATTTGTATATTTCTTGCCTTGGGTTCTAACCTTTACTTGCAGACCCTTGCTGACATACATTCATGTTTTTGGATGTATGTCAGATTCTGAGCTTCAGTACCAGGAAGTTCCTTACGAGACACCTGACTTGGAGAGTCAGGAGTTCGCTGTTGACGCCGAACCTCTCCCTGCGGAGGACTAGTGGACTTTGCCGTTGCTACTTATCTTTAGTTTGCTTTCCGTTATTGTTGAGTGTACGTTTTTACTTTGGCCCAGCTGTGGCTTGTTGATGTATTTCGTGTGCGAACATTTATAATTCTGGATTTGGCTTGTAATATATGAATAATTCTGGTTGTTCTGAAAAGCATGCAAAGGACCTGCCCTTGCGTTTTACCAAAGACGCTTAATGAACCTGAGTTTCACCGCTCTGGTTCAAGCGGGCCCAGTAACGCTCTCGCTTCCGCCGTGTTTTGGGAAGCGGGGCGTTACACTCGGCGCTTTGCTCGGTGCTCAGTCTCCGGTCGGTAGCCACACCCGCTAGCAGCGAGGGTGGTCGTCGGGCACTGAGGGGTAGCCTCGGTGCCTCGGTCAGCTTCTTCCTGAATAGACAAGAAACTCGCCAGGGTGGCCGGACCTTGGTTCCGGTCGAATCCCCTCCAATGCCTAAGTCAGATCGAGGTCTGAAGAGTACTCGGTGGGGTAGGTATGACTCGAGAGGAGATCGATACGCTGACCCACGGCACGAGCAGGGGGAGGGGGAGAAATGGCGGAAACCAAAGTCGTTGATGGAATACCTCAGATTTTGGGTACCTGGGATTCGATCCCTCTCTTAGTCGTCCTCCCGTCCTTTTATTGGGTCTCTGCCACAATTGCCTCCCCCCGATCCATGTCCTCCGTCCGCCTCCCTTCATACCCCCGCGATCCGCCTCCTTCCCCGCACTTTCGTGCATCGTGGGGAGGCGTTTATCAACGGGCCCCTTAATGGTCATAAAGGGGCCGTAGATTCATGGGAACGGCTTTTTTGAGGAGCACGAGCTGATCGTGCATCCCGGGGGCAGACTGGTCTGGCTTCGAGTTTTATCCGTGGGCCTCGACGGGCGGGCCCAATCTTGCTCGTGGGATTCCCGTCTATGATCGGGCCTTGGGTCTCTGCTTCTTGGGCTCCTACAAAACAATCGTATCAATTGCCTCCATCATCCTGGCCGTTCGGTTTCAGCCGGTTTGGTTCGGGCGATGTGACTGTTGGGGATTTGACAGACGTGTCAGTCAAGGCATGCCCATTAAATGGGGGTCATCATGATACGGTCCGTTTAATCTTCTCTCTTGGTGCGGGTTTCGAAGCTCCGCTGATCCTCTGATGCCGCCACGTGTTCCTCTCCGGACGATTTGAATTCCTCGATTGCTTTGCATATAAAGACGTCGGCTTCCCAAGCTTCGATTCTTTCGCGCTCTTCTGATCTTGGTTTTGCAAGCTTCCTCTTTCCGCGTCTTTCTCCCTTCAGCTCCTTCTCAAGGTAACCTCCTTTTCTTCTTTTGCCACATGGCTACGCTTAGAATTGGCAATTCAGCGTCGGGATCTAGGGACCCCCGGCGCCTGAGTCTGACAATGTCCGACCTTTGGGACCTGGGGTCCCTTCGGGGTCTCGTCCTGTTCAGGACAAGGGGAAAAGGAAGTTTTTCACGGACCCCGTCGGCGATGACGTGGCTCAGGCCGTCGAGAGGTTCGACGTTCCCTCGGCGGTCCTCGAGTCGCCATCCAAGGCCCCTTTCCTGGCGGCGGTGGAGATCCAGGAGAAGTATTTATATCATCCGTACGACATTCGGACTCCTTTCAACAATGAGCGGATCTGCTTCCCGCGGAGTAACGAGGTCGGCGTTTATGTTGAGATGTTTCGCTTGAGCCTCTATTTTCCCCTTCACCCCTTCATCATCCAGGTTATGGAATTGCTGATGGTGTCCTTGTGCCAGTTGACCCCATACTCCGTCGCGGTGTTGACCGGGTTCATCATGCTCTGTCATATCCATGGCTTAGAGCCGCCCCTTCCCCTTTTATTTCATTACTATCGGGTTCAGATGATCAGCCAATGGTCGTGGCAGCACCTCCGGGCTCACACGGGGAGGGATTGTTTGCTCGGTCTACCCCGCTGGGTGGGGGACTGGAGCTCGAGCTACGTCTTTGTCGTCTTTCCTGAGGACGTCGAGATCTTGACAGGTTGGGGAGGGCTATGTCAATACGACTTGACGTTGACCCTCTCCGAGGCTGACCAGGCAGCTGTTCGGCTGCTGTCGTCTCTTTCCCTAGAGGAGAGGTCGATCTGGCCTCTGCTGGGCGACCTGCTTCTCAAGACCGTGCTGTGGTCTCCCGGTAGGCTCTTCCTTTCTTTCTGTTTTCTCTCTCGCTTACCCTGATCTTCTTTCCTTCTGCAGAGATGGCCAGACGTCAATTTACCCGAAACGTCAACGAACTCATCCGGAGGGGTTTCGGCCAAAGCCGAGGGAACCCATCGGGATAGGCGTCTCGTCGCACTGTGGACGAAGAGGTGCGTCAGGCCGAGCCTGTCATGGGGAGAGTGGAGCCCTTGGTCTTGGCGACGCCTCCCCCCTTGGCCGCGGAGAACCTCCCAGAAGGCGAGGCCCCGGGGGGCGAACTCCCTCGCTCCGCCCAAGCCGAGGGGGCGACGCGGGAACCGAGCTGGCCCCTCGCGTGCCCGTGGGCTGTCGCGATGCGGGGCGTAAGCGTCCCCCCCCGACTTCCACCGGCCCCAGCGAGAGGAAAAGGAGGAAGGTGGGTGGGGAGACCCACACCCCGGCGGCCCCCGAGGTGCCGACGGCCTCTGGCGAAACTCTCCCGCTGTCCCTGGTGGTCACTCCCGCTGCCTCGGCCGAACCTTCCCTGGATGGAGCCGACGGCGTGCTAGCGAATGTCCTGGCGGGCCCCGAGGTTACCCCGGGGACTCGGTATTTGTTGATTGGACCGTGGCCAACCAATTTGTGCACGGTTCCGTCCTCCCAAGGGACCGATCTCTCCTGGAGAGACTCCCACCGATATACTGTCGGACTCCCTAGTCTGGCAGCTTCAACAGGTTTGGCCGCTTTGCTGTCCCCAGACCTGTCTCCTGATCTTCCTCTATATGAATTCTTCCTTTTTGCAGGCCACTGTGATGGCCGTCGAGGCGCAGCGTCGGGCGGCCCGGGCGAGGGAGCTCGAGGAGTCCGCTGCCCGGGAGCGCACAAGGGCCGGGGCGGCCGAGGTGGCCATCTAAGAGGCACGCATAGAGGCTCGGCATCTCCGACGCCGGGTGGACGAGCTTGCTGCACAAGTGATGGACCTCCGGGAGGAGCTGGACGACGCTCAGAGGTCGGCCCGAGAGGCGGAAGAGGCGTTCCGCCAGGAGAGGAGCGATCTCCAAAGCGAGCTGGCGGACTTGCGTCAGATGACCCGGTTCGTCAACGAGGTGGAGAGGGGGTCGACGGGGTCCTGGGGGCGAGGATCGCGGAGGTCCTTAGGGAGGCCTTCAGCTCTTATGAGGACCTTCTTGCCCCTCGGATCATTGACGTCGTCCGGAACTCCTTCCGGCGGTTTGCGGAGCATGCCCGGCAGCCCCTCCCGCCCGTCGATCCCCCGCGCTCTGAGTAGGGCGAGGTGCCAGAGGATGCTTCCTCACGTGCCCCAAGGCCTTAGGCCTTTGTATCTTGTCCCCCCTTCTCTTTTGGCTTGTAATTTTGAACAATTTTATTTGTATAGCTTCTTTGTCGCTGGGGGTTTCCCGCCCTGCGGGTTCCTCGGTCTTTTTGATCCTTTAGTGTGTTTTGAACTGGTCGCGATTTCCACATTTCGTCGGCATCCCTTTATTGCTCGTGGCGAGGGCAAAGGATCTTCAGAATTCTGAACCCGTAGGCATCCTAGATTGGGCCTTATTATCGCCCTCGTCTGTTTCGCCATAGTTTTTCCTCCATTTGCGATAATCGGTTCGCTTAGGTAGTCGCCTCGCACGCGGCTGGGTTGCTCCCAGTCTCGCAGTCAGTCAGATCGGTCGGTCGGTGAGGGGGGCTGCCCCTCGGCTTACGACCAGCCGAGTCCCCCGTCCGCTGGGGGAGTCGCCCCCAGCCTTACGAGCGGGCGGATTATTTGGTTGGCGAGGGGGCTGCCCCTCGGCTTATAACCGACCGATATCCCCGTCTGCTGGGGGAGTTTGCCCGACCTTATGAGAGGGCGTGGCATTCGGTTGGCGAGGGGGCTGCCCCTCGGCTTATAACCGACCGATGTCCCCGTCTGCTGGGGGAGTTGCCCCAGCCTTATGAGAGGGCGTGGCGTTCGGTTGGCGAGGTGGATCGTTCGGTTGGCGAGGGGGCTGTCCCTCGGCTTACGACCGACCGATGTCCCTGCCTGCTGGGGGAGTTGCCCCCAGCCTTACGAGCGGGCGGATCGTTCGGTTAGCGAGGGAAGCTATCCCTCGGCTTACGATCGACCGATGTCCCCGTCTGCTGGGGGAGTTGCCCCCAGCCTTATGTGCGAGCGGATTGTTCGGTTGGCGAGGGAAGCAATCCTCGGCTTAAGACCGACCGATGTCCCTGCCTACTGGGGGAGTTGCCCCCAGCCTTACGAGCGGGCAGATCGTTCGGTTGGCGAGAGAAGCTATCCCTCGGCTTACGACCGACCGATGTCCCCGCCTGCTGAGGGAGTTGCCCTCAGCCTTACGAGCGGGCGGATCGTTCGGTTTGGCGAGGGAAGCTATCCCTCGGCTTACGACCGACTGATGTCCCCGCCTACAGGGGGAGTTACCCCCAGCCTTACAAGCGGGCGGATCGTTCGATTGGCGAGGGAAGCTATCCCTCGGCTTATGACCGACCGATGTCCATGCCTGCTGGGGGAGTTGCCCCAGCCTTACGAGCAGGCGGATCGTTCGGTTGGCGAGGGGAGGTAACTCTCGGCTTACGACCGACCGATGTCCCCGCCTGCTGGGGGAGTTGCCCCCAGCCTTACGAGCGGGCGGATCGTTCGGTTTGGCGATGGTGTAAGGATCGCCTTACCCTTGCAATACTAACAACACACACTAGAGGGGGGTGAATAGTGTAATGGCAATAAAATTGACCAATTAAAATTTTACTTGCTAATGCGGAATTATAAATGCAAGAGGAATTAAAAGGCACAATCAATCCAAACGCAAACACACAGTTTTACCCTGGTTCCCCAAACTTGGGTACATCCAGTCACACCAATATTCACTATATTCTCACACAGAGAAGTGAATACAAATCTCACAAGGAGATACCCCACAAAGAGGATTTATGCCCTACACAAGGACCCAACCAATCCTACACGAGGATCAAGACTCCACACAGATAATCACTAACTCCTACTCAGAGAATTAGGGTTAGCCCTACACTAGGACACTAAACTCCCACAAACAGAGTTACTCCCACAAAGAGAGTATCCTAAGTCCCACAAAGAGACAACCTCCTACAAAGAGAGAAAGATCTAATTCCCACAAAGAGAATTAGAAACACAAATTACACCAAGTAAAGTAAATACTCTTACCTATGCCTTGAGATGCTTACTCATGAATGGATACAAGGCATGGAAGATGATCTCCAAGTGTTGGGATATACTTGAGAACACTTGGATGATTTCCCTTTAGCTATACTTCAATGCATGAAGATAGATGAATGCTCAATTAAGGGAAATGAGGGAGCTTGAGAGTTGCGTATTGATCTCTTGAGATTTTCTATAGAGACAAGAGTTATCAAGTGTTGTCAAGAGTTGTCAAGTGAAGGCAGCAAACTCAAATATATAGTAACCCCATATCAAGCCCCAAAACCCAAAGAAACAGCCAAAAAAAGAATTCAGCAACGGCTAGAAACTGGGCGAAAATGACAGGAAGAGTCGACTGTTGATCAAAAGACAGTCGACTGATCAACGGCTAGAAAATATCCAACGGCTATAATCTGAGCCAGGACAGTCGACTGATGAATTCAATACAGTCGACTGACAAACAGGACAGGCGCCTGTAAATCCTTCAGCAGGCGACTGCTGCAGGGGATGAATTGAAACAGGGAGTTGCACTCTTTCTCCAATTCTTCGCACAGGCGACTGATGTTAATACTGCAGTCGCCTGTCAAATAGTCAGGCGACTGTATATTCTTCATCAGTCGTCTGCAGTATAAAATGGAGAAACAACAGAGAGATGCAGAGAATGCAGTTACGCTACACAGGCGACTGATGACCAATCTCCAGGCGAATGTAAAACTACAGGCGACTATAAACTGATAGACAGACGACTGTGCGTAAAGCTCAAGTTTGAGTCAATTGAAATGTTGACTTGAGCTGTGCATGTCAGGCGACTGTAGAAGGATCTACAGGCGAATGGAAATCATCCAGTCGACTGTGTTTCCTTCAGCAGGCGACTGACGGAAAGCCAGAGACTCCAAATGAGTCTGTGGTCAGAGTGAACCTATTGGGTTGGATTCTATGATAATCCTAAGGCTCATTAAGATGGTTAGATACATATGCATGAATGAGTGAACCATCTAACAAGGCATTACAATAATCCTAGACTCAAAAGAGAGAGAAAGCAATAAAGTAAATTACATGGATTACAATGCTTTTCTTAGAGTCTAAGTCTTCAATCTTGATGCCTTGATTGCTCTCCATCATCTCCAAGCTTTGGTACTTCTCAAGTCCAAGCTTAGGCTCTTCTCCACTTGATGTCCATCCTTGCACCAAGTGATTAGTCTCCAAGAAAGATATTCTTGAGACAAAACTGAGAGACTAAAACATGAGAGTCATTAACAACAACATAATGTTGTGATCATCATCAAAATAAGATTGGTATAAAACACCAATACTCAACAATCTCCCCCTTTTTGATGATGACACACATTATGTAAAATACAAAGTATTAAAGCACAATGCTAATGAGCTCCCCCTACTTATATGCACCAAATAAACAATGAGCTACACAAAGGTAAATACACATAATACAAACTGAAATCAAGGTGACATATAATAGGCATGGATTACATAAACCAATTGTAGACAAATGTAAAATACAATATCATGCAAACATGCAAGGTTTATCTAATCCAATATATCTCTCCCCATATGCATATGAATATATCTCCCCATATATATTTACATAATGCATATATCTCTCCCCTTTGACATCGTCAAAAAGGTGGACATCAAAAATATCCTCATTTGTCATCTTAACCAAGATGTGACAATATGCAAGAAAAGAAAGATATGTATGATACCAAATATGAAAATTTAGTGGGTGTCAATTCACTATCCCATGCTCCCCCTAGATCATAGAAATGGTCAACTTTTGACTTCTAGGATCTAATACCAATTATAATTAATGGAGCCATGGGCCAAGAGTGTATCAAAGCAATAGATATGGAAAAAAATCAAGCTATAATGATACACAAAGACATTGCCAAAAATAATAAAACATGAAACATATTGGCAATACACAAGAGGTTTGATTTGAGATCAAAAACACCCAAATGTGAATAAAGATCTCAAATAACCTCTGAAATGAGAGTTAAAATATGTCTTAAAATACTTTAAACATAAAACATATAAACTCCCCCACTGACATACACATGGATCAAAAATGCATGCATGTCTAAAAGCCCCAAGGTCCCCATTTTCATGAAAAGAAATAAGTTTGAAAAATATTTTCAAAATCATGAAACACACACAAACAATGGGTATGCTACAAATAAACATTCAAGCCCAATACCCATGCAATATGCATATGTGTGAGGAACCTAAACATTAGGCAACCAAACCCAAGAGGAGTTTGATTTCCTAATGTAATCACATGAGGTGATCACATCCCTAACTAGAGAATTGATGTAACTATTCCTCTCTTGCACACTAACCTTAGTGGGAATCCATAATCTCAAGGATTTCCTAAGCAAGGGTTTTGCCTTTGCAAGAGGGGGGGTGTGGCATGCTTAAGTGTAGAAACGAATTTCTTGGCATGCAAAGAATGAGGATTTTGCTTCTTAGCAAAAAATGAAGATTTTTCATTCTTCCTCATTACCTCGTGATCTACATGTTTCTTGTTGATGTTATTGTTGTACAAGAAAGCATGGTGATTCTTCTTAGGTGCTTTAGCAATATTTCTTGTATTTGCACCATAAGAGGAATTAGAGGTGGGTTTGGGAACCACATTTTGAATATAACCCAAACCTCCTCTATGATTTACCGGATGTTGTTTTTCCAACAAATTGTGTAGTGAATCCCTAAAATACACAAAGCTTATGAGCTTACGGGATTCCTCTTCACATTTCAACGTAAGTTGTTGAATGTGAGCCTCTAAGCTAAGGTTTTGAGCAACAAGTTTTTCATTTGTAAGGCTCAATTCCTTAACTTGAGATAGAAGTGTGTCTCTCTCACTAGTGTCATAAGCATGCCTTTCATCATGAATTACACTAGCAATTTCTAGTTCATGCAACTTACTCTTAGCAATTCTATATTTTGCTTTTAATCTATTGTAAGAGTTGATGCACTTATTATCCTTTTCGGAAACCATACCGAAACGATGTTCAAGCTCCTCGTATGAGATCTTCTCTGCAATCTCATCAATGACATCTTCTTTGACTACCTCGTCGCTTTCCTCCTTGCTTGAGCGAAGTGAAAACTCTTCCTCATTAGCCATGAGGCACGATTCCTCATAGGAATTGTAATTATCGAGCCAAGCATCCAATTCCTCCTCAGTTAATCCGGATGGGATTGGTGTAGGAGCAACAAAGGCTACAAAGCATGCATGAGCATCCTCCTTTGCATCCTCCTCTTCGTTGCTCGAAGTGTCCTCACTCGAATCATCAAAGGTCCCGATTAGTCCCTTCTTTTGGTTCTTGGACTTGGACCTTCCTTTTCAATGTTTCTTCCCTTTACCCTTGTAAGTTTCTTTGTTGGGTTTGGAAGGGCATTCGGTGGACAAGTGACCTTTTCCACTGCAAGTATAACAAGTAGGAACCTTGTTAGAATTGGAGGCAAACTTTGACAAAGACTTACCTTGCTTGCATTTGAGGAATGCTTTGAATTGCTCGGCAAGCTCCTCAATTTCTTCTCCACTTGCATCTTCTTGCTCATCTTCTTCATTAGGAGCCTCTCGATGGAATTTCCTCCTCCACTTGATTGGCTCCTCCTTGGTATGGAATACAACCCCCTTTTGCTTCTCTAGATTCTCGGACTTTGTTGGTTGAATCTCCTTCTTGTGTTGAAGCTTCACTTCATACGCCATGAGATTACCAATGCACTCCTCAACGGTATATTTGGACGTGTCATATGACTCCAAAATTTCGTTGGCCTTTGACTCCCAACGAGGTGTGAGAGAGTCAAGAATCTTCTCTACACGATCCTCTTGGGAAATCATCTTCCCGAGTCCCTCCAAAGCGTTCACGATCTTAGTGAACCTTGTGAACATCTCTGAAATGCTTTCACCTTCCTACATCTTAAACATTTCATATTTAGATCTAAACACAGTTTGTTTAGATTTCTTTACCTTCGTTGTCCCTTCATGACAAATCTCCAAGGTATGCCAAATATCGTTGGCCGTTTTGCACATGGAGATGCGGTTGAACTCATTTGCTGAGAGAACACAATGTAATGTGTTTATAGCTCTCGCATTGAACTTGTCGAGTCCTTTTCTGCATTTGTCCTTGAAGCCGCGGGTGTAATGGGCTTCTCAAATGGCACCTCTGTGATGTCCCATAGGTCTTGACTCTCCATGTAGATCATCATCCTGATCTTTCAACTTGGGTAGTTGGTTCCGTTGAAGAGCGGGGGTCGAACGGTTGAGTGACCTTCTTCATGAGACGTGGATGAGGCGTTGAATGCCATTGTTGCAGTATGCTATAACCTCGCTCTGATACCAATTGTAAGTATCGCCTTACCCTTGCAATACTAACAACACACACTAGGGGTGAATATTGTAATGGCAATAAAATTGACCAATTAAAATTTAACTTGCAAATGAGGAATTATAAATGCAAGAGGAATTAAAAGGCACAATCAATCCAAACGCAAACACACAGTTTTACCCTGGTTCCCCAAACTTGGGTACATCCAGCCACACCAATATTCACTATATTCCCATACAGATAAGTGAATACAAATCTCACAAGGAGATACCCCACAAAGAGGATTTATGCCCTACACAAGGACCCAACCAATCCTACACGAGGATCAAGACTCCCACATAGAGAATCACTAACTCCCACTTAGAGAATTAGGGTTAGCACTACACTAGGACACTAAACTCCCACAAAGAGAGTTACTCCCACAAAGAGAGTATCCTAAGTCCCACAAAGAGACAAACTCCCACAAAGAGAGAAAGATCCAATTCCCACAAAGAGAATTAGAAACACAAATTACACCAAGTAAAGTAAATACTCTTACATATGCCTTGAGATGCTTACTCATGAATGGATGCAAGGCATGGAAGAGGATCTCCAAGTGTTGGGATATGCTTGAGAGCACTTGGATGATTTCCCTTGAGCTGGACTTCAATGCATAAAGATAGATGAATGCTCAATTGAGGGAAATGAGGGAGCTTGAGAGTTGCGTATTGATCTCTTGAGATTTTCTATAGAGACAAGAGTTGTCAAGAGTTGTCAAGTGAAGGCAGCAACCTCAAATATATAGTAACCCCATATCAAGCCCCAAAACCCAAAGAAACAGCCAAAGAAAGAATTCAGCAACGGCTAGAAACTGGGCGAAAACGACAGGAACAGTCGACTGTTGATCAAAAGACAGTCGACTGATCAACGGCTAGAAAATATCCAGCGGCTATAATCTGAGCCAGGACAGTCGACTGATGAATTCAATACAGTCGACTGACAAACAGGACAGGCGCCTGTAAATCCTTCAGCAGGCGACTGCTGCAGGGGATGAATCGAAACAGGGAGTTGCACTCTTTCTCCAATTCTTCGCACAGGCGACTGATGTTAATACTGCAGTCGCCTGTCAAATAGTCAGGCGACTGTATATTCTTCATCAGTTGTCTGCAGTATAAAATGGAGAAACAACAGAGAGATGCAGAGAATGCAGTTACGCTATACAGGCGACTGATGACCAATCTCCAGGCGACTGTAAAACTACATGCGACTGTAAACTGATAGACAGACGACTGTGCGTAAAGCTCAAGTTTGAGTCAATTGAAATGTTGACTTGAGCTGTGCATGTCAGGCAACTGTAGAAGGATCTACAGGCGAATAGAAATCACCCAGTCGACTGTGTTTCCTTCAGCAGGCGACTGACGGAAAGCCAGAGACTCCAAATGAGTCTTTGGTCCGAGTGAACCTATTGGGTTGGATTCTATGATAATCCTAAGGCTCACTAAGATGGTTAGATACATATGCATGAATGAGTGAACCATCTAACAAGGCATTACAATAATCCTAGACTCAAAAGAGAGAGAAAGCAATAAAGTAAATTACATGGATTACAATACTTTCCTTAGAGTCTAAGTCTTCAATCTTGATGCCTTGATTGCTCTCCATCATCTCCAAGCTTTGGCACTTCTCAAGTCCAAGCTTAGGCTCTTCTCCACTTGATGTCCATCCTTGCACCAAGTGATTAGTCTCCAAGAAAGATATTCTTGAGAAAAAACTGAGAGACTAAAACATGAGAGTCATTAGCAACAACATAATGTTGTGATCATCATCAAAATAAGATTGGTATAAAACACCAATACTCAACAGATGGAAGCTATCCCTCGGCTTACGACCGACCGATGTCCCCGCCTGCTGGGGGAGTTGTCCCCAGCCTTACGAGCGGGCGGATCGTTCGGTTTGGCGAGGGAAGCTATCCATCGGCTTACGACCGATCGATGTTCTCATCTGCTGGGGGAGTTACCCCCAGCCTTACGGATGGTTTTATGGATCGGTCTGGTGGGGGACTTACCCCCAACCTTTTGGCCGATCGATTCGGTGGACCTGCGGAGGGTTGCTCTTCGGCTTAGGGTCGACCGCAGAACCCGCCTGCTAGGGGAGGAGATCGAGTTCTCTTTCACGTCTTGAAACGGCCATTCAGCTAAATGTGGAAAAAAGAGGTTGCATTTGTACCAACAAGGTCCTTCTTTCTTTCCATGGACCAGTCCATTTGGAGGAAAAAACAAAAAACGGGGGGAGTCAGGGCAGGATAGCCCTCCCCGGGCGAGGTGGCGACCATTTGTCCCGTCCGCTCACTCGATGATGCGTATGGGGCCTGGACTACGTTTACCTTCTTCCCATTGTCCAGCTGCCTGGAAGTCCCATCCCCAGGAGCGGGATCATCGATGAAGTTCTTCAAGTGCCCTGACTCACCAGCTTCTCTATGTCTTTCTTCAGATGCCAGCAGTCGTCGGTGTCGTGGCCGTTGTCCTTGTGATATTTGCAATATTTCTCTTCGTCTCTCCCACCTCTCTTCATCCTCGGAGGAGGCCAGTTCATGTGCCCCTCCTTCTGGGCGTGTGCGAGGACAACGTCCGGGGCAACGTTCAACTGGGTGTAGCGCGGTTCTTCCCTCCGCTGTTTTTCTCTGGCCTTCTTCTTCTGTCGATGCTCCTCCGAGCCACGGCACTCACTCTCGTCGCGATTGGATCCTCGTTTGATCCTTCCGTCGTCGCCGGCCAAAGCCTCTTCTGTCAGCATGAAGCGCTCGGCCCGCACCATGATCCCGGCAAGGTCCTTCGGAGGATCATTGTGCAATGATTTCTTCAGACCCCTGTGCCGTAATCCTTTCTTCAGGGCCGTCTTCACGACCAGCTCGGGACAGCTCTCCACGTTCAAACGTTCCGTGTTGAAGCGACGCATGAAGTGCCTCAGGAATTCCCCGAGACCCTGCATCACATTGAATAAGAGTTCTGAGTCCGGCTTTACCTGTCGCCCGGCCATGAATTGGTTGCAGAACAACTGGGCGAGCTCCTCGAAGCTATCAATGGAGCGGTTGGGCAGGCTGTGGTACCAGGCCCTCGTCGATTTCCAGAGGGTGGAATAGAAACCCCTGTAGAGCATGGTGTCGTCGGCCCCCTGGAATGCCATGACCCCCTCGTAGTCCATCACGTGGTCTGCGGGATCACCCGTGCCGTCGTACTTCTCCAACGTCGGCACCTTGAAACTTGAGGGCACCCATGCCTCAGTTATCCTCCGGGTTAGGGGACATCGGTCGCCATTAACGCCCCCCGGCCGCCCTCCTTCGCTTACCTCGTGATCGTACGGTTGCAATGGGGGGGCAGGTTCAGGCTTGGATGTCCCTTGTGTCCCCGCCAAACTGGGGGCGCGGCTCGATCGGTGCGCGTCCTATTTCTCGCTTCGGTGTTCTCGCCTGTCCCGCTTCACTCAGCGGGCACTTTCGCTCCGCTGGGACCGATCCCCCAAGGCCCGGTGATCGTCCCGTCGGTGCTTGGGCGAGCCTGGTCGTCTAGAGGAGGCGGTCACTGACTCACCCTCTACCTGCTCGAAGCCCCTCCTGTTTCCCTTGTGAAACGAGGAGGGGGTGGGGGAAGCGCTGGGATGAACCCCGTCATGGTGAATCGGCGCTCCAGGTTGGGCATCCCGTTCCCATGGTCGATGACTACGGCAGACCGCATGGGTTGGTGACCCCCTCCCCAACGGTGGGCCTCATCCACCCCATCTCCCTGGATGGACGTGTTGCCGACGAGTTGTTGAATTATTGCGACTAACGTCTGGATGTTGGCGTTGGTCTCCTGGGCAAAGGTACGGAGCTGTTCCTGGGTGACCGATCGGGACTTGCCTGTCCCCTCGGTGGTGTGGCTGAGCTGGTTCTCGGGGGGAATGTAATCTCATTCCTCTTAGATGGGGGGGCATGCACCCCGCGCCATTGCAGATGGGTTCCATTCCGGTGGTTTGATGTGGGCTTGCTTCGTTTCCCACAGACGGCGTCAGATGTTTACGGGTGTTTTCTCACCACTGAATCATTGACCGATGAATGTACGGTCAACGTGGTCAAGGGGTCGGTTGAGATCCCTTGGACACGCCAAGCTCACGTGCGCTCAGCGTGGGTCGAAGATGAAATCGGGGTTAAGCGTCGGTCTTCGGCTGAAACGGAGCAGAGGGGATGCCTCAGCTCTGTTCGATGGGCTCGGCCTCGGTTGGACGGGCGTCGAGGGGCTGCCTCGGCGCTTCGCTCTGGCTCGGTCTCCGGTCGGTGGCCACACCCGCTAGCAGCGAGGGTGGTCGTCGGGCGCTGAGGGGTAGCCTCGGTGCCTCGGTCAGCTTCTTCCTGAATAGACGAGAAACTCGTCAGGGTGGCCGGACCTTGGTTCCGGCCGAATCCCCTCCGATGCCTAAGTCAGATCGATGTCTGAAGAGTACTCGGTGGGGTAGGTATGACTCGAGAGGAGATCGATATGCTGACCCACGGCACGAGCAGGGAGAGGGGGAGAAATTGCAGAAACCAAAGTCGTTGATGGACTACCTCAGATTTTGGGTACCTGGGATTCGATCCCTCTCTTAGTCGTCCTTCCGTCCTTTTATTGGGTCTCCGCCACGATTGCCGCCCCCGATCCACGTCCTCCGTCCGCCTCCCTTCATGCCCCTGCGATCCGCCTCCTTCCCCGCACTTTCGTGCATCGTGGGGAGGCGTTTATCAACGGGCCCCTTAATGGTCATAAAGGGGCCGCGGATTCATGGGAACGGCTATTTCTGAGGAGCACGAGCTGATCGTGCATCCCCGGGGGCAGACTGGTCTGGCTTCGAGTTTTATCCGTGGGCCTCGACGGGCGGGCCCAATCTCGCTCGTGGGCTTCCCATCTATGGCCGAGCATTAGGTCTCTGCTTCTTGGACTCCTCCAAAACAATCGTATCAAGTAGAAACTCCCAATTTAAGCAGGCACCTGCGGAGTAGATAGCTAGAGAACTCACACTCAAAAAATATGTGCTTCACATAGCTATATATATAAATTTATATAATAACTTCAATACACAGTTGCAAGGGGAGTTGTACTTATACGATTTGAATTTTTGTCCTCTTCTTTAAGATGTCTTGTATTCAATTCTATTTACATACAACTTTTTAGTTAATTTTATTACTTTCGTTAATAAAATGGTAACGTTAATTATACTTTCTTACTGTCATCAGTGCGGTTTAAGCGACGAGCTGCTGGAAATTATGCAACACTTAATAAATTGCCGGTGGCTCTTAATAAATAGCTGGATATCGAAAAAGGAGCAGTCGTGTATAAGTCAAATCTTAACCCGACGGGTTAACCCGAACCAGACCCGGAAATTTTCCGGGTCACCCGAACCCAACCCGGATTCAATCCGGGTCGGGTTAGGGTCCCCTAGGTTTGGGGCCTAGCCCCGGCCCGACCTAGCCGGACATATTTTCATCCCTACATGAAGTTGAAATACAAGTCCTAGAATCCCAACTTCATTCCCAGCATCTCCTCATACCATGTCCAATCTTTCCATGTGAGAATAAATATCATTCAAATTAATTCTCTAAGCAGGAGCTTATCAGTTCGAATCAGTCAGACATCACAAGAAACCCAATTAAGAAAAATACTCGTCTGATGATAATGACATGATTGAAAACCACTTCAACCTAACAGATTAGGTTGCTACATGCACTAAGCTCCTAGTTGACCACAACCGATTCAAATTCTGATTTGACTTTGGCCAGTTGACAAATTTCCCCGAATTTTCTCAAATGTTCAAAAAAAATAAAAAGTTAAATCTCGGAAAAGGAAAAGCTGGAATCTAGCCATCGTCGGATGGGCTTCAATTATAAGAATGGGCCTCATCACCAAGATGCTTTCGGCCGGGCGTTTTGTCCGATCCATGGGCCCCAAAGAATATATATCCGGTCCCGCGCTTTATCTGGCGTCGACGCCAGAGTCCCCAACCTCGATTCCTTGCTCCTAATAAAGCAAAAGGAGCATAAACAGGTACACTAACAGAGTACCATCCAAGTTGGGCCACGTGATGAGCTGGGCCCATCAGGCTCATCCCCTAGGGGCTAGGGCTGACCTCAGCAAGCTGCGTAGCGGAGCATTAGCCGGCCCCACGGGGAACACGACTTGGTGATCATGGGGGGCCAGGGAACGTGGGACGAGAGATGCATGCATTGCATGAGAGTGGTGATTGATAGGGAGACTCAAATCACACAACAATTTGCATGGGCGATTTGAGTGGAAAGGTCTCAAGAGAAGGCAAGAAGAACTTGAGTTCTTGGGTGTGATGATCTCATGCTTGATAATGACCATTGATAACACTTTTTTACTTGCCTTTTTTTGGGCAAAAGGAGTGGAATTAATGTGTTGAGGTTGGCGAGTCCAAACAAATTCATCCACATCAAAGAGATGATCTTTTTACAACCCGGGATGGAACGTGCAGGCTTGTTATTTGATTAAAAACATTATAAATGTGGGAATTATATATAATTTCGCAGATGTGGCTCCAGATGTGACTCATTATGTAACTGAAGATGTAATTCGTTAGATGTAATTTAGGGCATGTTCTTTTGTAGGAAAGTATAATTGGGGAAAGTTGAGAAGTGTGGATTCTGATGAGAGAGAAATTTGGTGTAGTGTGTTCTTTTGTTGGAAAGTGGGGTTGGATTGTGGAGTTGGAAAGTTGAAGTGGGGCCCACTCTGTGTAGTGTGTTCTTTTGGATGAAGAAAGTTGGATGAAGAAAGTTGTGTGGGGTCCACCAATTAATTAATATAATTATTTATATAATACTAATTAAAATTAAATAAAGGAAACCTCTGTTCTCATTGGTTGAAATTGGGCCCACCAAGGCTCAATCGTTGCAGCAAGCAAAAGCCAAAAAGAAAAAAGAAATCTCCTCTGTGATTGGGCGCGCGCAAGAGAGGGCCCCACTTCATTCGGATTCCTCTGTAATCCGCCTCTTTTGCGGGGATTGCAAAATTGGCCCAGGAATCGCAAAAGACCCTCCACGTCAGCTCATAATCCTAACTCTTACATTGGGCAAAAGAACAGGCTTGAAACATGTTACGCCTGGAATCCAAGTTACTGTTGTGAACAGTCTGTTTTTCACTTTCTATCCCTAGTTTTCGAACAAAAGAACAGGCCCTTAACAGACTCCTCACTTTCTGTGAGCTATGTGCACGCTTCACTCATCGTCAATAAACAGAACACAACCATTATCCATACCTGCATCCTTTCGTTATGTATGAAAGTTTCTTTGAATTCGACGTTACTAATCCATTAAACCAACATATTTGGTAAATGTTCTTGTTAAGACACCCTTTGAGTTAAGGGATTGGCAATCATATCACTAGTCAAAATATATGTCATCTTGACTTCTTCCTTCTCCATAATATAACAAGAATAATGATATAGTATCCCATTAATATACATTCCTTTAAGACTATTTGTGTCATTGCTAATCAAGCTAATGGATGCCCGATTATCACAATATATCTTAGTTGGTCTATTCACCAAATTGAGATCCAGATTGTTTAGGAACCGACTTGTTTAGACTACATGAGTAGCGGTCGTAATACATGCTATGTACTAAGCTTCTCGTTTGTATCTAGAAACACACTCACAATTCGTGCTTTCATGAAAAACAGTTAAACCTTCAAATATGACCAAATGTCTCAAAGTGAACTTCTTGTTATTTTCGTCTCATCTGAAATCATCGTCTGATGAACCACGAACTTTAAGTGAGCCCACTTGATAGACTAACATATTTGCATAGAATCCTTCAGATATTTTAAAAATCTTCATAACATCTTCTCAATTGTTAGATCAAGATTACTTTAAATCTACTAACTAGACTAACGGGGTACACCGAGTTTAGTCTATTACACAACATCGCATACATCAAGCTTTTAACAGCTTAAGCATATGGAACACTAAGCATCTTCTACCCTTCTCTAGGATATTTGTATCTACACAAACGTTTTTTCCAAAACCAATGATGTAGGTATCAAATTGTAATTCTGCATTTCAAACATTCTAAGTATTATATGCAAATACCTCTATTGATTTAAAATTAGCATTGTAAACTTCATATCACTAAGCATTGTAAACTTCTCATAAATTCACTACAAAGTGCTGATTTGATCCCATTCAACTATTTATCATTTTTAGCAAGCAAAATATCATTCATATACAAAGATAATATATATTGTAAAATACTCGCATGTTTCAAGTCATACACATAATTATTTAATTTGTTTGTAACGAAACCAAGCTAGATACTAATATAGAGAAATTTAAGATACCATTGTTTATGTAACTGTTTTAAACCATATAGAAAGTTTACAATTTATATACATTATCTTCCTGTTCTTCCACTTGAAATCCCTCAGGTTGATTCACGTATATTGATGTCTTCAACTTTTTATTAAGGAAAATACTTTTGACATCCATTAGAAAAGTTACAAGTCAAAATATGCAACAATTGGTACGATGATCACTTAAATAGATGCAAACTTGACTATCAAAGAGTACGTCTCCATATTATATATACCTTGATTGTCCATTAGGTTAGGAATCCTAATCTCATCAAGATTGCAGAAACAATAAAACTAAAAAATTTCATGGCCCTATAAGCCATCAAAATATATCTACTGATAATATCAATCAAAGCATTAAAAAATCATACCATTACAGATATACTCGAGCGATATCTGTAACTTTAATTTGATAAATAAGGCTCATGATCTAGTCACCAACCGATGTGATGGTAGTTTTACATTGATGATGAAACCACCACGATCCATAAACGTAACGAGCAAAACTAAACTCTCTTCTAAGCGTTGCTAATGCTCAGTCGAAAGGAAGAAAGTTAACTTTTTTTTGTCAAATTGAATTATGCCTTTCAACTAGACCTTGAGCTCTCCATCATAAGTATCTTCATGAATTTTTGGGTGAGCTCCATAAGTCTTAGATCCTAACATTGAACTCGGTGATTTAAACAGATAATCTTTTAATTTCATGCACACACACAATTGTTTGCTCATCATCAAAATTACATTGTGTGTGTCTCAATATCTGACAGGCCCAACTCTTGATCCAATGGTTTATCGAAGTGGGGCCCATTTGGGGGACCCACTACTACCGATCCATCACCACCAGACACAGCCAATCGGCATTGATTGGTAACTTCAAAAAAGCCATCGAGCCCATTGGTGACCTACACCACTAGCAGAGCTGCTAGTGACCACCAGCGACCATGGCCAACCAAAGGCGAAGTCACCGATGATTGTCATGTACTGGTGAGGCTACCGATGAAACCTCTGATGAGATCAAGATGTTCGTTTCTCCATCGATGATGCCTAGTCGATGGCTTTAATGGTTTTCTCGAATAACTCGTTCATGACACTTTGCAAACCCTTTATTCATACTCTACAACACTTTGTAATGTGTTCCTTTATAAATCAAATTGATCACAACTCTTTGTAATCATTTGACAAACTGTATATCATATATACATTTTTATTTTTATTTTTTTAATCATTTGACCATATGATTATCAAATCAACCATTATCATATATATGATAAATAACAGTATATATTTGTTTATCTAGAATATCGATGTAATGTCTTAATAAACTAGTGACTACGAATATTTTGGAATGTGTTTAAGTGATAAATTAAGCCACATGATCATAATCTCATTATTATCCTAATTAATCTTACACAATTCCAATGACTTTATCAACATACATGACTATAACTGTACGCACGCGCTCACGCGCGCACACACATATATTGATAAAGCTAAACTGATGTGTGAGTTTTAATATTTATACCGCAATCAGACAGTGTCAATGTAACACGTATGGGTCGATCCACAGAGAGGTTGTTTGACAGAGTACTAGCCATTCCTAGGTTATGCTTAGCTACGTAGGTAGTTTATAAAGGGAGAAATAACGATAGAAGAAAGCTCTAGGGCTAGGTATCCCCTCTACTGGGGATGAACATTGAAGTGAACATCTTGTCTAGCTATCGAATTAATCCGTGTGTGATGTTGTCACACCTAATATTGTCACTTACCATCCACTGATGCTATGATAAGACTACTTATCATGTGACAAAGTCAACTGTCGTTGGTTATCGACACACGACAGGTGCATAACGCACAACAATATTCCTCGACCTTCCTTCACACCACTGTCATGGAGAGAAGTCAGGTCATTGCTTGGAGGGCCTAATTTACGCCCAACTGTCATTGGCACATAAATAGTATAAATCAATGAAGGGATTGAAAACCCGAAATTAACCCAACTGTCGTTGGTGCTAGATCTAATTAAGCACAATGGATGCAAACAATAATCATTGATAATCAATCCTAGGCAAAACCCTAATTCAACATTCAAGAGCTATAAACAATTGGTTCATCCACATTCAATTGCCCAATAAGGTTCAACCATACCCAAGATAAAAGACTACTCAGTGTACATTAAAGATATCATCACAAAGATAACATAAGAGAGCATCACAAAGATAACAAACGAACACATAGAAAACATAGCAAAGAAAAGGAATACTTATCTCTTAGCATCGTAATCCAAAAAGTCTTCAAAATGATACAAAGCTCCAAAGGAAAGCCCAAAAAATCTAATCTAACATTAATACTACTCCTAAACTAAGTGTAGAGGAGAAAGAAGGTGAAAAATTGGAAGAAAACCCGCCTCCCCCCTCAAGCGGTGCACAAAACAACTTAAATATCCACCAAAGTCCTAACGGGTTCGGCCAGAATTCGACCCGACATGACCGTGTCGAGCAATCGACACGGTCTTGTCAACTAAAGCTCATAGCATGGCCTTCATTTAGCTTCAGAAAATCAAGCTTGACAAGGTCATGTAGAAAACTTACATGGTCGTGTAATAGTCTTTAGAATAGACTTTCTATCGTTTTCAGCCTCTTCAGTAACACGGTCGTGTAGAAAACTTACATGGTCGTGTGACTGGCTGTGTACACAAATTCTGCACTGCAGTCTCGCATTCCAAAATATATATATAATCGTCCCGAGCTCAGAAAAATGCAAATGAATGTACATTGGAATTGTAGCGAGACACTCTTAAACTGAAAAATAAAAGAATATGAAAATAATCATGAAATTGTGAGCAGAGATGCAGTATTTTACAAGACTATGCATTTCCTGTGGGCATCTTCTCCACACAGTCGTGTGGAGTGTCACACACCACCGTGTAGTTCCTCTTTTATTTGGCTTAGGCTGATCTCTTGCACATGACCATGTGTGACGTAGCACATGGTCGTCTAGAACTGTTTCTCTTAAGTCTTACTTATTTTCATTCCTTCTCTTTACCTCGCTTCTTCTCTTCATTCCTTGACTCTTATTAGCTCTGAATATCTTGATATTGACATAAAATGCACATGAACACCTAGAGAGTGGAAGGAATCCAAAAATGGAGTAAAATGAGATAGAAAGTGGGGATTTATATAATGTAATGTGTGAGTAGCTCCCACTAAAAACTATAAAATATCCACTCATTATATACCAAATAGCATAATATTATTTCGAATAAGATGTTATCACATAAGTCATAGATTTATTATCAACCACTGTAATTTACTTAAGAGCACATTATTTCCAAATATGTCTACCTTTTGAGCAATGCCTTTTATAACTAAATGGTTCTTAAATGTATCGGCTGACCCATTAATCCGATATTGCTTTTTTAACACACATTTGCATCATATGGAATTTCTCTCTTCTGGTAAGTCATATAGCTCACATACAATGCTTCTCTCTATTAAGTCAAGCTTTATTTTCATGGCTTTCAGCCATTGATCTAATTCATGTGGGTTCATTGTATCTGCATAACTCAAGGAATCAGTTTGCTTATCAAATCAATATCTATCAAGAAATAAGATTTCTCACATGAATAGATGTAATAGTTATCCATATATGCAAGTAGTATTCTAGGTGTTTTGTTGTCATTAAGGTTTGCATGTTAGATCGGTTTAGCTGATTGATTTTCCATATGTATATTCTCATTTAAAGGCTCATCTATCATAATTGGATGATTCACTTCATCCACTATATCCTGATCATCATTGAGAACACCATCTAACTCTAGCAAAGAATGTACATTCTCCTAAGGTTATCTTGTTTCCTTTAAATTTTCGAGAAAAGTGGTATCTCCGCTTCCAATGACCTTTTTCTCTACATGGAAGACCATATATTTTCTTTTAGCTTTTTCAGAATAGCATATAAATATCCATTACGGAGATCCAGCGTATCTCTAAGCTGATATAGAATGAGAACATATGCCATTCAACCATATTTTCTTAATTTACTCAAAATGGGTTTTTGTCTGTTCCAAATCTCATATGGTGTAGAGTCAACTAATTTTCTCGGGATTTTATTAAAAATATAATTTGCGGTCAATATTGCTTCTCCCCAAAAAAAATCCTTAACGATGCCAAAATGAAGCAACATGCATTTACTATTCATCAATGTTCAATCTTTCCTTTCGACCACACGCCATTTTGTTGTGTTGTGACGTACAAGGCATATTTGTATGCTTCTTGATATTGTAATGGATATAGTAATCTTCAAATTCCTTTGAGTTAAATCCCCCAACATAATATCAGCTCTTAGCACCTTGATGTATTTCCTAAGTTTTCTTTCTACTTGTTTCTTTTAAAACAAATGTCAAAATAAACTAATTTTAACATCTAACTAGCCATTTGATCAGGTAAAATTTGGTAATAAATCCATCTTAATTATCTGATCAATCTTCTAATTAACTGGATGTCCTAATCTTAAATATCAAAGATCAAAGTCAGACCAAAGACTCAAGGAATAATGGGGTTTAGTGGGCACTTGGGAATTGATGCTCGCTTGAGACGAATATGTGGTTGGAAAGAAAGCGAGAGAGGGTGATCTCTAGCTCTGATCAAATCAATGTGATGCCAATGTGGGAATTCTTGAGAACGGCTATCGTAGTTTGGGTTTTGACATGCAAGAGACAACAGAGAATGAAGAGATTTTATGTTTCGAGGGATTCTGTGAAGAAATGAATTGCTAGTGATACAGGAGAGTTGAACACCTCTCTATTTTATAAGCCATTTTTGTTCTCTTTGCCCCCAATAACTAGAAACCACGATCCAAAGAGAATTTCTTTAAAAATTTCAAATAACATGTCAAATAAGCGTCGAGTACGAGTCTTATTAGATCACCACTATGCTTATAGTAAAATTACAACCCTCTGACTAACCCATTTGCATTCACTAGCCAACTTAACATCATGGGCCGTTTGTGTCTAAGTAGCGTAACTCGTACTCAAATCAATACAAGCCAGCCGTAGAAAATAACTAAAAGCTCAAATAAGCGCGAGTGAAACTAGAGTAAATAAAGGACCATCAAATAACAAAATACAAAAGAATTTTTTGACACTCATAAAACTTATCTCTACGGTAAAAACATATCATGCACATGGAATTTTATTTAAACGCAAATTAGTTCAGTTATGGGGACACATTGTTGGGCCGAAAACTGTCGGCAATCAAAGTGAACGTTATAACCTAGCAGTCGGCACAAGAACGGTTTCGCGTTCACGATATTGCAAATTATGGGGAGCTCCGCTGTCACCAAAGGCCTCCCCTGCGGTGGCAGCACCTCAAGGTGGCCAAATGGCCCGCCGGCCCGGAGCCCGGCCCGCCCGGCCCGGGTTTCGGGCCGGCCTGGTCAACGCGGGCCGGGCCGTTGACCAGGCCCGGCCCGCCCGACGGTCCGGGCATTTTCCCTGCCTGCGGCCCGCCGGGCCGGGCCGGGCCGCCCGGCCCGCCCGGCCCGCCCCCCTGTCCAACAGCCATTTTTATGGCTGTTGGGGGAGTTTTTTGGTCATTTTGACCAAAATACCCCCCCAACAGCTATAAACAACTAAATTGGAGGGGTATTTTGGTCAATTTTGACCAAAATGACCAAAAAACAGCCCCAACAGCCATAAAACTGTCATATTGGAGGGTTATTTTGGTCTTTTTGGGTTTAAGAAATCCTATAAATACCCCACCCATTCATACCAATATCTTCACAATTCTAAAATTCTCTACTCTCATATTTCTCTATATTCTCAAGCTATTGCTCTCATCTCACGGCGCTCTCAAGATACGGCTGCTACCTCTAAACTTCCGCATCTCAACTTTCAAGCTCCGTCTCCTGCAACCGACTCAGGGATCCGATCAGCTGCTAGACTGCTACCTCACTGCGGCTCTATCTGCAATCAGGTTCCGTTTATTATTAAATTAGCATAATGGCCGGATCAAACAACCCACGTAGATCTGTTACCGCTAATTTTAACACTGAAGAATATGGTTTTTTTCAAAATTTGCTGAACAACCCTATTGAAACACCGGACTTTCCAGAAATGACTCCAAATGAACAACAAGAATGGAACGATAGTAATAGCCACATAGTGGGTACACAAGGATTTTCTGCTTCTGCACACACTTCCACCCCTTCTACTACTGCTGGCCCCACTGATTCACAAGCAACCCAAAGCAGAAAACAAAAAATCTGCTGTTTGGGATAACTATTCACTAGAAACAGTGCCTGGAAAAGGACTTAGGTCTTTTTGCAAAATCTGTAGATCAGATTTCAATTGCGCAGCCAAAGATGGCACAACACATCTGAAAAGACACACCGAAGCACATAAAAATAGAGAGGCTAGACAAACAACGTTAAACTTAACAGCTAATTCTAGCTCTTTGTCTGCTTTTTCGTATTCTTCTGACACAATGCGAAAGGAGATGGCTAGACTAGTTCTATGCCAAGAATTACCTTAAGTTATGGGGAAAGCTCCTCAGTAGAACGTTTTAACCAAGTAGTACTGAACCTCGCATTTAAAAAGGTGCCTAGAAACACACTTAGAAGAGATGTTATGGCAGCTTTTGAAGCTGGCAAAGCTAAAATGATTCAAACTTTTGCAGCCTTAACATCTAGGATAGCTTTAACGTCCGACATATGGACAATGAAATGGGTGTTATCCTACATATGTGTTACGGCACATTATGTAGACAACGACTATACTATTCATAAAATGATTATCGGTTTTAAATTGTTAGCTTTTGGTCATACTGGTGTTGTTATTGCTAATGCGATTATGCCTGTTATTCGTGAGTATGGCATTTCTGATAAAAATCATTTCATTTACACTTGATAATGCATCTAACAATACAACTGCGATATCATTTTTAAAAAGACACATGAACCCTGATCTGGACGGTCTTTTATTTCATCAGTGATGTGCTTGTCACATCTTGAACTTGATAGTACATGATGGGCTTAAATTTGCTTCTGATTGGGTAGAAAAGGGTAGGAACCTTATGTTATACATACAGTCTTCTACCAATAAGAGAAGTTAATACAGAAAAGTATGTAGAAATTGCCAACTTCCTTACCAGAAGTTTACATATAGCGTTCCAAATAGGTGGAACTCAACGTATCTTATGATGCGTTGCTTGCTTAAAAACAAGATGCAGCTTAGTTATTTTGTTAGTACACACATTCCGTATTAGACGGATTTCAACCTTACTGATTTAGAGTGGAAAACAATTGAGCAGCTATGCGATTTTTTTGAGGGTTTTTATTATGCTACAAACAAATTTTCGGGTATGTATTAATCAACATCCATTTTAGGCCTTGGTCAATTGGTTATAATTTCAGACACTTTAGCTAGGTATAGAGGCACAACGGACACTACACTTATTCTTCAACCAATGATCGAAGAAATGGATACTAAGCTAGCAAAATATTGGAAGCCTGTTCCTTTGCTTTATTCATTAGCTAAGGTTTTTGATCCAAGATTTAAAGAGGATTTAGTAGCTGGATTATTAGAAACCTTTTATGAAAACATGCAATTTGATGTTGAAGATCATATAATGCATTTTAAAACTAGCTTAAGAGCTCTGTATGCGACTTATGAGGCTAGATATGGAACTTCATCTAACACTTCTTCTGTTCCTGCTAGTTCTAATATTACATGCAAACTGAGGCAGATTTTAGGGAAGAAAAAACAAAAAACCATAGCTTCAGAAAGTTCGTCTAATGAGTTATCCAAGTATTTAGAAATTACTTATCCTTTCACTGAGGAAGAATTAGATGATCCAAATTTTGCCATTCTGGGTTGGTGGAAAATGTATGAACCTAGGTTTCCAATTCTTACCATTATCGCTCGTGATCTGTTATCAATCCATATTTCTACTGTTGCGTCCGAGTCTGCTTTTAGTGCAAGTGGAAGGGTTCTGAGTGACAGGAGATCAAGGCTTAAAGAAGATGTAGTTGAAGCGGCGGTATGTGCAAAGGACTGGTTTCATGCTGAAGACCGCACTCAAGATAAAAAGGACCTTTCAGAAGATTCTGAGGACGAAGCGACTGACGATGAATGAATTTTTTTTATGTATTGTTATTTTCTATCTTGTATTAGCTTGTAGAAGTCATATGTGTTGGCCATTGTACGAGGTGTAATGCTGGCTAATGTAAGTCCCCCGCAAAAAAAAAATTAATTAATGAAATTTAAAGGTTCAACCCGGGATCTTCGTGAATTTCAGGCTAAATTATCTAACTTAGTTTTATAAATAATATAAGTAAATTTAAATTTTTTTAACCTTTGTAAAATATTTTATATAGGTCTTATAAATTTTTTAAAACTTTAATATCATTCTAAACTTATTTTTACTTCTTTAGAACAAGTTATAAGTAATAAAAAATTTGTTCTAAATAAGAAAACATTAGATAACAAGTATTTAAATTTTTAAAAAAATATATAAGACATATAAAATATTTTACTACTCTTAAAAAAATTTATAATGAGTTAATATAATTTTTACAGATTTTTTAAAATTTTTTAAAATTTTTTTTTTGTTTTAATCCTTAAAAACCGGACCGGCCCGCTTGGCCCGTAGCCCGCCGGGCCGCGGGCCGGGCCTGGGGGGTTTCCTCCCCCAGGCCAGGCCGGCCCAGCTTTTATTTAAGGCCGAGCCGGGCCGGCCCGTGGCCCGGCCAAGCCCGACGGGCTTCGGGCCGGGCCGGCCCGATGGCCACCTTAAGCAGCACCTATGCACCGCCCACCCTGCTTTGAGATCCGTGATTTGACATCTGAAAGCGTTCACGTCAATGATAAGACGGTAAGACGGTTGCAATGACTGTGCAGGTCCCGTCTGTTCTTTAAAACTGAATATAAAAGCTAATAAAAGCCGTGCACATTTTCACAAGAACTTGACAAAAATACAGTAAGTCAGTAACCCAAACAGGCACGATCAAAACAAACTCATCTCATTTGGCCAAAGTCAGATTTTTGAATAAAATGACAACCGCAAGCAAATGCACTAAATCCGTATATAATAAATTAGCAAGATGTCAACTGCTGTAACAGCAAGGACCAATCGGGTAAAAAGAACTAGGAAAGGCCAACAAAATTAGACAAAGAAAATCAGGTAATAAAAATCCAATTTTTTGTGCCATTAAAAACACCACAAACCTGACAACAGAATATAAAAGCATCCGAATTCAAAATATATGGCCAATATCAGATGACCATCAAATCCAAAAGGAGATAACAATCCTAAATTTGAAGTTTAATAATAATTGATAAAAAAGCCCAGGAATCATGAAACCTGGGAACAAAACTGAGTACCTAGCACGATGGAAGAAAATTTGCTTAGTCCACCTCTTCGATCTTAGGACCAGCGCCGCTGCCTCCAGCAGAAGGACCATCCTCGTCCATTCCAGCACCCATGTCACCGCCAGCACCCTGGTACATCTTGGCAATGATCGGGTTGCAGATGCTCTCCAGTTCCTTCATCTTGTCATCAAATTCGTCAGACTCTGCGAGCTGGTTGCTATCTAGCCACTGGATGGCCTGGTCAATGGCATCCTCGATCTTCTTCTTGTCATCAGCTGCCAACTTGGATGCAATCTTATCATCCTTCACTGTGTTCCTCATGTTATACGCATAGTTTTCCAAAGCGTTCTTGGACTCCACCTTCTTCTTGTGCTCCTCGTCCTCGGATTTGTACTTCTCTGCCTCTTGGACCATCTTCTCAATCTCCTCCTTGCTCAGCCTGCCCTTATCGTTTGTGATCGTGATCTTGTTCTTCTGGCCGGTGGTCTTGTCCTCCGCAGAGACATTCAGGATACCGTTGGCATCAATGTCAAAGCAGACCGTGATCTGAGGGACACCCCTTGGGGCAGGAGGAATGCCAGAGAGCTCAAACTTGCCGAGCAGGTTGTTGTCCTTGGTCCTTGTCCTCTCACCCTCGTACACCTGGATCAACACCCCAGGCTGGTTGTCCGAGTAGGTAGAGAAGACCTGCTCCTTCTTGGTGGGGATGGTGGTGTTCCTTTGGATCAGCACTGTCATCACACCTCCAGCAGTCTCCAGCCCAAGGGACAGGGGAGTAACATCCAACAGCAGCAGGTCCTGCACCTTCTCGTTGCCCTCACCACTCAAGATGGCAGCTTGGACAGCTGCACCATAGGCAACGGCCTCGTCAGGGTTGATGCTCTTGCACAGCTCCTTTCCATTGAAGAAGTCCTGCAACAACTGCTGGACCTTGGGAATTCTGGTGGACCCACCAACCAGCACGACATCATGGACAGTGCTCTTGTCCATCTTGGCATCCCTCAAACACTTCTCAACAGGCTCCATGCACTTCCTGAAGAGATCCATGTTCATCTCCTCAAACCTGGCCCTGGTGATGGTTGAGTAGAAATCGATACCCTCATAAAGGGAGTCAATCTCGATTGTTGTCTGAGCAGTGGAGGAAAGAGTCCTCTTTGCCCTCTCACAAGCCGTTCTCAACCTCCTAAGGGCCCTGGGGTTGCCACTGATGTCCTTCTTGTTCTTCCGCTTGAACTCCTGGACAAAATGGTTCACCATACGGTTGTCGAAGTCCTCGCCCCCAAGATGGGTGTCTCCGGCAGTAGCCTTGACCTCAAAGATGCCCTCCTCAATGGTGAGAAGGGAAACATCAAATGTACCACCACCCAAGTCGAAGATCAACACATTCTTCTCACCCACGCTGGTTGCTTTCTTGTCAAGACCATAGGCAATTGCTGCAGCAGTGGGCTCATTGATAATCCTCATCACGTTAAGACCGGCAATGACACCTGCATCCTTGGTGGCCTGACGTTGGGAATCATTGAAGTAAGCAGGGACTGTGACCACAGCATTCTTCACGGTAGAACCAAGGTAAGCCTCGGCAATCTCCCTCATCTTAATCAAAACCATTGAAGAAATCTCTTCTGCAGCAAACTGCTTATCCTCACCCTTGTACTGAACAACAATCATGGGCTTGTCTCCAGGGCCAGCAATGACCTTGAAGGGCCACAACTTCATATCACCTTGTACAGAGGCATCAGTGAAACGCCTTCCAATCAAACGCTTGGCATCTGAAAACAGGATCAAAAATGACATATAAGAATGTGTATACTACACTGAAAAGTAATGTCATAAAGCTCAAATAGAAAATGGAAAAAGTTAATGACCAATAATTTACAGGTTAAGTACTTCTTGTTTCTCAGACCCACTGATAAAATTTTGCAGAAGACTTTTAAAACGCCCAAGAAGTTGTACTAATAATAAATTGCAACAGTTTTGTATAAAAAAGTATTAAAATCTCTCATAAGACCCTAATCAAGTATAATCTGCATAAATATATTAATATCATATTAATAAAAAACACCTTGTAACATATGAAACTGTCTATTGTATAACCTTGTTGATAGTTTCCATTGCTTAGTAATAAAAAAATAAAAAGAAATCGTGCCCAATATACTTTAAGTAGAAGAACTTAATAAACTGTGAGTGAACTACAAGTGATGAAGTGTGGATACTTGGAGGGAGACTCCGGTTTAGGCTTCCCAGTGCAAGGTGGACTTTCTTATGGCTGTGGTGAAATTGAAGGAGGGTTGGCAGGTTGGATAGACTCAGAATGGGATGCTGCTCTAAAAGGACTCCTGAAATCTGCACACCATAAGCTTTAGCCAAGGCAAACAGAGCCCTTGTCTAGGAGGGCTCCGAGTACCTCCTCCAATGCCTAAGTTAGTAGTTTATAGAGTTGCAGAAGCACAAGTAGTACCTAGAGTATCCATTGACATTGATGGAAAATATGGACGGGAAAGGCTCCGCATGAATATTCCAAAACAATACACTCAATTATCCTAAAAAGCCCATTTCGTAAGTCCAACCAAGATAGCAGTGATATGAAAGGCCCATCAAGCTCCTGATAGACCATTGAATAAGAGGCCCACTCAATAGGCCTGCTACTACAGCCTGAAAAGCAACATGCCCATCCTTCAAATGAACTAAAATAATAAGATCATAGTACCTTATAAAAGAACTGTTAGAATTTTTAAGGCTAGTTTTACCGTTTAACTACTTGTGCTCAGGTAACTCCGTAAACCCTTGTAATTCAAAACTAACTTGAGCTTCAAATAAGGCAATGGATTCCCTTAAAGTCGCTCTTGGTATGTAATTTTCAGGGAGTTCAACCATAGGCAAACATGTTTAGGGAGTTCTACCATAAACAACATTAGCTCTAACCACAAGACAACTGGTGGTAATAAATAAGTTGCAGAATTTTAGTGTTTCAAGTTATTTTTAAACCATGATCAATTGGATAACCAAAGATTTAGAGCAATCATACTGCAACTAAATCCTATCATGTTTCTAAGGGGACTTTACATTCCATTGCATTTGAAAGTAAGGAATGAGCTTCCAGCCGAAACCAATTGGTTTTGGCCATGATCAATTGGATAACCAAAAATTTAGAGCAATCATACTGCAACTAAATCCTATCATGTTTCTAAGGGGACTTTACATTCCATTGCATTTGAAAGTAAGGAATGAGCTTCCAGCCGAAACCAATTGGTTTTGGCCGTCTCATTTCAGTTTCAAAGTGTGGTGATATGAAAGTAGGGACAAATCTCGGTTTTAGTCGGTTTCGATTGAAACCAATTAAGATTGAGGAGCTAAAAAGGATTGAAGATGTGTTTGTATTTGGGTTCCAATAAGATATGGTTTTAGGTTTAAATACCCAACCACATTAAAACCAAAACTTAAGTCCAATAAAGTGTGTATTTGGGTTTAAATAGCGAAACTTATTTGAACCATATACATAAAAAATATTATTAAAATTCTAAAATTTTAATAAAGTTCTAAAAATAATATTATAATAATTCTAAATTTTTATTAAAACTCTAAAAATTATAATATAAATGCATTGTTATAGAAATATATACACAAACAATACAAATGAAGATAAATCCAAAATCAAAACATACTAAACGATTAAAACTATCCAAATCCTAACCAAATTCAAACAGCCGAACCCAAACCCAAGTTCCAAAACCTTAAAAGAATTCTCTACCACACACATACATAGCCCCACAAATGGAGTGGTTCCATAGAGTAAATATGACCTCTAAAGATTAACCCACACCAAAATCAGACTGTTTCAGTACGGGTGTCTAATGTTAAATAATGTGATTGTGTTAGGTAGCCTATAAGATATTGAGAAATGAGGGTATCACAATTGCAGCTTCAGTTTATTGCATATCATATGACATCCATTTTAGCGGTAGGAATCATGGTCCACTGCTTAAAATGAGTCGCAGTCGTAGTAGGTATCAAACATGCAAAATAACACTATGCTCTCAAGAACGCCTAAACAAACTATGTACTCAACTACCAATAGTTTAAATAAGAACCTGTAAATCCAGATCATGAAAATTTATCAATATGAATCTTTCATTTGTTTAAAAAAAAGTCGAATTATTACTAGCTTAAAACAGAGGGGGAAACAAGAATAAAATTTTGCAAGGGCTGCATGCTACAAAGATATACATATTGAAAAAAAAGAAGCAAATGTTGAGGTCTGTTAAAAATCTCACACAAGAATAAAATTTATTTGACTATATCTGATTTTGAAAAGTTGTAAATACACCCCTATTAAGTTTTATTCATACATAACATTTATGCCGAACAAATAGAAAAGCAACCCATTGTAACCCTTACAAACAGAAACACAAGTCTGCATTCTGCTTTGTAACACACAAAGGTTTTGTCCTGATTAAAAAAAGCAAAAGGGGTTGACAATGAAAGAGAAATGTAAAGGGAAGGAGAACAAATATTAGAAACAATCTATAAGTCAGGTTCTATGGTTCAAAAAGGGAGAGATTAATCAACCATTTGATCTAATGTTGATGAAAAAATAATTTTAGTAAGCGCTCTCAACTATTAATGACTAACATAAGCTTCCACTTAGGTTAGAGACTGATTCATTAAAAATAAAGAAAATTTAATAGCTCGGGTACTAAAAGACAAATTAAAACCAAAAACAAATTTGGCTTGGGTGAGGAAAAAATCTGAAAAACAAGAAAATTATCATTGCGCTCTTAATGACCATTCTTTCTGCGTTTGTAATCGTACATGGATGTGCTTCACTTTTAATGCACATTAAGAATGAAGTTTGTATTTACCCAAAAATGAACCTAAGAACATGCGCAGGTATTTCTGCCTGTGCACGTGTGCAGGCACATTTGCATCTTGTATTTATATCTCAATTAATTTAAGTTAAAATATTAACTTGGGATAATGTAACAACATTTGATGTGGTAAGAGTGTCTATGCCCAAAAAACGCATCTTTCTGAAGAAAATCAAATTATCATTTACAGATACTATGACAAAGCTACAAACAGTAACCAATATAAGATCCTCAACTAACATGATAAAATAAAACATACTAAAATACAACTCTTTATGGCAAAAGGTGCACTTTTGTGAGTGGCAAATAAACCAGCCGCATACTAAATAAGTTAACACAATATATCAACACAAAACCACAATACAGAAAGATACATGAAGTTACTTCATATTAATAATCAAATTAAATCAATGATCACTTAATTTATTTAAAAAAGATGATGATGACCGTTCCCTCTAAAGATGAGCATATAGCGGAAACTAAGCCAACATTGTTCTATCTGGATAAGTTACAGCATCCATTCATGATAATTACTTCTCTATTAACAGAACACTTCAGCTTTAGTCAAACTAAAGTACAAAACCAGTGAAATAAAGGGCGAATTACAAAATTTCTGGAAACAATCTATAATAACTACTTCAGATATATCTACATGATCAATGATCCATCACACCAGATGCAAGAAGAATCACCTAACATGAACAGATTGGAAACTACAGTATAAGATCGAACTAAAATCAACAGAAACTTCCAAAAGAACGGAATCTACTGTAGATCTACAGAGACAGCTAGATATGCATCGTTATCAGACTTAACCAACTCTTCAGATCTAAATTCAGAATTCAATTGTTCAATATATCAACAAATAAATCGAACTTCGCAAAGACTTGATATTACTTCATATCTACACATGAAATCACAGATCCAACAAACTAAAACCCCAAACAAATCGCAAAAGCGATCAGATCTCGAGAAACTAACCGAATACAGTGTTGATGGGGTTCATGGCGACTTGGTTCTTAGCGGCGTCACCAATAAGCCTCTCGGTGTCCGTGAACCCCACGTAGGACGGCGTCGTCCTGTTCCCCTGATCGTTGGCGATGATCTCCACCCGATCGTGCTGCCATACTCCCACGCACGAGTATGTCGTCCCGAGATCAATCCCGATCGCTGGACCTTCGCCCTTGCCCGCCATTGATAACCTTTGATTTGCGACTTGCAGAGAAAAGCGCAAGAACAATGAGATGAAACCGAGAGCAGAAGAAAAGAGGTGGGCTGCTGCTCGCTAGGGTTTCAGAGAGGAGAGAAAGGGTCGGATGTACAGAGTATTATATAGGGAAAAGATTTTAGGGTTTTGGGGGGGGGGATTGACGATCATTTGCCACCTGATCGTGGTGGACGGCCGGAGATTGACCTTGTTCGGCGCGGGAATAACGCGGACTCGATTCCAATTTGGAAGGCCATGCGGTTATTGGACCCGAATTCGAAAGTTGCAAATCGATCCAAATTCGTAATTGGGCAGGATCCGGATTACCTACGCTGGGGTTTAGATTACATTACATTATTGTGATTTTTTATTTTCTTTTGTTTTTTAAACAGGCCTTAGTCACGTTCTTTGCACTGAAATTTTACCATAAAATAACTTGATATGAACTTGGGAATTCTATTCGGATATAAAATTTTATTTTGATGGACTTTTTTTTGAGAAAAAGCAAAAAATAAATTTAATTAGCAAAATGGCCTAAAAAATATTTAGCAAAATAACCAAATTTCGTCACCTCGACGACTAGTTCGCTAACTCGATGGTGATTGGACTCGCTTCCATTTGGCTGAGGGTTGGCAACACTGGCCAAATCGCAAGTGCCAGGGCAAAATAAATTGACTGTTGTTGCCAATTCTGATCAAATTGTTATTCACATCCTATGTTTGTCCGAGGGTTAAAACCCCAGCCATTTTGGTTAGCTTTGATTTATTCTGCATATAAATTATTTGTATACACTACAGTTGCAGAGACAAGCCATTTGGTGCTATGTCCTTTGGTAAAGAGGTGTGAGGTTCAAAGTTTGAAAGAAAAGTCATTTGGTGGTGTGTCCTTTGGTAAATGGGTGTGAGGTTCAAAGTTCGATCCTGTTTCGGGGTTTTTTTCACCATTGATTGATAAGTTGAAGGTCCGAGGGTCGTCG
This sequence comes from Scilla litardierei, assembly GCA_030789695.1. NCBI lineage: Eukaryota > Viridiplantae > Streptophyta > Magnoliopsida > Asparagales > Asparagaceae > Scilla > Scilla litardierei. The sequence goes on along the minus strand of CM061140.1, from coordinate 155,148,324 downwards.
CAGTCACGTGGGACGCGTGCGCCCTCCGGGGTCGGATGTCCGAGCATTCGCTGGGGCGAAAACGTGCAGATCCGTGCGTCGATGTGCCGAAGGGTTGCTTCGGTAGAATGACTTCTTACTGAGGTGATCGGTCGGTCGGGCCTGGGGCTTGAGAGCGTTCGGACCCGAGCGAGAGAGCACCGAAGGGTGGCTTCGGTTGGTTGGCGTCTCCTTGGATCTGCACAGACGAGAGAGCTCGTCAGGGTGGTCGGACCTTGGTTCCGACCAAGTCCCCTCCGATGCCTAAGTCAGCACTTGTCTGAAGGATGCTCAGTGGGATCGAGTATGGTTCACGGAGAGACAAATACACGAGTCCTCGGGTCGAGCTATGGATGAGAAATGTAAGGTGAATGAAAAGGTCTTGAGAGGTGGAATACCTGAGGTCTGAGTATTTAGGATTCGTTCCCTTGGCATTTCGTCTTTTCGGTCTGTTGTAGGAGTCCGCATGTCAATGCCTTTATGGCGTCCTGCCATCTCGCCCTTCGTGCCCGCCCGCTTTGATGGTCACTTCAATGGTGATCAAGGTAGGCGTGATCTAGGGAGCGGTTTCCTCAAAAGACGAGAGGCCAACGGAGCACCGGATGGCGGTGTCGGACCGCGATGCCCCTGGCCTGCTTATGTAGCCTTTTGGGCTTGGGCCTAGTTCAGCTTCTTGGTCGTGCGGCTGGCCCGTCTTTCTTTGGCCCATTCAGGAGGTTGTATCAATTGTCCCCATCGCTCGGGCCATGTGGTTTTGGTGGTTCGGTCCAAGGGATGTGATACGCTGGGATTTGACTGGCGCGTCAGGCGAGGTGATGCATTAAATGATGGCCATCATGGCGCTAGATGTTAAGGATTTTGTGTCATGCACTTGGAAATTTATTCTATCTTCCAAGAACTTGGCAACATCTTTCTTGTTGGGTTTTATAGACTCTCAGGGCACAAATCTATGTCCGTCCTAAATCGGATGGACTATAGAGAGAAAAGAATGCAGCGGAAAAATTAGATTCGTTAAACTATTTTAACGAAGCCCTAAGGTTCAAGACCATTAACCAAGATCTTTGCCGACCTGCGATTAAATTAAAGGAAAGCTAATTAAATTCACATACCCGAAAACTTGTCTTGGTACAGGCAAGGTGTACGCACCGTCTTCCAAGCCGCTCCTCGTCCCGCGCCGAACCGCTCCTCGAACTGCTCCGCGTCCCGAGGCGAGCAATCCTCTAGTCGTCGAGCCAACCACGCGCCGAAGAAAGTTCACCAGAGTGAGAACCTTTGCCAAGAGTTCAGATCGGATCCGAACCCCTTTGTGGCTTTGCTAGGCCCTTCAGGAATAATGCAGAAATTTAGAGAGAAGAGAAATATTAATTTAAGCTTAGATCCAAGCGTGCTCCAACATTTTTGGGAGCCGCTCAGATCTTGAGCTTGGGACGAGTTTAGAGGAGGAGAGCAGATCCCTATTTATATAAGCGGCTGACTCATCCCCGTTATTCCACTTCCGATGTAGGACTATTTATTTTGGTGTTAATAAATCAAGTTAGTTTGCCTTAACAAAAGGTCAAACTTCCATGAATTTTAACTCCCTCACCGTTGAGCTTCACGATTGATACAACCTATCAAATCGAAGGGCATTCTACGGTGAACGCATAGAAAAATGGCACGTCAATCTGAGTCCGTTTGACCCTTCAATTAATCGTCCAAAGATCAGCTCAAACATGATTTTCGTGCAAAAACCAGCCGCCAAAAACTGCACCAAAGTTTAGGGTTCAGAACCCTGATGTGGGGCCCACTGAGTGGGCCCCACTGCACCAACCAGGCAGGCCTGGTCGCATGGCAGCCAGCCTTGGCGCTGCCCAGGCCTAGGCCATGTGCCCAGGCCCAAGGCGCCCGCCCTAGGCGCCTGGGACTGGGCGCCCTGGGCACCCAGGGCCAGGGCACCTGGCCCAGGCGGGCCAGGGCACCTGGCCCAGGCGGGCCAGGCACCCAGGACGGTAGGCCAGGCCAGAGCGGTCTGGCCTGGGTCAGTTTGGTTTGACACATGTCTAGTTTGGGCATGGGTATGACCCTTTTGAGCTAATTGGCAGTTTTAGGCATAATTTGGGCATTTGGTGTCCGATTTGGACGTTGTTCGAACCTGTTTAGAGCAGGACATTTCCGTCTTACATGTAATCTTTTCCTTGCGTCTACCTTATTAAATAATGTCGTAAACAATTTACGACATATTTAACTCAGTTTGCATCATATGCAAAATAGTCCCTATTTAAGCTTAAAATTATCATTTGCATCAAATGCAATTTTCTATCCCTTGCATCAAATGCATATTCTCCCTAATGTTTCTACCTATTACTAGACAAAGGTCGCACTCTGTGTGAGACCCTACAGCCTGACCCTACTACAGGTTTGGCTCGAAGCCCCATACTGCAGTGACCGTAAGCAGCAGTTATCGTCCCTGTTTCAGTATCATAATTATGTCGTTAACTCATCGACATGAGTATCGTCGGGACCACCCTGAATGTGTCCGTGATGAATTCTGCAGGTTTAGTCTCTTCGTCTAAACTATGTCATTTAACTCAAGTCTAGGATACGGTCAAACTTTCAACCCCAATAGCGTGAAGCCGGTTAGTTTCCATCGATCTTTAGTCAAATAATGTTGGACAACTTCCAACATACTCTGACTAGAGTTTTCACTAAAGACCGAACTAACACTGCGACACTAACTCCTATTGACCGGGAGAGACGAATCCTATCTTGGTCATTACTCTTCTCGCACGCTTCAAATGTCATCCAACCAAAGACCTTTCGACAGGCCTAGCCTCGAAGCTAGGTCAGAGATCTAAGTGACATCGTTCACGTACAGGTTCGTACAATGACATCAAGTCAAAGACCAATTTACCTATCATCACTAAGAGTTATCATTGATAAATATGTCAATCATAACCATATGATAACTCTTGTGGGTCGTTCAGTGAACTCATTCTCTAATGAGCACATGTGTCTCGTCTTCGACTTCACCAAGTCAAACAACCATGAAATCATCGTAACCGTTATAACTAAGACACAATAGTCTATCCGATGTTTCGATATCATTTTCTCGAAACATCTACGACCACGATCCCTTTTAGACTTATGCTACAGACGGTCAAACATTTCTCCATGATCGAGATACTTATTTCGATACATGTTCGACCTTGCATTAAGTCTCAGGACTTTACCTAAGTTAATTTCTAATGATAACTACATTATGATTTAACTTAGATAAATTCTTACCATACAGCTTACTGTAATTTTGAACAATATGTTTGTATAGATACACGGAGATAAATAGCCTCGAAGGCATACATCTCGCAACATTCTATGAGGTGAGTAGTGACCCAATAGTTATATCCCTCCGTTGGAAACCATCTCCAATCTTTTCGCCCAGCTCAGCATGGAATGTTGTTCGAGCCGTGTCTCTAATTATTCTGTATTATGATGTGGTCTAGTTTCCTCAGAACGTGTTGCCCAAAATGTGTGTATGTCTGCTAAGAGCACTTAATGATAAGCTGCTAATGTATGAGAACTTGATGAAACAGAATATTCAACTTTACAATAGTTCATATGTTCTCTGCTAACATCCTTTGGAGTCCATGAATCATCTTTTTTCAAATGTCCTTTCACCGCTTATGGAATTTATGTCACCTAAAGCTTGGCCTCCTTCCTGGACATATTGAAGCGCTTATAGATGAAGCTGTTACGACCTAAAGATCGTGATACTCCGCCTTTCTACACAAGCTCGTCGGGTGCAAAGCCAGATCGCCCCGCCTTCGCAGAAGCCACACCTCAGCTGAAGAAGGGTGTGCGTTCAACATCCTGACCTCATCAGTGCGATGTCGATTCCCCCTCCTAAGCCCGTCAAGCCCGAAGTCTGCCTTGACCAACAAAAAGAGCCCCGGGTCGTCGCGAACTCCGCCCGCTAGGCGCCCATTTTCACCCGAGCTCGTCGAAGAACAACTAGTTCGCCCCTCTATCGCCTAATGCGACCTGATGAGACAAGTACGGCCCCGCCATGCAGACGCACCCCCGACGACCCTTCGGCACATCGAACACGACAAACGACCTAGTACAAGGACGCTACTGACACCTGCCACTCGACAACCAGACAAAGCACCCACTGGCCGATGTGCCGTCTGACTGTTTGGTGCTTTCGGATCTGACACCCTCACAAAGCACCATGGGTCGGTGCGCCGTCTGACAGAGGCATGGCTGACACGCACGGATCTGACAGCATCGTCCGAAGCTTCTGTAGAGGAATGATGCCGTCGAGGCTATTTATCTCTGTGTGAATAGCAAAACATTGTCACGCCCCATTCCCACGAATACTTTGTAAGGCAACGCAAACCGTGGAAAGGGATGATGGAGCTTGACAAGCCGCGGTATTTCACCAAGCGTAAATAGAGGAACACAATGAGCAGGCCACTGCGAATGCTCGGATCATACATCACATATATGTAAAAGAAAGAAGTAACACATACTGCCATCACAGAAAGTACAAACCCACAGAATTACATAACCAAAGAGCATACTACACACCAACATAAAGTACAAAGTGACACCAACTCAGATATACATGAGGACTACCACAAGTTATTAACACATACCACAGCTACAAAGACACTCCCTCACTGCTCAACCCAACCCACACTACAAGCACAGCCCAAAAAGGTAGTGTTCCCAGGGTGACAACTCACGACTGGGTAATCTCCTGAGAGAGATTCTGCTCTGGTGTCGACTGCTCAAGATCTGAAAAGTAAAATGAGCACGTCAAATGTGCCCAGTAGGAAACTAACTATGGCAGGAAAAATCATTTAGGGGTTATGAGTGTAAATGCAATAGGAGTATAAGCAACCAAGTTAAAGAGAACAACACACAAGTGTGCAACAACAACAACACATATATGGTTCATTAATTAGTTGTTAGTTGATGTTAGTGGTTTTTGGAAGCCTGGACATCACCTAAAGATAAGGGCCTGGACCTCGCCCCAAATTAGGGGTGAATATAGCACACGACGCAGTGGACACGGGCACCGTGTGCCGGGCCTCACAGCTCCCCGTCCCTGGCAGGAGTGAGGCTCTCCACATATTATCACAACCTCCGTATGTCCCCTCCACTCCCGGTAAAGGCGAGTGGGTATAAGTATCACATATCACATATCACTTTCCCCCAACTTCTCAGTCCAGCCCCTTATCGTTAAGTTATACCCAAACTTCCCCCCGTCCCAATACTAGGATGTTCACCCGCCTTAGAGCAGATCGAGACATCCCAGTTAACGTATCTCGTGTCATAAAGTTCATTGGCCATACACAAGTTTACAAATGTAATACATGGCACAACATTTTTAATTGCCATTTTCCAAGTTTCTCCAATTTCAAATTCTTTTGGGCATTTTAACGAACATATGGCGTTCGCCATGTAAACGAGAAGTGTCACACAATCAACTTTAGTAACAAATAGGATAACCAAAATTACATACATGCTTCAACATCGTACATGAATTTTGGGGTGGAAAATTTACATTAACACATAAATCCAACTTCATCCAAAACATTCCAACATGCTGAAATTTGCAGGAGTAGCTATAAAGTCAGCATTTTTCATCAATTGCTCATATGAATTTGACAAAACTCACTGAATGAAAGTTGAAGATATACCAGTCCTGGATTCAGCCATAAAATGTCATGCAGAAATATAAAGTATATGATTTATAGTGAATTATTTAGTAAAGTGTATCAAATCTGTTCTTCAGACAGATTTCTGGATCTGTCTTCAAGGCCAATTTTAAGCATGTTGGAGCCAGAATTACAGATTATAAGCACTCTAATGAACTTTTAGGAAAACTTCTTAAGTTTCCAACAAGACTAAGATCAGAAAAATACATAAAGTGTGCAGGCAATGGTGCTCATTTTGCTGAACTGTGTACAGCTTGACAGAATTTCAGATATCTTGCAAATAATGAATTTTTACTCCTACTTATTGAACTCAACACATTATAAATTTTATATGAATTTGGGGTAGGACTTCATGAGCTACATGGATATATTTGTTTCAGAGAGTAATTCAAGCTAAATAAACCAGAAATCAAGTTGAAACATGCAGCTAGGGTTTCAGAATTTCAGATGGGGGTGAATACCTAAGAAAACTAAAGAAAACTTGATTTCTTTTGATTTATTGCACACATATCACTTGAATTCCAGAGTATGAGCAATCTAATTACCATCACAAAACTATCATAAACCCTAAATAAAATTCCTAACCAAGTTAGAATCCTACCTCAAGCAAGACTCTTTCTTTCTCCCTTCTCTTTCTCTTCTTTCCCTTTTCTTTTTCCTTGAAAGCTAGGGGTTTTCCTTGATTTTTTTGGAAGCAAAGGCTAGGGTTTTGAGCTTGGATGAAGGGGGAAAGAAGGGGAGGATTTTCGGCCAGGTTTAGGGGGAATGAAGATGGAATTTAGAAATGAAAAGAAAGGAAATGAGAATTAAAGAAGAAGTTAGAAGGTTCCGAATAAATATCTTTCTCTAGATTCATCTTATGATAAGCATGCATTAGCCAAATTGACTTTAATACCCTCCCAAGATTACCCCTCAAGTTTCAAGTATTTACAAGTTTGCCATTACTTTACGCACATACAACATTAGTATGTACGCACAGTAGTTTTTGTCAAAAAACCGTTTGCCCCTGACCTTTCTAAAAATTTACGAGTGTGCCATTAAACCCATCCCTTTTCACACTAGACCCTCATACACTAGCACACTCTTCCAAAATTTACAAGTATGACATTACTTTATACACCCACTTTTACTCTACACACACTTCCACCCATATGGGCAAATGACCAAAATGCCCCTACACTTTTCACGAAATTACACGACTACCACGAGCCACATTTACGCTATATCACATCTTATCAACTCATCATACTCACTCTACTCGTGTGTAGAGGACTACCGTATCAGTCGCCATATAGTGCTAAACAGGCCATGACAAACATCTTGTTCGAAATAACAATAAGCTGTTTGGTAATAATTTATATAAGTTACAATGTATTAAACATTAGATATTAACTTAGGTAAAGTCCTGAGACTTTATGCAAGGTCAAAAGAGGTATCGAGATGAGTATCTCAATCATGGAGAAATGTTTGACCGTCTGAAGCATAAGTCTAAAAAGGTTCACGGTCGTAGATGTTTCGAGACAAGGATATCGAATCATCGGATAGACCATTGTGTCTTAAGTCTACACCGTTTAGCGGTGGCGATGATCTTATGATCATTCGACTTGGCGAAGTCGAAGACGAGGCACATGTGCTCATTAGAGAATGAGTTCACTGAACGATCCACAAGAGTTATCATATGGTTACATTGACCAAGCTATCAATGATAACTCTTAGTGATGATAGGCAAGTTGGTCTTCTGACTTAAGGTCATTTTACGAACCTGTGCGTGAACGGTGCCACTTAGATCACTAACCTAACTTCGAGGCTAGGCCTGTTGAAAGGTCTTTGCTTGGGTGTCACTTGAAGCGTACGAGGAGAGTAATGACCAAGAGAGGATTCGTCTCTCCCGGTCAATGGGAGTTAGTGTCGTAGAGTTAGTTCGGTCTTTAGTAAAATCTCTGCGCAGAGTATATTGGAAGAAGTCCAACATTAGTTGACTAAAGATCGATAGAAACTAACCGGAGTCAAGTTATTAGGGTTGACAATTTGATCGTACCCTAGACTTGATCTACACGACATAGTTTAGACGAAGAGACTATAACCGTGGAACTCATCACAGACACGGTCAGGGTGGTCCCGACAATTCTCATATTGATGAGCTAACCACATTATGATGATTCTGAAACAGGGACGGCAGCCACTACTCGTGGTCACTGCCGTATAGGGCTTCGAGCCCAACATGTAGTAGGGTCAGGCCGTAGGGTCACACACAGAGTGCGACCTTCGTCAAGTAATACATAGAAATTAGTTAGGAAGAATAATTTGTATTTGATGCAAGGGAAGAGAATAATTGCATTTGATGCAATATGATAATTTAAGCTTAGATGTGGACTATTTTGCATATGATGCAAAATGAGATTAAATGTGTCTTAAATTGTTTAAGACAATATTTAATGGAAAAACGCAAGGAAAAGTTCACGGGTAAGACGGGAACATCTTGGTCTAAACCCAGATTCGAACGGCGTCCAAATCGAACACCAAACGCAAGAGTTATGGCCAAAAAACCCCAAGCCCATGTTGAGATCAGCCCAAAGGGCTGATTTAATCAAAAGGCCCTAAACGGGTACGGGCGCCCGCTAAGGGCGGGCGCCAGCCGCACCAGCGGGCGCGGGAGCCCGATGGAAGCGGGCTGGCGCCCGCCCCATTGGGGGGGCTCCTGCGCCCTTGCAGGGCGCGTGCAGGGCACGTGCCCCTGCGAGGCGCGGCCTTTGAGGCGCCCAGGGGCGCGTGCCACGTGCTTGGCACGCGCCCCTGTGGCTGGGCTGGTTTCAACATGTGGGGCCGCACGGTGGGCCCCACACACTTAGGGTTTCGAACCCAAGCTAATTTTTTGGCGGCGGCTCAGTTTTTGCGAAAAACAACTCTTGGGCTCGACTTTGGACACTCAATTGAGGGGTCAAACGGACTCCGATTGACGAGCCGTTTTTTTCCTACGCGTTCATCATTGAACACCCTTCATATTGATAGGTTGTATCAATCATGAAGCTCAACGGTGAGGGAGTTAAAATTCACGGAAGTTTAGCCTTTGTGCAAGGCAAACTAAATTGAATCCATTAACTCCAAATTTAGTCCCACATCGGATTTTGAATAAAGGGGAGCAGTCAGCCGCCTATATAAATAGGGGTCTGCTCCCCTCCTCAAACCTCGTCCCAAGCTCTAGATCTGAGCGGCTCTCGTAAATGTTGGAGCACGCTCGGATCTAGGTTGAAATTAATATTCTCTATCTCCCTATATTTCTGCCCTACTCCTGAGGGCTCTAGCAAAGCCACAAAGTAGTTCGGATTCGGATCCGAAATCTAGGCGAAGGTTTCACTCGCGTGTAACTTTCTTCGGCGCGTAGTTGGCTCAGCGACACGAGAATTGCTCGCCTCGGGATGCGGAGCGGTTCGAGGAGCGGCTAGACGTGGGATGTGGAGCGGCTTAGAAGACGGTGCGGAACATCTCGCCTGCCCCAGGGTTGAGATTCCGGGTATATGTTTTAAGCATTAGTTTAATTTAATCGCAGTAGGTTAGATCCTTCTTGGGATGGTCAGATTCATCCCGAGTCGGCATAGATCTTGGCTAAGGGTCTTGTACCTTGGGGCTAAGTTAAATTGTTTAACTGCATGTTAATTAGATTAACTTGTTTATTCTTCCGCTTAAATATTTTTATGTCTATGTTCCGTCCGACTTATGACGGGTATAGAGTTTTTGTGCCCTAATGGTCCTAGAAAACCCTTCAGCTTCTGCTGTCTGGTCTGCCAGCTCAGCATGCCAGCTCAGCCCCACCTAACCACCTCTATCAGGTATACATACACCTTCAACACCATCGAGAAGGGGCTTGGCTAATTGACTCTCATTCTCATTACTCACACACAAGAGCAAAGGTCTCCCATGTCTTTGTTCTTCCACTATAGCTCGTCACGTAAGGTCGACTCACTTTCAGTCTGACCTGCGTGTCTAGCCCCTGTTTCTAAGTCCTAATTCTAATTTAGGCATCGGAGAGCTAAGGGTTGGACCCCAACCCGGCCTTTCTGACGAGCTGCTTCGTGCGCAGGTGAGCTCGACTTTGCAGATAATAATCAGCGTCCGTCTCCGGCAGTGCGGCAGACAAGCGGAGTACTCGCAAAGCTGATCCAGTGGTCGACCTTTGCTGTGCGTTTAGCCTCATCACCCCACTCACCACCTATCTAACAGCCTACCTAGACTTCATCCCCCTTACAACCATCGTGCCTTTGGTTCCCCCAACAAACAAATTAATTATACGCGGATCTTACCCTGCAACAATTGGCACTGTCTGGTGGAAGAGGCCAGGCGGGTTGACATCATGAAGAGGCATTCTGAGGAGATGAGCAGCAAGAAGCATGTGATCGACCTTCAGCAGGGGAAGATAGCCGACCTGAAGCGGATAATCGAGGCAGGGAAAAGGGAGAAGGCTATCTTGAAGAGGCAAATGGAGGAGCATGAGAAGTAGATCAAGGCATGATGGACACCGTCTTCCGCCGATATCAGGACGAGGTGCTCATCCTGTTGCTGCGGGCGGCGCAGGAGGCGGACATCGAGGAGGGGCTGGTGAGGATGAAGGACAAGCTGGCGAAATTGCATCACTCGCTTGTGGTCGATTTTTCCAAGCTAGACGTGTCCTTAGCCGAGAAAAGAGAGGAATCGGGCGATCCGCCAGGGGTTAGTGGTCCGGCAGGCGACCCAGCGGATACGCAGGCTCTGGGGGGCAACGTGCGAGGATGAAGTGGCCGAATTGAGGAGCATTTAGGGTAGGGTGAATTTTGTATGGCCGGCTTTGGGCCGAGCCTGATGTCACGTTGTATTTTTGGCAGACCCTGGGTTGTAAAAAGTTAGTTATATAAATGAAATGCGAGACTTTTCCTTACTCTTTGTTTTCCTTGTTGGTTGCGCAGATGGTGTTCTTACCTGGGTATGAATGCCCCCAACATTCTTCTACTGCTGAGAGCTGATCCGGGGAGGAGTAGAATGTTGTGATGTACTATGTTCGATTAGGGCACGGGCCGAGCTACGCGCTCGCTCCCCCCTCCAGTGAAGACTCCGGGGCAAGCTTACGGGGCTTCGCCACCCAAACCGGATAAGGGAACGGGCCGAGCAATGCGCTCGCTCTCCCCCTCCAGTGAAGACTCCGGGGCAAGCTTACGGAGCTTCGCCATCCAAATTGGAGAAGGGCACGGGCCGAGCTACTCTCTCACTCCCCCCTCGAGTGAAGACTCCAGGGCAAGCTTACGGAGCTTCGCCACCCAAACCGGAGAAGGGCACGGGCCGAGCTACATGCTTGCTCCCCCTCCAATGAAGACTCTGGGGCAGGATCCATCCTCACCACCCAAATCGGAGAAGGGCACGTGCAGAGCTAGGACCTCCGGACAACTCACGGTCCTGAGAAAGTACGCCCCTGAAGTGACTTATCAGTGCAAAAGGACAGACTCGGGAGGCCCGCTATTAATGACGACTCACCACCTGACAAGAGCAGGTCTGACGTTTCACGCCTGACACATCGTCTGACAGAAGCGGGTATGACTGATTCAACCCTGACAAGACAACTCATAGCGCCATCTTGTCAAGGGACACCGACTCCGAACACCTATAAATACCCCACATTTTGCCACAAGGGGGAGGGGCAGAGCAGATAGGCTTTAGATAGGTTTTTCATGAATATACAGGGGTAAGCACCACCCCCATATTTGCCCCCCCTCCGAGTCCATCATGATAGGGCGGATCTGTCTTTAGACTGCCCCACGGGTCTGACGCACTCCAGAAGAGTCGCTCGTCTGCCCAATCGCAGGACATGCTCTTGTTGGGCGGCCAACCGAGCCTTTCTGACGAGTTATTCATCTTACAGGCAAATCGTCGATGAGTTATTCCTCTTACACATAGACGACCCGCCATCTCCACCTCGACTTCGCCTGGACAACTTGTGCCAGAGGAGCCTTGGTGGACAATTTCTCTCTTCTAACGCCCAACTCTCCCAATATCCGGCCCATGGTCCCGAACAACGGGCTCCCCCTCCCCTCCTCCGATCTGCCCATGCTCTTCCTCTTCCAGTGTCGCTACCGGGCCTGGGGAATTTCTAGAAGAGATCAAGCAACCCGCCGTCATCGAGAAGGTAAAAGAGGACCCAGAGAGTAACGGTAGAGAAATAAGGCGGTCGCCAGCAAGGGACAGCCGAGCGCGCCCTTGGCACTCCTCTACATCAACACGGAACCCGCTCATCGAGGGAAGCTCGCAGCAAAATAGGAAGGAACCTATGTAATCGTCGACTTCGTCGAGCCAGCAACTTACATCATGGTGACCCGGGCCGACGGCGAGCTAACCCATCCATGGATGGCGGCATGCTCATTCAATCACTACCAATAGCCTTGTAAATGTTAATGATATGTTCTTCCTTTCATGCAAATTGCCAAATTCCGTCCTCCGGGTGGAAAATTTACTTATCTTCGAACTCCGCCAATCTCCGGGGCAAGCTCACGGAGCTTTGCCACCCAAACCGGAGAAGTTCATGGGCCGAGCTACGGCCCGATCCCCCTTTCTAATGAAGACTCCGGGGCAAGCTCACGGAGCTTCGCCACCCAAACCGGAGAAGGACACGGGCCGAGCTACGAATTCGCTCCCTCCCCCGGCTATGGCACGCCCTGTGTGATGGGGATAACACCCACCAGGGCCATGCTACCCAGTTACAAAAGAGAGCCCAGACCGCATCAGTTAGAAAAAACTTCCATTTCATTCAACAAGCCTGGGCGAAAATTTTTACAAAAATCGACGGGGCCGACCTTGCAAAAAATGGCCTCCCTTTGGTCGACCCCATCAAACGTATGAAACTTGCACAAAAAAACTATGCATTACACCTGCTGGTCGCCATCCCCTGGCCACCATCCCCTTTGTCGGCCTCCGGGGTGTCGCCCTCTATATCGACAAGCACACCCTCATCATCCTCCATATCCTCCTCCTCGTCGGAGGCCGCCAGCTTGTCGAAGTCCACCTTAATCGAAGGATAAAGGCCCCCCACCTTTCCCTTGATCCTTCGGAGGCACACCGCCCAACCCTCAGCCCGGCCCTCCTCCAGGACTTCACGCTTCATCTCCGTCAGGAAGGGGACGACAGTTTCACCTGATAGTCTCGAAATTCCTCGATCCTCACCGCCAGCTCCTCTCTCCCGGCATTCAACTGCGCTTCCAGTTCATCCATCCGTGCACTCCCCCTCTCCAGCTCCCCTTCAGCTTGGCTTGGTAAGTTAATCTAGCGGCGACCCTCGCCTCGAGTTCCTCAACGAACTTCTCGTACTTCTCTATCGTAGTTCGCTGGACAGCATGCGACTCCTTCAGCTAGGCGTGCCGGGCCTTTCCATGGGCGAGCTCCCCCTATTTCTTCGCTAAAACGTCCTCGACCTTGGTCATGGCCGGGGTGTGGCACCTGACGGCGACCATCATGGCAGTTGCCTGTGCGACAAGGCTAGAAAAGGTCAAAACCTGCAAAGACAAATAAAAGCATCTGAAGAGTCCGGACGACCGACCTGCATGGTGTGCCAAATCGCCGAGGTACAGAGCCACTCCAGACCGACAACTACCAGGGATTCCTTGTCTTGGGGGCAGCTGGTAGTTTTCAGCTAGCCTCGCTGCCACTCCTACCTCGTCGAAGACCGACTTGACGGACCCGACCGAGTAGCGCATCAGCGAGAGAGCATCCAATGATATGCCCTCGACATCGACCCTCTTCGATTTGAAGACAGCAGGTGACGCCTCACAGCTCAGGTGGGTAGGATTCTCCAGCACAAACCGCGGGCAACCGTAGGTCCAACGATCCTTGGTCGTCGTTCGAGCGACTTAGCCTGATGCAGTGGAGCCCCCCGAGGTCAGGATCGAAGCTGCATCAGCATCAGTCTTCGACCGCGGCCGGCCACTCTGGGCCCCTTGGGCCCCTGGGTCGGGGCGCCCACCCTTCCCAGCTTCGAGGTTGACGTTTGGGGGGCTGGCTCCGCGCACGGTGCCCTCAGCAGATCGACCGGTGTCTATTGCCCCCACCAAAGGATCCGGAGCGGTCGGCTCACCGCCAACTTTGGTCTCTTCGCCCCTACCGGGCATCTCCGCCTTCTTCGTCATCTCTGCCCCTTTGTTGAAGTCCCCTTACAAAACCTCTTCTTGTCGGCCTTCTTAGGTTACTGGGTTGCTTGCTCCACAGCCAGCCTCTTCAACTCCTCGACCGACACACTCATTGTATGACCTGCAAAAGGAAGAGAGATCGGGGTGAGCACATTAAGAGCGACAACTACAAAGCTTGGGTTACCTTCGGGCCAGATATGCCGAAGTATCATCTCCTTATGGGAGAGCATGCCGTACTCCCTGTCCTCGGCAGGGATCGCCTCCAGTATCCTAGCCCGCTCCTCCTCGTCCTCACTCAGGTAAACACCCTTCTTGGCTTCCAGGTTCAGGGCGCCCCAGTTCGACCTCAACGCCAAGTCAGGGAGCGTCGAGACGAACACGTACTGCTCCCTCCAACCCTTAATCTTGCCTGGCAAGCCCAAGATAAGAGGATGACTTTTCTTCGCCGACAAGTAGTAGTACGACATCAGCTTCTTAAGCGTGAAAAAGTGGCAGAACAAGGGGAGGGACATGCATACATCATTACTCGCACACAGAACGAGGAAGCCATGATCGCACTGATAGAGTTTGGCATCAGCTGGAACAACGGTAGCTCCAGAAATTTAAGAATCTCAAGCAGCAGAGGAGGAAGAGGGAAGTGCAGCCCTTGGTTGAAGCATGCTACAAATACACCGACCTCGTAGTCTCTCGCGAAGCACACCCATTTCGAAGCGGTCGTTAGGTGGACTGTGTAGGGCGGCCTAAGGTATCACGCGCGGATTTCAGGTATGACGGATGTCCATGCCACCGACACCGTGCACAAGATCTTGGCTGGAACATCACTAGCCGCGGCCACAGTAACAACAGCCCGTGTGGGCGACTTCGACGTCGGCACCACGGGACCCTTCCCCTTCCTCGGATCCCTCTGGTCCGCCATAGATGGACCCGCTAGCTACTCGGCCCCCTGAGTGCGATCATGAATCTCCGACAACCTTTCCTCTGCACTCTCCACCGTATCCGTAGCGAAGTTCTCCATCCATCCATCGCCCTTAATCCACTGCTCCACCTCCCTCGACGCCGACGAACGAGAGGAAGATGTCGATGAGGTCATTGCTAGAAGGAAAAGAGTTATACCTATACGATTCTGATGGCTGAATGATGATGTCGTGACGGTGGCCCGATCTCTGACGATAACTTCGACGTCAACTGCAATCTAAAACTCCGGCGGAGGCAAGAACTCGAGAAATTTCAGAAGTGGGAAACTTTCGCTGGCCCCCCACCCCCCGTTTATGGGATTCGCCGAATGATCCCAGCTACAGAGGTCATACCACACGTTGCAGATCCGAGCCTCATGATGCTTCGACTGATAACCGCAGTCACATCCACCACGTGTCGCCCGCGGAACGGTCTGGACGCTTCGATATCCTCCCCCCTTCAATTTGAAATGATTGCATCGAAACAGTGGGCAGGGTTTTCAAAATATTCCCGCCCTTTCCCTCCGCTCGGATCGAGGATCCTCCCCCTATCTTACGGCAGGTAATGAGTTAGTTTGTCCACCAGATTGATGGCCAAATTCACGGGTAAAAGTTATGGCGCACTATTATACTATCCCGCATAATTGTACGGACTAACACTTCAGATCGAGTGCCAGATGACCGTCAAGTCATTCCGAGGAACCTTTCGCCCCGAAAGGCTGGTCCAGAGGGCCGAGCTACGAGCTCGTACCGAAGCTGGGCCTAACCTACAACACCGACGCCGGCTCCGCCCATGAAGCCACGACCAAGCGTCATTCTCTCTTCCCTCGTCGGCAGCTCGGCTTCAAGCCCTAATCGAACATAGTACATTACAACATTCTACTCATCCCCAGCTTAGCTCTCGGTAGTAGAAGAATGTTGGGGGCATTCATACCCAGGTAAGAACACCATCCGTGCAACCAACAAAGAAAACGACATTTCATTTATATAACTAACTTTTTACAACACAGGATCAGCCAAAAATACAACGTAACATCAAGCTCGGCCCAAAGCCGACCATACAAAATTCGCACTATCCTAAAAGCTCCTCGATTCGACCGCTTCCTCCTTACACGTCGCCCCCCCGGAGCCTGCGTATCCGCCGGGTCGCCCGCCGGACCACCAGCCCCTGGTGAATCGCCCGATTCCTCTCTTTCCTCGGCTAAGGGCACGTCTAGCTTGGAAAAATCGACCACAAGCGAGGGATGCAATTTTGCCAGCCTGCCCTTCATCCTCGCCATCCCCTCCTCGACGCCTACCTCCTGCGCCGCCCGCAGCAACGGGATGAGCGCCTCGTCCTGATATCGGCGGACGGTAGTGTCCATCATGCCCTGATCTACCTTCCATGGCTCCTCCATCTGCCTCTTCAAGATAGCCTTCTCCCTTTTCCCTGCATCGATTACCCGCTTCAGGTCGGCTATCTCCCCCTGCTGAAGGTCGATCACCCGCTTCTTGCTGCCCATCTCCTCAGAATGCTTATTCATGATGTCAACCCGCCTGGCCTCTTCCTCCTGAAGCTGATGGGCGAGCGTTGCCTACTTCTCCTCTAAGTACTCGGCGAACTTCTTCTGAGCATCACGGACCCTCATGACTCGTCCCATCTCCGTGTCCTTCTCCGGCAACTTTTCCTGCGTCTCATGAAGCTCAACCCTCGTCCTCTTGAGAGACGCCTTGACTAGGGCCACCAAGGTGTGGCGTTGCAGAGCCGCCATCGCAGCCACCGTCTACAAAAGAAGCCAAGACACAATTAGACGCGTAAGCAAGAAGACTTGTAGGACGATGTAAGAGGTTTGACCTACCTACATACTATGGCAGTTCGCAGAAGCGCACAGCCACTCTGCGCCGACATTGGTAAGGGATTCGCGATCCCACGGCAGCATGCTATTTTTCGCCAGACGGGTCGCCACTACGGCATCATCAAACACAGACTCCCCCTGCCTACCTGGTAGGTCAGCTGGAGGACATCCTCCCTTGGAAGGGCTTCAACCTCAGCCCTCGTCGACCTAAAGCTGGCGAGCGCCCTCTCGCAGCTAGGGTGCACCTCTCTTCCCATCTCCCGCAGAGAAATCTTGTAAGGCCACTGATCAACGGGGGATGCCCTGCTGGACTCATCCGCAGTCGGGATCTCTGGAAGGGTCGTGGTGGCCTCTCCCTGGTCAGCTGGACCCTCAGGTACGGCCTCGCTAGTGCGGTGGAGGGAAGCTGAAGGGATTTGGCGGACCCTTAGGGCACATATCTGTGCCCGTCCTAAGTCGGACGGAACACGGAAGCAAAAATATGCAGCGGAAAATAAAATTATGTTAATCTAATGAACATGCAGCCCTAAGGAACCAAACCCTTAGCCAGGTTCTCTGCCAACTCGGGGTGGATCTGACCACCCAAGAGGGATCTAAACTACTGCAAATAATTAAAACGAAAGCTTCTAAAAAACATACCTGGAATCTCAACCCTGGGGCAGGCAAGTTGTTCTGCACCGTCTTTTGAGCCGCTCCCCGTCCCACGCCAAGCCGCTCCTCGAACCGCTTCTCGAACCACTCCGCATCCCGAGGCGAGCAATCCTCGTGTCGCCGAGCCAACCACACGCCAAATAAAGTTTTACGCGAGTGAAAGCCTTCATCAAGATTTTGGATCCGAATCCGAATCCGAACTCCTTCGTGGCTTTGCTAGAACCCTCATGAGTAAGGCAGAAATATAGGGAGAAGAAGAATTAATTTAAGCCTAGATCCGAGCGTGCTCCAACATTTACGGGAGCCGCTCAGATCTGGATCTTGGGACGAGTTTGGAGGAAGGAGGGAGGCCCCTATTTATATAGGCGGCTGGCTCTCCCCTTTTCTCCACAACCGATGTGGGACTATTAAATGGAGTTAGTAAATTCAATTTTAGTTGTCTTTCACAAAGGCTAAACTTCCGTGAATTTTAACTCCCTCACCATTGAGCTTCATGATTGATACAACCTATCAATTCGAAGGGCGTTCAATGGTGAACGCATAGGAAAAAACGGTGAGTCAATTGGAGTCCGTTTGACCCTCCAATTAATTGCCCAAAGTTCAGCCCAAGGCCACATTTTCGCACAAAGGCTTCAGCCACCAGGAGAAAAGACAGGGTTTCAGAAAACCCTTCCGTAGGGCCCACCAAGTGGGCCCCTTGTGCGTGCTGGCACGCTTTAACCGCCTGCATTTATGCGGGCGGGGCCCAACTGCAGCCCGCGTAAATGCGGGCGGCTTCTTTGCGACGAAGCGGGGCAGGCCTGCATCAAATGCGGGCCCGTTTGCGGCATTTCGCCCGCGTCAGCTGAGCGGGCGTCAGCCTACGTCAGCAGGCTGACTTCTGCGTCAGCTGAGTGGGCCCCGCTGACGCGGGCGTCAGCCTGCGTCAGCAAGCTAACATACGCATCAGC
This sequence comes from Scilla litardierei, assembly GCA_030789695.1. NCBI lineage: Eukaryota > Viridiplantae > Streptophyta > Magnoliopsida > Asparagales > Asparagaceae > Scilla > Scilla litardierei. Next base: position 155,130,077 of record CM061140.1, on the reverse strand, counting down.
GGGCCCAGGTGTGGGTCCCACCTTTAGATACCCATATAGGTATAATCTGGGTTTCTTTTGGGCTTTTCACTATGGGCCTTCTATTTAACACTTTAAATAGACTTATATGGCTCGTTTGAACTCTGTTTTTGATGCGGTTTGAACCTGCGTTAAGAGCGAGATGAACCCGTCTTACCAGTAACCTTTTCCTTGCGTTTATTTTATTAAATATGGTCTTAAACTATTTAAGACATATTTACTCTCTTTTGCATCATATGCAAATTAGTCCCCTATTTTTGCTTAAATTGTCATTTGCATTAAAATGCAATTTTCTCTTCCTTTCCATCAAATACAAATTATTCTCCCTAACTAATTTCTACATATTACTATACGAAGGTCGCACTCTGTGTGAGACCTTACAGCCTGACCCTTACAACAGGTTGGGCTCGAAGCCCTATACGGCAGTGACCACGAGCAGTGGTTGCCGTCCCTGCTTCAAAATCATAATTATGTGGTTAACTCATCGACATGAGTATTGTCGGCACCACCCTGAATGTGTCCGTGTTGAATTCTGCAGTTTTAGTCTCTTCGTCTAAACTATGTTGTGTAGATCAAGTCTAGGATACGGTCAACTGTCAACCCCAATAACTTGACTCTGGTTAGTTTCTATCGATCTTTAGTCAACTAATGTTGGACTTCTTCCAACATACTCTGATCAGAGATTTTACTAAAAACCGAACTAACTTTACGACACTAACTCACATTGACCGGGAGAGACGAATCCTCTCTTGGTCATTACTCTCCTCGTACGCTTCAAGTGACACCCAATCAAAGACCTTTCGACAGGCCTAGCCTCGAAGTTAGGTCAGTGATCTAAGTGTCACCGTTCACGCACAGGTTCGTAAAATGACCTCAAGTCAAAAGACCAACTTGCATATCATCACTAAGAGTATCATTGACAGATTGGTCAATATAACCATATGATAACTCTTGTGGATCGTTCAGTGAACTCATTATCTAATGAGCACCCGTGTCTTGTCTTCGACTTCGCCAAGTCAAACGATCATGAGATCACCACCACCTCTAAATGGTGAAGACTAAGACACAATGGTCTATCCAATGTTTCGATATACTTGTCTCGAAACATCTACGACCATGAACCCTTTTAGACTTATGCTACAGACGGTCAAACATTTCTCCATGATCGATATACTTATCTCTATACCTATTTGACCTTGCATAAAGTCTCAGGACTTTACCTAAGTTAATATATAATGTTAACTACATTATAATATAACTTAGATAAATTATTACCAAACAGCTTACTGTTATTTCGAACAAGATGTTTGTGCTTTTCACACAAAGATAAATAGCCTCGAGGCATCATCTCTCTACAGAAGCATCCGATTCGGACGCGCCTCTCTTCCCATCTCCTACTAGAGAATCCTGTAAGGCCACCGATCAACGATGGATGCCCTCCTGGGCTTCTCTGGAGTCGGAATCTTTGGAAGAGCCATGGCGGCCTTTCCCTGGTCAGCTTGACCCTCAAATGCGGCCTCGCTTGTGCGGTGGGAGGAAGCGTCCGATTCGGATGTCCGTTGCCTCTTATCCGCCCTTTCCCCAATCATGGTCTCGACACCTCATTTTCGGGCTGTCACCTTCGCTTGCACTTCCTCGTCCACCACTTCCTTACCTTTGTCCCGGGTGTCAGGCTTATTCGCAATGGGCACCCCGGCCGCCCTCAGCACATCCTCCCTTGATAGCATCGTGTCTTCGCCTGCAAAGAAGAGAAAGATCAGGGTAAGCCTACACAAGAAAGTTCGCCAGATTCAAAGTACCTTCGGGCCAAAAATGCTGGGTGAGCCGGTCGTCCTGTGTCAAGCTCCCCATCTGCCGGTCCGCCTCGGGAATTTCCTCCAAAATTTGGGCACTCGCCAAATCCTCCTCCGTCAAGGCCACCTCCTCATTCACTAAAGGGTTTAATGCCCCCCAGTTCGACATCAACACCACATCGGTCGGCATCAGGACAAAAACAAAGCTGTCCATCCACCGTTTCTCGTCGGCCAGCACCCCTCGAATGAGAGACTGCACCGTCTTCTCGTACACGCGGTAATGCATCCGCTCCCTCCTCAACACGAAGAAGTGGCGAAAGAGCGCCAGGGACGGACCCAGATTGCTGGCGAGGCAAAGGACGATGAAGCTGATCATCAAACCAATGGAGCTCGGAGCCAGCACGAAGAGCAAAAGTTCGAGGAAGTTCAACAGATGAAGGAGATGGGGGTTAAGTGGAAATCAGAGGCCCAGCTCGAAAGTTCGGACATAGACCCCGACCTCATTATTCCCTTGGCCGCATATCCTTTCGTCGGCTCGAGGGACGCGCACCTCACAAGGGGGCAGACATACCTCGCCTGGATTTCCTTGATATTGATCCTGTTAGTTTTGCATCGAGTGGTCGCCGCAATCCTTGGCACCCTCCTTAGGAATGATCTCTCCCTCCACCGCTACAACGTCTCTTCCAATATCTCTTCCTTCACCACTACTTCCTCCCTCACCGCACCACTACCCCCTCCAACCTCGTGAGGAGAAGCCATCCAAAAGAAGATCAAGGGATTACCTGACCGAAAGAAGACGGATTGAAGAAGGGATTGGACTAACTACTCTGGCAACGGAAGTCGGCGTTGGCGGCAGTTGGAACATTGGAGAAGAAGAAGCGCCAGAAGAAAAGTGAAATCGGAAGAAACTTTCCATCGAACCTCCTGCTCCCTATTTTGTCACACCCCGCTTCCCAAAATGCCCGGGAGCGAGGACGCGACGAAGGTCCACATGAGCATAAAACAAGGAGGAATTTTTTTTCTTCTTCCTTGTTCGATGCACATTAAGCGTCTGTAGTAATTCCATTGAAGGACAGGTTCTTGTCATGCAATCTCAGAGAAACAACACACAACATCTTTATTATCCCAATAGATGATAAGTAGTACAGGACTGGGCCTTATAGTACGGCCTACATCGACTCGATAGAAAAGTAAAGTACATCACTCGAAAGTAAATAGCACACTGGCGATAAGGAAAGCACACTGACGGTGAAAAGCGGATGTTGTGGTCGAATCGGAAACTCCTACTTCTCAGCAGGTGAGGGCTCAGTAACGTCCTTTGATCCCTGGTCCATGGAATCATCCTCAGTGTAGTACTCCACGTACTCCGTCGGCTCGTAGTCTGACATGCATTTCAGAGAAAACAATGAAATACATGTCAGCGCTAAGCGGCAAGTAATAACGAACAGAAAGTAAAAGTGGCAAAGTAATGAACGAACAAGAGAGAACAAACGTCGCTTGACTATCTAATAGTGTAGGCAGGCCTAATAATAAGAAGTCTAACTTAACTTCCAAATCAGCCAGTCAGTCAGGGCTTGAAGGCACATGTCACTTCTATGACCGCAGGACAAGTCCTTTGGTTGACCAACCCCTTCCCATTCCTTTCTAGACACTGATTCGATCGTAATTTAAGACCGCTTGTTATTACGCCGCTCTGCCACGTTCGAGTAGTCTCGACTTAGTCAGTAGAACAATATAGTGGCACAATGAACAAACAAGCTAGTGCGTCAGTCTTAAATGCTGTAAGGGCCCAATAGTGTGCTCCGTAAATGCCCGAAGGCCCAATAGTGTGTGCCGTAATGTGCTCCATAAATGCCCGAGGGCCCAATAGTGCGTGCTGTAATGTGCTCCGTAAATGCCCGATGGCCCAATAGTGTTTTCCGTAATGTGCTCCGTAAATGCACGAGGGCCCAATAGTGTTTTTTGTAATGTGCTCCGTAAATGCCCGAGGGCCCAATAATGTTTTCCGTACTGTGCTCCGTAAATGCCCGAGGGCCCAATAGTGTGTGCGACAACCATAAACACAAATACGTGTGAGTACTTGCGTACAGTAAAACACGGTAGGAGGTGGTTGATACTTGCATACACCTGGTAATTACTTGCATATATAGATACGGTAGTACTTGGTAAATACTTGCAACACACACATATATACGGTATTTACTTGCCTGTTGTCGTGACCGGTTGTAATTCGGTTCCTTGGGTAGGTCTCGTACCGCGTCCGAGAGTCGGTGTCTTCCCAGGACGTCTACCTACAAACACCACACGCACGCACACATATTTTATTAATATAATAATCAAAATTACAAAGTTCTGTACTACGTGCACATACGCACGTATACGAATATACGTATAAAAAATTCTTAAATCTCTAAAAAAAGCTTAACCAAAATTTAAAAAAAATCTTCCCCCTTCTATACACAAAAATTCACTCCAAAAATTTTCCTTTACAAATTCCCCTTCATACTTTTCCTTCCAAATTCTCTTCATGTTTTTCCCTTTCACAATATTTCCCTTTCTCCTAAAAATTCCCTTCACAAGGCTATTTCCATTCCTTCAAAATTTTGGCAGCACTACAACTATTTCAAAACTGTGAAAGTTTCTCCCTTTTTTTGTGTTTTTCTCATCTTCTTCACTTGTAGGTTGATCAATGTAGGAGCCAAGGAGGAGAGGGACCAAGGGGAGAGAGGTGGGCTGGTGGTGGGGTGGTGGCCGTCGCCGGACGTCGGAAAAGAACAGTTTGTTGTTGTTGTTTTTTTGTTTTCCTTGTTTGTTTCTTGATGGTTTGTTGATTTCCTTGATTGAAATCAATGGAGGAAGAGAGGGGGAGTTGTATGGAGAGAGAGTAGATCAAGGAGAGGGGAGGAAGCCATGGTGAAGGTGGGTTTGAATTTGATGGGTTCTTGGGTTTGTTTGTTGGGTTTTTTTAGAGAGGTAGAGAGAATGGAGGATGAAGTTGAAGATGTGATGAAAGAGGATGAAGGAGGAGGCTCACTGGAGGTGGGGGAGGAGTTCGCCGGAAGTTGGCCGGAGTTTGGGCAGAATTTTCACCGTAGGGGAGGGGATTTTGTGAGGAAGGAGATGGATTAGGGGGGTTTAAATAGGTTGAACAAACTAATTTTTAATCTAAGCATTAAATATTTAGTCAAAAAGTAGAGATTTAGGATTAGATTTTCATTTAAAATGTCTTTAGAAAATTTTGAACCGTTGTCTCCACATATTAGTCATGTTAGGGTAATTAGTAATTAGGTTAGTGTAATTAGTAATTAGGCAAGGTAATTAGTGATGGTAAAATTTGTAACGAAATTACGATTTTGTCCCTACTAGTAAACGTGTCCGAAAAATTACGAAAACATACCCACGTGTTCGTATCGTCACGAGTATCGTGAATAAGAAGTCTGATTCACGATTTGAGCTACGAAAATACGAGTCGTGGGCCAAAACGTTTAGGAAGCGGGTTTACGGGTTCTCTACTGATTTGTCGTCGGAAAATTACGAAATTAATGTGGGAAGCCCTAAATGATCATAGAATGTTACTGTAGAAGTTTGAAATCGTTTTGATGTTGTTTGTCTAAAAAATTAATTCATTAAGCCCAAAACGGTAATAATCAAAAATTGAATTTTTTACCAGATTATTTAGAGGTATCCGATGAAACCCGAACTTACTAAAATACTTCATAACTGGTTTGATATTTCAAAATATTTTTATAAGAAATTTTCGAAATCATAAAACTCCTGACGGAAAATAGTTTAATAAGTTAAACACGCAAATTGTAGTGTTGATGAAAACAGGTCGTTACATCCTACCCTCCTTATAAAAATTTCGTCCTCGGAATTTAAGAAAAGAGATGAGGATAACTCCTGCGCATCAGTCATGAAACTGTGGTCTAGTGCATACCTGAGATCACTTGATCAGTGGTCTCTGCTTCAACAGCAGTCATAATAAATGCCTGACGCCTTGGTAGATTTGGCTTGGCATTCAGAAAAGCTTGCTGCCGAGGAGGCAGGGGTTGCCTTTGCTGAGTTGATCCTGAAGCCATCATCGGGTTGGCTGGGTTGATAGTGCGACGAGGGCAATACTTGGCAAGATGGTCAGATGCCCCACACACTAGGCACAGGTTCAATAACACACGACAGTCCCTCTTGACGTGTCCAACACGGTTGAAGTAGTCGCACACTATAGTGGACCTGGCATCGGCCGGAGCTGCTGGCCTTTTGAAATTGGTGGTCTGACTCGGACCGAAGTTGTTCCTTATAGGTTCCATCGGGCGTTTGCCTGTATTAACTTGAATTCCCCTTTCAAGTCGTGCAACAGTTTCATGAGTTCGTGCAGCTTCCAGAACATCCTCAAGGGTAGTCAGCTTCACAGAACTCATCGATGCTTGAACACGAGGGTTTAGGCCTTGACGAAACTGATAGGCACAATCTTTTGGATTTTCAACCATGTGTGGAGCGAAACGACTGAGCATTGAGAACTCTGCCTCATACTCATCCACAGTCCTATTGCCTTGTTTCAGATTAGTAAAACGACTTTGGAGTTCTCTCTTGGCCGAGGGAGGAAAATATTGGGCGTTGAACCTTTCCCGAAACATGCCCCAAGAGATAGGCTTAACCAGACGTCGTTCTTCACGATCCCACCAGCTTCGAGCATTGTCAGTTAGTTGCAGTTTTGCAACTTCAACCCATCCTGCTTGAGAGATGCGAGCAGCGCTCAACTTGTCTTCAGTGGCTAGGGCCCATTCTTCAGCTGTTAGTGGCCCTTCCTTTCCAGAGAAAGTCTTCGGACGAAGCTCCTGGAATTGCTTAACCCTGGGTTCAGCGGATGGTGGTGGTGCTCGTGGTTCCTGCTGAAGCATCTGGTGTTGTATTTCCAACATTTCTCTAATCACTCCCAGGACTGCAGATATCTCGGTGGCACCATTGGCACTGTTTCCATTGGCGCCATTTCCGTTGCGGGTGTTTGGTCTTCCTGCCATGCTGCAAAAAAATAAATTTGGGTCAATATGTACTTAGTCAACTTAGGATCATAAAGATGCGTATATTGCTCTGAGTATTTGCATGACCTACATGGGCCACCACAGAAACCTGTCACGCCCCGCTTCCCAAAATGCCCGGGAGCGAGGACGCGACGAAGGTCTGCATGAGCATAAAAAAGGAGGAATTTTTTTTCTTCTTCCTTGTTCGATGCACATTAAGTGTCTGTAGTAATTCCATTGAAGGACAGGTTCTTGTCATGCAATCTCAGAGAAACAACACACAACATCTTTATTATCCCAATAGATGATAAGTAGTACATGACTGGGCCTTATAGTACGGCCTACATCGACTCAATAGAAAAGTAAAGTACATCACTCAAAAGTAAATAGCACACTGGCGATAAGGAAAGCACACTGACGGTGAAAATCGGATGCTGTGGTCGAATCGGAAACTCCTACTTCTCAGCAGGTGCGGGCTCAGTAACGTCCTTTGATCCCTGGTCCACAGAATCGTCCTCAGTGTAGTACTCCACGTACTCCGTCGGCTCGTAGTCTGACATGCATTTCAGAGAAAACAATGAAATACATGTCAGCGCTAAGCGGTAAGTAATAACGAACAGAAAGTAAAAGTGGCAAAGTAATGAACGAACAAGAGAGAACAAACGTCGCTTGACTATCTAATAGTGTAGGCAGGCCTAATAATAAGAAGTCTAACTTAACTTCCAAATCAGCCAGTCAGTCAGGGCTTGAAGGCACAGGTCACTTCTATGACCGCAGGACAAGTCCTTTGGTTGACCAACCCCCTTCCCATTCCTTTCTAGACACTGATTCGGTCGTAATTTAAGACCGCTTGTTATTACGCCGCTCTGCCACATTCGAGTAGTCTCGACTTAGTCAGTAGAACAATATAGTGGCACAATGAACAAACAAGCTAGTGCATCAGTCTTAAATGCCGCAAGGGCCCAATAGGGTGCTCCGTAAATGCCCGAAGGCCCAATAGTGTGTGCCGTAATGTGCTCCGTAAATGCCCGAGGGCCCAATAGTGCGTGCCGTAATGTGCTCCGTAAATTCCCGGGGGCCCAATAGTGTTTTCCGTAATGTGCTCCGTAAATGCACGAGGGCCCAATAGTGTTTTTTGTAATGTGCTCCGTAAATGCCCGAGGGCCCTGTTACGAGGTGGAACTCGCGTACAATGAATTTATATTATGGGGAACCAAGGGCACGATGGTTATATGGAAATGAGGGTTCAGGTAGGCTGTTTTACAGGTGATTAGTGGGGTGAAGAAGTCGGACCCGTTGCCGGTGATGCTCACGGGGTCGAATCTCACCGGATACAGCTGAGGGAGGTTGGACGGCGGGGGGCTGAAGCTGACTCCGGTAAAGGGGCGAGCCTTCCTGCAGCACGAACAACTCGTCAGAAGGGCAGGGTTGGGGTTCAACCCTTAGCCCCTCCGATGCCTAAGTCAGTAATAGGGCTTAAAATGGGGGGCTGGACACGCCGGTCGGACTATCTGTGTGTCCGCCGCGCGTGACGAGCTATAGGTGGGAGAGCAAAGATATGGAAGACCATTGCACTCGTGTGTGAATAATGGAAAAATGAGAGAGAATTCTCCAACCCCCTCTCCGTAAGAGGAGAGGGGGTATTTATACCTGACGGGTGATGACTAGGCGTGCTGAGCTGGCTCGGGTGTCAGCGGAAGCTTCGGACAAGGACATCGGGAACAGGAGTTTCTGACCTGCTTCTGTCAGGCGGCGCAACGGCCAAGGGGTGCTTTTGTCGGGATGTCAGGGCCGAAAGCACTAACCGTCGGACGGGTCAGCCGCCTGGGGGTGCTTTGTCAGGCGGTCGGGTGACGTATGTGTCAGTCGTGTCCTTATCCTAGGCTGTTTGTCGTTAGCGATGAACTAAAGGTCGGGCTGTGTCACTCTAGGCACCGCGGTTCGCGGGAATCAGGCGGGCCGTTCCGATCGGGGGTTGTCCGGCCCGGCCGCGCCCCCCGATCGATCATGGGGTATGGCCCGCCGGTACGGAAGGATACGTCCGCGCCCGTCAATAGGCCTGGCCTAGCTACCCAAGCGTCCCCAAGCGCGCTACCCCGGTGGGTCGGGCGGCTGCGGTTGTTCGCCTCGGCCGGCTGCGGTTGTTCGCCTCGGCCGGCTGCGGTTGTTCGCCTCGGCCGGTTCGGGGAGCGCTGCAAGGCGCGCCTGTCTCCATGATGCCCCGGATTTTCGGGGCGGCGGCCCTTTTGTGAAATGGTGAGTTAATGGGGTATGTTAGCGGATCCGGGCGGGAGTCGGGCTCCTACGATCTTTAGGTCGTAACAATTGCCCCCGGCCTTCGAGTCTGAGGCGGCAGCCCAGCTCAGCTCGGAGGGCGAACCATATCCAACACTCTGGACCATCGATATGGGCCTTGGGACCCACCGGGTAGTGATGGCGGCGGCTTCGGAACTCCCGCCTTAGTGGTCATTATTATGATTTGAAAGGGGGGCAGAGGAAATCGAAGCGTCTCCGCGATTGAGTTTGCGACACATGGATGAGGTGACCCTTACGCCAGTCGAGGCGTCGGGGGCATCTCGATGGGCGCCGCGTGGTGAAAGTTTGACGGCCGAGATGGCCCTGGGGCCACCTTTACCGCTAAAAGGGTCTGGGGAGGCGGTCGGCGGGAGTTTTTGTCTTTCTCCGATTCTCCTCCGGCGCTCGATATTTCTGTTTGGAGCTTGCTGGCTAATCTGTCACTTCCGTCACCGGCCATCTTCTTCCGATCGCCTTCCAGGTTCAAGGGATCAACAGGTAACAACAATTAATTTCCTTCCTTTCCGATCAATGGCTTCTCGATTCGAGATTGGAGAAAGTAGCCGGGTGGGGGAGGAGGAGTTGGCGGGCGAGGGGGCGTCGCAGCCGGGGGTGCGGCGGCCCAGGGAAAGACGGTCATGGCGATCTGTTGTACCGAGAGACATTGAGTCCCCCCGACGTAGGTTGGATAGGATCAACATCAGGGAGATTCGCGTGCGGTTTGTGCGACAACCCTATGAGGTGCGGGTTCCCGGGTCGGAGGAAGCGGTGAGTTCACCGGGGGACAATGAGGTCGGGGTCTATGTCCGGTCCTTCGAGTTGGGGCTCCGCTTTCCGATCCACCCGTATTTGTTTCACTTGTTAAATTTCCTGGAGCTGCCGATATTTGCCTTAGCGCCCCGTTCTTGGGGCTTGTTAGTGGGGTTTGTCGTCTTGTGCCTTGCTTGCTCCTCGAGTCCCTCCTTGGCGTTGTTCCAGCATTTCTTTGTGGTTCGGAAGTGGGGGATGTATCATCGCGTTTGCGCCAGGAGAGGGCGAGAACTCATCCTCGAGGTGCCTGACGATGTCGGCGATTGGATGAGGGAGTTCGTCTTCGTGACGGTGCCAAGTGACGTGGTGCTGATGTCGAATTGGGGGGCGCGGAATCCCTTTGTAAATGAAGGGGTAGAGCTGACCGGGGAGGATATTGCCAAAGCTCAGATTTTGAGGGAGCTGCCCGAGGCGTGCCGTCATTGGGCGAGTCTAACGTTGAGCAGTCGGCTCGCCCAGGACTTTTGGACCCTAGGTATCTTTGAAGTTTTGTAAACTCTGGGCTAGGCTCGCCCTGATTGACTCTCTTTTCCTTTTGCAGGCGAAGACGCGATGAGGGAGTCAGAGGAGGTGTCAGGTTCGGCCGGGGCCCCGATCTCGGAGGATTCTGATCCCCGCGGGAAAGGCAAGGGGGTGGCTAGCGAGGCGGGATCCCGGGAACATGGGGGCGGGCCCCCCCGTGGGGAGAGGTCGCACCTGGGACGGGGGGCAGCCGGGCAAGGTATCTCTGCCGGTGGGCCCGCCGAGGATCTTCATGATGACGCGCCCGTGCGGGGGGCCGGACCTTCCGTCCCTCCGCGGGTACTAGCGACGGCCGCGCCTCGCCGAGCGCCCGTGGTTCAAAGGTGGCCATACGGTATCCCTTCATGGGAAATGGGGGTGTCTTCGAGTCCAGCTTGCGAGAGCGCCCTTATTCGTTTTAAGAGGACCCGAGAAGAGGTCGAGGCATACCCCGATGACCGGCTCCACAAGTTTACTTTCCGAGTCGGCGGCAACGAGTCGGTATTCGAGGACGCGGGAGTGGCGGCGCGCCTCGCCGAGTATTGCGTGTTACCACGCGATCGTGAGTCTTTGACTCGTGTGGGGGCGGAACGTGTAACGACTGCTTTTCATGCATCTGGATTCTATATATTATAATATATGTTTTGGTGGATTTTCTCCTCTTGTGTGGTTTTCGTCTCCGTAGTTTTCATTTTCGATCGATTCGTCGTATTTTCTCACTTCTTCCTTAGGATTGTCGATTTCGAAGTATGTCACTCGTGACGGGCTTCATAACGGTCATATCTAACTATTAGATCAAGCCTAGGAGTCTTAGGATTCGATCACGGGGCCTCGTGCTCCGTATCGGAACTTTTCTGTGCTCATTAGCCGGTGTAAGAAGGGCCACCGACCGACTAGATGACGATCCAGTCGGTCGGCAATCCTTCTTGGACCGACTAGTTAGCTTTCTAAATTTCTCAGGAGTTACTGTTTATCGTTAGTCGGTCTAAGAGCGTTGGTTGACCGACTAGGTTGCAAACTAGTCGGTCAGCAATGCTTCTTGAACCGACTAACTCATCAAATTATTTTTGTATCAGTTACTGTTTACTCTTAGTCGGTCTAAGAACGTTCATCGACCGACTAGATGCCAAACTAGTCGGTCAGTATTTGTTCATGGACCGACTAACTCTAGAATCCTAATTTCACCTGTAGCTACTGTTTACACTTAGTCGGTCTGCGTTGGTCGACCGACCGACTAGTTGTCAAACTAGTCGGTCAGTGGTTGTTCTTTGACCGACTAACTAGTGCTGTAAACCCTAGTTTTGCCCTAGCCGCCAGCCTAGCCTATAAATACCCAACCCAAACGTTTTCTTCCCCTCCAACTCGACCCTAAACCCTAAAATCGCCCCCATTGATCCCCCACCTTCCTCCAAGCTCCATTGCTTCATTCCAAGCCCTAAATCCATCATCCAAACCATCCATCTACCCTATCTACCTCTCATCTTCCTCAAATCTCACCCAAAATCCATCAAACCCCCAAAATCACCCAAGAACCCAAGTTTCCCCAAACTTCTCCAATCTCTTCCAGATTTGATCCTAGGGTTCCCCGGAGTGTTCCTTCCGTCTCCTCTCGGTAAGAAATCGATCTACCGTTGTTTTCATAACTTATTTATAATTTTTGTGAAACCCTAATTAATTTCATGTGTTTGATGTTTGTCTCCCCCCAAACAGCGATTTCCCCGTAGATTAGCATCCGTGTGACGAAGTGGTCGTCATCCCCGGTGCTAGGCAAGTGAAACTTGCCACTTAGGGTTTAGGCCATGTTTTAGGCCATTTGCTTGTTGTAGGCGTAAAAGAGGCTAGGCGACGAAATGATACTCGCCTAGGCGCGAATTGGGGAACTAGCTTGACAACGAAGCTAGTTCCGACTTTTAGCATGTTGCACAATTACCATGTCATGTTTACTTTCAATTAACGGTACGCGAATATGTCATGTCATTGCATTTCGCCTGTCACGTTTAATTCAATTAACTGTACGCAAATAAATTGTCATGATCTCGCATTCTTTAGGTATTGCTGTGATTGCGTAGCTTCGCTACAATGTTGTGTTCCTGGCTCGTGTTCCAGAAGCGGGCCATGTGTTGGTTGATAGCCAATGCCCGAATTGCGTGTCCCGGCTAGGTGTTCCCTACGCCATACTAGTGTTCCTGGCTCGTGACCAGAAGCGAGCATAATGAGTTGCTAACCCCAACGCTCGATACATTGAATTGTGAACTAAGAATGCGAGCTCAATGGCGGGGCAACCTTAGGCTCACTAGATGAGCTCAATGTGCAGGGACCCCAGGCTCCATATCGGGTGAATATTGGGTAGTGTTTAGTGCCGATCGGTCTGAAATGCTATGCCATTCAGCGAATGGCGTAAACACCTACAAAATGTGAATGTATTGAATTGATAGTAGCTTGGCTACTCTTGTCTTGTCCCGATGATCGTTCTCTTGTACAAATTGTCTCGCCATGTTTTAATTGTGCACTCATGTTATAACTGCCATGTCATGCATACTAAACTGCTAGGTTGCTAGATGCCTCACTTTCAGTTTCCTTGCCCAAGTCTTTTAGACTTGCTGACATGTGCCCCTTTACTCTTTTGGGTGACACATGTTAGATCCTGAGCCCGAGTACCTCGTTGAGGACGAGGTGTTTGCTGACGCCGAGCCCGAGCTTGTGTTTGACGGGGAGTACATGGACACTGGGGACCAGTCCTAGTGTCTTCGTTGTGCTTTACTTTGGTTTAGACAGTTGTTTTGTTATCGGTGCGTAGCACCTATACCTTGTTATGTCGTGTTCTTTTGTTGGCCTTGTTCTGGGCCTTTAGACTCTTTTCTTTTAGCCTGGTGGCTTTTCTGGATGTTGGACTTATTTTCGATGTTGGACATTTTGTGAGATGTGGAATTTTATTTCAGTCTCTCCTTGTGTTATTATTGTTATTCTGTTGTGGTTACAGGGACCTGTTTATGTATTGTGGACGCTTATCGGGTTTGGGGCTTCACAGCTCCACTCTCGTGCGGACCTTTTCACGTCTCGCCTCCATTTTAGGGAAGCGGGTTGTAACAGGTTTTAGTGGTGGCCCATGCAGGTCTCCTTCTGTAACTGCGATTTTTGGAATAGCGATAATAACATTAGAATGTCCAATAAACTAAGTTCGACGTTCGAGTCATAAGCTATGAGTCTAATCTGATTTGTTTTCCGTGTCACTAGATGGCAGGAAGGCGTTTCACCCGTGGTGGGGGCAGTGGTGCGCTCCCTCATGATGAGGAGCCTGAGCGGGAACCCACCAGCGGTGAGATGATGCGGATGATGATCCAGATGATGCAAGTGCAGCAGGGCGTGCTTTTGCAAGTCCAGAATGCTCCACTTGCTCGAGCTGCCCGGGCTCTTTCGGACGCCCCTCGCTCTGAGCCAGGAGCGAAGCAATTTCGGGAGCTGGGTCCCGCATATTTTGATGGTTCTAAGGGTCCTCTGGCTGCCGATGAGTGGATTCGGAACGTCGAGGACAATCTGAAGATGGCCAAGATCACCCCGGCTGGATGGGTTGATTTGGCGAAGAGGCAGCTGAAGGATAACGCCAGGAATTGGTGGGATGCAGAAGAGAAGTTGTTGGTGGAGCCGATTGCTTGGGCTACCTTCAAGGCTAGGTTTGAGGGTGAGTTCTTCCCGAAGGCTGCCAAGGAGGAGATGCTGCAGCGTTTTATCGATCTGAAGCAGGGGAACTCGTCGGTGGACTTGTACCACCAGGAGTTCATGAGGCTTAGTCGGTTTGCGCCGAAGATGGTGCAGGACGCTGAGGAGAGAGCTCAGAGGTTTCTGCAGGGGCTTGCTTCGGAGCTCCAGAGTTTTGTGACCTCTTCTGATCGGGAATCTTATCAGAAGGTTCTGGTCGCTGCCAAGAGGCAGGAGCTGCTCGTGAACCAGAGGAAGGGATCTGTTGTTGGTGCTGGGAAGAGGCCTGTGGAGCAGGCGAGGGCTGTGGTTAGACCTGGATTCAGGCCTAATCAGTCCGCTCAGTTTAAGAGGCCAGGAGGGTCTATTCCGAAGATCTGCCATTTCTGCGGCAAGCCTGGCCACGTCAAGGATCAGTGTCGGAAGTTTCTGGGCCAGTGTCTGGTTTGCGGTGATGCTTCTCATGTCGCGAAGGATTGTCGGCATGCGGATCCGCTGCGGAGGGCTCCTGTTGCAGCTCAGCCGTTACAGCAGCGAGTGCCTGTTCCTGCTGGACGTGGAGCAGCTCTTGTTCCGCAGAGGCAGGCTTTTCGGCAGGCTGTTCCGCCGAGGAGGCAGGCTTTTCTGATGACCGCTGCGGAGAGCGCGGCTGTGGATGAGGTTATCGCAGGTAATCCTCATTCTAGCTATTACTTTCCTATTTGGTCTTGATTGCTAGATTATGTTGTTTGCTTGAACATGGTTGTTTGCTAGATTAGGGTTTGATTGTTAATTGCTTGATTAGGTGTGATTTTGGTTTGCACATTTCCTGCACGAGTCCTCTTTGACTCTGGTGCATCGATGTGCATTATTTCTCGGAGCTTCGTGGAGAGGCATTCCTTGTCGACGTCCCCTCTCCCCAAGAGTTGGAATATCGTTACAGGGAATGGTGTGGTCTCGGTGCATAGTGGTTGCAATTCTTGCTCGTTGGCGGTCTGTGGACATGAGCTTTTTGCGGATTTCATTGTCCACGACATCATCAACTATGATGCAGTTCTTGGGATGGATTGGCTTGCGAGCTTCTATGCTACGATCGACTGCAGGAGGAAGAAGGTGGTGTTCGAGATTCCCGGACATCCAGTGTTTGAGTTCAGTCGTGGTAGCAGTTCGCTTGGTCCTGTCAGATTTCGGGCCAGGCCAGTGGAGGCTCTGGCTATGCAGATGGAGCTGGAGTGGCCAGCTGTGGTGCGTGATTTTGGCGACGTCTTCCCCGAGGAGATGTCTGGTTTGCCGCCTGATCGAGCTTTGGAATTTTCTATCAATCTTGTTCCAGGTGCGCAGCCGATTTCGAAGGCGCCGTATCGTATGGCACCTGTAGAGTTGGAAGAGTTGTGAAAGCAGTTGGATGAGCTTTTGCAGAAGGGTTATATTAATCCTAGTGTGTCTCCGTGGGGAGCACCGGTGTTGTTGGTTAAGAAGAAGGATGGTTCGCGTCGCATGTGCGTGGACTATCGGGAGTTGAATGCGGTGACCATTAAGAATAAATACCCGTTGCCTCGCATCGATGATATTTTTGATCAGCTTGGAGGTTCGAGGGTGTTTTCTAAATTGGATTTGAGGAGTGGTTACCATCAGTTGAAGGTGAAGAAGGGAGATGTTCCGAAGACAGCGTTCAGGACGAAGTATGGACACTATGAGTTCGTGGTTATGCCTTTCGGCGTAACTAACGCGCCCGCAATTTTCATGAATCTGATGAACCTGATTTTCTATGACTTTTTGGATAAGTTTGTCGTTATCTTTATTGACGACATCCTGATCTATTCGAAGTCGGAGGAAGAGCATGCCTCGCACTTAAGGACGGTGTTGGAGATTTTGAGGAAGCATCGTTTGTATGCTAAGTTTTCGAAGTGCGAGTTTTGGCTGGATCGAGTTGCTTTTCTCGGGCATGTGGTGACTGGAGATGGTATCTCAGTGGATCCCGAGAAGATTCGGGCCATCAGGGAGTGGCCTGTTCCGTCGTCAGCATCTGAGATTCGGAGTTTTCTTGGACTTGCTGGTTATTATCAGCGATTCATTAAGGACTTTTCCCGTATTGCTGAGCCGATGACCAGGTTGACGCGGAAGGATGTTGCTTATGTTTGGTCGGGTGATTGTGAGGGTGCTTTTGGTGTTCTGAAGGAGAGGTTGACGAGTGCCCCTATTCTTGTCGTGCCTGATCGCAGCGGTGGATTTGAGATCTTTTGCGATGCTTCTGGCAAGGGTCTCGGTTGCGTGTTGCATCAGCACGGACACGTTGTGGCGTATGCGTCTCGTCAGCTTAAGGTTCATGAGAAGAATTACCCGACGCATGATTTGGAGTTGGCTGCCGTCGTGTTTGCTCTTAAGATTTGGAGGCACTTCTTGCTGAGTGAGAAAGTGAAGATTTTCACCGATCACAAAAGCTTGAAGTATATTTTCACTCAGAAGGAGCTCAACATGCGACAGCGTCGATGGTTGGAGCTTATGGCGGATTATGATATTGATTTGCAGTTTCACCCTGGCAAGGTGAATGTGGTTCCGGATGCTTTGAGTAGGCTGCCAGCGGTGATGATTTTGACTTCGCAGTGGAGATTGCAGCAGGATTTTTGCGAGTCTGGCGTGGAGATTGTTCTTCCTGGAGAGGCTTCGTCGTTGAAGTACATGCAGGTGCAGTCGACGATCGTGGATCGGATTAAGGCTGGCCAGGCTGAGGATCCGAAGCTGGTGAGGATTCGGGAGATGGTGGAAGCCGGTCTGCGGACTGACTTTTTGATTCATGAGGATGGCTCGCTGAGGTTTGGAGCCAGGTTGTGTGTGCCTGCTGGGGATATCAGAGAGGAGCTGATGGTGGAGGCACACAGTTCGCCGTATTCTGTGCATCCTGGTGGCACCAAGATGTACCAGGATCTTCGTCTGAATTATTGGTGGCATGGTATGAAGAGGAGCGTGGCTCGGAGTGTAGCCAAGTGCTTGGTTTGCCAGCAAGTGAAGGCGGAGCATCAGCGTTCGGCCGGGTTGCTACAACCGCTTCCAATTCCGGAGTGGAAGTGGCAACCCATCACTATGGATTTCGTGACTGGACTACCTCGGAGTCCGAAGCAGAATGACGCGATTTGGGTGATTGTGGATCGATTGACCAAGTCTGCGCACTTTATTCCGTTCCGAGTGGGACAGTCCACTGAGGCGCTAGCGAGGAGATATATGGAGGTAAAATTCTTTTACTCTCCGTTTTTATTTCCTTTTTCCTAGTTTGGATAGTGATGTATCGTGAATCGTGCAGAAAGTTGTGCGACTTCATGGAGTCCCCGTGAGTATCGTGTCGGACAGAGACACGAGGTTCACATCTCAGTTCTGGCAGAGTTTGCAGAAGAGCTTGGGTACGCGTCTGAGTTTCAGCACGGCGTACCATCCGCAGACGGATGGCCAGTCCGAGAGGACGATTCAGATTTTGGAAGACATGCTGAGGGCGTGCATGTTGGATTTCAAGGGTTCGTGGGAGGAAATGTCGATCGCCATTGAGTTGGGATGACGTTGGTGATCGGGAGTTGTTGGGACCTGAGATGATCGTGGAGGCCGTGGAGATCGTCAGGAATATTCGGGAGAGGTTGAGAATTGCTCAGGACCGTTTTAAGCATTGGGCGGATGCTAAACATCGTCCTTTGGAGTTTCAGCTGGGCGACCATGTGTTCTTGAAGATTTCCCCGAATCGTGGTGTGATTCGTTTTGGGAAGCGTGGGAAGTTGAGCCCGCGATACATTGGACCGTTTGACGTTTTGGAGAGGGTTGGCGAGGTAGCTTATCGCTTGGCCTTGCCGCCATCTTTGGAAGGAGTTCACAACGTTTTCCATGTGTCGCAGCTTCGTCGATACATTAGCGATCCGTCTCATGCGGTGGATTTTTCGGAGATTACCGTTCGCCCCGATATGACGTATGACCAGTATCCGGTGCAGATTCTGGACAGGCGTCAGAAGTCACTTCGAAACAAGGTCGTCGATCTTGTTAGAGTGATGTGGCGGCACGGTTCGCCGGGAGAGTCTACTTGGGAGAGAGAGGATGAGATGCGAGAGCGTTTCCCACTTTTGTTTCCGGACTCGTGAATTTTTGGAAATTCCGAGGACGGAATTTTTCTTAAGTTGGGGAGGATGTAACGACTGCTTTTCATGCATCTGGATTCTATATATTATAATATATGTTTTGGTGGATTTTCTCCTCTTGTGTGGTTTTCGTCTCCGTAGTTTTCATTTTCGATCGATTCGTCGTATTTTCTCACTTCTTCCTTAGGATTGTCGATTTCGAAGTATGTCACTCGTGACGGGCTTCATAACGGTCATATCTAACTATTAGATCAAGCCTAGGAGTCTTAGGATTCGATCACGGGGCCTCGCGCTCCGTATCGGAACTTTTCTGTGCTCATTAGCCGGTGTAAGAAGGGCCACCGACCGACTAGATGACGATCCAGTCGGTCGGCAATCCTTCTTGGACCGACTAGTTAGCTTTCTAAATTTCTCAGGAGTTACTGTTTATCGTTAGTCGGTCTAAGAGCGTTGGTTGACCGATTAGGTTGCAAACTAGTCGGTCAGCAATGCTTCTTGAACCGACTAACTCATCAAATTATTTTTGTATCAGTTACTGTTTACTCTTAGTCGGTCTAAGAACGTTCATCGACCGACTAGATGCCAAACTAGTCGGTCAGTATTTGTTCATGGACCGACTAACTCTAGAATCCTAATTTCACCTGTAGCTACTGTTTACACTTAGTCGGTCTGCGTTGGTCGACCGACCGACTAGTTGTCAAACTAGTCGGTCCGTGGTTGTTCTTTGACCGACTAACTAGTGCTGTAAACCCTAGTTTTGCCCTAGCCGCCAGACTAGCCTATAAATACCCAACCCAAACGTTTTCTTCCCCTCCAACTCGACCCTAAACCCTAAAATCGCCCCCATTGATCCCCCACCTTCCTCCAAGCTCCATTGCTTCATTCCAAGCCCTAAATCCATCATCCAAACCATCCATCTACCCTATCTACCTCTCATCTTCCTCAAATCTCACCCAAAATCCATCAAACCCCCAAAATCACCCAAGAACCCAAGTTTCCCCAAACTTCTCCAATCTCTTCCAGATTTGATCCTAGGGTTCCCCGGAGTGTTCCTTCCGTCTCCTCTCGGTAAGAAATCGATCTACCGTTGTTTTCATAACTTATTTATAATTTTTGTGAAACCCTAATTAATTTCATGTGTTTGATGTTTGTCTCCCCCCAAACAGCGATTTCCCCGTAGATTAGCATCCGTGTGACGAAGTGGTCGTCATCCCCGGTGCTAGGCAAGTGAAACTTGCCACTTAGGGTTTAGGCCATGTTTTAGGTCATTTGCTTGTTGTAGGCGTAAAAGAGGCTAGGCGACGAAATGATACTCGCCTAGGCGCGAATTGGGGAACTAGCTTGACAACGAAGCTAGTTCCGACTTTTAGCATGTTGCACAATTACCATGTCATGTTTACTTTCAATTAACGGTACGCGAATATGTCATGTCATTGCATTTCGCCTGTCACGTTTAATTCAATTAACTGTACGCAAATAAATTGTCATGATCTCGCATTCTTTAGGTATTGCTGTGATTGCGTAGCTTCGCTACAATGTTGTGTTCCTGGCTCGTGTTCCAGAAGCGGGCCATGTGTTGGTTGATAGCCAATGCCCGAATTGCGTGTCCCGGCTAGGTGTTCCCTACGCCATACTAGTGTTCCTGGCTCGTGACCAGAAGCGAGCATAATGAGTTGCTAACCCCAACGCTCGATACATTGAATTGTGAACTAAGAATGCGAGCTCAATGGCGGGGCAACCCTAGGCTCACTAGATGAGCTCAATGTGCAGGGACCCCAGGCTCCATATCGGGTGAATATTGGGTAGTGTTTAGTGCCGATCGGTCTGAAATGCTATGCCATTCAGCGAATGGCGTAAACACCTACAAAATGTGAATGTATTGAATTGATAGTAGCTTGGCTACTCTTGTCTTGTCCCGATGATCGTTCTCTTGTACAAATTGTCTCGCCATGTTTTAATTGTGCACTCATGTTATAACTGCCATGTCATGCATACTAAACTGCTAGGTTGCTAGATGCCTCACTTTCAGTTTCCTTGCCCAAGTCTTTTAGACTTGCTGACATGTGCCCCTTTACTCTTTTGGGTGACACATGTTAGATCCTGAGCCCGAGTACCTCGTTGAGGACGAGGTGTTTGCTGACGCCGAGCCCGAGCTTGTGTTTGACGGGGAGTACGTGGACACTGGGGACCAGTCCTAGTGTCTTCGTTGTGCTTTACTTTGGTTTAGACAGTTGTTTTGTTATCGGTGCGTAGCACCTATACCTTGTTATGTCGTGTTCTTTTGTTGGCCTTGTTCTGGGCCTTTAGACTCTTTTCTTTTAGCCTGGTGGCTTTTCTGGATGTTGGACTTATTTTCGATGTTGGACATTTTGTGAGATGTGGAATTTTATTTCAGTCTCTCCTTGTGTTATTATTGTTATTCTGTTGTGGTTACAGGGACCTGTTTATGTATTGTGGACGCTTATCGGGTTTGGGGCTTCACAGCTCCACTCTCGTGCGGACCTTTTCACGTCTCGCCTCCATTTTAGGGAAGCGGGTCGTGACAGAACGATTGGGCGGCTCGGCCATATGGCACGTCGTGCAGGTACGCCGGCTTTCTTTCCCCGCCCGCAGACTTCATTTGTTCGTGTTTCGCTGATTCGAGGTTTATGTAGATGATCGCCAACGTGTTAGCCCTGCGGGGCTGTACCTCCGCGGCCGTCCCCAGGGCGTCACTGGACGTGGCGAAGGCGAACCTTGGCGAGGTCAAGGCGAAGTTGAAGGACACGAAGGCGGAGCTGGAGAGGGTTAGGGCAGCCTACGGGGTGGAGAAGGGGCGGGCCGCGTATTTCGATTCGTCCAAAGCAATGGTCGAGAAGCAGCTCCACGAAGTAATGCGAGAGAGGGATGATATCCGGGCGAAGCATACCACGGAAGTGGTAAGCAAGGAAGCAGTGATCGGGTTACAGAGGCGGCAAATAGAGGACCTGGAGGTCGCCCTAAAGACCAAGAAGAGGGAGAAGGGTCTAGCGGTGCGGCGATTGGAGGAAAAACGGGACGCTGAGGGCAAACAGATCGAAGCCGCTATCCGTCGCTATCATGACGAGCATGTTGTGCCGATGCTGCAAGAAGCTAAGGAGGTTGCGATTCGGCAAGTGGTTAAGGATATGCGAGATCGGTCGGTTGAGAGGCGGCGCCGCTAGAATCGTGGGTTTGGGGAGGGCCGTACCTTCTTGTGAGAGGGTTATAAACAATGTGTTGTTGTAGTGTGTGGAAATTCCAATGTATGGTGTGGTTTCTGGGTAAATACATTGTTATTGTCTTGTGTCGAACTGTATTCCTACTCGGTTTGCTCGTAGAATGTCTGCTCTGTGAGGGACGTAAATGCCCCCAACTTCGCTCTGCCGAAGTCTTTGGGAGAGGGGAGTTGAGAGTAGTCGTGTTCTCCGGTGGTCGTGATGCTCCGATGCCCAGTACGGGGCCCGGAGGTGCCGTGGCGGGTCGGATTTGCTTGGTTCATACAGAAGTTTTCCAAGGGTTGGAACCGAGAATCCGATAAGTTGTGGGGCGGGTTCCTGTTCCGGCCGAACCGATGGAGATCGGACCCTTATTGGTGCGAGGGAGACGTTCGTGTTTTGGCCGTACTGCCGGAGCTCGGACTCAATCATGGATCGTGTTCCGCCTTCTTGTATGGCCGCCCTGACGGGGGTCGGACTCAATCTGGGATCGAGCCCCGCCTCCTTGTTGTGACCGGACTTGATCATGGACCGAGCGCCGCCGCCTTGTGGTGGCCGACCTGACGGAGGCCGGACTCAACCATGGAGCGAGCGCCGTCTCCTTGCGGTGGCCGCCCTGACGGAGGCCAGACTCAACCATGGATCGAGCGGCGCATGGAGTGATTTCGAATCGGGGTAATCATTTCACCAGGATTTGGGCGGGAATTTTTGGCGGTCGCATGAATTTACGTCAGCCTGGCGATTCGACGGCGGGCGGGAATCGAGGCGGCCCGACCACTGAAGTGTTGACGCGTGGCGGAATTGACGGTTTTGACAGTACGCGAAGCATCAGAACACGTGGGTGGTGGACAGGGCCCAGATTGGTGACGCGTGTCTTGGGCTCGACGGTCGCGATGCTTTGTGCAGACGCTTTAAAGAGATCGTAAGGAGGGGAGGGGAGCAAAGCTGATTGTCGGGCGAAAATTTTTTAACAAGCAGCTAGGGCTCGTAGGAGATTTCAGTGACCTTGCCAGAGTCGACCTCGTGGGAGCGGTCAGCGGAGTAGCGCAAGCGCCCGAGTCGTCGGCACCCGTTAGGTAAGACGCCCGTTTTTGAAATGTCTTCTTCGATGTCTCCGTCTCGGGGTCAGGGTTCGGGGGTAGTTGGGGAAGGAAGCTCCGCCGCGGAGACAGGAAGGGTGCCCATCGAGATTGCGGGCGTGAAGTCGGAGCTGAAGAAATCCGTTGCGAAGATCATCACGATGTACGTCAGGCCGCCGTATTCGGTTCGTGAACCGGAGCCGCAAGAAAGGGTGTGTTTTGCGGGCGACCGGGAGGTGGGAGTATACGTATCTTCGTTTGAGCAAGGTTTGCGCTTCCCCCCCATCCGTTCTTGCTGGAAGTGTTGAACTTCCTGGAACTGCCCCTCTATCGCCTGATGCCCAATGCCATCAGTGCCATTGTGGGGTTCCTAGTGCTGTGCGTGAGCAACCAGGTTTGCCCATCTCTGTCCTTATTTCGCCACTTCTTCTCGGTCAAGAGGTTGGGGTCATGCTACTATCTCTCCGCGAAGAGGACGCATCCGCTCATTAGGGGTTTGCCTGGGAAAATTAAGTTTTGGCGCCAGCAGTATGTGTTTGTGGAGGTGCCGGAGGATGTGCTGATAAGGTCTGATTGGGCGGAGCTGAATCCCAAGGCAAGAGAGGGGGTGAAATTGGGGGATGAGGAGAAAGTGGTGGCCCAGATTTTGATGGCCATACCAGCGGAGGGACGAGATTATCGGATGCTCGCTTGGGCTGAGATGATAACGGCGTACATCTGGCCCAAAGGTACGAGAGATTTTGGTGTTCATGCTCCTGATGTGCTTACGCTGAACTTTCTCTCTTTGGCAGGTGGCACAATGAGTCTGTCCCTCGAAGAAATGATGCGGCGGGCCTCGGAGCAGGCGGGGCGATCGTCGACAAGAGACGGCCCCAAGAGGTCGCGAGTGGAAGGAGGGGCGGGGAGCTCGACTGGGGTGCCAGCGTCCACGAAGAGGAGGAAGAGGCCGACGAAGTCGTCCGAGCTTGACGCGCCAGGGGGAACCGGTCCGACGGAAGGCAGAGCCGGGGAGGGGGTGGCGAATCCCATCATCGACTTGGAGGGCGGGGACGAGGGGTCGACAGGGGGGAGGGGCGGAACTGCCCCGAACGAGGCCGCCTAGCCCCATGGCACCTGCAGGGGGGGAGGGGGCGGAAGCTAGCGGTCAGTCGCATAGGGCCGAAGCGTCGAGTGGCCCGACCGGGTCCGGAGGATGGGACCCTTGGCCTTATGGTTGTCCCATGTTCGGTCTCGAGAGGGCGCCAACCGACCCCCGCTGTGAGGCCGCATTGGCTAAGTTTAAGGCCAAGAGGACCGATGTCGAGGGCTATCCCAACGGCGCGCTTCATCGGGCGCCGTACAAAGTGGCGAGTGACGAGTCCGTGTTTGAGGATGGAGGTGTGGCGGCGAGGCTGGCAGAGAACATTTTCCTGCCCCGCGATAGGGTGGCGCTGGAAGCGGTGGAGCCTGAGGGTCTGTGCGGGACCGCGGTGATGCATGGCGTCCAGGTATGTTCTGTAAGATGGGCGACGTTTTTCAGCGGGTTTTATTGAACGCCCTAAATGGGTTTACTTTTCGGCGTTTCTTGACGCAGATCCTCAACTTGATGCTCGGGATGATGCGACACGTGCCGGCCATACATAAGGCCGAGGGCGCCTGGCTAGAATGGTCGCCGAGCTCGCTGCCGTTCGTAAGAGCGCTGGCGAGGACCTGGAGAAGGAGATGTAGGATCCTGCCAAAACAGAGTTAGGATCGATAATTAAAGTTGAGACTTACGCTTGCGTATGCGGAACGGTAGTCTCGGAACTTTGCCTTCGGATTCGCCACGACGGATCGAGTCTTCTCACGAACGGAGTAAGGCTACTAATCCACAATCTAAATCTCTATTTTAGATTAAGAACTTGGATAGAGGAAGAGAAAGGATTTCTGCAGAGCTTCGCTAGAATGAAGTTGCATGCATGAATGCCATGCAAAAGGTGTAAGAAATGGCTTACCCTTGGGTCTTATTTATAGCCCCCAAGGTAGTTATTTTAGGGTAAGTTGTTCCTTTGGAACAACTTAATTAAGGTGTACCATGATACATGGCACATTATAAGCTTAAGTTGTACCATATGCATGGTACAACATAAGCTTAAGATATTCCCCCTTTATTAGCCATATGTCGCATGCACTTATGCATATATAAAGCGACTTTCCTACTCATCCAGAGATCCTCTCCGCAAGGGAACAGATTTCCTTTGCACACGACTTCGTGTACGCGACGTTCGAGGTCCGTATTCCCTCGTACATCCCCCACAAGGGTGTACAAACGTCTTCCATATCCAACATCTCCCACTCACACTTGAGGGGATTGTAAGAGAACGTCTTTCCCTTAGTTCTTTCATCTATCATACCGAGAAATAGACCGTGCGACCGTCATGTGCGTAGAGTCTGTTGTTGTGCACTTGTTAGAGATACACAACGACCTCGAAGGTGCAAAGTTGAGTAGTTCAACGCATGCTTTACCCTAGATTATTTCTTCACATTTCTTGTACTTTATATTCAACAATTGAATCCCATCTGGATTACAATTGGCTGGCCAGCTTTGAATTATTAAAGTCCAAATGCGAATAAGAAATCAATCTTCCTCTTCTTGCGAACCTTCTGATCTTGACTTGATTCGCTTTTCTAACGTGCCCCGCCGAGCCGAATTATCATAGCCCATTAGCAACACGCTAAGATAGCGATCATCTTGTCAAATCTAAAGGAACCAATTGGAGTCCTTGAGGGTAAGAGTTAAGACCCGTATGGCCTTTGAGTCTCACATAATAGCAAACACTATTGCTACTAACTCAGTGGTCGAAATGCATACGTGGTATGAACACGTATTACAACATCACTCCTTTCCCAGGGAGAGTATGTCTTAATGATGTTGTACGGATGAAAAGATCAGACACCACAGTGCCTATCCTTTTTGAGTCCCCTTACTACTCGTGAAATATTCACGGACTCTCATCCTGCATAAGACAGATAGGATTTAAAAATCCTATGAGATCTCTTTCAAATATCCTTGTGATACAGATCTCAGATCTTTTGTAAGCATCCATGTGATGCAGATCTTTCATTCGACTATCTTGTTTAAGTCACGATTCTAAATCATTTGTCTAATGATTTTGACTTTAAACTAGTCTCATCTTTATCTTATCCATCTGATAAGATAAGGCGGTTGCTCATGTGAGAGAGCCAACCTTAATCTGTCCGACATACATACAATAAAATAGCTGAGACTTAAACACAAATGTATAAAATCATTTGTAAGAAACTTGTATGCAATATATAAAAGAACTTCTTTCTTTTATTAAACTTTGATCTTCTATAGACATGGGAAATATTACAAGATACAACTCAGCACCTACGCATTCCCATAGATGATAAGTGTTTGTAGAACACATCTCTGGGGATCGCCTTAGTAAGGGGATCCGCTATCATCTCATGCGTGGATATGTATCCTATGTCTACTTCCTTCCGTTTGTCATAGTCCTTCGCAAACTTGAATCGAATGTCAATGTGTTTGGTCTTACAATGAAATTTAGGATCTTTGACGTAGGCAATCGAAGCTTGACTATCACTGTATATAGGAACAGTGCTTGAGTCAGTGGCATTCGTCAGCCTGTCTAAGAATTTCCTAAGCCAAACAGCTTCTTGGACTGCCATGCTGAATGCTACGAATTCGGCTTCCATGGTTGATAGAGCGATGCAGGTTTGTTTCTTGCTGCTCCAGGATATTGCACCATTCCCGAGCAAGAAAACAAAGCCTGAGGTAGATCTTCGCTAGGCGAGATCACCTGCCCAATCAGCATCGGTATAGCCTTCGAGTCTCAAGGTATTGCCTTGATAGCATAACGCATAGTCCGCAGTCCCTTTGAGGTACCTTAATATCCTCTTCACCGCTTTCCAGTGTGCCTGTCCTGGGTTGGATTGGTAACGGCTTACCATACCAACAGCATATCAAATGTCCGGTCTGGTACACATCATGGCGTACATCAGACTCCCGACAGCACTGGAGTATGGAACTTTTTCCATAGCTTTCTTTTCTTTTGGATCTTTGGGACACATCTCCAAACATAGACCCTCGCCTTTGCTTATTGGAGTATCAATTGGCTTGCAGTCCTGCATATTAAACCGTTCTAAAACTTTCTTTATATATGTCTCTTGAGAGAGAGAAAGAAGTTTCTTGGAACGATTCCTTGAGATCTTAACCCCAAGGATATATGCAGCTTCACCCATGTCTTTCATCTCAAAGCCAGATGAAAGCCAAGCTTTGATATCCAAGATAAGACGCTTATCATTTCCGGCTATAAGTATGTCATCTACATAAAGAGACATAATTACATACTTGTTTTTAATCCTCTTAATATATACGCAGTTGTCTTCGTCGAGAATGGAGAAACCATACGACAAAACGACTTCTTGAAAGCGCATATACCACTGCCTTGAGGATTGTTTAAGACCATATATGGATTTACGAAGTTTACAAACCTTATGTTTGTTTTCTTCTTGTACGAACCCGTTTGGTTGTTCCATGTAGATCTCCTCATCTAGTTCTCCGTTAAGAAAAGCAGTCTTTACATCCATCTGATGTAATTCGAGGTCCAAACAAGCCACCATTGCCAGAATTAAGCGAATGGAGGTAAAACGCACGACAGGAGAGAAAGTCTCTTCGTAGTCTATTCCTTCCTGTTGCGTGAAACCTTTCGCAACAAGGCGAGCTTTATATTTCTCGATGGAGCCATCAGCCTTATGCTTGATTTTGAGAACCCACTTGTTCCCAATGGCTCTACGTCCCTTAGGTAAATCAACCAAGTCCCAGACTTGGTTTGTTTTCATGGATTGAAGTTCTTCTTCCATTGCCGCTATCCATTTATCTTTAGCAGGGCATGTGACGGCCTGTTTGAAATTTGCAGGTTCGTCATCATCTTGTAGTAATGTCATGAATGTTTGAGGAAATTCATCCTCAAATCTCAGAGGTGTTAGCCTAGTTCGATTACTACGTCTTGTTTGAGTTTGATCACTCCCACTTGGAATGACATCACTCCCACTTGGAATAACATCACTCCCACTCGGAATAGGATTGGTATCGTTCGTATCATTCATTGGTGAAGTTTGAAATGTATTTTCTTCTTCACCAAGAATTCTCCCACTCGAACGTTCCGATCCTTCTTGATCCCAAGTCTCAAACAAGGATAAGTCTTGACTTATCTCACCCTGTCTTGGAAACTCATTTTCCAAGAAGACAACATCCCTCGATTCGAATTCTATAAGACCCCCATTGTCCTCTTGACCGACGAAAGCATATCCTTTGGAGTTTTCAGCGTATCGGATGAAGATACATTTCCTCCCACGTGGCCCTAGTTTGCCATATTTGTGAGAGGATAAATGTGCATAAGAGGCACAACCCCAAGGTTTTAGAATGCTTAAGTCTGGAGTTCTATTGTTCCACAACTCATAAGGAGTAGAACTTACCGACTTCGAGGGTACACGGTTTAAGATGAACGCTGCCGTCAATAATGCATCACCCCAAAAGGTGATAGGCAAATTTGCCTGAGACATCATTGATCGGACCATTTCCATCAATGTCCTATTTCTTCTTTCCGCAACACCGTTTTGTTGCGGAGTATAAGGCATAGTTATTTGATGAACTATGCCCTTTTCATCACAGAGTTCCTTAAAACTCGTTGATTGATATTCTCCACCCCGATCGGTTCGCAAGACCTTTATCTTGCGATCTAGTTGATTTTCCACTAAACTCATATAGTTTTTGAAGCAATTTAAAGCTTCATGTTTGTGGGAAATCAAATAGATGTGACCGAAACGAGTGAAATCATCAATGAAGGTGATGAAATAGGACTTCCCGCGTCTTGTCTTAACATTCATTGGACCGCAAATGTCCGAATGGATAAGCTGTAATGGAACTTCGGCCCTTGTGCCAGTTCCAAACGGCTTGCGACAAGTTTTCCCTACAAGACAATGTTCGCAAGTTGACATTTCAACTTTTGAAACATTAGATAGCAAGCCACTTTTGGCAAGTCTATCCATTCTAGTTGGTCCATTATGACCAAGTCTTGCATGCCAACAAATGATCTCAGATTCAGAGTTAGAAGCATTTGTTAAATGGAAACTTTCATTAATGGAAGAGGAATCATCATACATTGTGTTCAAAACAATTAATCCATTACAAACATTACCCGATCCAATTAAAGAACTATTACAAACAATGTCAACTTTCTGTTTATAGAACCTCCATTCATAATCTAAAGACATTAACATGACCACGGATACGATATTTCTTCTAATATCTGGAGCAAAGAGGACGTCGTGCAATAATAAAGTCCGGCCGTTGTCGAGAACTAGCTTGCACGTTCCGACGCCTTTGACTTCAACACGTGTGTTGTTGCCGACGTATATCCACTTTGTTCCTTGAGTTATCTTTCGATACTCTACGAAGAACCTTCTGTCCTTCGCTACGTGGTCTGTGGCCCCTTATCACTTCCATCCGTACATGTACGGGCGAAGTGACCGTACTTGTTGCACTTAAAGCACTTGATCTTCTT
This sequence comes from Scilla litardierei, assembly GCA_030789695.1. NCBI lineage: Eukaryota > Viridiplantae > Streptophyta > Magnoliopsida > Asparagales > Asparagaceae > Scilla > Scilla litardierei. The sequence goes on along the minus strand of CM061140.1, from coordinate 155,100,995 downwards.
CAAGTTTTTCTTCTTTGAGTGCACATTCTTTTGCCACTTTTTGTTCTTAGTCTTCTTTGAGGTTTCCAGTTCTTTCTTTCGTTCGTTCACAAACCTTAAGCGTTTATTCTTTCGCTTATTTCCTCCATGTGAGGAACTAGCGGCCATGTGCACTTCTGCACTTGGTTTTGCGGCTTGAATCCGCTCTTCCTCGAGTTCGAGGTGTTTCGATACATCGCTTAAAGTTTTAATGCACTCATTATGAGTGAGGTGCATTTTCATGTTATCCCAGCTATCTGGGAGTGAACGAATGACTGCTTGGATCTGCTGTTCATCAGACAGCGTAACACCTGCATCCTTCAATTCAGATATGAGATTCGCCATGTGGCGGAGATGCTTTTTCATAGAATGATCTCGCCGCATCTTGTACGAATCAAATTGAATATTTAAGGAGCGGAGTTTGGTAACCGAAGTTCCACCAAACTTTATCTCTAGCTCAGACCATATGTCTTTGGCTAGGTCGAATTCCTGAAATAGACGCATTATGTCATTGTCCATGGCGGACAGTAACGTAATACGTGCTATTTTGTTCTTTCGAGTCCAAGTATCATAAGCTTCCCGGTCCCTCTTGTGTTGGGCCGTATTGCCCAACTCAGGTTCTTCCATTATGTTTTGGAGTGTTTCGAGCACATCTTGCTCCTCCAAAACATATTGGATTTTAATTGACCAAAGTTTATAATTGTCGCCGTTGAGCTTTTCACCTTTGTTAAGCTCTGCGAAAATGTTCTTAGAAGCGGTAGACATATTCGATTCAAAAAACTGCAAAGAAAATGAAAAACACGATCAAAATTCAATGCATAAAGTTTCGATTCTTTAAACACTTGATAAGTTCCTTGGATGCGTTGAAATGTTACTCTAGAATCGAGAAGTTCACTACGTTCCCAACTACCATCTAGAAGTAACTTTCAAAGTATCCCTCTTACTTATCTCAAGTAAAAAGAAATCAGAAATGATACCCGTATGGTACCAGCAGCGGAAAAATACTTTTGAAAAACATATCTTTCAAAATAGAATATGTGAGAGTTAGCGCAAAGAATTTTAGCGCAACAATTGCCAAGCCACGAGACCTGTTCTACACACCCATGGGTTAGATAACCATGGCCGGATCGTGGTAGGACTTGGAATTCTAAATTGCGCTATCCCGATTAAGGACGGGACATAACCTATTTGAAAATACCTTTTTCAAAAATTTGAAAACACATTGGCTAATCTCCGTAGAGTAGAGCACAACGTTATAAGTTCATTGGCTAATCTCCGTAGAGTAGAGCACAATGACATGGCTAATCTCGCATGAAGTAGAGCATTACAGCTAATCTTCAAGGAGTAGAGCACTACGGCTAATCTCGCATGAAGTAGAGCACTATGGCTAATCTTCAAGGAGTAGAGCCCAATGAAAAACTTCATTAAAACGTTAGCCCCGTATGGGCTAGTCGGCACTGTGGTTAGCCCCGTATGGACTAATCGGCACAGTCGAGTTTGGCCAAGGCCTTTTGTCACCCCGTATGGGTCAGTAGGCAAGTTTGCAATCGACCCAGACCTTCTGTCGGATTGGTCGACCAAAAACACCAAATTGGTCGACCAATTTTTGTCTGCAACATCTTCCCGGCCAGGGCCTCTGCCCTGGCCGGGGCTTGGCCAAGGGGCCGGCCAGGGCCTCTGCCCTGGCCGGCCAGGGGCCCTGGCCCTTCGGCCAGGGCCGGCCATGCCCTGGCCGAGGCCAGGGCGCCGGCCCTGGCCACTGCCAGGGCCGGCCAGGCCGGCCACTGCCGGCCTGGCCATGGCTTGGCCATGGCCAGTCATGGCCAATGCCATTTTGGGCATTGGCCGGCCATGGCCCCTTTGGCCATGGCCGGCCACCCCCTTGAATGGGGTTGCCGCACACATTCCTCCCCTTGATGGGGTGGTCGCCGGTGGTTATTGGCCGTAGCCAACCCCCTCCGCAAGTGGAGGGGGGGTGCATGGCCTTCATAGCCCATTTGGCCATGGTGCACATGCACCAAATTTCATCTTACCCGATGAAAATAACTACCATCATCTTCCTCGATGAAGCACCCGTTCGTCTATGAAGCACCCGTTCGTCGAGAAATTAGTTATTTCCTAATGGCCGTGTGCCAAAATGAAAAATAACATACTACGTGAACAGTCGGTTCTTCCCGTCACGGAGAGTTCCTACCATATCCGTAATGATAGGAGACCCTAACGTGAAAAGAACAACCGCTGCGTTCTCTCCGTCACGAAGCGTTCCTACCATATCCGTAATGGTAGGAGACCCATTCGTGAAAAAGACAACGACTCGTTCATAGTTTCGACGGGGCGGCGGTTTGACCGGGGCGAACCCATATGGCTCTGATACCATTGTAGGATCCTGCCAAAACAGAGTTAGGATCGATAATTAAAGTTGAGACTTACGCTTGCGTATGCGGAACGGTAGTCTCGGAACTTTGCCTTCAGATTCGCCACGACGGATCGAGTCTTCTCACGAACGGAGTAAGGCTACTAATCCACAATCTAAATCTCTATTTTAGATTAAGAACTTGGATAGAGGAAGAGAAAGGATTTCTGCAGAGCTTCGCTAGAATGAAGTTGCATGCATGAACGCCATGCAAAAGGTGTAAGAAATGGCTTACCCTTGGGTCTTATTTATAGCCCCCAAGGTAGTTATTTTAGGGTAAGTTGTTCCTTTGGAACAACTTAATTAAGGTGTACCATGATACATGGCACATTATAAGCTTAAGTTGTACCATATGCATGGTACAACATAAGCTTAAGATATTCCCCCTTTATTAGCCATATGTCGCATGCACTTATGCATATATAAAGCGACTTTCCTACTCATCCAGAGATCCTCTCCGCAAGGGAACAGATTTCCTTTGCACACGACTTCGTGTACGCGACGTTCGAGGTCCGTATTCCCTCGTACATCCCCCACAAGGGTGTACAAACGTCTTCCATATCCAACAGGAGAGGGAGCGGGGCGGCCGATATGAGGCCGAGGTAGAGCGCCTGAAGATGGTCGTGTCCGATCATGAGCAGCGGGCGGCCGAGGCTGGAGGGAGAGTGAAGGAGCTGGAGGAGGCCCTTAGAAGGGAGGAGTCCCGTGCGGAGGACCTAGCGGGGCGTGCCAAGGCCGCCGAGGAGGAGCTGGCCCGTAGGGTCGAGGAATTTCGGACGTACCAGGAGAGAACCGTCGTCCCCGCCCTCGCAAAGTCGATGTCCGAGGGCATGGAGAAGGGCCACGCGGAGGGATGGGAAGCCTGCTTGGCTCGGATGAAGGAGAAGGTGGCGGGCCTGGTCCCGCCGGTAGAGATCGACCTCGACGGGCTCGCCGCATGCAGCGACGACGAGGAGGGGGATGGAGACGGAGGGGAGGGTGACGAGCCGGAGGCCGGCGGGGCAGTGGGAGATTCCCTTGAGGGAGAGGGCGTCGTGACTGGTGGAAGCGCCAAGTAGTTTTGTATAGGCTCCCCCCCTTTCTCTCTCTCTTTTTTATAAAAACGAAAGAAAGTGACGATTCGCGGGGTTGGTATCTGCATTTTTCTGCGATTTTCTGCCTGTGTGTGTGCATAAATTCCCTTTTTAGAGTTACGCCTTGGTGCGGCTATTTCGATCCTGGCGTTGGGGGAATCGTGTTAGATCCCTTTATTTCTCGTAGCGCGTCCGAGAGATTTTACAGCGGGTTGGCCCCCCTTTTCGCGGGTTGCTCGGGTCTAGGTGTACCCGAGCTATAACTAGTGGTCAACCGGGATTAGTCTTTGGTCTTTTCATCGGCTATTATTGATAGTTTAATAAAACAGGATCGCCCCGTAGGCGTAACATTGAATCGGCCCGTAGGCGTAACATTGTATCGGCCCGTAGGCGTAACCGTGTGTCGCTCTAGGTAGGTTGATGTTCTCATCGCAGTTGATCCGCCTTTCTCTGGTGTCATGCCACTGACAAGGGGCGTGGAGTGGATTCAGAGGGTTCCCCCTCGGCGTAGGGGTGGATGGTCGCGTCGGAGCCAGGCAGTGGCTTTGGCCCTCGTTCCCAGAATTGGGGGGAGAGGGAGTCCTTGGTGGTTGTTCTATCCCACGGGGCCCCGTTGCTCCCCTCGACTGGAGTCTCCGCGTGGTAGGCGCGAAGGGACGTGGGCCGTAGCCCCCCTGTGCGGCCTCCTGGCATAAACGGTCCGGGGAAGGTCGATGAGTGGAAGGGGGGTGCTACTGGTGTAAGCGGAGTAGCCTGTTGGGGCACGCCGGTGCTCGGGGACAAGTTCCCCTCGGTTAGGGCGACGCGGGTGGCTGCCGGGGTGTCCGGTGAGGTGATTTGGCAGGTCTGTCCCATCCATCGGGTTGTCTGCCAGCCGCGCCTGCGTACGCGGGGCGTCCGTGGAGAGGCATGGTGTGCCAGTGGAACTCCAGTTCCCCTGCCTTAAGTTGTCTAAAGGAAGGAGGGGAGCAGCAGGCTGGGCAACCGTCGTGTAAGGGGAATATCCTGTTGGGGGATCGTTTATTTTGGCGGTCGGCGAAGCTCGCATTTTCCGCGCATTTTGAGGGAGAGAGGGTGGCAAAACGACTAGTCTTTCTGCACATCCTTCCTCTCGCCTTCCTCCCCCCTCAAGGAAGCTGAGGGGGGGAATTTATAATGGTGAATTTCTGCCCTTATTTACTCTTCATTGAGAGTCAGGGCCATCTTGGAATTTCGTTCTTAGGGGGGGCGTTCCCGATGGGTGACGGGTGATGTGACCCCTCAGGCATGCATGACACTTGTCAGTGGCGTTCGTCCCGAGTGTCCTTTTGGGTTGGACAAGTCATTTCGGGCGTCGGCTTTATGGGGGTCAGGCGTTACTCCTCAGGGATGGCTCTGCGTAGGGGTTACCTTGATTCGCGGACCTTGAGTAGTTTCCCGAGGTTTGAAGAGAGGGGTGACAGGCCCTTTCGGGGGAGGGAGGGTATTGGTCCGTCGGGTACCCCGCCTAAGGCGCTCCGGTTTGGGTGGCCAAGCTCAGTGAACTTGCCCCGGAGGTCTTCTTGGGGGGGGAGCGAGTGCGCAGCTCGGCCCGTGCCCCTCTCTGGTTTGGGTGGCGAGGATTGGTCCTGCCCCGGAGTCTTTGAGAGGGCGGGTATTGGGCCGTCGCCTCCCCGTAGCCTCTATAGTCGGACGGGTATTGGGCCGTCGCCTACCCCGCATATGGCGCTCTGGTTTGGGTGGCCAAGCTCAGTGAACTTGCCCCGGAGGTCTTCCTGGGGGGGAGCGAGTACGCAGCTCGGCCCGTGCCCCTCTCTGGTTTGTGTGGCGAGGATTGGTCCTGCCCCGGAGTCTTTGAGAGGGCGGGTATTGGGCCGTCGCCTCCCCGCAGCCTCTATAGTCGGACGGGTATTGGGCCGTCGCCTACCCCGCATATGGCGCTCTGGTTTGGGTGGCCAAGCTCAGTGAACTTGCCCCGGAGGTCTTCCTGGGGGGAGCGAGTACGCAGCTTGGCCCGTGCCCCGCTCCGGTTTGGGTGGCGAGGATTGGTCCTGCCCCGGAGTCTTTGAGAGGGAGGGTATTGGGCCGTCGCCTCCCCGCAGCCTCTATAGTCGGACGGGTATTGGGCCGTCGCCTACCCCGCACATGGCGCTCCGGTTTGGGTGGCCAAGTTCAGTGAACTTGCCCCAGAGGTCTTCCTGGGGGGGAGCGAGTACGCAGCTCGGCCCGTGCCCCTCTCCGGTTTGGGTGGCGAGGATTGGTCCTGCCCCGGAGTCTTTGAGAGGGTGGGTATTGGGCCGTCGCCTCCCCACAGCCTCTATAGTCGGACGGGTATTGGGCCGTCGCCTACCCCGCATATGGCGCTCCGGTTTGGGTGGCCAAGCTCAGTGAACTTGCCCCGGAGGTCTTCCTGGGGGGAGCGAGTACTCAGCTCGGCCCGTGCCCCTCTCCGGTTTGGGTGGCGAGGATTGGTCCTGCCCCGGAGTCTTTGAGAGGGTTGAACTGAAATTGTCATGCAGAAAAGGCGAAATTCGAAGATAAAAAGAAGGGAACAAGGTATTTCGTTCAGGACTTACAGTTCCCGGCTATGCCACGACCGGCGCACCGCGCCCCTTGGAGTGATTAGCCCGTCCTTCTCGGGGGGGGGGGGGGCGTGGTCGATCCTGTTTCCCTCGGCAGTGGCATCGGCTGGAGCTAACTCTGGCTGGTAGGGGTCATAACTCTGCCTGGGGGAATCGATCTTCAGGTTCACCTATGGTCCCTTGTGCTTGGTCGACCATACGTAGCAGCTCCTAGACAGCTTCTGGCTTCCCCGTACGATCCCCACCCCTCGGGGGGTTTGGAACTTGACCATCTGATGGAGAAGGCTGGGGAGCGCACCAATGGCCGACATGTAAGGTCGTCCTATGATCCCGTTGTACGCCGACATAATGTCGACCACAACGAACAGCGTCATTTGAGTGACGACCTGTGGCTCTTCTCCGAGGGTTATCGGCAAGGTGATCACTCCCATGATGGGGGTCAAGTGACCGGTGAAACCGACGAGGGGTCCAGTACAGGGTCTCAGGTCCGTCGGCCTTAACCCTATCTTCTCGATTGTGGACATGAACAGGATGTCGCAAGAGCTCCCTGTGTTGATCAGGAGGCGGCTGACGATGGCCGTCCCAATCTGGGCCTCGATGACGATGGCGTCGTCGTGGGGCTGCTCGATCCCCTCTAGATCCTCGTCTGAAAGTAATGGGAGGGTAGGCCATCCTTCTCCCTCTCTGGTCCCCTCCAAGACCCGCCGTCATCACTTGTCTCGCATACGCCTTTTTTGCTTGACGACGATGTCCCTCCTGAAGATGGCCCGCCGCATATCGTGTTTATGCGCATGACGGGTTTCGGGGGTGAAGCTCTTCCCGCTCGTCGTTTGCCGGAGGGTCTGCCCTCCGCGCCCTTCGGTGGTTCACATCTTCTCGCTCCGGTCTCCGGCCTCCGACGAAGTCCCCCAGGTGGCCCGACTGGATCAGCCGCTCGATTTCCCTTTTGAGGGTGAAGCAGTTGTCGGTGTCGTGGCCATGGTCCCGGTGGTATCGGCAGTATTTCTTAAAATCTCTCCGGGCTGGGTCCGACTTCATTTCTCGGGGCGGCTCCGGCAGCAGTCCGGCCCGTGTAGCCGCGGCCATCACCTCGATCAGGGAGGCATTGAGTTGCATGTAATGTGCCCGTAGGGGGCCTTCTTGTCTCGGGACGACTCGAGGGAGCCCTTGGGCCGGAGCGAACTCGCGCGCCGGGCCAGGTCGATCTTGCAGGCGAGGCCCGAGCGGTTCCCTCCTTGGTCGAGCCAGCTGGTCACGACCACGGTATCCCTCTTCCTGCCTCGGCCGTGGATGTGACCGGGGTTCGCCTTGGGGGGTTTCGCCGGGGGGAATAAGGCCTTGGCGTCGAGAGTCTCCTCGGCCAACGCGTGTCTCTCCGCCAGGGCAACCAATGCCTCATAGTCGGTTGGCAGATCCCGGAGCAGGGATTTGTGGAGGCTCTGAGTCCGCAACCCTGTTTTGAAGGCGAGCATAAGCACCTCATCGCCGCATGTCACCACCGCCCGTCTCTCCTCCTGAAAGCGCCGGAGGTATCTACCTGTTGTCTCTCCCTCCCCTTGGACTATCGTGCTGAGATAGTCTAGGGGCTTCTTTTTCGTCCGCCCGGCCCTGAACTCTTGGCAGAACTTATGGGATAGTTCGCCAAAGCTCCCGACGGACCTCGCGGGCAAGCCAAAGTACCAGTCCAACGCGGTGTCCCTCAGGCTTTGGGAGAAATGTCGGCATAGGAACGCCTCATCCACGTCCTGCGCCTCCATCGCCCCCCGGTATTGCTGCACGTGCGTGAGGGGGTCGCCTCTCCCGTTGTATGTGGCCAAGTGAGGGGGTTTGAACCTTATGGGCCTTGGGGCGGACGTGATCCACCGTGCAAGTGGCGTGGCCTCCTCCGGGTAGGTTGGGCGACCCGGCGCATCCCCTCTCCGCCATTCGGGGGTCTGGCTTCGGTCGCGCCTCGGCCGTCGACGGTCCTCCGTCCCTGGGGAGTAGCCCGACTGTCGTCCGGTGGGGCTCCTTCCCCGGGTCGAAGACTCGACGGGTTGCGGGCTATGGTTCTCCCAGCGCCAGCGCCTCCCGGCCAGCTCTCCTCGGGCCTCCATTCGTTCTTGATTCTCCCGAAGGAGTCTCTCGCGCTCGACGGTGAGGAAGCGTAGTTGTCGACAAACGGCTTCCTCACGCAGGGAATCGGAGGGGTGGTGCAGGCGATGCGGGCTGCCTCCTCGGGGGGGACCTGTTCAGTAACGGGTCCCGCCCGTCCCCGAGCCGCCGGCCCGTCGCCGTCTCGTCAAGGATTTCTCGGTCGCTCCTGTTTTATCTCCTTAGCCTCTTGCGCTCTGCGACGATGAGGCAGAGTTGGCGGCGAGCGGCCTCTTCGTCCTGGTAGGCCCTTCGGGCGGTCTCGGCGGCTTCGTCCAAACGCCTTTACGCGGCGGCCACCTCCCCCAGGCGCCTCCACCGCCGTGCGACTTCCATCTCCTCTTCCAGGAGCCTTTGCTGGGCCGCAATCTCCTCAGCGAGCCCCCTGTTCTCCCCCTCCTCCTCGAACTGAGGGTGGAGGTTCTGCCTCACGTTCTGGGGCTCTGAGGGGCCAGGCGGAGGCTCCGTTCCCGCCGTCTGATAGCCTCCCCTGGCCTGAGTGACGGCCTCGAAGCTCTTCAGGACGGCGGGGACTGAAGTGTGTTCAGTTTCGGTGCCCATCCCCAGAAGGGGGTCGGACGCCGGGGTGATTAGCAGAGAGAGCGGTTCCTGACCCACGGGATCTTTGCCGTGGTCAGGGTTCCGCGGGATCGGCATGGAGTCTAACATGGGTGTGACCCTTCGTTCCCACAGACGGCGCCAATTGTTACGAGGTGGAACTCGCGTACAATGAATTTATATTATGGGGAACCAAGGGCACGATGGTTATATGGAAATGAGGGTTCAGGTAGGCTGTTTTACAGGTGATTAGTGGGGTGAAGAAGTCGGACCCGTTGTCGGTGATGCTCACGGGGTCGAATCTCACCGGATACAGCTGAGGGAGGTTGGACGGCGGGGGGCTGAAGCTGACTCCGGTAAAGGGGCGAGCCTTCCTGCAGCACGAACAACTCGTCAGAAGGGCATGGTTGGGGTTCAACCCTTAGCCCCTCCGATGCCTAAGTCAGTAATATGGCTTAAAATGGGGGGCTGGACACGCCGGTCGGACTATCTGTGTGTCCGCCGCGCGTGACGAGCTATAGGTGGGAGAGCAAAGATATGGAAGACCCTTGCACTCGTGTGTGAATAATGGAAAAATGAGAGAGAATTCTCCAACCCCCTCTCCGTAAGAGGAGAGGTGGTATTTATACCTGACGGGTGATGACTAGGCGTGCTGAGCTGGCTCGGGTGTCAGAGGAAGCTTCGGACAAGGACATCGGGAACAGGAGTTTCTGACCTGCTTCTGTCAGGCAGCGCAACGGCCAAGGGGTGCTTTTGTCGGGATGTCAGGGCCGAAAGCACTAACCGTCGGACGGGTCAGCCGCCTGGGGGTGCTTTGTCAGGCGGTCGGGTGACGTATGTGTCAGTCGTGTCCTTATCCTAGGCTGTTTGTCGTTAGCGACGAACTAAAGGTCGGGCAGTGTCACTCTAGGCGCCGCGGTTCGCGGGAATCGGGCGGGCCGTTCCGATCGGGGGTTGTCCGGCCCGGCCGCGCCCCCCGATCGATCATGGGGTATGGCCCGCCGGTACGGAAGGATACGTCCGCGCCCGTCAATAGGCCTGGCCTAGCTACCCAAGCGTCCCCAAGCGCGCTACCCCGGTGGGTCGGGCGGCTGCGGTTTTTCGCCTCGGCCGGCTGCGGTTGTTCGCCTCGGCCGGCTCAGGGAGCGCTGCAAGGCGCGCCTGTCTCCATGATGCCCCGGATTTTCGGGACGGCGGCCCTTTTGTGAAATGGTGAGTTAATGGGGTATGTTAGCGGATCCGGGCGGGAGTCAGGCTCCTACGATCTTTAGGTCGTAACAGGCCCAATAGTGTTTTCCGTACTGTGCTCCGTAAATGCCCGAGGGCCCAATAGTGTGTGTGACAACCATAAACACAAATACGTGTGAGTACTTGCGTACAGTAAAACACGGTAGGAGGTGGTTGATACTTGCATACACCTGGTAATTACTTGCATATATAGATACGGTAGTACTTGGTAAATACTTGCAACACACACATATATACGGTATTTACTTGCCTGTTGTCGTGACCGGTTGTAATTCGGTTCCTTGGGTGGGTCTCGTACCGTGTCCGGGAGTCGGTGTCTTCCCAGGACGTCTACCTACAAACACCACACGCACGCACACATATTTTATTAATATAATAATCAAAATTACAAAGTTCCGTACTACGTGCAAATACGCACGTATACGAATATACATATAAAAAAATTCTTAAATCTCTAAAAAAAGCTTAACCAAAATTTTAAAAAAACTTCCCCCTTCTCTACACAAAAATTCACTCCAAAAATTTTCCTTTACAAATTCCCCTTCATACTTTTCCTTCCAAATTCTCTTCACGTTTTTCCCTTTCACAATATTTCCCTTTTTCCTAAAAATTCCCTTCACAAGGCTATTTCCATTCCTTCAAAATTTTGGCAGCACTACAACTCTTTCAAAACTGTGAAAGTTTCTCCTTTTTTTTGTGGTTTTCTCATCTTCTTCACTTGTAGGTTGATCAATGTAGGAGCCAAGGAGGAGAGGGACCAAGGGGAGAGAGGTGGGCTGGTGGTGGGGTGGTGGCCGTCGCCGGACGTCGCCGGCCGGCCGCCGGCCGCCGGAAAAGAACAGTTTTTTTTGTTGTTTTTTTGTTTTCCTTGTTTGTTTCTTGATGGTTTTTGATTTCATTGATTGAAATCAATGGAGGAAGAGAGGGGGAGTTGTATGGAGAGAGAGAGTAGATCAAGGAGAGGGGAGGAAGCCATGGTGAAGGTGGGTTTGAATTTGATGGGTTCTTGGGTTTGTTTGTTGGGTTTTTTAGAGAGGTAGAGAGAATGGAGGATGAAGTTGAAGATGTGATGAAAGAGGATAAAGGAGGAGGCTCACCGGAGGTGGGGGAGGAGTTCGTCGGAAGTTGGCCGGAGTTTGGGCAGAATTTTCACCGTAGGGGAGGGGATTTTGTGAGGAAGGAGATGGATTAGGGGGGTTTAAATAGGTTTAACAAACTAATTTTTAATCTAAGCACTAAATATTTAGTCAAAAAGTAGAGATTTAGGATTAGATTTTCATTTAAAATGTCTTTAGAAAATTTTGAACCGTTGTCTCCACATGTTAGTCATGTTAGGGTAATTAGTAATTAGGTTAGTGTAATTAGTAATTAGGCAAGGTAATTAGTGATGGTAAAATTTGTAACGAAATTACGATTTTGTCCCTACTAGTAAACGTGTCCGAAAAATTACGAAAACATACCCACGTGTTCGTATCGTCACGAGTATCGTGAATAAGAAGTCTGATTCACGATTTGAGCTACGAAAATACGAGTCGTGGGCCAAAACGTTTAGGAAGCGGGTTTACGGGTTCTCTACTGATTTGTCGTCGGAAAATTACAAAATTAATGTGGGAAGCTCTAAATGATCATAGAATGTTACTGTAGAAGTTTGAAATCGTTTTGATGCTGTTTGTATAGAAAATTAATTCATTAAGCCCAAAACGGTAATAATCGAAAATTGAATTTTTTTACCAGATTATTTAGAGGTATCCGATGAAACCCGAACTTACTAAAATACTTCATAACTGGTTTGATATTTCAAAATATTTGTATAAGAAATTTTCGAAATCATAAATCTCCTGACGGAAAATAGTTTAATAAGTTAAACACGCAAATTGTAGTGTTGATGAAAACAGGTCGTTACATATTTATATCAAGCAGCGGATCATCTCAACCGTCAAAGTACCGGCATGCGGCACCGATCCGAGCCGTCTGACGCCTCGATTGCCCCCATGGTCGCGTCTGCCACGCTTCGCATCCTGGGTGGCAGAGATGCCTCGGTTTTTCCCTATCCATCCAATCATAATGATGGCGGCAAACGAAGGGCATGCATTTCAAAATAACGGCCGCCATTTCCGGCTTTGGCAAGAAGGGCACCCCGTCCCTTCGGGGCAGGGGGAGATGGTATGTCATCCGAGCTGAGCCGGGCTTCCGCCTCGAGCTCGAATGACGAGGACAATTGTTACGACCTAAAGATCGTGATACTCCGCATTTCTACCCAAGCTCGCCGGGCGCACAGCCAGATCGCCCCGCCTTCGCAGACGCCACACCTCAGCTGACGAAGGGTATGCATTCAACAATCTGACCTCATTAGTGCGACGCCGATTCCCCCTCCTAAGCCCATCAAGCCTGAAGTCTACCTCGACAAATAGAAAGAGTCCCGGGTCGCCTCGAACTCCGCCCGCTGGGCACCCATTTCTCCCGAGCTCGTCGGAAGAACAACTAGTTCGCCCGTCTAGTGCCTAGTGCAACCCGATGAGACAAGTAAGGCCCTGCCACGCAGACGCACCCCAGTGACTGATTCGGGTTCAATATTACATATTTAACCCCCTATTTAGCCCTATTTTGTGCTCATGTGATGCTACATTGTTCTCTAATTCATACGTATTTTCTACACATTTATTTATTAGAGAAAACACCTTATTTGAGCAAAAAACAGCAATTAACGAAGTATTTCTGCACTTTTTATATTTTTCCTAGCTTGGTCTCGATCTCATGATTCCAACGACTATTTATTTGTATTTTTCTGAGATCTGTGCTAATTACTATGAATTTTTGAATGCAGAATACCATTTAAATGGAGAAATACGCACGAAAATACGAAAATACGGTCGCCACACGAATCTTAAAGGACACGTGGCCGCATCTCAGCGTCTCCCGCTTTATCCGACGGCAGCTGAATAACGGGCGACGTGGCGTAATCGTGGCCGCACGATTGAGATCCAACGGTCTCGGAGATTCCGATTCGAATTCAAACGCAGCGGGCGACGTGGCCTTCTATCGCTCGTCGGATCTTGATCCAACGGTCCAAGAGCGTGGGAAATTAGCGGGCGACGTGGGACACGCTCAACCGCCCGATCTTAATCCAACGGCGCTGATCAAATCGGCGCAGTATCAATTCGCGGGGCGACGTGGCATCTTCTGGGCGGTTGAATCTCGATCGAACGGCGTACCGCTCGCCCGCTCGAACGCGGATCGCAGCGGATAATCGAGCGACGTGGCACAAGGTGAAGCGCCCGATCGTGATCTAACGGCGGAGAGCACTCCCGCGTTTGAGATGAAGCGAACGACGTGGATAACGATCTCGACTGTCCGCTGATCGATCCGACGGTCAGGGGGAATACGAGCAGCGCTCGGAGATTGTAAGCGGAGAGGCGAAGTATACGTCGACGTGGCTCCATTTGCATCATCCGTTCTACGATCCGACGGCCAGACGAATTCCGAAGCGGATCCGTAGCTCAGTTAACGGATGCGGGCGGTGCACAAATCTTGATGAACACGTGGCCTTTCCACGTTTAATCCCGCTTGGATCAACGGCCTGTATTTGCTTCGATCGAGATCTGCGGCTCAGATCAGTTTGGGTACGGGTTTTGCAACCCGTTAAGCAACTTAAACCCGCAAGCCTATTATTTAAGCGTATTCTAGGGTTTTTGGGCGTATACAAGCAGATTGGGGGCGTATTTTGGGCGTATTGGAGGCTCTAGGAGCCGTATTTCCCCTCTGTAAAATTCTGTAAAATTCCAGAGGCTATTGTTATTATTTCCAGAGAGTTTGAAGTCGAAACTTGGAGATTTGGTGATATTTTCTTTAACTTAAACCCCGTATTTTGGTGTTTTCTAGCGTATTTTGCTATAAAGTTGATGTATTTTGCTATGGAATTTGTTTATTATTGCATTATGAGTAGCTAAATCTCTGTTGTGCATGGTATGGAGTAGTTAGGGGATGTGATTTGTGTTAGTTTGGTTGAATATCCTTGTGCTAAATCGTTAAACGTCGTTAAAATTGTAATCTTTGTTCGTAAATCGACTTTTTCATATTCCAAAAGAATTGATTTAGTTGACGATCGCCCCAAAAGGGTGAGTTTTGATCTCCCCAAAAGGGAGTTTCATACCGTAGTTTTGATCTCTCCAAAAGAGAGTTTCATATCGTATTATAACTTTAGCGACGATCTTATTGAATATTTTGCTTGAACCCCCCAAAAGTAGGGGTGGCAAACGGGCGGGTCGGGTCGGGTTCGGGTCGGGTCAGGTTTGACCCGACCCGAATAAGGGTAAACCCGAACCCGACCCGAATTAAATTCGGGTCGGGGTTCGGATACCCGAACTCGACCCGGTTTGTCTTACGGGTCGGGTCCGGGTCGGGTTCGGGTCGGGTCCGGGTCGGGTTTGGTGTGAAATAGTGATTATTTTTCAAAAAAGGTCGGGTTCGGGTCGGGTTCGGGTCGGGTCCGGGTCGGGTTGGGGTGAAAAGAGTGAAAATACGGGTCGAATTCGGGTCAACCGGGTCGAGGGGTCAAACCCGTACCCGACCCGGATTTTTATCCGGGTCGGTCGGGTTGACCCGAATTCGACCCGACCCGGATTGGCCCCTACCCATACCCGACCCAAGAGGCCGGGTTCGGGTCGGGTCGGGTCGGGTCGGGTCTATTTTGCCACCCCTACCCAAAAGGGCATCTTCCGATGAATTGCTCCCCAAAGGAGAATTCATTGAGTTATATTGGATATTTTCCCGGTGAATTGCTCTCAAAAAGAGAATTCATTGTGATATATTCATCAACCAAATTAATACGAATCATTGATCCTAACGAACCCATACCATGTGCATACTTTTTATAGATATTTTCATACACGAATTTCTTTGTTCGCACATCACCATCACTCACTTTCACACCATCGCCATCATTGTTGAAGTGGTTAGTTTCTTTTCATAGGATTTCTATTTGATTTGAATTGTGGTTGCAACAGATTTCTTCCCGTGGATTCGACATCTGGACTCCCAGATTTTACTACTTGTACGGACTCTTGCGCTTGAGAGAAGCACCTTTTCGGTCCCACCAAGTTTTTGGCGTCGTTGCCGGGGAGGAATGGTTTGTGACTACGGTTTATTTCATTTAGAGGACCTTCGGTGAGATCTTTCCACTTTACTGTATATAAATTTTTGTTTAATTTTTTGTACATAAACTTTTGTTTTTTTAAAATGGATTATATGAATTTCTATTGCACGAACAATCTGTATGATGTACGGTATGCTAATGCACACAAACATAGGATGGAAAAGCTCAAGATTGTAAATTTTAATCAAACTGATTGTGAAACTTTCTTTCAGGCGTGGAGGAGGTTCACAAACATACTATCGAGCTATCCGCAGCATGGGTACACAAATGAAGAGCTTATGGTGTCCTTCCTAGATGGGCTACGACCACAGCTGCAGGAATTATTGGGAGGCATGACGCCGACAGAGGCGTGGGAATATATGGAGTCTCTGCAAGAAAACGAAGAAACCATGGAAGAGACTTCAGAGTGCGATTCAACGGAGCCTTCGTGCCTTGATCAAGAAGAGCAAAGCGTAGACGTACCTTTGCAATCCTTGAAAGAGGAAGCTTACCTGATTATTCAGACACATGAGGCCACATCCCTTCAATTCCAAGAGAATTTTCTTGCTCGGAGTCGGCAGATTCAAAATTCCATTGAAAATCTTAATTTGATTACCGCTTGCTTAGAAGAAAATAATTATTTTAAAATTCAACTTCAAGAATCTAATACGAATTTATCTTCTATTGCAGGTACATCGAGCGAGCCATGTCACGTTGAGGACACGAATATAAATATACACATGGCAGAAAGTGTGTGCAAAAGAGAGGACGAGCTAGCAATTTTGGATGAACGAGAGGAGGAGACAGATAGGGACAAGGGTTTTGAGATTATCGCCATGGAGTCAGAACCATGCCCTCCTCCAGTTTTGTCCCAAAATCATTTACCCCTCTCCCCATTGATCGAGCATCATACAGAGAGTAGTGCATATCTTTCAGGGAGTAGTCGTCAACTTGCTTTAATTTCTTTTGTGCATATCCTTCGGCACATCGGACACGACAAACGACCTAGTACAAGGACGCTACTGACACACCCGCCGCTCGACAACCTGACAAAGCACCCCCTGGCCGCTGCATCATCTGACTGTTTGGTGCTTTCGACTCTGACACCCTGACAAAGCACCATGGGTCGTTGCGCCGTCTGACAAAGGTATGGCTGACACGTACGGATCTGACATCATCGTCCAAAACTTCTGCTGTCTGGTCTGCCAGCTCAGCATGCCAGGTCAGCCCCACCTAACCGTCTCTATCAGGTATAAATACCCCTTCACCTCCATCGAGAAGGGGGTTGCTAATTGACTCTCATTCTCATTACTCACACACAAGAGCAAATGTCTCACATATCTTTGTTCTTCCTCTATAGCTCGCCGCGTAAGGTCGACTCACTTTCAGTCCGACCTGCATGCCTAGCCCCCATTTCTAAGTCATAATTCTAATTTAGGCATCGGAGAGGCTAAGGGTTGGACCCCAACTTGGCCTTTCTGACGAGCTGCTTCGTGCGCAGGTGAGCTTGCCTTCGCAGATAGCAATCAACGTCCGTCTCCGGCAGTGCGGCGGACAAACGGAGTACTAGCGTAGCTGATCTAGTGGTCGGCCTTTGCTGTGCGTTTAGCCTCGTCACCCCACTCACCACCTGTCTAACAGCCTAACTAGACTTCATCCCCCTTACAACCATCGTGTCCTTGGTTCCCCCAACAAATAAATTCATTGTACGCGGATCTTACCCCGCAACAGAAGCGCTATTAGTTCGGAATCACTTCATGAAAAAAGTTAAAATTAATGGTATAGCTCGCCTAACTTTATGTTCTGTGATTTGGCATTCTTGGCATGAAAGGAATCAACTAGTGTTTAATACCATTTATAAACACAAATACCTCATCTTTCAAGCTATTTACGAAGACATCCATGCTTCTATCAGATGGAAGAAAGGAAGACATAATTTCCGTATAGCTTTAGGGAACTGGTTTTCGTCTGTATTATGACATTAGCTCATCATCACGGTCTATAGATGATCCGGCCTAGGATTGGCTAGTTGGAGATGGCGACGCTTGTTGTAACGACTGCTTTTCATGTATCTGGATTTAATATAATATAATATATGTTTTGGTGGATTTTCTCCTCTTGTGTGGTTTTCGTCTCCGTAGATTTCATTTTCGATCGATTCGTCGTATTTTCTCGCTTCTTCCTTAGGATTGTCGGTTTCGAAGTAAGTCACTCGTGACGGACTTCATAACGGTCGTATCTAACTGTTAGATCAATCCTAGGAGTCTTAGGAATCGATCCCGGGGCCCCGCGCTCCGTATCGGTACTTTTCTGTGCTCATTAGCCGGTGTAAGAAGGGCCACAGACCGACTAGATGACGATCCAGTCGGTCGGCAATCCTTCTTGGACCGACTAGTTAGCTTTCTAAATTTCTCAGGAGTTACTGTTTATCGTTAGTCGGTCTAAGAACGTTTGTTGACCGACTAGGTTGCAAACTAGTCGGTCAGCAATGCTTCTTGAACCGACTAACTCATCATATTATTTTTGTATCAGTTACTGTTTACTCTTAGTCGGTCTAAGAACGTTCATCGACCGACTAGATGCTAAACTAGTCGGTCAGTACTTGTTCATGGACCGACTAACTCTAGAATCCTATTTCGTTCAGGAGTTACTGTTTGCACTTAGTCGGTCAGCGTTGGTCGACCGACCGACTAGTTGTCAAACTAGTCGGTCAGTGGTTGCTCTTTGACCGACTAACTAGTGTTAAAACCCTAATTTCTGGGCAGCCGCCAGCCCAACCTATAAATACCCCTCCCAAACGACTTCTTCTTCTCCAACACGACCCAAAACCCTAGAATCTTCCCCCTTCAGCCCCCATCTTCCTCCAAGCTCCATTTCTCCATTCTAAGCCCTAAATCCATCATCCAATCCATCCATTCACTCATTCCACCTCTCATCTTCCCTAAAATCTCACTCAAATCCATCAAATCCCCAAATCCCCCAAAACCCTAGTTTCCCCAAACTTCTCCAATCTCTTCCAGATCTGATCCTAGGGTTCCCCGGAGTGTCTCTTCCGTCTCCTCGCGGTAAGAAATCGATCTACCGTTGTTTTCATAGCTTATTGATAATTTTGATGAAACCCTAATTAATTTCATGTGTTTGGTGCTTGTTTCCCCCATAACAGCGATATCCCCCGTAGATAGCAACCGTGTGACGAAGTGATCGTCAATCCCCGGTGCTAGGCAAGTGAAACTTGCCACTTAGGGTTTAGGCCATGTTTTAGGCCATTTTCTTGTTGTAGGCGTAAAAGAGACTAGGCGACGAAATGATACTCGCCTAGGCGCAAATTGGGGAATTAGCTTGACAACGAAGCTAATTCCGACATTTAGCATGTTGCACAACTATCATGTCACGTTTACTTTCCATTATCGGTACGCAAGTTAATTGTCATGTCATTGCATCCTTCATGCATTTCAGTGATTGCGTAGCTTTGCTACATTGCTTGTGTTCCTGGCTCGTGTTCCAGAAGCGGGCCATGTGTTGGTTGATAGCCAATGCCCGAATTGTGTGTTTCCTGGCTCGTGACCAGAAGCGAGCATAATGAGTTGGAAACCCCAACGCTCGATATTGAATTGTGAAATAGGAATGCGAGCTCATTGTGCGGGGCAACCCCAGGCTCACTAGCTGAGTTCCATGTGCGGGGACCCCAGGCTCCATTACGTGTGGGTATAGGGGGTGAGGGTTAAGCGGCCATTCAACTGGGAGTCTGTTTGATCAACAACTGCAGTTGTAAGGCGTAAACTCTTTGGGGTGGGGTAGTGTTTAGTGCCGATCGGTCTGAAATGCTATGCCATTCAGCGAAGGGCGTAAACATCTACAAATCAACCGTGAAACATGAAATGTGTTTAGTGCCGATCGGTCTGAAATGCTATGCCATTCAGCGAAGGGCCTAAACCCCTTCAAAATGTGAATTGATTGAGATTGATAGTAGCGTGGCTACTCGTGTCTTGTCTTGTCTTGTCCCGATGATTGTTCTCTTGTACAAACCGTCTTGCCATGTTTTAAATTGTGCACTCATGTTATAACTGCCATGTCATGCATACTAAACTGCTAGGTTGCTAGCTGCCTTACTTTCAGTTTCCTTGCTCAAGTCTTTTAGACTTGCTGACATGTGCCACTTTACTCTTTTGGGTGACACATGTTAGATCCCGAGCCCGAGTACCTCGTTGAGGACGAGGTGTTTGCTGACGCTGAGCCTGAGCTTGTGTTTGACGGGGAGTACGTGGACACTGGGGACCAGTCCTAGTGTCTTCGTGTGTTTTACTTTTGTTAGACAGTTGTTTTGTTATCGGTGCGTGGCACCTATACTTTGCTTTGTTGTTGTCGTTTCTTTTGTTGGCCTTGTTCTGGGCCTTTAGACTCTTTTCTTTTAGCCTGGTGGCTTTTCTGGATGTTGAACTTATTTGTGATGTTGGACAATATTTGTGAGATGTGAATTTTATTTCAGTCTCTCCTTGTGTTATTATTGCTATTCTGTTGTGGTTACAGGGACCTGTTTTTGTATTGTGGACGCTTATCGGCTTTGGGGCTTCACAGCCCCACTCCCGTGCGGACCTTTTCACGTACTCGCCTCCATTTTAGGGAAGCGGGTCGTGACACTTGTGTCCTCTCTCCCTCCTAGTCCAACATGGGTTAGACCACTATAGAACCTCTAAGGTGTATTGTGTACCATATTTCTGTGTTAACAAAGCAATATTATTCTTCAAAAAAAACTTTGATACCCTCTCGGAACAAAAGATGCACACCGCCTTCCTTCCTTTTTCTAGTGGGTTCATGCCTGAGATTCTAGTAACTTTCTGGATATATCCATGGTTTTGTAAAGATTAAAGAGATTTAATGATATGTGTTGCGGGGTAAGATCCGCGTACAATGAATTTGTTTGATGGGGAAACCAAGGGCACGGTGGTTACAAATTGAGGGGTGATTAGGTAGGCCGTTTACAGGTGGTGGGAAAGTTGTGAGTCTAGGCGCCCTTCGTAGATCGATCTCTGGATCGATCTAGCGAGTCCGTCGCTTATTCGCTGCTCACCACGAGTATATCGCCGGTCGCTTGCTGCTTGGAAGGAGACAACATGTGCACGGAGCAGCTCGTCAGAAAGTCAGGACTGGGTTCCAACCATTAGCCTCTCTGATGCCTAAGTTAGTGTTAGGGTTTAGAATAGGGGCTAGACACGCAGGTCGAGCTAGAAGTAGGTCGACCCTGCGTGGCAAGTATAGTGGAAGAACAAAGATGTTGATGACCTTTGCTCTTGTGTGTGAGTGAGAGTTTGAGAATCAATTTACCAACCCCCTTCTCGATGGAGATGAAGGGGTATTTATAGCTGATGAAGGCAGTTAGGTGGGGCTGACTTGGCATGTCAGACTGTAGAAGGTTTGTTTGAGGATGTCAGAGCTGTGCGTGTCAGCCATACTTTTGTCAAACGGTGCAACGGCCGTGGGTGCTTTTGTCAGAGTGTCAGAGCCGAAAGCACCAAGCGGTCAGATGGTGCAGCGACCAGAGGGTGCTTTGTCAGGCTGGCGAGCAACAGAGGTGTCAGTGGCATCCTTGTACAAGGTTATTTGTCATGTCCGATGAGCCAAAGGGTCGTCGAGGTGCGTCTGATAAGCGGGGTCACGCGCGAGTCACGTGGTTGCCCCGGGTGGAGGACGGGCAAGTTGATTGTTCATCTGGTGAGCTTGGATGGAAGCTGGCGACCAACGGGCGAGGTTCGAGGCGAAGTGCACCCTTTCCATTTGTCGAGGCGGGCTCCGGAAGTGATGGGCGACGAGCGGGCGAAGGGGGCCGGGCAAGCGATCAACCGACAAGGTTGGGACGAAGGGAGCCCTCCTGCTAGTCGAGGCGGACTATGCAGAGGACGGGTGAGCTTGCGGTGTGTCTGGCGAGCTTGGATAGAAGGTCGGAGTATCACGATCTTTAGGTCGTAACAATTGCCCCCTTCATTCGAGCTTGAGGCGAAAGCCAGGCCTAGTTCGGATGATGTACCATCTATTTATCTGTTCGGAAGGGACGGGGTGACCTTCGTTCTGACCTTGGAAGTGGTGGCAGTTATTTTGAAAACCCCGCATATCGCTTCACCTTCATCATTCCGATTTGAAGGGCGTGAAGAGATCGAGGCGTCCCAGCCATCCGAGAAGCGACGCGTGGCGGATGCGACCGTGGGTGGCAGCCGAGGCATCAGAGTAACTCAGATCAGCGCCACACGGCAGGGCTTCAACGGGGGGGATGACCCGTCGCTTGCTATAAGTAGGGGGTGAGAGGATCCGACGAGAGTTTTCTTCTGATTTCAATTTTCTTCAAGCTCTTCTTCCCCGATCTCCCGATTGCCATCTGATTTGGTTTGAATATTACATATTTAACCCCCTATTTAGCCCTATTTTGTGTTCATATGATGCCTAATTGGTCTTTAATACGTTCGTATTTTGTATAACATCATTTATTAGAGAAATCACCTTATTTGAGCACAAAACAGCAATTAACTGAGTATTTCTGCACTTTTTATATTTTTCATGGTTTGGTCTCAATCTCACGATTCCAACGACTATTTATTTGTATTTTTCTGAGATCTGTGCTAATTACTGTGCATTATTGAATGCAGAATACTATTTAAATGGAGAAATACGCACGAAAATACGCAAATACGGCGGAATACGGGACACGTGGCAGGAATCGGAGTCGCTCCCGCCTTATCAGACGGAGGAAATGACTAGATCGACGCGGCAGAACTTGGACCGTTGGATGAAGATCCAACGGCCCGCATCGATCTCCAATGGATTCAAATCAAGCGAAGCGCAGCTGCATCTCGACGCCATGTGTCGCGATCCTGGAGTGTCCCGACCAGATCGAACGACGTACAACGAAGCAGGACTCAGATCGAAGCGGGCGACTTCGCAACCGTTCGATCACAATCGAACGGTTGCGATCAGCCCCGATGAAACGAAGCGGAGAGCGGCAAAAATACGGGCAACGTAGTTGTTTCCTGAGCGTTAGATGACGATCAAACGGCGGAGAGCGCTCCCGCCTGAAGTGTAACGACTGCTTTTCATGCATCTGGATTCTATATATTATAATATATGTTTTGGTGGATTTTCTCCTCTTGTGTGGTTTTCGTCTCCGTAGTTTTCATTTTCGATCGATTCGTCGTATTTTCTCACTTCTTCCTTAGGATTGTCGATTTCGAAGTATGTCACTCGTGACGGGCTTCATAACGGTCATATCTAACTATTAGATCAAGCCTAGGAGTCTTAGGATTCGATCACGGGGCCTCGCGCTCCGTATCGGAACTTTTCTGTGCTCATTAGCCGGTGTAAGAAGGGCCACCGACCGACTAGATGACGATCCAGTCGGTCGGCAATCCTTCTTGGACCGACTAGTTAGCTTTCTAAATTTCTCAGGAGTTACTGTTTATCGTTAGTCGGTCTAAGAGCGTTGGTTGACCGACTAGGTTGCAAACTAGTCGGTCAGCAATGCTTCTTGAACCGACTAACTCATCAAATTATTTTTGTATCAGTTACTGTTTACTCTTAGTCGGTCTAAGAACGTTCATCGACCGACTAGATGCCAAACTAGTCGGTCAGTATTTGTTCATGGACCGACTAACTCTAGAATCCTAATTTCACCTGTAGCTACTGTTTACACTTAGTCGGTCTGCGTTGGTCGACCGACCGACTAGTTGTCAAACTAGTCGGTCAGTGGTTGTTCTTTGACCGACTAACTAGTGCTGTAAACCCTAGTTTTGCCCTAGCCGCCAGCCTAGCCTATAAATACCCAACCCAAACGTTTTCTTCCCCTCCAACTCGACCCTAAACCCTAAAATCGCCCCCATTGATCCCCACCTTCCTCCAAGCTCCATTGCTTCATTCCAAGCCCTAAATCCATCATCCAAACCATCCATCTACCCTATCTACCTCTCATCTTCCTCAAATCTCACCCAAAATCCATCAAACCCCCAAAATCACCCAAGAACCCAAGTTTCCCCAAACTTCTCCAATCTCTTCCAGATTTGATCCTAGGGTTCCCCGGAGTGTTCCTTCCGTCTCCTCTCGGTAAGAAATCGATCTACCGTTGTTTTCATAACTTATTTATAATTTTTGTGAAACCCTAATTAATTTCATGTGTTTGATGTTTGTCTCCCCCCAAACAGCGATTTCCCCGTAGATTAGCATCCGTGTGACGAAGTGGTCGTCATCCCCGGTGCTAGGCAAGTGAAACTTGCCACTTAGGGTTTAGGCCATGTTTTAGGCCATTTGCTTGTTGTAGGCGTAAAAGAGGCTAGGCGACGAAATGATACTCGCCTAGGCGCGAATTGGGGAACTAGCTTGACAACGAAGCTAGTTCCGACTTTTAGCATGTTGCACAATTACCATGTCATGTTTACTTTCAATTAACGGTACGCGAATATGTCATGTCATTGCATTTCGCCTATCACGTTTAATTCAATTAACTGTACGCAAATAAATTGTCATGATCTCGCATTCTTTAGGTATTGCTGTGATTGCGTAGCTTCGCTACAATGTTATGTTCCTGGCTCGTGTTCCAGAAGCGGGCCATGTGTTGGTTGATAGCCAATGCCCGAATTGCGTGTCCCGGCTAGGTGTTCCCTACGCCATACTAGTGTTCCTGGCTCGTGACCAGAAGCGAGCATAATGAGTTGCTAACCCCAACGCTCGATACATTGAATTGTGAACTAAGAATGCGAGCTCAATGGCGGGGCAACCCTAGGCTCACTAGATGAGCTCAATGTGCAGGGACCCCAGGCTCCATATCGGGTAAATATTGGGTAGTGTTTAGTGCCGATCGGTCTGAAATGCTATGCCATTCAGCGAATGGCGTAAACACCTACAAAATGTGAATGTATTGAATTGATAGTAGCTTGGCTACTCTTGTCTTGTCCCGATGATCGTTCTCTTGTACAAATTGTCTCGCCATGTTTTAATTGTGCACTCATGTTATAACTGCCATGTCATGCATACTAAACTGCTAGGTTGCTAGATGCCTCACTTTCAGTTTCCTTGCCCAGGTCTTTTAGACTTGCTGACATGTGCCCCTTTACTCTTTTGGGTGACACATGTTAGATCCTGAGCCCGAGTACCTCGTTGAGGACGAGGTGTTTGCTGACGCCGAGCCCGAGCTTGTGTTTGACGGGGAGTACGTGGACACTGGGGACCAGTCCTAGTGTCTTCGTTGTGCTTTACTTTGGTTTAGACAGTTGTTTTGTTATCGGTGCGTAGCACCTATACCTTGTTATGTCGTGTTCTTTTGTTGGCCTTGTTCTGGGCCTTTAGACTCTTTTCTTTTAGCCTGGTGGCTTTTTTGGATGTTGGACTTATTTTCGATGTTGGACATTTTGTGAGATGTGGAATTTTATTTCAGTCTCTCCTTGTGTTATTATTGTTATTCTGTTGTGGTTACAGGGACCTGTTTATGTATTGTGGACGCTTATCGGGTTTGGGGCTTCACAGCTCCACTCTCGTGCGGACCTTTTCACGTCTCGCCTCCATTTTAGGGAAGCGGGTCGTGACAGGTTTTAGTGGTGGCCCATGCAGGTCTCCTTCTGTAACTGCGATTTTTGGAATAGCGATAATAACATTAGAATGTCCAATAAACTAAGTTCGACGTTTGAGTCATAAGCTATGAGTCTAATCTGATTTGTTTTCCGTGTCACTAGATGGCAGGAAGGCGTTTCACCCGTGGTGGGGGCAGTGGTGCGCTCCCTCATGATGAGGAGCCTGAGCGGGAACCCACCAGCGGTGAGATGATGCGGATGATGATCCAGATGATGCAAGTGCAGCAGGGCGTGCTTTTGCAAGTCCAGAATGCTCCACTTGCTCGAGCTGCCCGGGCTCTTCCGGACGCCCCTCGCTCTGAGCCAGGAGCGAAGCAATTTCGGGAGCTGGGTCCCGCATATTTTGATGGTTCTGAGGGTCCTCTGGCTGCCGATGAGTGGATTCGGAACGTCGAGGACAATCTGAAGATGGCCAAGATCACCCCGGCTGGATGGGTTGATTTGGCGAAGAGGCAGCTGAAGGATAACGCCAGGAATTGGTGGGATGCAGAAGAGAAGTTGTTGGTGGAGCCGATTGCTTGGGCTACCTTCAAGGCTAGGTTTGAGGGTGAGTTCTTCCCGAAGGCTGCCAAGGAGGAGATGCTGCAGCGTTTTATCGATCTGAAGCAGGGGAACTCATCGGTGGACTTGTACCCCCAGGAGTTCATGAGGCTTAGTCGGTTTGCGCCGAAGATGGTGCAGGACGCTGAGGAGAGAGCTCAGAGGTTTCTGCAGGGGCTTGCTTCGGAGCTCCAGAGTTTTGTTACCTCTTCTGATCGGGAATCTTATCAGAAGGTTCTGGTCGCTGCCAAGAGGCAGGAGCTGCTCGTGAACCAGAGGAAGGGATCTGTTGTTGGTGCTGGGAAGAGGCCTGTGGAGCAGGCGAGGGCTGTGGTTAGACCTGGATTCAGGCCTAATCAGTCCGCTCAGTTTAAGAGGCCAGGAGGGTCTATTCCGAAGATCTGCCATTTCTGCGGCAAGCCTGGCCACGTCAAGGATCAGTGTCGGAAGTTTCTGGGCCAGTGTCTGGTTTGCGGTGATGCTTCTCATGTCGCGAAGGATTGTCGGCATGCGGATCCGCTGCGGAGGGCTCCTGTTGCAGCTCAGCCGTTGCAGCAGCGAGCGCCTGTTCCTGCTGGACGTGGAGCAGCTCTTGTTCCGCAGAGGCAGGCTTTTCGGCAGGCTGTTCCGCCGAGGAGGCAGGCTTTTCTGATGACCGCTGCGGAGAGCGCGACTGTGGATGAGGTTATCGCAGGTAATCCTCATTCTAGCTATTACTTTCCTATTTGGTCTTGATTGCTAGATTATGTTGTTTGCTTGAACATGGTTGTTTACTAGATTAGGGTTTGATTGTTAATTGCTTGATTAGGTGTGATTTTGGTTTGCACATTTCCTGCACGAGTCCTCTTTGACTCTGGTGCATCGATGTGCATTATTTCTCGGAGCTTCGTGGAGAGGCATTCCTTGTCGACGTCCCCTCTCCCCAAGAGTTGGAATATCGTTACAGGGAATGGTGTGGTCTCGGTGCATCGTGGTTGCAATTCTTGCTCGTTGGCGGTCTGTGGACATGAGCTTTTTGCGGATTTCATTGTCCACGACATCATCAACTATGATGCAGTTCTTGGGATGGATTGGCTTGCGAGCTTCTATGCTACGATCGACTGCAGGAGGAAGAAGGTGGTGTTCGAGATTCCCGGACATCCAGTGTTTGAGTTCAGTCGTGGTAGCAGTTCGCTTGGTCCTGTCAGATTTCGGGCCAGGCCGGTGGAGGCTGTGGCTATGCAGATGGAGCTGGAGTGTCCAGCTGTGGTGCGTGATTTTGGCGACGTCTTCCCCGAGGAGATGTCTGGTTTGCCGCCTGATTGAGCTTTGGAATTTTCTATCGATCTTGTTCCAGGTGCGCAGCCGATTTCGAAGGCGCCGTATCGTATGGCACCTGCAGAGTTGGAAGAGTTGCGAAAGCAGTTGGATGAGCTTTTGCAGAAGGGTTATATTAATCCTAGTGTGTCTCCGTGGGGAGCACCGGTGTTGTTGGTTAAGAAGAAGGATGGTTCGCGTCGCATGTGCGTGGACTATCGGGAGTTGAATGCGGTGACCATTAAGAATAAATACCCGTTGCCTCGCATCGATGATATTTTTGATCAGCTTGGAGGTTCGAGGGTGTTTTCTAAATTGGATTTGAGGAGTGGTTACCATCAGTTGAAGGTGAAGAAGGGAGATGTTCCGAAGACAGCGTTCAGGACGAAGTATGGACACTATGAGTTCGTAGTTATGCCTTTCGGCGTAACTAACGCGCCCGCAGTTTTCATGAATCTGATGAACCTGATTTTCTACGACTTTTTGGATAAGTTTGTCGTTATCTTTATTGACGACATCCTGATCTATTCGAAGTCGGAGGAAGAGCATGCCTCGCACTTAAGGACGGTGTTGGAGATTTTGAGGAAGCATCGTTTGTATGCTAAGTTTTCGAAGTGCGAGTTTTGGCTGGATCGAGTTGCTTTTCTCGGGCATGTGGTGACTGGAGATGGTATCTCAGTGGATCCCGAGAAGATTCGGGCCATCAGGGAGTGGCCTGTTCCGTCGTCAGCATCTGAGATTCGGAGTTTTCTTGGACTTGCTGGTTATTATCGGCGATTCATTAAGGACTTTTCCCGTATTGCTGAGCCGATGACCAGGTTGACGCGGAAGGATGTTGCTTATGTTTGGTCGGGTGATTGTGAGGGTGCTTTTGGTGTTCTGAAGGAGAGGTTGACGAGTGCCCCTATTCTTGTCGTGCCTGATCGCAGCGGTGGATTTGAGATCTTTTGCGATGCTTCTGGCAAGGGTCTCGGTTGCGTGTTGCATCAGCACGGACACGTTGTGGCGTATGCGTCTCGTCAGCTTAAGGTTCATGAGAAGAATTACCCGACGCATGATTTGGAGTTGGCTGCCGTCGTGTTTGCTCTTAAGATTTGGAGGCACTTCTTGCTGAGTGAGAAAGTGAAGATTTTCACCGATCACAAAAGCTTGAAGTATATTTTCACTCAGAAGGAGCTCAACATGCGACAGCGTCGATGGTTGGAGCTTATGGCGGATTATGATATTGATTTGCAGTTTCACCATGGCAAGGTGAATGTGGTTCCGGATGCTTTGAGTAGGCTGCCAGCGGTGATGTTTTGACTTCGCAGTGGAGATTGCAGCAGGATTTTTACGAGTCTGGCGTGGAGATTGTTCTTCCTGGAGAGGCTTCGTCGTTGATGTACATGCAGGTGCAGTCGACGATCGTGGATCGGATTAAGGCTGGCCAGGCTGAGGATCCGAAGCTGGTGAGGATTCGGGAGATGGTGGAAGCCGGTCTGCGGACTGACTTTTTGATTCATGAGGATGGCTCGCTGAGGTTTGGAGCCAGGTTGTGTGTGCCTGCTGGGGATATCAGAGAGGAGCTGATGGTGGAGGCACACAGTTCGCCGTATTCTGTGCATCCTGGTGGCACCAAGATGTACCAGGATCTTCGTCTGAATTATTGGTGGCATGGTATGAAGAGGAGCGTGGCTCGGAGTGTAGCCAAGTGCTTGGTTTGCCAGCAAGTGAAGGCGGAGCATCAGCGTTCGGCCGGGTTGCTACAACCGCTTCCAATTCCGGAGTGGAAGTGGCAACACATCACTATGGATTTTGTGACTGGACTACCTCGGAGTCCGAAGCAGAATGACGCGATTTGGGTGATTGTGGATCGATTGACCAAGTCTGCGCACTTTATTCCGTTCCGAGTGGGACAGTCCACTGAGGCGCTAGCGAGGAGATATATGGAGGTAAAATTCTTTTACTCTCCGTTTTTATTTCCTTTTTCCTAGTTTGGATAGTGATGTATCGTGAATCGTGCAGGAAGTTGTGCGACTTCATGGAGTCCCCGTGAGTATCGTGTCGGACAGAGACACGAGGTTCACATCTCAGTTCTGGCAGAGTTTGCAGAAGAGCTTGGGTACGCGTCTGAGTTTCAGCACGGCGTACCATCCGCAGACGGATGGCCAGTCCGAGAGGACGATTCAGATTTTGGAAGACATGCTGAGGGCGTGCATGTTGGATTTCAAGGGTTCGTGGGAGGAAATGTCGATCGCCATTGAGTTGGGATGACGTTGGTGATCGGGAGTTGTTGGGACCTGAGATGATCGTGGAGGCCGTGGAGATCGTCAGGAATATTCGAGAGAGGTTGAGAATTGCTCAGGACCGTTTTAAGCATTGGGCGGATGCTAAACGTCGTCCTTTGGAGTTTCAGCCGGGCGACCATGTGTTCTTGAAGATTTCCCCGAATCATGGTGTGATTCGTTTTGGGAAGCGTGGGAAGTTGAGCCCGCGATACATTGGACCGTTTGACGTTTTGGAGAGGGTTGGCGAGGTAGCTTATCGCTTGGCCTTGCCGCCATATTTGGAAGGAGTTCACAACGTTTTCCATGTGTCGCAGCTTCGTCGATACATTAGCGATCCGTCTCATGTGGTGGATTTTTCGGAGATTACCGTTCGCCCCGATATGACGTATGACCAGTATCCGGTGCAGATTCTGGACAGGCGTCAGGAGTCACTTCGAAACAAGGTCGTCGATCTTGTTAGAGTGATGTGGCGGCACGGTTCGCCGGGAGAGTCTACTTGGGAGAGAGAGGATGAGATGCGAGAGCGTTTCCCACTTTTGTTTCCGGACTCGTGAATTTTTGGAAATTCCGAGGACGGAATTTTTCTTAAGTTGGGGAGGATGTAACGACTGCTTTTCATGCATCTGGATTCTATATATTATAATATATGTTTTGGTGGATTTTCTCCTCTTGTGTGGTTTTCGTCTCCGTAGTTTTCATTTTCGATCGATTCGTCGTATTTTCTCACTTCTTCCTTAGGATTGTCGATTTCGAAGTATGTCACTCGTGACGGGCTTCATAACGGTCATATCTAACTATTAGATCAAGCCTAGGAGTCTTAGGATTCGATCACGGGGCCTCGCGCTCCGTATCGGAACTTTTCTGTGCTCATTAGCCGGTGTAAGAAGGGCCACCGACCGACTAGATGACGATCCAGTCGGTCGGCAATCCTTCTTGGACCGACTAGTTAGCTTTCTAAATTTCTCAGGAGTTACTGTTTATCGTTAGTCGGTCTAAGAGCGTTGGTTGACCGACTAGGTTGCAAACTAGTCGGTCAGCAATGCTTCTTGAACCGACTAACTCATCAAATTATTTTTGTATCAGTTACTGTTTACTCTTAGTCGGTCTAAGAACGTTCATCGACCGACTAGATGCCAAACTAGTCGGTCAGTATTTGTTCATGGACCGACTAACTCTAGAATCCTAATTTCACCTGTAGCTACTGTTTACACTTAGTCGGTCTGCGTTGGTCGACCGACCGACTAGTTGTCAAACTAGTCGGTCAGTGGTTGTTCTTTGACCGACTAACTAGTGCTGTAAACCCTAGTTTTGCCCTAGCCGTCAGCCTAGCCTATAAATACCCAACCCAAACGTTTTCTTCCCCTCCAACTCGACCCTAAACCCTAAAATCGCCCCCATTGATCCCCCACCTTCCTCCAAGCTCCATTGCTTCATTCCAAGCCCTAAATCCATCATCCAAACCATCCATCTACCCTATCTACCTCTCATCTTCCTCAAATCTCACCCAAAATCCATCAAACCCCCAAAATCACCCAAGAACCCAAGTTTCCCCAAACTTCTCCAATCTCTTCCAGATTTGATCCTAGGGTTCCCCGGAGTGTTCATTCCGTCTCCTCTCGGTAAGAAATCGATCTACCGTTGTTTTCATAACTTATTTATAATTTTTGTGAAACCCTAATTAATTTCATGTGTTTGATGTTTGTCTTCCCCCAAACAGCGATTTCCCCGTAGATTAGCATCCGTGTGACGAAGTGGTCGTCATCCCCGGTGCTAGGCAAGTGAAACTTGCCACTTAGGGTTTAGGCCATGTTTTAGGCCATTTGCTTGTTGTAGGCGTAAAAGAGGCTAGGCGACGAAATGATACTCGCCTAGGCGCGAATTGGGGAACTAGCTTGACAACGAAGCTAGTTCCGACTTTTAGCATATTGCACAATTACCATGTCATGTTTACTTTCAATTAACGGTACGCGAATATGTCATGTCATTGCATTTCGCCTGTCACGTTTAATTCAATTAACTGTACGCAAATAAATTGTCATGATCTCGCATTCTTTAGGTATTGCTGTGATTGCGTAGCTTCGCTACAATGTTGTGTTCCTGGCTCGTGTTCCAGAAGCGGGCCATGTGTTGGTTGATAGCCAATGCCCGAATTGCGTGTCCCGGCTAGGTGTTCCCTACGCCATACTAGTGTTCCTGGCTCGTGACCAGAAGCGAGCATAATGAGTTGCTAACCCCAACGCTCGATACATTGAATTGTGAACTAAGAATGCGAGCTCAATGGCGGGGCAACCCTAGGCTCACTAGATGAGCTCAATGTGCAGGGACCCCAGGCTCCATATCGGGTGAATATTGGGTAGTGTTTAGTGCCGATCGGTCTGAAATGCTATGCCATTCAGCGAATGGCGTAAACACCTACAAAATGTGAATGTATTGAATTGATAGTAGCTTGGCTACTCTTGTCTTGTCCCGATGATCGTTCTCTTGTACAAATTGTCTCGCCATGTTTTAATTGTGCACTCATGTTATAACTGCCATGTCATGCATACTAAACTGCTAGGTTGCTAGATGCCTCACTTTCAGTTTCCTTGCCCAAGTCTTTTAGACTTGCTGACATGTGCCTCTTTACTCTTTTGGGTGACACATGTTAGATCCTGAGCCCGAGTACCTCGTTGAGGACGAGGTGTTTGCTGACGCCGAGCCCGAGCTTGTGTTTGACGGGGAGTACGTGGACACTGGGGACCAGTCCTAGTGTCTTCGTTGTGCTTTACTTTGGTTTAGACAGTTGTTTTGTTATCGGTGCGTAGCACCTATACCTTGTTATGTCGTGTTCTTTTGTTGGCCTTGTTCTGGGCCTTTAGACTCTTTTCTTTTAGCCTGGTGGCTTTTCTGGATGTTGGACTTATTTTCGATGTTGGACATTTTGTGAGATGTGGAATTTTATTTCAGTCTCTCCTTGTGTTATTATTGTTATTCTGTTGTGGTTACAGGGACCTGTTTATGTATTGTGGACGCTTATCGGGTTTGGGGCTTCACAGCTCCACTCTCGTGCGGACCTTTTCACGTCTCGCCTCCATTTTAGGGAAGCGGGTCGTGACATGAAGCGATGCGGAGCTGGCGTTTGCGGGGTGACATGGCAAGATCTCGTCCGTCAGCCTGTTGATCCTACGGTCGAGAACCATCCCGAAGCGAATTCGAAACAGGAGAGCGGATGCGGGTGCAAACGGGCGTGGATCCGCTCCGCTGGGACACGTGGCGCAATGAGAACAAATCCCGCCTGGATCGGATGGTTCACAGCTGCGGGCGGCGTTGTTGTGCGGATTTGAAGCGGGTTCGACCCGTTAAGCTCACTTAAACCAGCAATGTAGTATATTTAAGCGTATTTTTGGCCTAGGGTTTATTATGATGGGCGTATTGGAGGCTCTAGGAGCCATATTTCTCCTCTGAAAAATTCTGTAAAATTTCAGAGGCTATTCTTCTCATTTCCAGAGAGTTTTGGTGTCTATATTAGAGATTTGGTGATAAATTCTTAAACTTATACCCCGTATTTGGTGCTTTTCTATTGTATTTTGCTATTAGAATGATGTATTTTGCTATGAAACTTGATTTTTATTGCACCATGAGTAGCTAAATTCTTATTGTGCATGGTATGGTGTAGTTAGGGGATATGATTTGTGTTCGTTTGGTTGAATATTCGTTGTGCTAAATTGTTAACGTTGATAAAGTTATAGTCTTTGTTATTAAATCTTCTCTTCATTTTCCAAAAGAACGTGTTAGAGTAGATGATCACCCCACAAGGGTGAGTTTTGATTTCCCCAAAAGGGACTTTCATATCGTATTTAAAAGACTAAAACTTTAGCAACGATCTTATTGAATTTTGTGCTTGAACCCCCAAAAGGGTATTTTCCGATGAATTGCTCCCAAAAGGAGAAATCATTGAGTTATATTGGGTATTTTCCGGTGAATTGCTCTCAAAAAGAGAATTCATTGTGTTATATTCGTCAAACAAATTAATACGACTCATGGACCCTAATGAACCCATACCATGTGCATACTTTTCATCGATATTTTCATACACGACTTTTCTTTATTCGCATTGTTCACCATGATCAAACCCATTAAAATCATCGTCAGCTTAAGTGGTTAGCTTCTTTTCGTTGGATTTCTATTTGATTTAAGCTGTGGTTGCAACAGATTTTCTCCTGAGGATTCGACATTTGGACTCCAAGATTATATTACTTGTACGGACTCTTGCGCTTGAGAGAAGCACTATTTTGGGCCTACCAAGTTTTTGGCGCCGTTGCCGGGGAGAATAGTTTGTTACCACAGTTTATTTCATTTAGGGGACCTTTGGTGAGATATTTCAACTTTACTGTACTTAAACTTTTGTTTTTTTATTTTTATTTTTTTAAAATGGAGTATTTGAATTTCTATTGCACAAACAATCTGTATGATGCAGAGTACGCTAAAGCACACAAACGTAGGATGGAGAAGCTCAAGATCTTTAATTTTAATCAGACTGACTGTGAAACTTTCTTTCAGGCCTGGAGGAGGTTCACAGACATAGTATCGAGCTATCCGCAGCATGGGTACACAAAGAACGAGCTTATGGAGTCCTTCCTAGATGGACTACGACCACAGCTGCAGGAATTATTGGGAGGCATGACGCCGACAGAGGCGTGGGAATACATGGAGTCTCTGCAAGAAAATGAAGAAACCATGGAAGAGACTTCAGAGTGCGATTCAACGGAGCCTTCGTGCCTCGATCAAGGGGAGCAAAGCATAGACGTACCTTTGCAATCCTTGAAAGAGGAAGTTTACTTGATTATTCATACACAGGAGGCTACATCCCATCAATTCCAAGAGAATTTCCTTGCTCGGAGTCGACAGATTCAGAAATCCTTTGAAAATCTTACTCTGATTGCCACTTGCTTAGAAGAAAATAATTCTTTTGAAATTCAACTTCAAGAATCTAATACGAGTTTATCTTCTATTGCAGGAAAATCGAGCAAGCCATGTCACGTTGAGGACACGAATAAAAATATCTACATTGCAGAAAGTGACGAGCTAGCAATTTTGGATGAACGAGAGGAGGAGACAGATAGGGACAAGGGTTTTGAGATTATCGCCATGGAGTCAGAACCATGTCCTCCTCCAGTTTTATCCTAAAATCATTTACCCCTCTCCCCAACGATCGAGCATCATACCGAGAGTAGTGCATATCTTTCAGGGAGTAGTCGTCAACTTGCTTTAATTTATTTCAACTATTTTGATGACTACATTTGGAATACTTTTATTGAGAAGAATCGTAGACTAAAATGGATAGACGTGACTCATCTCTTGCAGGATACCAGAGAACATCTTATAAAGACGCTGGGAGTTACATTGCTGGGATCCAGTTTAGTCATTGGAGGAAAATTACTCGCCGAGGAGCGTAAGGAGAAAATTGAACAACTTCCTCCACAATTAAAGATTCGGGATCTGCCATTTGATAACGGTGTGTTCTTTCCAGTAGTGTAGTTTTCAAATGCTTTCTAGGATGATTGCTTGAATAAACTCGACAATGTCCATCTTTAGTTGGGGGGTGTGTATGAGACTTTAGTATTTTTTTTTTCAAAAACTAGGCTAAGAGAAGAATAAATCACCAAATCTCATCATTTAAAACTCCTTCACATTCCTCAAATACGGATGATTATACATTGATTGAGTTCTAAAATTTGTTTGTGGCTGGAGTTAATTATTTTTCCTTCATGGAATTACCGTTAATATGCTATTCATGAAAACTTTCAATTTCCATGATTAATATCTCGAAATAGTTTGAAT
The DNA here is from genome assembly GCA_030789695.1 of Scilla litardierei. NCBI lineage: Eukaryota > Viridiplantae > Streptophyta > Magnoliopsida > Asparagales > Asparagaceae > Scilla > Scilla litardierei. Next base: position 155,066,335 of record CM061140.1, on the reverse strand, counting down.
TTATTTCATGCATGCTAATGTGATGAAAAAGCTTAAGTATACACGATTTATTAGAATAGTCTTCAAGTTGAAGACGAATTTGGCCATTGTTATTAATGTTTATGATTCAAAGAATGGGTGTTGAGTTGCTTACGACAAAAAAACAGAAAAAAGAGAAAACTGAAGAAACAAAAAAAAATGAATAAGTGTGTCACTTAATAAATAACTTGGTTGGCTCGAGTAGTACAGTCCGAGGGGTCCTTTTTGGCCTAATGCCCTATTATTGTCTGATTTGGGAGCCATTGACCGGAAACTCACTTATTTGATGGAGCGATCCAAGTTATACGTTTTTCCGCAATTGTTGCTTTATGCGCGTTATGCGGAAGTAATAAAAGAAAATAAATGGTGAATATACTAAGCAACCTCAATACCCATGATTTGAACGGTTACTTTTGGAGATGCCAATTCCTTGGGAAACAAGAAAACTAGAATATAACGACGTGTTATACTTTCGCTTGCGCAAAACGATGCTTGCATGTTATTTATTCAAATTAAATTAGAGAAAATATCTTGTGATTGATCTTGTTCATGGATTGAGTATGTTGATGGTCTAAATCATGTTGGAAAGCATATTATTGGTGTCACGCCCTGTCACGCCCCGCTTCCCTAAAATGGAGGCGAGACGTGAAAATGTCCGCACGAGAGTGGAGCTGTGAAGCCCCAAACCCGATAAGCGTCAATAAAACATAAGCGGGTCCCTGTAACCACAACGGAACAACAATAATAACACAAGGAGAGACAGAAATAAAATCTCATATCTCATAAATTGTCCAACATGAAAATTTAAGTTCAACATCCAGAAAAGCCACCAGGCTAAAAGAAAGAGTCTAAAGGCCCAGAACAAGGCCAACAAAGGAACAACGTAACAAAGTATAGGTGCTACGCATCGACAACAAAATAGCAGTCTAAACAAAGGGAAAGCTCAACGAAGACACTAGGACTGGTCCCCAGTGTCCACGTACTCCCCGCCAAACACAGGCTCGGGCTCGGCGTCAGCAAACACCTCGTCCTCAACAATGTACTCCGGCTCATGATCTAACATGTGTCACCCACAAGAGTAAAGGGGCACATGTCAGCAAGTCTAAAAGACTTGGGCAAGGAAACTGAAAGTAAGGCAAACTAGCAACCTAGCAGTTATAGTATGCATGACGTGGCAGTTATAACATGAGTGCACAAGCAAGACAGGGAGAAACAATAAGTACAAGAGAACAATTATCGGGACAAGTCAAGAGTAGCCAAGCTACTAACAATCTCAATCATTTCACTAGTCACGTTTCAAGTTGTTTGTAGATGTTTAAGCCATACAGCTGAACGGTTTGGCATTCCCGCTGATTGGCCGCTTAACACTACCCCAGAACCCAGAGTTTACGCCTTACAACTGCAGTTGCTGATCGGGCAGACTCCCAGTTGAATGGCCGCTTAACTCTTACCCCAATACCCACATGTAAACGAGCCAGGGTCCCTGCACACGAGCTCAGTAAATGAGCCAGGGTTGCCCCGCACAGGAGCTCGCATTCTAGTTCACGGCTCATAAGCATTTGGCGTAGGGGTGCACCTAGCCGGAAACAAGCAGTTCGGGCATTGGCTATCAACCAACACATGGCCCGCTTCTGGAACACGAGCCAGGAACACAAGTATCGTAGCGAAGCTACGCAATCACGGAAACACTTAAAGAATGCAATGACATGACAATTAATTTGCGTACCGTTAATGGAAATTAAACATGACATGGTAATTGTGCATCATGATAAATGTCGGATCTAGCTTCGTTGTCAAGCTAGTTCCTAAATTTACGCCTAGGTGAGTATCATTTCGTCGCCTAGTCTCTTTTACGCCTACAACAAGCAATTGGCATAAAACATAGCCTAAACCCTATGTGGCAAGTTTCACTTGCCTAGCACCGAGGATGACGATCACGAAGGCTCGTCCCACGGACGCTAATCTACAGGGAAGTCGCTGTTATGGAGAAACAATCATCAAAACAACATTCATTTCATTAGGGTTTCATAAGAACACGAATGGGTTATGCTAAAACTAAAGAATCGAGTATTACCGTGAAGAAGCGGAGGAACGGTGCCGAGCAACCACGGCAACGGAAGAAACGCTCCGGGGAACCTAGGGTTTAGATCTGGAAAGGATGGGGAAAATCTGGAGAAATGGGGTTTGATGTGGATTTTGGGGGTTTGATTGGATTTGAGGAAGATGAGAAGTATAATGTGTTAAGTGAGGGTTTGGATGATGGAGGATGAGCTTGGGATGAAGGAATAAGGGTTTGAGGTAGTAGGGGGCTCAATGGGGGAGAAACTAGGGTTTTAGGTCGCGAGGAAGAAGAAGAAAACGTTTGGGAGGGGTTTAAATAGGAAGGGCTGGCGACTGCCCAGAAATTAGGGTTTCGACACTGATTAGTCGGTCAAAGAGCAACCACTGACCGACTAGTTTGGAAACTAGTCGGTCGGTTGACCAACGCAGACCGACTAAGTCCAAACAGTAATTCCTGTACAAAAATAGGATTTAGATTTAGTCGGTCAAAGAACAACTACTGACCGACTAGTTTTACATCTAGTCGGTCGATGAACGTTCTTAGACCGACTAAGAGTAAACAGTGCTCGACTGTACAAAAGAACCAAGAATTAGTCGGTCTGAGTACAAAACTTAACCGACTAGTTTAACAACTAGTCGTTCGAAAGATGAACTTAGACCGACTAAGAAGGAACAGTAACTGGTACCAAAAATAGTTAATGAGTTAGTCGGTTAAAGAAGCATTGCCGACCGACTAGTTTGCAACCTAGTCGGTCAACCAACGTTCTTAGACTGACTAACGACAAACAGTAACTCCTGAGAAACTAACAAAGCCAACTAGTCGGTTCAAGAAGGTTTTTCGACCGACTGGATCATCATCTAGTCGGTCGGTGCCCCTTCTTACACCGGCTAATGAGCACCAAAAGTTCCGAAATGGAGCGCGAAGCTCCGGGATCGATTCCTAAGACTCCTAGGCTTGATCTAACAATAAGATATGACCGATACGAAGCCCGTCACAAATGACTTACTCCGAAATCGTCGATCAATGAAAGAAGCTAGAAAATCACGACGAAACGATCGAAAATGAAAGCTACGGAGACGAAAACCACGCATGAGGAGAAAATCCACCAAAACATATAATATAATATAATATATCCAGATACATGAAAACCAGTCGTTACATCCTCCCCAACTTAAGAAAAATTCCGTCCTCGGAATTTCCCAACACTCACGTGTCCGGGAACAAAAGTGGGAAACGCTCTCTCATCTCATCCTCATTCTCCCAAGTAGACTCTCCAGGCGAGCCGTGTCGCCACATCACCCTCACATGATTGACAACCTTGTTCCGAAGTGACTTCTGACGCATGTCCAGAACCTGCACTGGCTGCTGGTCATACGTCATATCGGGGCAAACGGTAATCTCCGAGAAATCCACGGCATGAGATGGATCGCTAATGTATCGACGAAGCTACGACACATGGAAAACATTGTGAACTCCCTCCAAAGATGGCGGCAAGGCTAAGTGGTAGGCTACCTCGCCAACTTTCTCCAGAATGTCTCACGGTCCAATGTATCGCGGGCTCAACTTCCCTCACTTCCCAAAACGAATCACTCCACGATTCGGGGAAATCCTCAGAAACACATGATCGCCCGGCTGAAACTCCAAAGGACGACGTTTAGCATCCGCCTAATGCTTAAAACGGTCCTGAGCAATCCTCAACCTCTCCCGAATGTTCCTGACAACATCCACGGCCTCCACAATCATCTCAGGTCCCAACAGCTCCCGATCACCAACGTCATCCCAACTCAATGGCGATCGACATTTCCTCCCATAAAGAGCGGCGAAAGGCGCCATGCCAATACTCGCTTGGAAGCTGTTGTTGTAGGAAAACTCTACCAGATGTAGATGGTCCTCCCACGAACCCTTGAAATCTAACATGCACGCCCTCAGCATGTCCTCCAAGATCTGAATCGTCCTCTCGGACTGGCCATCCGTCTGCGGATGGTACGCCGTGCTGAAACTCAGACGCGTACCCAAACTTTTCTGCAAACTCTGCCAGAACTTAGATGTGAACCTCGTGTCTCTGTCCGACACGATACTCACGGGGATTCCGTGAAGTCGCACGACCTCCTGCACGATTCACGTTACATCACTATCCAAACTAGAAAAAAGAAATAAAAACGGAGAGTAAAAGAATTTTACCTCCATATATCTCCTCGCTAGTGCCTCAGTGGACTGTCCCACTCGGAATGGAATAAAGTGCGCGGATTTGGTCAATTGATCTACGATCACCCAAATCGCGTCATTCTGCTTCGGACTCCGAGGTAGTCCAGTCACGAAATCCATAGTGATGTGTTGCCATTTCCACTCCGGAATCGGAAGCGGTTGTAGTAACCCAGCCGTACGCTGATGCTCTGCCTTCACTTGCTGGCAAACCAAGCACTTGGCTACACTCCGAGCCACACTCCTCTTCATGCCATGCCACCAAAAATTCGGACGAAGATCCTGGTACATCTTGGTCCCACCAGGATGCACAGAATACGGCGAACTGTGTGCCTCCACCATCAACTCCTCTCTAATATCCCCAGCTGGCACACACAACCTGGCTCCAAACCTCAACGAGCCATCCTCTTGAATCAAAAAGTCAGTCCGCAGACCGGCTTCCACCTGCTCCCGAATCTTCACCAGCTTCAGATCCTCAGCCTGGCCAGCCTTGATCCGATCCACAATCGTCGACTGTATCTGCATACACATCAACGAAGAAGCCTCTCCAGGAAGAACAATCTCCACACCAGACTCGCAAAAATCCTGCTGCAATCTCCACTGCGAGGTCAAAATCATCACCACTGGAAGCCTACTCAGCGCATCAGGAACCACATTCACCTTGCCAGGGTGATACTGCAAATCAATCTCATAATCCGCCATGAGCTCCAACCATCGACGTTGTCGCATGTTGAGCTCCTTCTAAGTAAAAATATACTTCAAGCTTTTATGATCGGTGAAGATCTTCACTTTCTCACTCAGCAGGAAGTGCCTCCAAATCTTAAGAGCAAACACAACGGCAGCCAACTCCAAATCATGCGTCGGGTAATTCTTCTCATGAACCTTAAGCTGACGAGAAGCATACGCCACAACGTGCCCGTGCTGATGCAACACACAACCGAGACCCTTGCCAGAAGCATCGCAAAAGATCTCAAATCCACCGCTGCGATCAGGCACAACAAGAATAGGGGTAGTCGTCAATCTCTCCCTCAGAACACCAAAAGCATTCTCACAATCACCCGACCAAACAAAAGGTACATCCTTCCACGTCAACCTGGTCATCGGCTCAGCAATACGGGAAAAATCCTTAATGAAACGCCGATAATATCCCGCCAAACCAAGGAAACTCCGAATCTCAGAGGCCGACGACGGAACAGGCCACTCTCTGATGGCCCTAATCTTCTCGGGATCCACTGAAATACCATCACCAGTCACCACATGCCCGAGAAAGGCAACTCTATCCAGCCAAAACTCGCACTTCGAAAATTTAGCATACAACCGATGCTTCCTCAAAATCTCCAATACCGTCCTCAAGTGCGAGGCATGCTCTTCCTCTGACTTTGAATAGATCAGAATGTCGTCAATAAAGATAACGACAAACTTATCCAAAAAGTCATAGAAAATCAGGTTCATCAGACTCATGAAAACTGCGGGTGCGTTAGTTACGTCGAAAGGCATAACCACAAACTCATAGTGTCCATACTTCGTCCTGAACGCTGTCTTCGGAACATCTCCCTTCTTCACCTTCAACTGATGGTAACCACTCCTCAAATCCAATTTAGAAAACACCCTCGAACCTCCAAGCTGATCAAAGATATCATCGATGCGAGGCAACAGGTATTTATTCTTGATGGTCACCGCATTCAACTCCCGATAGTCCACGCACATGCGACGCGAACCATCCTTCTTCTTCACCAGCAGCACCGGTGCTCCCCACGGAGACACACTAGGGTTGATGTAACCCTTCTGCAAAAGCTCATCCAGCTGCTTCCGTAATTCCTCCAACTCAGCGGGTGCCATACGATACGGCGCCTTCGAAATCGGCCGCGCTCCCGGAACAAGATCAATAGAAAATTCTAGAGCCCGATCAGGTGGCAAACCAGACATCTCCTCGGGGAAGACGTCATCAAAATCTCGCACCACAGCTGGCCTATCCAGCTCCATCTGCATAGCCACAACCTCCACCGACCTGGCCCGAAACCTGACAGGACCAAGCGAGCTGCTACCACGGCTGAACTCAAATACTGGATGTCTGGAAATCTCGAACACCGCCTTCTTCCTCCGACAGTCGATCGTAGCATAAAAGCTCGCAAGCCAATCCATCCCAAGGACTGCATCATAGTTGATGATGTCGTGGACAATGAAATCAGCGTAAAGCTCATGTCCACAGACCACCAACGAGCAAGAATTGCAACCAAGATGCACCGAGACCACGCCATTCCCTGTAACGATATTCCAACTCTTGGGAAGAGGGGACGTCGACAAGGAATGCTTCTCCACGAAGCTCCGAGAAATAATGCACATCGATGCACCAGAGTCAAAGAGGACTCGTGCAGGAAATGTGCACACCAAAACCACACCTAACAAGCAATTAACAATCAAACCCTAGTCTAGCAAACAATCATGTTCAAGCAAACAACACAATCTAACAATCAAAACCAGCTAGGAAGGTAACAACTAGATTGAGGATTACCTGCGATAACCTCATCCACAGCCTTGCTCTCCACAGCGGTCATCAGAAAAGCCTGCCTCCTCGGCGGAATAGCCTGCTGAAAAGCATGCCTCTGTGGAACAAGAGCTGCTCCACGTCCAGCAGGAATAGACGCTCGCTGCTGCAACGGCTGTGCTGCAACAGGTGCCCTCCGCAGCTGATTCGCATGCCGACAATCCTTCGCGACATGGGAAGCATCACCACAAACCAAACACTGACCCAAAAACTTCCTACACTGATCCTTGATGTGGCCAGGCTTACCGCAGAAATGGCAAGTCTTCAGAATATGCCCTCCTGGCCTCTTGAACTGAGCTGGCTGATTAGGCTTGAAACCAGGCCTAACCACCGCCCTGGCCTGCTCCATAGGCCTCTTCCCAGCACCAGAAACATGTCCTCTCCTCTGACTCAGGTTCAGCTCCTGCCTCCTCGCAGCGACCAAAACCTTCTGATAAGAGTCCAGATCAGAGGAAGACACGAAACTCTGAAGCTCCAAAGCAAGTCCCTGCAGGAACCTCTGAGCCCTCTCATCAGCATCCTGCACCATCTTCGGTGCGAAACGACTCAGCCTAGTGAACTCTTGGTGGTACAGGTCCACCGTCAAGCTCCCTTGCTTCAGGTCAATAAAGCGCTGCAGCATCTCCTTCCTAGCAGCCTTCGGAAAGAACTCCTCATCAAACCTGGACTTAAAGGTAGTCCAAGCTATCGGCTCCACCAGCATCTTCTCTTCCGCATCCCACCAGTTCCGAGCATTATCCTTGAGTTGCCTCTTCGCCAAATCAACCCATCCAACCGGGGTGATCTTGGCCATCTTCAAGTTATCCTCAATGTTTCGAATCCACTCGTCGGCAGCCAGAGGACCCTCAGACCCATCAAAATATGCGAGACCCAGCTCCCGAAATTGCTTCGCTCCCGGCTCGGAGCGAGGGGCATCTGGAAGTGCCCGGGCAGCTCGAGCAAGTGGAGCATTTGGACTTGCAGGAGCACGCCCTGCTGCACTTGCATCATCTGAAGCATCATCCGCATCATCTCTCCATTGGCGGGTTCCCACTCAGGCTCCTCATCATGAGGGGACGCACCACTACCCCCACCACGGGTGAATCGCCTTCCTGCCATCTAATGACACAGAAAACGAAGCAGATTAGACTCATAGCTTATGACTCGGACGTCAAACTTAGTTTATTGGACGTTCTAATATTATTATCGTTATTCCGATAATCGCAGTTACAGAAGAGAGACCTGCATGGGCCACCAACAAAACCTGTCACGCACCGCTTCCCTAAAATGGAGGCGAGACGTGAAAAGGTCCGCACGAGAGTGGAGCTGTGAAGCCCCAAACCCGATAAGCGTCAATAAAACATAAGCAGGTCCCTGTAATCACAACGGAACAACAATAATAACACAAGGAGAGACAGAAATAAAATCTCATATCTCATAAATTGTCCAACATGAAAATTTAAGTTCAACATCCAGAAAAGCCACCAGGCTAAAAGAAAGAGTCTAAAGGCCCAGAACAAGGCCAACAAAGGAACAACGTAACAAAGTATAGGTGCTACGCATTGATCTCTCCGGGACGTGACCCAAAAGAACGGTTGTAGTTTTACCGCAAGTGCACGGTGTAGCAGCGAGCGGGATATCGAACACAGGGAGGACGAATGACTGTGCTTGCTCCGATCAACCTGGCTATTTAAGAAGAGAAATTTGCCTTTGGCGATCCTGTCACAATCGTCAGACAAATGTGCGAAATATCAAATCAAATAAAGAACGTCTAGGGAATGGGGAATCCCCGCTACACACCGTACTTCATAAATGTGGTTCATCGGTATCAAAATTGCTAGAATGAGAATTCGGATGAACTAGTTGCAATTGAATGTAGAACCAAGCTCACGCTCTCGCGCTGTTGCCGGTCTATAGCTATCCTAGGGTCGTGTCCAATCTCTTGCAAACCCTACCCTAGGGAAGCTAGCATTAGGATCAACATCATCGTCCAATCGCGCACCGAGCCCAATCTCTTGCAAACTCGGTCCACGATCTAGATTAGGATAGTTCCTACCCGTCCAATCTCTTGCAAACGGGTATCGGTATAGAATTGCAACCGGGAATCCTAGTATCGGTCCAATCTCTTGCAAACCGATACTTCGAAAAATCCGACTCCAACCCAATTCGGATTTCTAGGGTTTCCTATCAAATTGGGATCCAATCTCTTGCAAATCCCAATTGATATGAATACCTAGCCATCCGTAGTAAATCGATCCCGATCTAATCTCTAATAGCAATTCTAGCTCAATTTCTACCAATTCATCACAAATATGAAAGTGGGCTTGTAGGGTTCATCCCCACGCCCCAAGACGTGGAGATTACTCACAAATCATAGCAAGATCACAAAAATAATTGTTGAAATAAGCAATAGAATTCATCACAACAATGATATAAACAATAAAAATAGAATTTTTAAGGAAAAGAGATGCAAACCAATGTAGTTCTTCAATTAATCCAACAAAAATCCAAGTTTTGCTCCTTCTCCAATCACAAGAATAAAGCTAAAAAACTAATCTAAAAAAGCTGCAAAAAATCTAAGAGAGAGCTCCCCAAACTAGGGTAAAAACAGGGTTTAAATAGCCCCCAAAATCGTCCAAAAATCGTGACCAAAATACCCCTGCACAGCCTGTTTTCCGCAGTTTTCGCTACAGGCAGCGCATCGCACTCGGCCGAGTGACAAAAGTCGCTCAGCCGAGTGAGAAACCCTGTAATTTTCCAGTAAGTCGGGGCCTTCAGGGGTCTCTACTTCGGGGCGGCTCGGCCGAGTGAGTTGTCGTCACTCGGCCGATGACTTCATGATACTCGGGCGGACGGGATAATCCACTCGGCCGAGTGGGTCTTCTGAAGTTCAGGCAGCCGAAAAACAGTAACTTGGATGTTTTGGAGGGGCTTCGTCTGGGCGCCACTCGGGCGGACGTGGTATCGTCACTCGGCCGATGTGGTCTTCGGTGCTCGGCCGAGTGCACATAGAAATTGTGTCTGAACTGGTCGGCCGAGCAGTGTCTCGCTGGTCGGCCGAGTGGCTCCTCCACTCGGCCGAGTGGGACACAAAAAATGCCCAATCTGATTGTTTTGGCCTCCTCGTCGCTCCTGCGACGTTCATTCTTCTTCCGCTCCTCTCCAACAGCAAAATACCCCTCGGGGAGGTCGTCGGTGGCCGTCTAGAGTAAGCGCATCTCGGGATCACTCCAAATCACGCCAAATCACCTGAAATGCGACAAAAACAACAAATCGTGAAAAGCATCGCAATATCGTCGATATATCGTGAAAAACGTGATTTGGGCGATCTAAATGGCATGCAAACATGCGGAAAAAAGGTGTAAAATAAGGAGTGATCACGCACCGACAACAAAATAGCAGTCTAAACAAAGGGAAAGCTCAACGAAGACACTAGGACTGGTCCCCAGTGTCCACGTACTCCCCGCCAAACACAGGCTCGGGCTCGGCGTCAGCAAACACCTCGTCCTCAACAATGTACTCAGGCTCATGATCTAACATGTGTCACCCAAAAGAGTAAAGGGGCACATGTCAGCAAGTCTAAAAGACTTGGGCAAGGAAACTGAAAGTAAGGCAAACTAGCAACCTAGCAGTTATAGTATGCATGACGTGGCAGTTATAACATGAGTGCACAAGCAAGACAGGGAGAAACAATAAGTACAAGAGAAAAAATTTCCGGGACACGTCAAGAGTAGCCAAGCTACTAACAATCTCAATCATTTCACTAGTCACGTTTCAAGTTGTTTGTAGATGTTTAAGCCATACAGCTGAACGGTTTGGCATTCCCGCTGATTGGCCGCTTAACACTACCCCAGAACCCAGAGTTTACGCCTTACAACTGCAGTTGCTGATCGGGCAGACTCCCAGTTGAATGGCCGCTTAACTCTTACCCCAATACCCACATGTAAACAAGCCAGGGTCCCTGCACACGAGCTTAGTAAATGAGCCAGGGTTGCCCCGCACAGGAGCTCGCATTCTAGTTCACGACTCATAAGCATTTGGCGTAGGGGTGCACCTAGCCGGAAACAAGCAGTTCGGGCATTGGCTATCAACCAACACATGGCCCGCTTCTGGAACACGAGCCAGGAACACAAGTATCGTAGCGAAGCTACGCAATCACAGAAACACTTAAAGAATGCAATGACATGACAATTAATTTGCGTACCGTTAATGGAAATTAAACATGACATGGTAATTGTGCATCATGATAAATGTCGGATCTAGCTTCGTTGTCAAGCTAGTTCCTAAATTTGCGCCTAGGCGAGTATCATTTCGTCGCCTAGTCTCTTTTACGCCTACAACAAGCAATTGGCCTAAAACATAGCCTAAACCCTATGTGGCAAGTTTCACTTGCCTAGCACCGAGGATGACGATCACGAAGGCTCGTCCCACGGACGCTAATCTACGGGAAAGTCGCTGTTATGGAGAAACAATCATCAAAACAACATTCATTTCATTAGGGTTTCATAAGAACACAAATGGATTATGCTAAAACTAAAGAATCGAGTATTACCGTGAAGAAGCGGAGGAACGGTGCCGAGCAACCATGGCAACGGAAGAAACGCTCCGGGGAACCTAGGGTTCAGATCTGGAAAGGATGGGGAAAATCAGGAGAAATGGGTTTTGATGTGGATTTTGGGGGTTTGATTGGATTTGAGGAAGATGAGAGGTAGAATGTGTTAAGTGAGGGTTTGGATGATGGAGGATGAGCTTGGGATGAAGGAATAAGGGTTTGAGGTAGTAGGGGGCTCAATGGGGGAGAAACTAGGGTTTTAGGTCGCGAGGAAGAAGAAGAAAACGTTTGGGAGGGGTTTAAATAGGAAGGGCTGGCGACTGCCCAGAAATTAGGGTTTCGACACTGATTAGTCAGTCAAAGAGCAACCACTGACCGACTAGTTTGGAAACTAGTCGGTCGGTTGACCAACGCAGACCGACTAAGTCCAAACAGTAACTCATGTACAAAAATAGGATTTAGATTTAGTCGGTCAAAGAACAACTACTGACCGACTAGTTTTACATCTAGTCGGTCGATGAACGTTCTTAGACCGACTAAGAGTAAACAGTGCTCGACTGTACAGAAGAACCAAGAATTAGTCGGTCTGAGTACAAAACTTAACCGACTAGTTTAACAACTAGTCGTTCGAAAGATGAACTTAGACCGACTAAGAAGGAACAGTAACTGGTACCAAAAATAGTTAATGAGTTAGTCGGTTAAAGAAGCATTGCCGACCGACTAGTTTGCAACCTAGTCGGTCAACCAACGTTCTTAGACTGACTAACGACAAACAGTAACTCCTGAGAAATTAACAAAGCCAACTAGTCAGTTCAAGAAGGTTTTCCGACCGACTGGATCGTCATCAAGTCGGTCGGTGCCCCTTCTTACACCGGCTAATGAGCACCAAAAGTTCCGAAATGGAGCGCGAAGCTCCGGGATCGATTCCTAAGACTCCTAGGCTTGATCTAACAATAAGATATGACCGATACGAAGCCCGTCATGAATGACTTACTCCAAAATCGACGATCAACGAAAGAAGCTAGAAAATCACGACGAAACGATCGAAAATGAAAGCTACGGAGACGAAAACCACGCATGAGGAGAAAATCCACCAAAACATATAATATAATATAATAAATCCAGATACATGAAAACCAGTCGTTACACGCCCCGCTTCCCTAAAATGGAGGCGAGACGTGAGAAGGTCCGCTCAGACGTGGAGCTGTGAAGCTACACGCCTGATAAGCGTCAAATCTGAAAATATGCAGGTCCATGTAAATGCAAACGGAACAAAAATAATAATAATAATATGGTAAAGGAGACTGATATAAGTTAACCAATCTCGAAATTTGTCCACAAAAATATTCAACATCGTAGAAAAGCCACCAGGCTAAAAGAAAGAGTCTAGGCCCAAACATGGCCAACAAAAGCCAACACGAACAAAGTATTGGTGCTACGCACCGACAACTAAAGCAGTCTAAACAACAACACAAACAGTCTCTACGACTGATCTCCCGTGTCCTCAAACTCCTCGATGAACGCGGGCTCTGTCTCAGCGTCAGCGAACACCACGTCCTCAGCAGCAACCTCAGGCTCAGGATCTAACATGTGTCACCCAAAAGAGTAAAGGACACATGTCAGCAAGTCTAAAAGACTTGGGCAAGGAAACTGAAAGGAAGGTAAACTAACAACCTAGCAGTTATGGTATGATGCATAGCATGGCAAGTTTAGTATGGAAGTAACAAATAAGGTAAAGTGCAAGTAACAAGTAGCAAGTAGCAAGTATGGCATGGATGACAAGTTTTACAAGTATAAACATGGATAAGTACAAGTCAAGTAAATCACGTCAGGTAAACACGTCGTGCATAGAGATTACGTCTTCTGGCTAGAGTGGCGGATCGGGCCAACTCGTACACTCAGGTGATCGCTTATCCCTACCACTCCACGTGTATCGAGCCAGGGCATTACCCCCGAACGCGTAATGCTCGCTTCTGGATCACGAGCCAGGTAGTGTATTTGGCGTAGGGTTGTGCCTGCTAAAAGCAGGTGCCTAGCTGGATCAAGTAGTTCAAGTAATGTAGCGTGTGATACGAATGCAACATTCAACATGGATAGCATGACATGTACAGATAATTCGCGTACCGTTAATTGAATTTAAACATGACAGATAAGATGCATGGATGACAAGAAGTGCAAATAATTAAAAGTAGTCGGATCTAGCTTCGTTGTCAAGCTAGATCCTGAAATTTGCGCCTAGGCGAGTATCATTTCGTCGCCTAGTCTCTTTTACGCCTACAACAAGCAAATGGCCTAAGGCATGGCCTAAAACCCTAAGTGGCAAGTTTCACTTGCCTGGCACCAAGGATGACGATCAACGAGGCATGTCACAAAATGTTAAACTACGGGGATGGGATCGCGTATCGTAGCGGAAGAACGATGCCGAGCAAGCACGGCTACGGAAGAACGATCCGGAGAACTATGGCTCAGATCTGGAAATGGCAAGAAAATCTGGAGAAATTGGGATTTGCGGGGTTTTGGGGTTTGCCGACGGTCTAAAGGAAGGTGGCCGGTGCTAATGAGGGGGTGAGGGGCTCCGGGGATGAAGGAGAAGAGTTAGAGGAAGGTTGGGGAAAATCAGAGATCAAGGGGAAAGAAAATGGCCAAGAGAAGTGAAAGAAAAAGAAAGAAACGATCGGGTGTTTAAATAGAAACAACCCGGCGGCGGAAACGAACCCTAGGGTTTCGGGGTTGATTAGTCGGTCAAAGAAGAGTTATTGACCGACTAAATCGAGAACTAGTCGGTCGGTCGACCAACTGTGACCGACTAACACCAAACAGTAACTCCTGAAGAAAAATAAACTTTGATTTAGTCGGTCAAAGAACAAATACTGACCGACTAGTTTCACAACTAGTCGGTCGATGAATGTTCTTAGACCGACTAACGATAAACAGTAACTCGGCTTCAAAATGGTCAATGAACTAGTCGGTTAAAGAACAATGGCTGACCGACTAGTTTGCAACCTAGTCGGTCGAAAAATGTTCTTAGACCGACTAACGATAAACAGTAACTCCTGAATAATAAATCAAGCCCACTAGTCGGTCCATGAAGGGTTACCGACCGACTAGATCGAAATCTAGTCGGTTGGTTCTCCTTCTTGAACCAACTAATGTGCACGAAAAGTCTCAAATCGAAGCGCGAAGCTCCGAGAAGATTCCTACGGCTTCTAAGATCAACCTATCTCTAAGATATGAGCGATATAAAGCTCGTTACGAATGACTTACTCCAAACTCAACGATCTAAGGAAGAAGCTAGAAAATCACAACGAAACGAACGAAAACGAAAGCTACGGAGATGGAAAATCACACATAAGGAGAAAATCAACCAAAACATATATATAATATAGATAATCCAATTGGGCCTTGCCATACACGATTGATAGAATTTATTGTTTTATTAATCACCCGTATTCATCGCTCTTTTTGCTAGAGACTAGCAAATCGCTAGTTGGGGGGTGTGATTTGGGTTGAATATTGCATATTTAACCTCCTATTTAGCCCTATTTTGTGCTCATATGATGCTTAATTGGTCTTTAATACGTTCGTATTTTGTATAACATCATTTATTAGAGAAATCACCTTATTTGAGCACAAAACAGTAATTAACTGAATATTTCTACACTTTTTATATTTTTCATGGCTTGGTCTCGATCTCACGATTCCAACGACTATTTATTTGTATTTTTCTGAGATCTGTGCTAATTACTGTGCATTATTGAATGCATAATACTATTTAAATGGAGAAATATGCACGAAAATATGCAAATACGGCGGAATACGGGACACGTGGCAGCAATCGGAACCGCTCTCGCCTTATCAGACGGAGGAAATGACTAGATCGACGCGGCAGAACCTGGACTGTTGGATGAAGATCCAACGGCCCGCATCGATCTCCAATGGATTCAAATCAAGCGAAGCGCAGCTGCATCTCGACGCCACGTGTCGCGATCCTGGAGTGTCCCGGCCAGATCGAACAACATACAATGAAGCGGGACTCAGATCGAAGCGGGCGACTTCGCAACCGTTCGATCGCAATCGAACGGTTGCGATCAGCCCCGATGAAACGAAGCGGAGAGCGGCAAAAATACGGGCAACGTGGCTGTTTCCTGAGCGTTAGATGACGATCGGACGGCGGAGAGCGCTCCCGCCTGAAGCGATGCGGAGTTGGCATTTGCGGGGTGACGTGGCACGATCTCGTCCGTCAGCCTGTTGATCCTACGGTCGAGAACCATCCCGAAGCGAATTCGAAACAGGAGAGCGGATGCAGGTGCAAACGGGTGCGGACCCGCTCCGCTGGGACACGTGGCGCAATGAGAACAAATCCCGCCTGGATCGGATGGTTCACAGCTGTGGGCAGCGTTGTTATGCGGATTTGAAGCGGGTTCGACCCGTTAAGCTCACTTAAACCCGCAATGTAGTATATTTAAGCGTATTTTTGGCCTAGGGTTTATTATGATGGGCGTATTGGAGGCTCTAGGAGCCATATTTCTCCTCTGAAAAATTCTGTAAAATTCCAGAGGCTATTCTTCTTATTTCCAGAGAGTTTGGGTGTCTATATTGGAGATTTGGTGATAAATTCTTAAACTTATACCCCGTATTTGGTGCTTTTCTATTGTATTTTGCTATTAGAATGATGTATTTTGCTATGAAACTTGATTTTTATTGCACCATGAGTAGCTAAATTCTTATTGTGCATGGTATGGTGTAGTTAGGAGATATGATTTGTGTTCGTTTGGTTGAATATTCGTTGTACTAAATTGTTAACGTTGATAAAGTTATAGTCTTTGTTATTAAATCTTCTCTTCATTTTCCAAAAAAACGTGTTAGAGTAGATGATCACCCTACAAGGGTGAGTTTTGATTTCCCCAAAAGGGACTTTCATATTGTATTTAAAAGACTAAAACTTTAGCAACGATCTTATTGAATTTTGTGCTTGAACCCCAAAAGGGTATTTTCCGATGAATTGCTCCTAAAAGGAGAATTCATTGAGTTATATTGGGTATTTTCCGGTGAATTGCTCTCAAAAAGAGAATTCATTGTGTTATATTCGTCAAACAAATTAATACGACTCATGGACCCTAATGAACCCATACCATGTGCATACTTTTCATCGATATTTTCATACACGACTTTTCTTTATTCGCATTGTTCACCATGATCAAACCCATTAAAATCATCGTCAACATAAGTGGTTAGCTTCTTTTCGTTGGATTTCTATTTGATTTAAGCTGTGGTTGCAACAGATTTTCTGCTGAGGATTCGACATCTGGACTCCCAGATTATATTACTTGTACAGACTCTTGCGCTTGAGAGAAGCACTATTTTGGGCCTACCACCGTCGACGCCGTTGCTGCTGTTGCCAGGGCTACTGTTCAGATCGCGTCTTCGGTCCGCCTTCTTTCTGTTAGGTATTGTTCTTCATTCTTAAAAATGGTTTCTCCAATTTCCTCACGATCATCTGCTTTGAGGGAGGTAGAGCAAAGGATTAGTGGCAGCGGAGCCACGGACAGCTCCTCCGGGGGCACAGTGGAGGAGGTGGTGGAGACCACTCCGGTAAGTCAGGGCTGGGCTGAGGACATGCCGACGATCGAGCTCGCCACAGGTTTGTCATCAGCGGACCCAAGGGATCCGAGGAAAGGGAAAGGGTAGGCCGTACCGAAGCCACGGTTGTCCGCTAGGGCTATTATGACCATGGCCGAGGCCGGGGACATTCCTGCTGAGATCTTAAGCATGGAATCGGTAGCATAGACCTCCTTCATATCCGATGCCTGCACGAAGTACATCAGGCCACCCTACACAGTCCGTCTTCCGACCACTGGTGAACGGGTGTGCTTCCCGAAGGACCATGAGGTCGGGGTCTATGTCGCCTGCTTCCACCAAGGACTCTGATTCCCCCTTCCTCATCTGCTTCTCCATATCTTGAACTTCCTCGAATTGCCACTTTTCTAACTGATGCCGAACTCCATCAGTACGATCATCGGCTTCCTCGTCCTCTGCGTGGGGAGCGACATCAGTCCGAGCCTTTCCCTCTTCTGGATTTTTTCACGATCAAAAAGTTGAGGGCACACTACTACATATCGGCGAGGAGAAGTCGACCGCTCATCCTGGGCTTGTCGGGCAAGATTAAGGGTTGGAGGGAGCAGTTGATCACTCCTTATTTTACACCTTTTTTTCCGCATGTTTGCATGCCATTTAGATCGCCCAAATCATGTTTTTCACGATATATCGATGATATTGCGATGCTTTTCACGATTTGTTGTTTTTGTTGCATTTCAGGTGATTTGGCGCGATTTGGAGTGATCTTGAGATACGCTCACTTTAGACGGTCACCGACGACCTCCCCGAGGGGTATTTTGCTGTTGGAGAGGAGCGGAAGAAGAATGGACGTCACAGGAGCGAAGAGGAGGCCAAAACAAGCAGAATGGGCATTTTTTTGTGTCCCACTCGGCCGAGTGGAAGAGCTACTCGGCCGACCAGCGAGACACTGCTCGGCCGACCTGAACAGATACGATTCCTATGTGCACTCGGCCGAGCACCGAAGACCACATCGGCCGAGTGACGATATCGCGTCCGCCCGAGTGGCGCCCAGAAGAGGCCCTTCCAAAACATCGAAGTTACTGTTTTTCGGCTGCCTGAGCTTCAGAAGACCCACTCGGCCGAGTGGATTATTACGTCCGCCCGAGTGCCTTGAAGCCGTCGGCCGAGTGACGACAACTCACTCGGCCGAGCCGCCCCCGAACTGAAGACCTCTGAAGCCCCCGACTTACTGGAAAATGACAGGGTTTTCACTCGACCGAGCGAATTTTGTCACTCGGCCGAGTGCGATGCGCTGCCTGTAGCGAAAATTGCGGAAAACAGGCTGTGCAGGGGTATTTTGGTCACGATTTTTGGACGATTTGGAGGGCTATTTAAGCCATGTTTTTACCCTAGTTTAGAGAGCCTCTCTCTTGGATTTTTTGCAGCTTTTTAGATTAGTTTTTAGCTTTATTCTTGTGATTGGAGAAGAGACAAGTTTGTGATTTTTGTTAGAGCAATTGAAGAACTCCATTGGTTTGCATCTCTTTTCCTTAAAAATTCTATTTTTATTGCTTATATCAATATTGTGATGAATTCTATTGCTTATTTCATTGATTATTTTTGTGATCTTGCTATGAATTGTGAGTAGTCTCCACGTCTTGGGGCGTGGGGATGAACCCTACAAGCCCAATTTCGTATTTGTGATGAATTGGTAGAAATTGTGCTAGAATCAATAATTAGAGATTATATTGTGATCAATTTACTACGGATGGCTAGGTGTTCATATCGATTGGGATTTGCAAGAGATTGGATCCCAATTTGATAGGAAGCCCTAGAAATCCGAATTGGGTTGGAATCGGATTTTCGAAGTATCGGTTTGCAAGAGATTGGACCGATACTAGGATTTCCGGTTGCAATTCCATGCCGATACTCGTTTGCAAGAGATTGGACGGGTAGGAACTATCACAATCTAGATCGTGGACCGAGTTTGCAAGAGATTGGACTCGGTGCGCGATTGGACGATGATGTTGATCCTAATGCTAGCTTTCCTAGGTTAGGGTTTGCAAGAGATTGGATCCAAACCTAGGATAGCTATAGACCGGCAACAGCGCGAGAGCGTGAGCTTGGTTCTACATTCAGTTGCAACTAGTTCATCCAAATTCTTATTCAAGCAATTTTGATACCAACGAACCACATTTATGAAATACGGTGAGTAGCGGGGATTCCCCATTCCCTAGACGTTCTTTATTTGATTTGATATTCCTGCACGTTTTGTCTGACGATTGTGACAGGATCGCCAAAGGCAAATTTCTCTCTTAAGTAGCCAGGTTGATTAGGAGCAAGCACGGTCATTCGTCCTCCCTGTGTTCGATATCCCGCTCGCCGCTACACCGTGCGCTTGCGGTAAAACTACAACCGTTCTTTGGGTGTATACTCGGAAGCGATCAAGTTTTTGGCGCCGTTGCCGGGGAGGCGATTGCGTTTGATTCTTTCTCACCCTAGATATTTCCTTTTTTTATTTTATTATTATTATCATTTTTATTTTATTTTTTTTACCTAACCCTTTCACGGTTCTAATCATTTCTTTGAAACTCTGTTTCCTCTGTGCATGAACACGAGATCTACGGCGGACCCCGAAGCTATACTATTTGATCCCGAGATCGAACGTACCGCGCGAAGACTTAGAGCGGAAAGGAGACAAGGTCCGGAAGGGCGGTTCATGACCAACCCGGAAACTCCAGAAGAATTGGCGGCGAGGATGGCGAGAATAATTTCTATTCGCGACAGGCTTAGGCCTAAGACTTCTTCTACCACCTCATCCATCGCCATGCCGCAGTTGGCGGCCGACAAGAACTTCGAGCTAAAGACTGGATTGGTGGTGTTGATGCAACAAGACCCATTTCATGGGAACGCGCATGAGAACCCCCACTACCACATCCAACTATTCTTGTCGAAGTGCGCCACATTCCAGATGACGGGGGTCTCCATTGATGCCATCAGACTGCGCCTCTTCCCCTTCACGCTAAAGGACAAGGCGCTCTATTGGTTGAGGACGTAAGCTGAGGGTATCTTCACTACTTGGGACGAGTTGGCGAGTGCATTTATTGACAAATTCTATCCGCCATCCAAGACGGTGAAGATCCGGAGCGCTCTCATGTCCTTCAAGCAAGGACCACAGGAGACGCTCTATGAAGCTTGGGAGCGTTTTAAGGATCTACAGCATCAATGCCCGCACCACAGTATAGAGGATTGGGAGCTAGTGCATAGCTTCTACAACGGTCTCCAACCGGGGACCAAACAAATTATTGATGCCGCGGCGAATGGTGCAATCTTGTCAAAGACTCCCGAAGAAGCTACGGCCCTAATTGAGGAGATGGCCTCAAATAACCAACAATGGGGCGATGAGCGAGGACACTCCACATCCTCCTTAAAGCCAACAAGCATCTACGAGGCGAAGGCCGTAGCGGAGCTCACGAGCAAATTCGATTCTCTCCACAAGGTGGTGGAGAGATTGGAGAAGTTCATTACGGAGCCCCAAGGAAGCCCATCCACCTCCGCACCGACCAACCAAATGAGTGATTGGCAAGACCAATCTCAAGTCATGTACTCGGGAGGAGAGCAAGGAGAAGGATCCTTGGAGCAAGTACAATATGTTGCGGGGAACCAAGGGTATTGGTCCAATCCGGCCGCAAGAAATCATCCGGGATTCTCCTACGCCAACAATGAAGGAGCTTTGAACCCACCACAACCGCCGCCTCAACAAGCTCGACCACCACCACCCCAACAACAAAACTATCCACCGAGGGGACCTACTCAACAAAACTTTCAACCGAAGCAACAAGTTCCACCATATAGGCCTCCCGGATACAACCAAGGGTGGAGGAACCAAAATCAAAATCCGCCGCAAGCTCCACAACGATCCGACTTCGAAGCTAGAGTGGAGGCGTTCATGGTCGAGCAAAATAAGGTGAATGCTACTTTGAAGGCGGGGCAAGACTCTCTTAACACCGTAGTGGCTCAAATATCGGAGCAATTAGCGTTGCTCAATCGGAACACTCAACGATTGCCGGCGCAACCGGAGCAAAACCCACGGGGCAACACCGGCCACATCAACGCCGTAGTTGCCGTCACCACTAGAGGCGGGAAGGACACCACCCCCGCTATGATTCCTACCGAGGAGGCCGTGGAGGAAAGCTTGGAGCCGGTTGAGCCGGTAGTTGAGGTTGATAAGGGGAAGGAGCCACAAGACAAGGAGAAATCTAGAGCGGAACAATTGATCGAGGAAAGGCGCTTCATGCCACCGGTCCCATTCCCCCAAAGACTAGCGAAAGCGAAAATGGAGAAAAGGCTAGCGAAATTTCTCGAGTATCTAAGAGGAGTTAGCCTCAATATTCCCTTCCTCGACGCCATCGTCGAGATCCCCACGTATGCTAAATTTTTGAAGGACTTGATTTCGGGGAGGAAAAGGAAGGAGGAGATCATGCTAGCCGAGGAGGGCTCTTGGTTCACCAAGAGAGAGAAGGAGCCGGCAAAATTTAAAGATCCGGGGAGTTTTCGGATTCCTTGCACCTTGGGCGGCGTTCCTCTTCAAAAAGCATTGGTTGATCTTGGGGCTAGTGTGAGCCTCATGCCCCTCTCCATGTTTTTAAGGCTAAACACCGGGACAAAGTTGAAACCTACCGACATGCGCATTCAATTGGCCGATGGGCGAATAACTAGGCCGGTAGGGATCGCCGAAGACATACCGCTCCAAGTCCCGGGTGGAATATGCTTGCCATGTGACTTTGTGATCATGGACGTTAAGGAGGAGGGAGACACCTCATTGATACTTGGACGCCCATTCCTCGCCACCGCCGGAGTCATCGTCGACGTACGCGAAGGTACACTTACTTTAAACGTCGGCAACATCGAGGTGGAGCTCCACATTCCTAAGGCTATGAAGCACATGCCTTACCACGAGGAGCTTGATTACATGGACCTCCTTGACGAGGTGATAGAGGAGGCGATTCCTCACTCAATTGGCGCTCTTTTTGATGAAGACTTCGAAGAAGGCCCGGATTTAGGCCATGAAGAGAATAAAGATGATTCCCCCGACCTCTCCACTGAAGAAGATGAAGGCGACGCTGATGTCGCAAAGATTCGAGAGCTCTGTAAGCTCTCAAAATTGAAGTCTCCAAAGAAAGCTCCACCGGCACGGAAACCGGCGTCACCGGTAAAGCCGTTGACCGGAGCAAATGCTAGCTTGGGGGAGCCTCCCCCCAACACTATTCGAGACAAGAGACCACCGAGGGAGAACGCGCTGCCGTCACACCCAAATCCAAGCGCGCTCCCCGGAAAGTTTGACGGGTGCATCTCATATGCACCAAACATCCCGCATTGATTGAAAATTATAGGGGGTCGAGCTCACGACCTTAAACGAGCGCTTGTCGGGAGGCAACCCGATGGTTTTTGCTTTATTTTTACTTTTTCTTTATTTTCGTTTTAGAAATTTTTAGTGTTTTGAGTCATTCGACCAAAATTTTGTGATAACGGGTCCTATTTTTTTTTTTGATGTAAGGAGAGAAGATAGGTAGATCCATCATGAGGAGGATGAACAAGCCGACGAGGAGCGCCCCAAGAAGGCGATCGACGCTTAGGAGGAAGATGGAATTGACTGGAGGAAGAAAGACGGAGTTTGGAGCCAAAACGAAGACAAACAGCAGAACACAAGGCTCACTCGGCCGAGTATACTAGTCACTCGGCCGAGCATACAAGTTCGTCCGGCCGAGCCGCTCACGAACGAGGGAAGTCTGCTGATCACAACTCTCTGTTTATTTTCTTGATTTCGATATACCTGCTACTCGGCCGAGTACTTTTGTTCACTCGGCCGAGTAAAACGGATACCCTCCCAGGGCGAGTCATGCCGAGTAGCTTGAGTCACTCGGCCGAATGGACTTACTCCACTCGGCCGAGTCTGGCAAAGCCACTCGGCCGAAGCGATAGCGGGGAGGAAATTTTCATTGGCCTCGCTCGGCCGAGTGACCACGTCACTCGGCCGAGTCGTAACCTTTATTATATAAGGGCGAGGGGGGGCGCGGATTTCGAAACGCAAAAAACCCCAAATCCCCCGCGCCCCTTCAGCTGCCTCGCCCGAACCCCCTCGCTCTCGCCCTCACTCGCCCGACCAAGCCCGCGCGCGCCGCCGCTCGGCCAGCCACCGCCGGCCGACCATCGCCGCACCCCGCCCGAGTCGTCGCCGGCGGCCTTGTCTCCGTTCACCTCCGATTGCTTTTTGGAGCTTAGGGGAGCTTAGGGGAGCTTCTACGGGCTGTTTTGGACTTCGTGGGGGCGCGGACTTCGCACGCTTCCACTGCTTAGCACTCGCGGCGTGTTTGGGTATACTCTTTCCATTCTTTTTGCACACGCCGCACTTTTCACGTTTTTCGGCACGCGCTCGGGGCCGATATGCCGCCCCGGACACGACCGCGGACGAGGAGACCTTCCGCTAAGCGGAAGAGGTCGGATGATGCCGGCCCCGCCCACGAGGTGGACGAGTCTCCTCCTCCTTCCCCCACACACTCCATCCACCCAGCACAGCCTGCAGGCCCCGCACAGCCCGCACAGCCTGCAGTGCACCCACAGCCCGCACAGCCTCTCCCCGCCGCTGCACAGCCACCACCACCGGCTCCACTGGTCGGGCCGCTCGGGATTACGTTCCGAGACGACGCACACCGCGCCGTCTTCGAGCGTATCTCCCAGCGCTCGATCGTACCCTCCAGGTTTGCACACCTCGCTGACCGAGGACGCCTGGGGGTACTTGAGGGGATGCTCACGTTGTACGACAACGTGGGCTGGCGAGATTTTTTCCAGGTATCGGCGGATACTTTTACCCGCCCGACACTTGAGGTTTTGAGTTCGATCGCCCGGACCGATGAGGGATGCTCATTCCGGTTCATGGATCGAGAGTGCCAGGTCACTCTCGATATGATGAGAGCGTTTTTCTCGTGGCCCGCTGTCCCCGGAGCCGATCGCGGTTACGGCCCCACACATATCCCCCCACCCTCTTTCGACGCCGGTGCCTTCTGGGCACGTATCACGGGTCTCCACGCCGCCTTTGACCCTAGTAGGGCCAAGGCCTCGGCCATCGTACATCCCTGCCTTCGCATTGCTCAGCGCCTTATGGCGACGACATTTTTGGCGAGATATGAGCCGGGCACGATGTCTACGCCTGAGCTCTACATGCTCTATGCGATGACACGTCCCAGAGCTCTATCTAGGGATGGAGACGAGCTTGTCCCCGCCGTCGTGATCGACATTGCGGCTTGGTTTTTAGACCGCATCATCGTATCGGTGGGCGCTCGCTCACCGATCTGCTGCGGCGGTCTGATCACCCTGCTTACCATGATGACCGGCGAGGACTTACCTGACGACTTGCGACGCGTACCGGGCCCCACTTCCTTGTCGATAGATGTTATGGCCCGGATGAAGATGATGCGTCCGCATGGTGAGCGTCACTGGGTCTGGTTGCACGGCCCTTTCGGTGCCGACTACATGATTCTCCCGAGCCCAGCTCGGACCCAGATTGCACCGGCCCACGTTGACTGGCTCCCAGCGATGGATGTCCTCATCCCCGCTGCATACGTGCTCGAGGCCGAGGAGGCCGAGCAGGCCCCCGCTGCCCCTGTAGACCCTGTTGCACACCCTGCCGAGCCTGCTGCCGAGCCCGTTGACCCTGTGGCCCCTCAGCCCATACCTGACGTTTCCGTCGCTCCTGACACCTCTGTCGGTGTCGGGAGCACCTTAGCTGAGCCCACCTCCACCACTTCTGAGGCTGTCACCACCACTACCACTCCCACCACCGGCCCTCTGTCCGTGGAGCCTCTTTGCTCCGCTCTCCCCGAGCGCCCGCAGACCTTTGTTGAGAGTGGAGAGCCCTCATTCGCCGCGGTCGTGGAGACCATGGCTGGCATGATCTCCGCTGGGGTTGCGCCTTTTGGTCCGCACACTTCCACCCCAGCGGTAGTTACCTCTGTCTCCACCCCTGCCGTATTTTCTGAGAGCGTCGTGGCGTCTGTCCACACTTCTGTGCCACTGACCTCTCTAGCCGCCTCGCAGCCACTTTTGTACTCTTCTTTCGCTGCCGCTGCCTCCACTTCTCACCGCCCGCCCCGACCTCACACTGAGGCCCGGCCCACATTTCCAGGCGCGGCACCTTTTGTACCCTTCCCTGCTGAGCCCGTTACATACTCCACTCGCGTACGCCAGCCCAGACCTACCCAGCCTCGCCAGGTGCGTCCCTCTGCACCACCTCCCCCTGACACAGTACTTCAGAGCATTCGTGCTCTAGAGGGGGCGGTGAGTGGCCTCAGAGGCGACCTTCGGACCCTGTCCTCCATCGTCTCTGCGATGGCTGGCCGCTTCGACCTGCTACCACATATCCACTACTGTCTCACCCAGGTCTTGGAGCGTCTCCCGCGCGTGCCCCCACCCACCCAGCAGGTTCCCGCCCACACTTCCACACCCACTAGGGATGGCAATAATGGCCTGACCCGCCCGGCCTGACCTGGCCCGACCCGGTTTTGACCCGGCCCGACCTGGCCCGCAGCCGGGTCGGGGCAAGCTTGGGCTTTGTATGCGCCCCGGCCCGCCCCGACCCGCCCCGATAAACTATATAGGTTTACTATTTTGATACGGACCGTGCAGTCAGCGAATAACCCATAACTCATACTCTATTCCACGGTTCTCCTAATTGGGCCAATTTCCAATTCTAAATTACCAAATAAATCAAAATTCTCCCAATTCATAAATAAAATTTTTATTTGTGACTCATATGGATGGCACTAATGACTTGACCCGACCAGCCCAACCCGGCCCGACCCGTTTTGGTAAGAAAGAACCCGCCCCGCCCCGGCCCGCGACCCGCCCCGCCCCGGCCTGCAGATGAGTCGGGGCAAGCTTGGGTAGTTAAATACCCGCCCCGCCCCGCAATATTGCCATTCCTAACACCCACTCAGCCTGCTGCCACACCCACCCCCGCTCAGCAGCCTGTCCAGCCAGCACCACCCTCACGACCTCCGCCTCAGGACGGAGACGGCGCAGCACCGCCTTCTTAGGCACTCTTGATGCCTTGATCCATTCCTGCCGTTGTGCTGCCCGTTTCTACTGGGTCCTGTTGCACTATTGTCCACCCCCCTCCCCTCACTTATTTTGGGATTATATTTTTGATCGTATCTATTTGTGCATATCATATCATATCTCTTTGGGACTCTCATTTTTGATCATATCTATATATATCTTTTTTGGGAGAGCGGGAGAGTTTTTGGTGCCACTTCTATATCTGTATCACTCCTACCTGTGCATGCATCATGTCCGCATCATGTTTTCATTTCTTTATTTTTTCTTTTTATTTTCATTTCTTTCCATGCATGCATCCTCACTTTCCCCTCACATTTCTCGTCTCTCGGTGTGCCACACTTTGCACATTGAGGACACTGTGCGATTTAGCTTGGGGGAGTGAGTTCTCACTTTCTTTTTGATTTACCACCTTTATTTTCAGTTTTCACGCCGTTTTTCACTTTTGCACTCATTTTTCCTTATTTTTCTTTTATTTTACCATGCATCACGTTTTTCTCATTTTTCTGTGTGCTGCATTGTAAATAGTTCTATTTTTCCCTTTATCTTTATTTCTTTTTCATCTCATGCTAGAGATGACTTTTCTGTGATGATGATGACGTTGGATTTAGCTTATTCTATATGCATGCTATATTTGTCATGTCTTAGGCTTTATTTCAAATATCAGATGCTATGACTTGCTTTGCATTTAGAATAGTAACCCACACCTTTTTCCGCATGAAAATGGATGAAATTTTATTATTAGCTGAGTCTGAATGTTCATATGTATGCTATCACAGAAAACACACCAAGATTCACGCATTGAATGCCTATATCTGGAGTACTGATTTCTCTTCCTATATCACTTCTATATGCATGAATTGTACACTTCACTTCAGGATGATTGGATGATGTTAGCTATGATAAATCTGGATTAGTTAGCTTTTTTGTGATCGAAACTGAGTAGATTAGATTACCCTGCTGAAGTTGTCGTGCGTGTCTTATAGAGTGAACCGAGAGTTACATTTATTTCTTTCTCCACAAATCTTGAACATCATTTCTCTACTTTTAAAATCATTGGTGAATCTCTCCTTAGTGATTCTATTTTATGGCATTTCCCCCGCTATTAATTCCTAGCTCCAAGTCTCTTATTCTATATATATATATATATATATATATATATATATATATATATATATATATATATATAAGAGAGAAGAACATTCTTGTATATCATTATCTCTCTTTGAGTTGGGATCATTGTATATATGCTACATCAAAAAAAAGAGGAAAAATCCTCAATAAGAGATCCCATCTCACTTTCTTTCTTCTTTCTTTCTTTTTATCACTTTTGGAGCTATATGTTTATAAAAATGGGGATGTAAATATTTTTTATGCCACCACGCTTATAGATAAGCTTGGGGGAGGGGATCCATTGATGTGTGAGAGAGTGACTACTTGACATTGCACGACGACCTAGGCTAAGTAATATTCTATACTCAATGAGATTGTTTTTAGCTTTACGAAATCCAGGAATCTAAGCCTAGCATTCATCTCATGAAATCCATACTTTTCTATTCTCTCTATTCTATAGTGTGATACTCTTATACTCCTGATAGAAAGCGTTCAATTGAAAAGTGTGTGATCTGTGATTCGTATACCGCTTTAAATGTTTCAGACGATGCTAATTCTAAAATTATTCCATTTTTCATGATTATATCGTTGTTCGTGGGTTTTCTATTTCTACTTGCACTATTATACTATGATATCAAAATAAAATTCTTTGACATGTATTTTTCATTCAGAGCATGCTATATGAGTAAGTGAAACCCACGTCCTGAGGAAATAATCTAGCATCCTACCTCTTCGCTTCTTTCTTTCTTACTTTTTCCCATTTCGTCTTCATTCTTCTTCGTTTTTCATTTTTCGTTTCTTTTCGCCGTTTTCCGAATCCACCGGTTTCGCCTTTTACTTATCTTCCTCGAGGACGAGTAAGAGGCAAGCTTGGGGGATTTTGATCACTCCTTATTTTACACCTTTTTTTCCGCATGTTTGCATGCCATTTAGATCGCCCAAATCATGTTTTTCACGATATATCGACGATATTGCGATGCTTTTCACGATTTGTTGTTTTTGTCGCATTTCAGGTGATTTGGCGCGATTTGGAGTGATCTTGAGATACGCTCACTTTAGACGGTCACCGACGACCTCCCCGAGGGGTATTTTGCTGTTGGAGAGGAGCGGAAGAAGAATGGACGTCACAGGAGCGAAGAGGAGGCCAAAACAAGCAGAATGGGCATTTTTTTGTGTCCCACTCGGCCGAGTGGAGGAGCTACTCGGCCGACCAGCGAGACACTGCTCGGCCGACCTGAACAGATACGATTCCTATGTGCACTCGGCCGAGCACCGAAGACCACATCGGCCGAGTGACGATATCGCGTCCGCCCGAGTGGCGCCTAGACGAGGCCCTTCCAAAACATCGAAGTTACTGTTTTTCGGCTGCCTGAGCTTCAGAAGACCCACTCGGCCGAGTGGATTATTACGTCCGCCCGAGTGCCTTGAAGCCGTCGGCCGAGTGACGACAACTCACTCGGCCGAGCCGCCCCCGAACTGAAGACCTCTGAAGCCCCCGACTTACTGGAAAATGACAGGGTTTTCACTCGGCCGAGCGACTTTTGTCACTCGGCCGAGTGCGATGCGCTGCCTGTAGCGAAAATTGCGGAAAACAGGCTGTGCAGGGGTATTTTGGTCACGATTTTTGGACGATTTGGAGGGCTATTTAAGCCCTGTTTTTACCCTAGTTTAGAGAGCCTCTCTCTTGGATTTTTTGCAGCTTTTTAGATTAGTTTTTAGCTTTATTCTTGTGATTGGAGAAGAGACAAGTTTGTGATTTTTGTTAGAGCAATTGAAGAACTCCATTGGTTTGCATCTCTTTTCCTTAAAAATTCTATTTTTATTGCTTATATCAATATTGTGATGAATTCTATTGCTTATTTCATTGATTATTTTTGTGATCTTGCTATGAATTGTGAGTAGTCTCCACGTCTTGGGGCGTGGGGATGAACCCTACAAGCCCAATTTCGTATTTGTGATGAATTGGTAGAAATTGTGCTAGAATCAATAATTAGAGATTAGATTGTGATCAATTTACTACGGATGGCTAGGTGTTCATATCGATTGGGATTTGCAAGAGATTGGATCCCAATTTGATAGGAAGCCCTAGAAATCCGAATTGGGTTGGAATCGGATTTTCGAAGTATCGGTTTGCAAGAGATTGGACCGATACTAGGATTTCCGGTTGCAATTCCATGCCGATACTCGTTTGCAAGAGATTGGACGGGTAGGAACTATCACAATCTAGATCGTGGACCGAGTTTGCAAGAGATTGGACTCGGTGCGCGATTGGACGATGATGTTGATCCTAATGCTAGCTTTCCTAGGTTAGGGTTTGCAAGAGATTGGATCCAAACCTAGGATAGCTATAGACCGGCAACAGCGCGAGAGCGTGAGCTTGGTTCTACATTCAGTTGCAACTAGTTCATCCAAATTCTTATTCAAGCAATTTTGATACCAACGAACCACATTTATGAAATACGGTGAGTAGCGGGGATTCCCCATTCCCTAGACGTTCTTTATTTGATTTGATATTCCTGCACATTTTGTCTGACGATTGTGACAGGATCGCCAAAGGCAAATTTCTCTCTTAAGTAGCCAGGTTGATTAGGAGCAAGCACGGTCATTCGTCCTCCCTGTGTTCGATATCCCGCTCGCCGCTACACCGTGCGCTTGCGGTAAAACTACAACCGTTCTTTGGGTGTATACTCGGAAGCGATCAGCAGTATGTGTTCGTCTCGATGCCCAAGGATCTGGCGTTGAGGTCGAACTGGGGTATACTGAATCCGGGGGTGAACAGAGAGGTTCGCCTTGACGAGGATGATGTTGATCGGGCCAGGATCCTGGAGGAGATCCCCTCCAAGGACAGGCAATACGCAAAGCTTGCCACGGAGGAGATGATAGACCGACACATCTGGCCAGAAGGTAATCCGAGCTTTGTAGTTGTCGCTCCTAATTTTCTCACCCTGATCTATCTCTTTTTTGCAGGTCTGATGATTAGTTTACCACTGGATAAGCTGATGATGATGGTCACGGAACAAGCAGCCCGGCAACCAACGAAGGGCGACAAGAAGAGGGCTCGAGAGGGGCCGTCGACGGCGAAGGCCGAGAAGCTCGTCTGGCCGAAGAAGGCAAAGGTGGTGGACGTCGCGGCTACCTCGAGTACTCGGACGGTCGTGATAGAAGCTAGTCGCCCTACCAAGGGCTCCGTGGCCAGAGCTGATGCCACGCCCATCGATCTTGAAGCTGATGAAGACTTACGGGCTTAGCCGGAGGCCCAAGGATCTCAGAGCGAGCGACCGCCTCTGATCCCCACCATTCCGCTCAAGACCGTAGCTCAGCCCTAGCCCTTCTCCGGTTTGGGTAGCGAAGCTCCGTAAGCTTGCCCCCAAAGTCTTCATGTGAGGGGAGGGTGCGAGCCCGTGGCTCGGCCCTAGACCTTCTCCGGTTTGGGTGGCGAAGCTCCGTAAGCTTGCCCAGGAATCTTCATGTGAGGGGAGTGTGCGAGCCCATGGCTCGGCCCTAGCCCTTCTTCGGTTTGGATGGCGAAGCTCTGTAAGCTTGCCCCGGAGTCTTCATGTGAGGGGAGGGTGGGAGCCCGTCGCTCGGTCCTAGCCTTTCTCCAGTTTGGATGGCGAAGCTCCGTAAACTTGCCCCAGAGTCTTCATGTGAGGGGAGGGTGCGAGCCCGTGGCTCGGCCCTATCCCTTCTCAGGTTTGGGTGGCGAAGCTTCGTAAGCTTGCCCCGGAGTCTTCATGTGAGGGAAGGGTGCGAGCCCGTCGCTCAGCCCTAGCCCTTCTCTGGTTTAGGTAGTGAAGCTCCGTAAGTTTGCCCCGGAGTCTTCATGCGAGGGGAGGGTGCGAGCCCGTCGCTCGGCCCTAGCCCTTCCGGTTTGGGTGGCGGAGCTCCGTAAGCTTGCCCCGGAGTCTTCATGCGAGGGGAGGGTGCGAGCCCATAGCTCGGCCCTATCCCTTCTCCCGTTTGGGTGGCGAAGCTCCGTAAGCATGCCTTAGAGTCTTCATGTGAGGGGAGGGTGTGTGCCCGTAGCTCGGCCCTAGCCCTTCTCCGGTTTGGGTGGCGAAGCTCCGTAAGCATGCCTTGGAGTCTTCATGTGAGGGGAGGGTGCGAGCCCGTAGCTCGGGCCCTAGCCCTTCTCTGGTTTGGGTGGCAAAGCTCCGTAAGCGTGCCCCGGAGTCTTCATGTGGGGGGAGGGGGCGAGCCCGTAGCTCGGCCCAAGCCCTTCTCCGGTTTGGGTGGCGAACCACCGTAAGCTTGTCCCGGAGTCTTCATGTGAGGGGAGAGGGCGAGCCCGTAGCTTGGCCCTAGCCCTTCTCCGGTTTGGGTGGCGAAGCTCCGTAAGCTTGCCCCGGAGTCTTTATGTGAGGGGAGGGCGTGAGCCCGTAGCTCGACCCTAGCACTTCTCCGGTTTAGGCGGCGAAGCTCCGTAAGCTTGCCCCGGAGTCTTCATGGGAGGGGAGGGTGCGAGCCCATAGCTCGGCCCTAGCCCTTCTCCGGTTTGGGTGGCGAAGCTCTGTAAGCTTGCCCCGGATTTTTCATGCGAGGGGAGGTGCGAGCCCGTAGCTCGGCCCTAGCCCTTATCCGGTTTGGGTAGCGAAGCCCGTCCTGCTATGGGTAGCCAGGACCAGACCTGCCCGGAATCTGGCAGTGTTCGAGGAGAACTGAAATTTCCAAATGGAGACATCAAAATTTGAGAATTTACCGGAAAAAAGATAATTTCGTTAAAATTCACGAGGTTATTGATAGTATTTGAGCAAGTGATCCGCATTCCATGGGTGGGCTAGCTTGCCCCCGTCCATGGTCGCCAGGATGTAAGTTGTCGGCCCGATGATGTTGGTGATTTGGTGGAGGATCTACTGAGGTCTTGGGAGGTTGGCGAGGATGATGTGGTGGAGGATCTGAAGGTTACCGGTCCTCTGGAGTAGGTCGCCCTTTGGTAGCTACAACCGAAGATGGAGATGGCGAGCTTCAGGGTTGTGGTTAATTATGGGGGGTATTTGGAGGAGTGGGGAGTCAGCTTAGAAGACGCGGGCCGGCTGTTGGGAGAGTTGGATGGTCGAGGTTGGCGATGTCGTCGGAGAGGAGGAGGTCGCCGTGGAGTGGATGTTGGAGGAGAGGAACTGTACATCGCGGGTCC
Source organism: Scilla litardierei (assembly GCA_030789695.1). Classification (NCBI taxonomy): domain Eukaryota; kingdom Viridiplantae; phylum Streptophyta; class Magnoliopsida; order Asparagales; family Asparagaceae; genus Scilla; species Scilla litardierei. Next base: position 155,034,063 of record CM061140.1, on the reverse strand, counting down.
TCTGTGCAATTTGTCTGATTCGGGATGTGAATTGCATATTTCCCCTCATTTCTGGGCATTTTATGTGTATATCATGATTATTTTGGCTTTGATACGGGCGTATTTGTGATATCGTGAATTATTAAAGACTATTCCTATTATATATATAAAATATGGTTTTTATGGACTAATATTTGCTTTCCTTATTTTTAAGGTACTCCTGGTATTTTTCTAGATTTTCTGGAATTTTTCAGAATTTTCTGGAGCTTGAAGCTATTGTTTGGTAATTTTGCAAGCCTAAAAGGCTATTCTGGTATTTTAAAAAAAGAAAATTAAAAAACAAAAAATAATAATAACAAAAGTCCATTTCCACGGCCCGCTCTTGGAGCAGGCCGCTGCTACATTCTTTTTTTTTAAAAAAAAGTAAACAGCCCGCCTGCGGGCCGGCCCAGCAGCCGGCCCGCCCCGCAAAAAAAGGAGAAGCGAGGGGGCACGCGGCCGGCGTGTGCCCCCCTGAAAGCATGTGCCTCAGGCGCCCGCAGGTCGGGCGCCCCATGCGCCCGACCCGTAAGGCTTTAAAGGGGGGCTACTTGTTTATTTGTGGGTTTTGGGTTTCTTTCGACCTGCAAGCCTGCATTCAAGCCCAGTTTTTGGGTTATTTCGGCTTGAGCGAGATTGGGAACTTTAGTTCTTTTTTTAGGATTTTGGGGGTTTTGGAGCCCTCTTCTTCCCCAAGAGGCTAGGGCTAGGGCTAGGGCTTGGAGGCCATGGGAGGCTAGAAAGCTTGGTTGATGAGCAAATTGGAGGAGGCTAGGGCTCATTTGGAGAGATCTTGGTGAAATCTTTCCTCTTCCCCTTTGTATTTTGATATCTCTCATTTTGTAATGAACTAGGGTTAATTTTGAATGAAATTTCCATCTTTTGTTTCATGATGATTGAGTAGTGTTGAATGGCTTGGGTTGTGATTCATGAATGTTGGTTGTTAATCTTTGCTCTAATTTCCTCTTACTCATTTTGAATGTTGATGTTGGATGTATTATTAGGGCACATTTTAATTGGCTAAGACCCAAGTGGGTACTCTTTGAGAAGAGACCATGTTCAAATTTGATTAGTGCTATGATGATACATCCATCCATGTTGCTAATTATTGTGTTCTTGAATGCTAAATTTTCCGATTGAGTTTCCTTAGCCGGATAATCAATCGAGTAATATGCGGTAATTAGAGCTTGATTAACACCAATCTTAGTGAACCCATAACACATGCTTTCTCTCCTAGCTATCCTAACTTCCCATTTGGCTCTCTAACCCAACCAATTTAGGTTAAGATTGTAGTTTCAGCACATGTTTTCCCACTCATCCACTGTTAGTTGAGATTGTTGCATCACGCTGTTATTTTTCTTTGCCGATCAATTTTGCGAGTGTAGAATGACTTGTCCCTGTGTTCTGTAACGACTGGTTTTTGTATGATTGGATTATCAGTGTGTTTTTGCTTGTGATGGTGGGTTCTCTCCTTGTGTGGTTTCCATTTCCATAGTTCTCGCTTTCGTTCATCTCGTTGAGATTTCCTAGCTTTTGTTTTCATTCCTTTTGATGTGATCTTCTAGCTTCTTCCTTAGAATCATTGAACTCGGAGTAAGTCACTCCTGACGAGCTTCATATCGATCATATCTTAGCGATAGGTTGATCCTAGAAACCTTAGAATTCATCCCGGACCTTCGCGCTCCATTTCGAGACTTTTCGTGCACGTTAGTTGGTTCAAGAAGATCAATCGACCGACTAGATTCCAATCTAGTCGGTCAGGAAATCAACTGGAACCGACTAGTTCATTCAATCAATTACTCAGGAGTTACTGTTTACTCTTAGTCGGTCTAAGAACAACCATCGACCGACTAGATGCTAAACTAGTCGTTCAGTAATTGTTCTTTGACCGACTAAATATAAATCCTAATTTTCGTCTGGGTTACTGTTTACACTTAGTCGGTCTGCGTTGGTCAACCGACCGACTAGTTCCCAAACTAGTCGGTCAGTGGTTGTTCTTTGACCGACTAAAGAGTACAGGAAACCCTAGTTTTGCCCTAGCCGCCACCAAACTCTATAAATACCCCTCCAAACGTTTTCTTCTTCTTCCTCATGACCTAAAACCCTAATTTCTCCCCCATTGAGCCCCCTTCTTCCTCAAACCATTAATCCTTCATCCCAAGCTCATCCTCCATCATCCAAACCCTCCCTTGTCACAACCCACCTTCCATCTTCCCCAAACCTTCATCAAACCCCCAAAATCCACATCAAAACCCATTTCTCCAGATTTTTCCCTCATTTCCAGATCTGAGCCGGATCGTTCTTCCGTTGCCGTGGTTGCTCGGCATCGTTCCTTCGCTTCTTCACGGTAATACTCGATTCCTTTAGTTTTAGCATAACCCACATTGACATTGTGAAACCCTATTAAAATGGATTATTAGACGATTAGGATTCTAATAAGAAATCAATTTAGAATCATTGTGCTAATAATTGTTTTGCCCTAACAGTGATCCATCCGTAGTTTAGCCTGTGACGATCTTCATTGCTCGTCAACCCCGGTATCAGGCAAGTGAAACTTGCATCTCTTGATTTGGGCCATGTCTTAGGCCATTTCCCTTGCTTTAGCGTAAAAGAGACTAGACGGTGAAAGGATAGCCGTCTAGACGCCTTTGACCTAGCTTAACAACGAAGCTTGGTCCGTCACCCTCATCATGCTTGTATGTCACATTTAAATTCAATTAACGGTACGCAAATATCTGTTCATGGCATTGCATATTGATTATCCATCTTGATTGCGTAGCACACGCTACAATACTTATATTCCTGGCTCGTGTTCCAGAAGCGAGCCCTGTAGTTGGAAACCCCAACGCTCGATAAATAAGGCTAGGTGCACCCCTATGCCAAGTGAAATACACTTCCTGGCTCGTGTTCCAGAAGCGAGCGCAGTTAGTTGGAAACCCCAACGCTCGACACATATGGGTGGGGTAAGAGATATGCGGCCACCTGAGCCCCGAGTTGGCCTGATCTGCCACTCCGGCCAGCAGGCGAAATCTCTAGTGCACAAGTGATTAATAGTGATAAGTGAATCGTGATTAGTGCTTAGTGATTGCTACATTGTGAGTGCGTGACACTCTCTCTTTAAACTGCTGCATCAAACTAAACTGTCATGTCATTGCTTAATATTATAAGTGCTAGGTTGTTAGTTACTTTCAGTTTCCTTGCTCAAGTCTTTAGACTTGCTGACATGTGCCCCTCTCTCTTTTGGGTGTCATATGTTAGACTCAGAGCCAGAGCTCGTTGCAGAGGACGTTGTGTTTGCTGTGGAGGAGTCTTGTAGACACATGTGACTTTGTTGAGTGTCCTTTATGTTTTAGGATTCCAGTTAGTTGTTGGTGTGTGGCACCTTTGTATGTATGTTATACCTTGTTGGCCATGTTGGGCCTTAGTCTTTCCGTTTAGCCTAGTGGCTTTTCTGTGATATTGTAATTTATTCAATGGATATTCAGAGATTTCTCCTTTGTCTTTTTCCTTTATTATTATTGTTGTTTCGTTTGCGTTGCAAGGACCTGCCATATGATAATTTATACGCTTATCAGACTTGGAGTTTCACAGCTTCAAGTCTGAGCGGACCTTCTCACGTCTCGCCTCGACATTTTTGGGAAGCGGGGCGTGACAGGTTTTATTGGTGGCCCATGCAGGTCCATTTGCAAATGTGAACTATCGGAACAATGATAATAATTATGGAATGTCCATTAAATAAATTAGAACATCCAATTCATAAGCCTTGAGTCTAGTTTTTTTAGCGTTCCTATGCCTTAGGTAGCTGGTAGACGTGTTAGGGCATCTGTCTCAGCTTAGTAGGAACCCATTAGATCAGGACCCTAGCTAGACTTAGATAGACGTCGGTGCTTGCTAGTTAGGAATCCTTGATTGTTAGCTAGACTCCATGTTAGTGATTTGTTAGATTGTCTTAAGAGTTACCTTAGTGGTTCCTGTCTAGCTTTGACTAGGATAGACTTCTAGAATTCTTTGGTCTCTCGCTTGGGTTCATCGATTTCAGACCAAGCTGAAATCATTTCATCGCTGTCTAGCCCTTAGGGAGTCTTAGCGCTTAGTTCCATAATCTTTAGCTGGTTGACCGTAGGAGATTCCCGTAGATTTTCCTAAGTCACATCCTAGGCGTATTTATGCTTTGATCATCCGACCAAATCCCTTGCCTCGATTCCCATGACCACCACGTTTCTATAATCGTTGATCCATCGAATGTCCCCATTCGCAAAGCTTAATTTCTTTTAAAGTTATTTTTATATTTCCCTTATTAAAGTTTTCGCTAAGTTTAAATTTTGTTTTAAACCCGCTACGTATATACTTGAATTTCTCACTTTTCGATTGAGTCAAAATTCCTTGTAGATTTCGGAGTCTAATGGTTGTAATTATAATTGCTATCTCGTAACCATTTTCTTGTCTATATTTTCGCATTTCGGTTTAAAGACTCCAATACTATTTTGGAAAATTCGATATACCATTTTCTAACTATGAGATCCATTTTAATCGCATAGCATACATACTTTAAAATCTTTTCCAAGCTAAATGAAATTTCAATTGTTATATGTATACTTATATCTCGTACTCTTTCGTTGACTTAAATTAATTTTTGAAATTCGAAAGTTTTGACGAGATTTTGATTACTGTTTTATAATGTTTTACAGCCTATACCTTTCATACCTATTTGAATATCTTGTCCCTTTTCATAAATTGATTTAATCCTGAGCCGCAATTCTATTTTCCAAATTCGATTTATGAATTTTCCTTTCTTATTTATGCTATTCAAATGACTCGTCGCGCTCCCTTAATATACTTTTCAAGTCACAGATGATTTCAGCTTTCAACAAATCAAAGTTATGTTCAAACATTTTCCCGACTACAGATTTTTGGAAAATTACGTTTCCGTAACCACTTCCCGTGTCCTCAATTCACATGACCACCTCATTACAATTATCCTTGATCTTTCAAATGTTTTCCGTTGCAAATCTTGATTCTTCCAAAGTTATTTTCCAATGCTTTCCTTATTTGAAGTTTCACTCAATTTAAATTTTGTTCTAAACTTCTTTAAATATGTCTCCCTAAATTTCGATGGAGTTAAAAGTCGTTCTTGAATTTTGAAGACTTTTGGTCGTAATTTTAAAATTACTATCTTGTACTATTTTTCTAACAATGTATCTTTCGCATTTCGATTTTTAAACTTTATTACTATCTTGATGGTTCGATATACCGTCCTTTTTCCTAAATACAAAAATTTATTTTAACCACTTATCTTACATACCTTTAGGGGTATTTTTCCAAACTGAATGGACTTCAACTAATTTTTGTATATATCAATTATAGGTTTGTCGTACCCGTACTTCAAGCCTTTTTACCAACCCATTCTCGTGGCAATCCTTGTTTCCCCTAAAAGTATTTTCGATGTTCCTCTTTCGCTAAGTTTGAATTTGTTCGCGAACTTTTAATATATATATATATTAGATTTCATACTCTTTCGCGACTTAAAATTATTTATTCTTTTCTAAACATTGAAACTTTTGTCGAGATTTTTGATTATTAGTTTATAATATTCTTCAGCCTATATTTTCATATCGATATAAATGACTTGCCTCTTTTCATATACCAATTTTATTCTGAACCGTACTTCTGTTTTTCCTTAACCTGAATTATAATTTTCTTTTCTTACTTATGCCATTAAAACTTATTCGAGTACCGCACCGTGTCTGCTTCTTATATACCTTTCAAGTCCCATGGGACTTCAGCTTTCAGCGAGTCGATTTTATGCTCAACGTTTTCCCTAGTTCAGATTTTCGTAAAATTACTTTTCGAAACCATTTCCTGATTTAGACCTCCAACATTCGGTTTTAAAGCTTATTACCAATTTAATAATTCTATATATGTATATACCCTCCCACTTACTTCCATACCACTAAGATGTTATTATCTTTCCATTCGTCATACATATTTCTAAAAAAATGAGTTCTAAAGTAGAACTTCAATTAATTTTTATGTATCAGTACTATGACCGTTATGCTCCTCGTTTCCCCTATTTCAGATTTTTGTAAAAATCGTTATTTCATAACCTTTTCTGATCTAGACCCTCCATAAATTTGATTTTAAAGTTTCACTACAAATTTTGATAATACTACTAATAAGCTATTGTTATCTTTCCGTTCACCATACATGCCTTTAGAATAATTTCTAACCTAAATGGAATTTCAATTATTTTTATATATCAGCACCAGGTTCGTGGTGCTCGTATGTTAAGAGCTTTGTGTAAAACAGTCTCTTTTTGCCAAATCCTGATTCCTCTAAAAGTAGTTTCAATATTGATTACTTTAAACTTTCCCTGGCTTAAGGATTTTGAAAGCATTCAACCTGAGTTTAAAATTTTCAATTAATTTCATTTCATTTCAAACTTTGCAAACGTTATTAAGTTACTACCGTGTAATATTTTCTAAACTATGACCTCAAAATTCGTGTAAATGATTTACTTCCTTTTTAATGACTTTGTGTAAGCCTATAAACTGTTTTCTCCTATTATGTATATTCGACTCAAACTTATTTCAAACAATTTGTTTTATCGACCTCTAAATATTTTTATACGAAAAGGGACTCCAACTTTTGAAGTATAGCGGTTTTCAAACTTCTCGTATTTTAGAATATGTTATTTACACTATTTTCCATGTGTTCTAATGGAGCATCAATACATCATTACACGACCGTTTTCACGCTTTTCGATCCTGCTATTAGTTACGCTTTTGATTTCTTTCCTTTTGTCTAGCCCATAGAGCTTGTCGTTGCCTGTGTCAACCTTGTTATAGTTTGGTGGGCCCATTAGTTAAGTGGTTATGCCGTCGTAGTGTTGATTTCGTGGTGTGTAAATAGTGGTATGGGTGTTGGCATTTGTATGTTGTGTGTAGGTAATTTTCTGCTTGAGTATGATGTGATATACGTATGATAACAGAATGATAATTTTGATTGGTACTACTTGTTTTATGAGATGTCGTATGCGTGTATATCAGGAGGTATACCCGACTATTGCATCTCTTAAACTTGTATGTAGTTGATGTGTTGATATGGTAATTATAAATGGATGGATATGGTGTGAAAATATGTGATACGTGGATGTGTATGCCTTGGAGTGGTATTGGTATGTGTATGGATACTGTGTTACGCATATAAACGTCCTGCTATGATTTGAGTCTCACTCAAGCTTGAGTGGGTATACTCTATGTACTTTGGTATAATTGTATGTGGTGGTGAATAGTGATGGATGATGTATGTATGGTGTTTTGAGTTGTTTGTGCTTGGTTGTGTTACGCACACGATTGTGGGTGGCTATACCAATATATAGTTATAGGACTATATGTGAGGTGAAAATATGGTGAAATATTTGCATGTATTAGAATGACTAAATAAATGTGAAATTATTTTCAAATAAGAGAGGCTTGGTTATTTTCTTATAGTAAGTAATAAGTGTTTATGGTTGTATAAATATATTGACTATATGTATGTGATTGAAATGCGTGTATGAAATTGATTGACTATAATAAGTATGAGTGTACTATGTGCGTGAAAATATGTGTGTAGTGGTAGTGAGTGATATTTGATTTCTAGTGCATATATATATATATATATATATATATATATATATATATATATATATATATATATATATATATATATATATATATATATATATATATAAGCACTCGAAATGAAAGTACTTGGTTGAATTTATGATGTGATATTTGTTGAGGGTAGTTATCAGAGCGACTATATATATGTTAGAAAGTCCGAGGACGGACTTTATTCTAAGGTGGGTAGGATGTAACGACTGGTTTTTATATGATTAGATTATCAGTGTGTGTTTTCTTGTGATGGTGAGTTCTCTCCTTTTGTGGTTTCCATTTCCATAGTTCTCGCTTTCGTTCATCTCGTTGAGATTTCCTAGCTTTCGTTTTCATTCCTTTTGATGTGATCTTCTAGCTTCTTCCTTAGAATCATTGAACTCGGAGTAAGTCACTCCTGACGAGCTTCATATCGATCATATCTTAGCGATAGGTTGATCCTAGAAACCTTAGAATTCATCCCGGACCTTCGCGCTCCATTTCGAGACTTTTCGTGCACGTTAGTTGGTTCAAGAAGATCAACCGACCGACTAGATTCCAATCTAGTCGGTCAGGAAATCAACTGGAACCGACTAGTTCATTCAATCAATTACTCAGGAGTTACTGTTTACTCTTAGTCGGTCTAAGAACAACCATCGACCGACTAGATGCTAAACTAGTCGGTCAGTAATTGTTCTTTGACCGACTAAATCTAAATCCTAATTTTCATCTGGGTTACTGTTTACACTTAGTCGGTCTGCGTTGGTCAACCGACCGACTAGTTCCCAAACTAGTCGGTCAGTGGTTGTTCTTTGACCGACTAAATAGTACAGGAAACCCTAGTCTTGCCCTAGCCGCCACCAAACTCTATAAATACCCCTCCAAACGTTTTCTTCTTCTTCCTCATGACCTAAAACCCTAATTTCTCCCCCATTGAGCCCCCTTCTTCCTCAAACCATTAATCCTTCATCCCAAGCTCATCCTCCATCATCCAAACCCTCCATTGTCACAACCCACCTTCCATCTTCCCCAAACCTTCATCAAATCCCCAAAATCCACATCAAAACCCATTTCTCCAGATTTTTCCCTCATTTCCAGATCTGAGCCGGATCGTTCTTCCGTTGCCGTGGTTGCTCGGCATCGTTCCTTCGCTTCTTCACGGTAATACTCGATTCCTTTAGTTTTAGCATAACCCACATTGACATTGTGAAACCCTATTAAAATGGATTATTAGACGATTAGGATTCTAATAAGAAATCAATTTAGAATCATTGTGCTAATAATTGTTTTGCCCTAACAGTGATCCATCCGTAGTTTAGCATGTGACGATTTTCATTGCTCGTCAACCCCGGTATCAGGCAAGTGAAACTTGCATCTCTTGATTTGGGCCATGTCTTAGGCCATTTCCCTTGCTTTAGCGTAAAAGAGACTACACGGTGAAAGGATAGCCGTCTAGACGCCTTTGACCTAGCTTGACAACGAAGCTTGGTCCGTCACCCTCATCATGCTTGTATGTCACGTTTATATTCAATTAACGGTACACAAATATCTGTTTCATGGCATTGCATATTGATTATCCATCGTGATTGCGTAGCACACGCTACAATACTTATATTCCTGGCTCGTGTTCCAGAAGCGAGCCCTGTAGTTGGAAAATCCAACGCTCGATAAATAAGGCTAGGTGCACCCCTATGCCAAGTGAAATACACTTCCTGGCTCGTGTTCCAGAAGCGAGCGCAGTTAGTTGGAAACCCCAACGCTCGACACATATGGGTGGGGTAAGAGATATGCGGCCACCTGAGCCCCGAGTTGGCCTGATCCGCCACTCCGGCCAGCAGGCGAAATCTCTAATGCACAAGTGATTAATAGTGATAAGTGAATCGTGATTAGTGCTTAGTGATTGCTACATCGTGAGTGCGTGACACTCTCTCTTTAAACTGCTGCATCAAACTAAACTGTCATGTCATTGCTTAATATTATAAGTGCTAGGTTGTTAGTTACTTTCAGTTTCCTTGCTCAAGTCTTTAGACTTGCTGACATGTGCCCCTCTCTCTTTTGGGTGTCACATGTTAAACTCAGAGCCAGAGCTCGTTGCAGAGGACGTTGTGTTTGCTGTGGAGGAGTCTTATGGACACCGGTGACTTTGTTGAGTTTCCTTTATGTTTTAGGATTCCTGTTAGTTGTTGGTGCGTGGCACCTTTGTATGTATGTTATACCTTGTTGGCCATGTTGGGCCTTAGTCTTTCCTTTTAGCCTGGTGGCTTTTCTGTGATATTGTAATTTATTCAATGGATATTCAGAGATTTCTCCTTTGTCTCTTTCCTTTATTATTATTGTTGTTTCGTTTGCATTGCAAGGACCTGCCATATGATCGCGCCCCGGCGTACCCAAAAACTTGATCGCGCCCCGGCGTACACGTCCCGAGGCGACGGTTGTAGTTTTACCGCAAGCGCACGGTATAGCGGCGAGCGGGTATCGAACACAGGGAGGACGAATGACCGTGCTTGCTCCTAATCAACCTGGCTATTCAGAGGGATAATTGCCTTGGGCGATCCTGTCACAATCGTCAGACAAAAGTGCAAAATATCAAATCAAATAGAGAACGCCTAGGGAATGGGGAATCCCCACTACTCACCGTATTTCACAATTGTGGTTCGCCAGTATCGAAATCGCTAGGATGAGAATTCGGATGAACTAGTTGCAACTAAATGTGGAACCAGGCTCACGCTCTCGCGCTGTTGCCGGTCTATAGCTATCCTGGGTTTGGGTCCAATCTCTTGCAAACCCTAGCCTAGGGAAGCTAGCATTAGGATCAACATCATCGTCCAATTGCGCACCGAGCCCAATCTCTTGCAAACTCGGTCCACAATCTAGATTGGGATAGTTCCTACCCGTCCAATCTCTTGCAAACGGGTATCGGCACGGAATTGCAACCGGAGATCCTAGCATCGGTCCAATTTCTTGCAAACCGATACTTCGAAAATCCGACTCCAACCCAATTCGGATTTCTAGGGCTTCCTATCGAATTGGGATCCAATCTCTTGCAAATCCCTATTGACGTGAATACCTAGCTATCCGTAGTAATTCGATCCCAATCTAATCCCTAATAACAATCCTGGCTCAATTCCTACCAATTCAACACAAATACGAAATTGGGCTCGTAGGGTTCATCCCCACGCCCCAAGACGTGGAGACTACTCACTAATCATAGCAATAGCACAATAATTGGCAAAGAAATAGACAATGGAATTCATCACAATAATGATATAAACAATAAAAATAGAGTTTTTGTGGAAGAGAAGTGCAAACCAATGTAGATCTTCAATCAACCCAACAAAAATCCAAGTTTTTCTCTTCACCAATCACAATTAATAAAGCTAAAAAGTAGACTCAAAAAGCTGCAAAAAATCTGAGAGGTGGCTCTCAAAACTAGGGTAAAAACAGAGCTTAAATAGCCCCAAAAATCGTCTAAAAATCCTGACCAAAACGCCCCTGCACAGCCTGTTTTCCGCAAATTTCGCTACAGGCAGCGCATCGCACTCGGCCGAGTGACAAAAGTCGCTCGGCCGAGTGAAAACCCTGTCAATTTTCCAGTAAGTCGGGGACTTCAGGGGTCTTCAGTTCGGGGGTGGCTCGGCCGAGTGAGTTGTCGTCACTCGGCCGATGGCTTCACTTCACTCGGGCGGACGGGATTTGCCACTCGGCCGAGTGGGTCTTCTGAAGCTCAGATGGCCGAAAAACAGTAACTTCGGTCTTTTTGAGGGCCTTCGTCTGGGCGCCACTCGGGCGGACGTGGTATCGTCACTCGGCCGATGTGGTCTCCGTCGCTCGGCCGAGTACACATGGAAGTCGTGTCTGAACGGGTCGGCCGAGCAGTGTCTCGCTGGTCGGCCGAGTGGCTCCTCCACTCGGCCGAGTGGGACACAAAAAATGCCCAAACTGATCGTTTTGGCCTCCTCGTCGCTCCGACGACGTCCATTCTTCTTCCGCTCCTCTCCAACAGCAAAATACCCCTCGGGGAGGTCGTCGGTGGCCGTCTAGATTACACGCATCTCGAGATCACTCCTAATCGCGCCAAATCACCTGAAATGCGACAAAAACAACAAATCGTGAAAAGCATCGCAATATCGTCGATATATCGTGAAAAACATGATTTGGGCGATCAAAATGGCATGCAAACATGCGGGAAAAGGGTGTAAAATAAGGAGTGATCAAAATCCCCCAAGCTTGCCTCTTACTCGTCCTCGAGGAAGATAAGTAAAAAGCGAACCCGGTGGATTCGGAAAACGAAAACGGCGAAAAACGAAAAAAAAATGAAAAACGAAGAAGAATGAAAACCAAACGAAAATAAAGAAAGAAAGAAAGAAGAGGTAGGATGCTAGATCATTTTCTCAGGACGTGGGTTTCACCTACTCTTATAGCATGCACCGAGTGAGAAATACATGTCAAAGAATCTCATTTTGATATCATAATAGAATAGTGCAAGTAGAAAATAGAAAACCCACGAACAACGGTATAATCATGAAAAACGGAATGATTTTAAAATTAACATCGCCTGAATCATCTAAAGCGGTATACAAGTCTCAGATCACACACTTTTCAATTGAACGCTTTCTATCTGGAGTATAAGAGTATCACATCATAGAATAGAGAGAATAGAAAAGTATGGGTTTCATGAAATGAATGCTAGGCTTAGATTTCTGGATTTCGTAAAGCTAGAAACAATCTCACCGAGTATAGAATATTACTTAGCCTAGGTCGTCGTGCAATGTCAAGTAGTCGCTCTCTCACACATCAATGGATCTCCTCCCCCAAGCTTATCTATAAGCGTGGTGGCACAAAAATATTTACATCCCCATTTTTATATAGCTCCAAAGGCAAAGAAGAGAAAGAAGAAAGAAAGTAAGCGAGATGGGATCTTTTATTGAGGATTTTTCCTCTTTTCTCTCTTTTCTCCTTTTTTTTTTCTTTTTTTTTTTTCATATATACAATGATCCCAATTCAAAGAGAGATAATGATATACGAGAATGTTCTTCTCTCTTTTATTATATTTTTTTTTTTTGGAATAAGAGATTTGGAGCTAGGAATTTATAGCGGGGGAAATGCCATAAAATAGAATCACTAAGGGGAGATTCACCAATGATTTTAAAAGTAGAGAAATGATGTTCAAGATTTGTGGAGAAAGAAATAAATATAACTCTCGGCTCACTCTATAAGACATGCACGACAACTTCAGCAGGGTAATCTAATCTACTCAGTTTCGATCACAAAAAAGCTAACTAATCCAGATATATCATAGCTAACCATCATTCAATCATCCGGAAGTGAAGTGTACAATTCATGCATATAGAAGTGATAAAGGAAAAGAAGTCAGTACTCCAGATATAGGCATTCAATGCGTGAATCTTGGTGTGTTTTCTGTGATAGCATACATATGAATATTCAGGCTCAGCTAATAATAAAATTTCATCCATTTTCATGAGGAAAAAGTGTGGGCTCCTATTTCTAAATGCAAGCGAGTCATAGCATATGATATCAGAAATGAAATCTAAGACACGACAAATATAGCATGCATATAGAATAAGCTAACTCCACGTAGACATCATCATAGAAAATTCATCTCTAGCATGAGATGAAAAAAGGAAGAAGTAAAGATAAAAGGAAAATAGAACTATGCAATGCGGCACACAGGAAAGTAAGGAAAACGTGATGCATGGCAAAACAAAAGGAAAATAACGAAAAATGAGTGCAAAAGTGAAAAGCGGTGTGAAAAACTGAAAATAAAGGTGGCAAATCGAAAAAGAACGTGAGAGCTCACTCCCCCAAGCTAAACGGCACAGTGTCCTCAATGTGCAAAGTGTGGCACACAGAGAGACAATTAACGTGAGGGGCAAGTGAGGGTGCATGCATGAGGGGAAGGAAGGAAAAAAATAATAAAAAGGAAAAATAAAGAAGTGAAAATATGATGCGGGTATGATGCATGCACAAACAGGAGTGATATGAAAATACGGCACCAAAAACGCTCCCTCTCTCCCAAAAAGATATATATAGAGGTTATCAAAATGAGAAACCCTAGTAGATATGATATGATGTGCACAAAAAGATATGATCAAAAATATAATCCCAAAATAAGTGAGAGGAGGGGGGGGTGGACAAAAAAAAACATCAGGACCCAGCAGAGACGGGCAGCACAACGTCAGGAATGGATAAAGGCATCAAAAGTGCCTAAGAAGGCGGTGCCGCGCCGTCTCCGTCCTGAGGCGGAGGGGGGGGTGGTGGTGGTGTAGGCTGCTGAGCTGGGGTGGGCGTGGGAGTGGAAGCAGGTCGAGCGTGTGTGGGAGTGTGTGTGGGAACCTGCTGGGTGGGTGGGGGTACGCGCGGGAGACGCTCTAAGATCTGTGTCAGGCAGTAGTGGATCTGAGGGATCAGGTCAAAGCGTCCAGCCATCGTAGAGACGGTGGAGGAGAGTCCTCCAACTCGTGGGAGGGGCCGGCATCATCCGACCGCTTCCGCTTGGCGGAAGCTCTCTTCGACCGCGGCCGTGTCCGGGGCGGCATATCTGCCCCGAGCGCGCGCCGAAAAAGTGAAAAGTGCGGCGTGTGCACAAAGAGTGGAAAGAGTTTACCCAAACACGCCGCGAGTGCTAAGTAGTGGAAGCGTGCGAAGTCCGCGCCTCCACGAAGTCCTGAGCAGCCCGTAGAAGCTCCCCTGAGCTCCCCTAAGCTCCAAAAAGCAACCTGCGCATGGAAAAGCGATATCAGCGAGTAATAATCAAAATGTATGGAGCAATAGGGGTATAACAGATAGATATGTGACTTGATTCGGGTTAGGGGTTCGATTGACACACGGATCCTCAAAAACTACGCAAAAAGAGAAGAAAATGGTGAAAATAAGCGAACCGGAGGTGATCGGAGACGGGGGTTGCCGGCGGCGACTCGGGCGGGTGGCGACGACGGTCGGCCGGCGGTGGCAGGCCGAGCGGCGGCGCGCGCGGGCGAGTGGATGTTGGGTGAGGCGCGATCGGGCGAGGGGAAGCTGAGGGGGCGCGGGCGAAAGGGTTTTTTTTTTCGTTTTCGAAAACTGCGCCTCCCCCTTTGGCTTTATATTAAAAAGTTACGACTCGGCCGAGTGACGTGATCACTCGGCCGAGCGAGGCAAATAAAAATTTCTCCCCGATATCGCTTCGGCCGAGTGGCCTTGCCAGGCTCGGCCGAGTGGAGTAAATCCATTCGGCCGAGTGACTCAAGCTACTCGGCATGACTCGCCCAAGGAGGGTATCTGTTTCACTCGGCCGAGTGAATATATATACTCGGCCGAGTAGCAGTTATAATGAAATGAGGAAAATAGACAGAGAGTTGGGTACAGCAGACTTCCCTTGTTCGTGAGCGGCTCGGCCAGACGAACTTCTGTACTCGGCCGAGTGACTAGTATACTCGGCCGAGTGAGCCTTGCATTCTGCTGTTTGTCTTCGTTTAGACTCTAAACTCCGTCTTTCTTCCTCCAGTCGATTTCATGCTCCTCCTAAGCGTCGAACGCCTTCTTAGGGCGCTCCTCATCGTCTCGTTCAACCTCCTCGTGATGATCTACCTATCTCCTCTCCTGTCAAGAAAAATAGGACCCGTTATCACAAAATTTTTGATCGGATGACTCAAAACACTAAAAATTTCTAAAACGAAAATAAAGAAAAAGCGAAAATAAAGCAAAAACCGTCGGGTTGCCTCCCGACAAGCGCTCGTTTTAGGTCGTGAGCTCGACCCCCTATAATTTTCAATCAATGCGGGATGTTTGGTGCATATGAGATGCACCCGTCAAACTTTCCGGGGAGCGCGCTTGGATTCGGACGTGGCGGCGAAGCGTTCTCCCGCGGTGGTCTCCTATCTCGAATAGTGTTGGGGGGAGGCTCCCCCAAGCTAGCATTTGCCCCGGTCAACGGCTTAGCCGGCGATGCCGATTTCCGTACCGGCGGAGCTTTCTTTGGAGACTTTGATTTCGAGAGCTTGCAGAGCTCTCGAATCCTTGCGACATCAGCGTCGCCTTCATCTTCATCAGCGGAGAAGTCGGGGGAATCATCATTATTGTCCTCATGGCCTAAATCCGGGCCTTCATCCAATTCTTCATCAAAAAGGGCACCAATTGAGTGAGGAATCGCCTCCTCTATCACCTCATCAAGGAGGTCCATATAATCGAGCTCCTCATGGTAAGGCATGTGCTTCATTACCTTGGGAATGTGGAGCTCCACCTCGATGTTTCCGACGTTTAAGGTTAAGGTACCTTCGCGCACGTCGACGATGACTCCGGCGGTGGCGAGGAATGGGCGCCCAAGTATCAATGAGGTGTCTCCCTCCTCCTTAATGTCCATGATGACGAAGTCACATGGCAAGCATATTCCCCCCGGGACTTGAAGTGGGATGTCTTCGGCAATCCCCACCGGCCTTGTTATCCGTCCATCGGCTAATTGAATGCGCATGTCGGTGGGTTTCAACTTTGTCCCGGTGTTAAGCTTTAAGAACATGGAGAGGGGCATGAGACTCACACTAGCCCCAAGATCGACCAACGCCTTTTGAAGAGGCACGCCGCCCAACGTGCAAGGAATCCGAAAACTCCCCGGATCTTTAAATTTTGCCGGCTCCTTTTCTCTCTTGGTGAACCAAGAGCCCTCCTCGGCTAGCATGATCTTTTCCTTCCTCTTTCTCCCCGAAATCAAGTCCTTCAAGAATTTGGCATATGTGGGGATCTCGATGATGGTGTCAAGGAAGGGAATATTTAGGCTAACTCCTCTTAGATACTCGAGGAATTTCGCTAGCCTTTTCTCCATTTTCGCTTTCTCTAGTCTTTGGGGGAATGGGACCGGTGGCATGAAGCGCCTCTCCTCAATTAATAGCTTCTCCCTAGATTTCTCCTTGTCTTGTGGCTCCTTCTCCTCTTCAATCTCGATTATCGGCTCAACCGGCTCCAAACTTTCCTCCACGGCCTCCTCAATAGGAATCATGGCGGGGGTGGTGTCCTTCCCGCCTCTAGTAGTGACGGCAACTACGGCGTTGATATGGCCCGTGTTGCCCCGTGGGTTTTGCTCCGGTTGCGCCGGCAATCTTTGAGTGTTCCGGTTGAGCAACGCTAATTGCTCCGATATTTGAGCCACTACGGTATTGAGAGATTCTTGCCCCGCCTTCAAAGTAGCATTCACCTTATTCTGCTCGACCATGAACGCTTCCACTCTAGTTTCGAAATCGGATCGTTGTGGAGCTTGTGGAGGGTTTTGGTTTTGATTCCTCCACCCTTGATTGTATCCGGGAGGCCTATAAGGTGGGACTTGTTGCTTTGGTTGGAAGTTTTGTTGTGTAGGTCCCCTCGGCGGATAGTATTGTTGTTGGGGTGGTGGCGGTCGAGCTTGATTAGGCGGTTGTTGTGGCGGGTTCAAAGCTCCTTCATTGTTGGCGTAGGAGAATCCCGGGTGATTTCTTGCGACCGGATTGGACCAATAACCTTGGTTCCCCGCAACATATTGCACTTGCTCCAAGGATCCTTCTCCTTGCTCTCCTCCCGAATACATGGCTTGAGGTTGGTCTTGCCAATCACTCATTTGGCTTGCCGGCGCGGAGGTGGAAGGGCTTCCTTGGGGCTCCGTGATGAATTTCTCCAATCTCTCCACCACCTTGTGGAGAGAATCAAATTTGCTCGTAAGCTCCGCTACGGCCTTTGCCTCGTAGATGCTAGTCGGCTTTAAGGAGGACGTAGAGTGTCCTCGCTCATCGCCCCATTGTTGGTTATTAGAGGCCATCTCCTCAATTAGGGCCGTAGCTTCCTCGGGAGTCTTTGACAAGATTGCACCATTCGCCGCGGCATCAATAATTTGTTTGGTCCCCGGTTGGAGACCGTTGTAGAAGCTATGCACTAACTCCCAATCTTCTATACTGTGGTGCGGGCACTGGTGCTGCAAATCCTTAAATCGCTCCCAAGCTTCATAGAGCGTCTCGTGTGGTCCTTGCTTGAAGGACATGAGAGCGCTCCGGATCTTCACCGTCTTGGATGGTGGATAGAATTTATCAATGAATGCATCCGCCAACCCGTCCCAAGAGGTGAAAACTCCGTCAGCTTGCGTCCTCAGCCAATAGAGTGCTTTGTCCTTTAGCGTGAAGGGGAAGAGGCGCAGTCTGATGGCATCAATCGGGACCCCCGGCATTTGGAAAGTGGCGCACTTCGACAAGAATGATTGGATGTGGTAGTGGGGGTTCTCGTGAGCGTTCCCATGAAATGGGTCTTGTTGCATCAAAACCACCAATCCCGTCTTTAGCTCGAAGTTCTTGTCGGCCGCCAACTCCGGCACGGCGATGGATGACGTAGTAGAAGAGGTTTTAGGCCGAAGCCTATCGCGAATAGAAATTATTCTCGCCATTCTCTCCGCCAATTCTTCGGGAGTTTCCCGGTTGGTCATAAACCCCCCTTCCGGATATTGTCTCCTTTCCGCTCTGAGTCTCCGCGCGGTACGTTCGATCTCGGGATCGAATAATAGGGCTTCGGGGTCCGCCGTAGATCTCGTGTACATGCACAGTGAAAACAGAGTTTCAAAGAGATGATTAGTACCGTGGAAGGGTTAGGTAAAAATAGCAAAGGAAATAATAATGGTAAAAGAAATAAAATAAAAAGAAAATAAAAGAAAGAAATAGCTAGGTGAAAAAGAATCAAACGCAATCGCCTCCCCGGCAACGGCGCCAAAAACTTGATCGCGCCCCGGCGTACACGTCCCGAGGCGACGGTTGTAGTTTTACCGCAAGCGCACGGTATAGCGGCGAGCGGGTATCGAACACAGGGAGGACGAATGACCGTGCTTGCTCCTAATCAACCTGGCTATTCAGAGGGATAATTGCCTTGGGCGATCCTGTCACAATCGTCAGACAAAAGTGCAAAATATCAAATCAAATAGAGAACGCCTAGGGAATGGGGAATCCCCACTACTCACCGTATTTCACAATTGTGGTTCGCCAGTATCGAAATCGCTAGGATGAGAATTCGGATGAACTAGTTGCAACTAAATGTGGAACCAGGCTCACGCTCTCGCGCTGTTGCCGGTCTATAGCTATCCTGGGTTTGGGTCCAATCTCTTGCAAACCCTAGCCTAGGGAAGCTAGCATTAGGATCAACATCATCGTCCAATTGCGCACCGAGCCCAATCTCTTGCAAACTCGGTCCACAATCTAGATTGGGATAGTTCCTACCCGTCCAATCTCTTGCAAACGGGTATCGGCACGGAATTGCAACCGGAGATCCTAGCATCGGTCCAATTTCTTGCAAACCGATACTTCGAAAATCCGACTCCAACCCAATTCGGATTTCTAGGGCTTCCTATCGAATTGGGATCCAATCTCTTGCAAATCCCTATTGACGTGAATACCTAGCTATCCGTAGTAATTCGATCCCAATCTAATCCCTAATAACAATCCTGGCTCAATTCCTACCAATTCAACACAAATACGAAATTGGGCTCGTAGGGTTCATCCCCACGCCCCAAGACGTGGAGACTACTCACTAATCATAGCAATAGCACAATAATTGGCAAAGAAATAGACAATGGAATTCATCACAATAATGATATAAACAATAAAAATAGAGTTTTTGTGGAAGAGAAGTGCAAACCAATGTAGATCTTCAATCAACCCAACAAAAATCCAAGTTTTTCTCTTCACCAATCACAATTAATAAAGCTAAAAAGTAGACTCAAAAAGCTGCAAAAAATCTGAGAGGTGGCTCTCAAAACTAGGGTAAAAACAGAGCTTAAATAGCCCCAAAAATCGTCTAAAAATCCTGACCAAAACGCCCCTGCACAGCCTGTTTTCCGCAAATTTCGCTACAGGCAGCGCATCGCACTCGGCCGAGTGACAAAAGTCGCTCGGCCGAGTGAAAACCCTGTCAATTTTCCAGTAAGTCGGGGACTTCAGGGGTCTTCAGTTCGGGGGTGGCTCGGCCGAGTGAGTTGTCGTCACTCGGCCGATGGCTTCACTTCACTCGGGCGGACGGGATTTGCCACTCGGCCGAGTGGGTCTTCTGAAGCTCAGATGGCCGAAAAACAGTAACTTCGGTCTTTTTGAGGGCCTTCGTCTGGGCGCCACTCGGGCGGACGTGGTATCGTCACTCGGCCGATGTGGTCTCCGTCGCTCGGCCGAGTACACATGGAAGTCGTGTCTGAACGGGTCGGCCGAGCAGTGTCTCGCTGGTCGGCCGAGTGGCTCCTCCACTCGGCCGAGTGGGACACAAAAAATGCCCAAACTGGTCGTTTTGGCCTCCTCGTCGCTCCGGCGACGTCCATTCTTCTTCCGCTCCTCTCCAACAGCAAAATACCCCTCGGGGAGGTCGTCGGTGGCCGTCTAGATTACACGCATCTCGAGATCACTCCTAATCGCGCCAAATCACCTGAAATGCGACAAAAACAACAAATCGTGAAAAGCATCGCAATATCGTCGATATATCGTGAAAAACATGATTTGGGCGATCAAAATGGCATGCAAACATGCGGGAAAAGGGTGTAAAATAAGGAGTGATCAATAATTTATACGCTTATCAGACTTGGAGTTTCACAGCTTCAAGTCTGAGTGGACCTTCTCACGTCTCGCCTCCACATTTTTGGGAAGCGGGGCGTGACATGTTCCGACCCAATACTCACTGGTTATTTATAAATATAGTGCATTGACGCTCTTACACTTGGGAATGGAAGGCGTGCCTTTGCACGTTTTCCGGTTCAATCAATTGGCGTCGTTGTCGGGGACACCGGTTTCTACTACTTGCATTTTTTGATTGATTTTGAAAGTTTTAGTGTGATACTTCTATCTCGTAGTGTTGTGTCTTTCCTATTTATTTATTTTCCACTTATTGAGTCTTTTGGTTGTTTATTTTCATTTTCTTGAGAAAATTTTTTAACAACAAAATGTCATCATCTTCAAATTTTTCCGACAGTGATTTGGAGGGTATCCCACTCCCGCCATACTTTCATGGCTCGGAGTGGGAGAACCCTCATTTACATATTAAAAAATTTGAAGAATGGATGTATTCTTGTCTTGGTGGGAACATTTGCGATGATTGCATATACTTTAGATTTTTTCCCTCTTCTTTACAAGATGATGCTAGATTGTTGTTTGATTCATTGTCTCTCGACTCACATTTTACTTGGTTGTCATTTTAGGGTGAATTTCTTTGAGTGTTTTTGCCTATTTTCTTGGAGCAGGTACAGGGGCGGTAGGCCATGGAGCAGCATATAGCGAGCTTTATCCAAGCTAAATGGGAGGCCTACCATTAGGCTTGGCGAAGGTTCAATGATTTGGTGCTTGCGTGTCCACACCATTGTTTCCACGAGGATCATCTCCTGCAGATATTTTATACGGTATTATCTTCATCTGGGTGTGACTTCGTGCAGATGAGCTGTGGTGGGGAGTTCTTTGATTATTCGACCGAGAATTCATGGTGTTCCCTGAGGGACCTTGCAGACTATGAGGAGACAGTCCAGCAGGTCCAGGACCAGCCTGAGGAGCCAGCTGATGGCTCATTCTATTACGGCCCTACGGAGGAACAAGCAGAACATAATGATGGGGCGCATTGGAGCCAAGTAGAGGAAGCTGAATGTCCATATTTTGAGGAGTCAGAGGAGATGGATGATGGAGTGTGTGTCGACCACGACAGTGACACGATGCATTTTCACTTTGAGGTTGAGGATGAAGCGGATATGCATGATGGCCAAGAGTAGATTGAGGACACCATGGAGCCTGAGCCACGATCCACTTCAGAGTTAGCTTCACAGGTTGTGGCGGTTGAGTATGTTGGATCTGAATCCTAGCCTAGAGGGGGGGTGAATAGGCTAATAAAAAATTCTCGTGCAACCCACAAGAAATCACACGCAGTTAAAAGCGCTACCAGAGTAATAAAAAGCAGACACAGAGTACACAGCAGATTTACCCTGGTTCGGTCGTCCCAACGACCTACTCCAGCCCCCAAAGCAAATACTAGATTGAATAGTGCAATAGGTACAAAGTCACAAGTTAGAGCACGCTCAGAGCACCCTCTACGTCTCTACACTCGCCAGACTCTCAGTACCCCACACACAGTGTTTCCTCTCACTATCAATCCTAGCAAAGCTCTCTACCAGCTAGTCCCAAACTAGCTGGGTCCCACTTGTCTAGTCCCAACTAGACAAGTCCCAAAATAGTCACCAAAAAACAGGTAAAGTTTCCCCTACAGGGAACGTTACACTAAGACACAAATAAAAGAGTTTAAGGGTTTAGAAATGCTCAGTTTGTGTCTGTGTAGGCGTCTCTGTCAATCAGCACGTCGTCAGCTCCGATCTGACGCAAACGGTGTCTCAATCTGACTCCTGGATGTCAAGTTATGCACTGGTCTGTGCGCAGAGCAATTTCAGTTCAAGGCTTATAATTCAGAGGCCTGTGCGTTTAGCAGTTCCCTTTAATAACAGGCTAACGGTGCGCATAGAAATCAGTTCAAACCCAATTTGTCTTCGGTCGGTGCGCAAAGCAGCTCCTAATTAATTCCCAAGGCCACGTCAGCACAACGAACGAAAAATGTTTCGTTTCGATCGTCGATCCCAGCTCATGTAAAAGTCGATCTCAGCCGTTCGTTCTTTTTCCTTCGATGATCGTGCGGATCTCCTATCGCCACGTCAGCACGAAGGGATGCAGCATCGCCGGAGTTCTTCTTCGTTTCTTCGAGTGGGGGCGACGGTGGCGGATTCTTTTGCGACGTCGACTTTGAGTTCGTTCGACACGAGCAGCGGCGTCTTCGCAACAGCACCGGAGGACAGCGACTTCTTCTACGGCGTTGAGCAGCAGCAACGACTCCGGACGGTGGCGGCGGCTCCAAGCAACGACGAAGGTGATGACGACGTTCAGCAGCGGCGGTTCTCCTTCGTCGACGGCATGGATATTATTTCTCCTCGGCGGAGGTGCTCTTCGTGCGGCGGTGATCACGGCAACGGCGGAATCCTTCGACGGCAGCGTCTTCACAGCAGCTCCGATGTTCAACTGTAATGAACGGCGGTGACTTCGTTTCTCCTTCAAACGGCGACGAGCAGCTTCGTCTCCGATGAGATCTCCGACATCGACAACTCCGCTCGATTGTCCTTCACGATGCAGCGGCTCTTTGACGGCGGTTTCGACGATGGCGATGACTCACAACGTCTCTTGCGATCAACTCACGGCGGTGAGTTGTTCCCGTCGTCGAGCACAGGCTGCAGCGACGGCAGGGGCTTCGTCTTGGTGGTGGCAGCGAGCAACTCTTCTTCGCAGCGGCGGTCTTCAGTAGCAGCGGCCACGGCTTCGTGATCTCCCACGGCGATGGCTTGGACTTCTCGTCGATCGTGAGGGGATGATGAGGGTGAAGTTTGAAGCTTGGCCGTCGGATGTTGAAGCCGCAATCTCTTTTGTGGTAGCCGCTTGCGAAGGGAATTATATGATGTATCAGCCACAATGATATTGTTGAAATTTTGTATCCCCTCGTTTTAGTTGATTGCCGTGCTCTGCTCTTCTTTGAGGAATGCATTTATATAGGCAATTGCTAGGGTTTGTTGCATTAGGTTGCGGCTAGAGGATGATGTGGAATCCATATGATATAGGAATTCTATAATATGATTGGGATTTTGTATTGGAGAAGTTGGGATTTTGTATTGGAGAAGTTGGGATTTTGTATTGGAGAAGGATTAGGAAATAGGATGAGATCTTCTAATTGATTTGACTAAATCCCTATGAGGTTTGAATTGGTCTCTCCTCATCTTTTCATCTTGACCAAGTCTACTTTGCTTTGAGCACATCAATTACTCTCTCTCCCAAAAGCTGTATACATAGTAATTCCTCCATATGAAGAGAGATATATTGATTCGCCTGATTCGCCAATCCTGAAACACACTAGGCACACACATTAGATATACCGACACGTTTGTCATCATCAAACTAAGATCCTGAATCGTTGCTTTCAACAATCTCCCCCTTTTGGTGATGACAAACCCATAAAAGATTTGATCAATAAGAATGAGTGTGTGAAGTGTGTTGAAGGGTGTAATGCAATATGAATCATGAGATGAATATTCAAGCACTTCAACATGGCATGCACGAATTAATAACAAATACAATTGCATGCAACAAATACAATAGCATGCTCACCCTTCTCTCAAGCTCCCCACTTCAACATGGCATGCACGAACTAATAACCTCCCCACTTCAACATGGCATGCATGAACTAATAACAAATACAATTGCATGCAACAAATACAATAGCATGCTCCCCCTTCTCTCAAGCTCCCCCTTCAACAAATATTCAAGTATATTTCAAGCTCCCCCTTCAACAAATAATATCAACATAAAAGCTCAAAGTTGTCAGAATCTTTTCTTTCTCCCCCTTTGTAATCACCAAAAGTGGATTAATGAAGTCACAAAAATATACCATGCAAAAATAAATCATTATTAGATGTAGCGTGCAATTTGCATGAGTAATCCAAATAATAGACAAGTCAAGTTCATAGAATTTCATACCAAGACTTCTCCACCTTTGTGTAAGTGAAAAGACATAGACAATAAAGTGCAAGAGGAGATTCAATATCAGAAAATCAACCAAAACAATCCACATTTTTCATTTTTCATGAATATCACCAGGATTGACTTTTCCCACCTCATCAAAGATGAGTTCAAGTTACCGACCCCCGAAACATAGCCTAAAAGGACTTTTAAATGTGGGGTGGCATTGCTTGACGAGTTATATACACCAACGCTAATGATTACCCATGTAGCACAAGTTGGATACTTGTGGGTTGTGTTTTAGCCATGAAGTGTATCCATTTTTCATACGGAGCAAATATCGTTTTTTTTCAATTCTTTTGTGCTCAATTTTAATTCATGGCTAAACACATCATATCCCTTAGAAATTTCAGAAATTAATCATTCCTACATTCACTTTCCATTATTCTTCAAAAGAATCTCCAAAAGCACTAAAAAGTCAAATATCGTGAAAGTGCAAATGTAGGTGTAGAAGTCAAGTTTGAAACTTATGAGACATGTCATGGCTACTAAAAAGAATAACATCATATTCATGTAGCTACAACAATAATGAATTGACTTCTACAAGGGATAGAATTGATCATTCATACAATATCACTCAAGAGATTCAAAAGAGGATTCAATAAGCACACATTTTTTTTTTTGATTTTTGATCTTTCAATTTTATTTTCAGAAATAAAAACATTAAAAATCATCCATGCAAGCACACAAACCAAAATAAATCAAGCACACAAAAAATCTATGAAGGTATGCAATGCAATGCAAAGAGGGATAGAAATTATACCTTCTTGTCGCTATTTGACGAAGGAGCTAAAAGAATGAAACATTGAATTTAACGCTCCTCGCTAAAACTCCATCACACCTACATGAAAGGTGTTAAGTGTGACCTTGGAATCCAACAAGGTCCACTAGTGTTAGCCAATATTGTTTTAGGAACCCACACTTGTTTAAACTTGATGTTTGTGTTCCTAAATTTACAATAATATGAAGTGTGGCCTACACTATCACAAGTAAAGCACTTTGCATATAAGTTCTTCGCAATAGATGGTGCATTGTGGAATTTTTTTGAATTTTGACTTTTCAACGTTTTTCGAACCAAATCCAAGTCCTCTTCTATTATTGCCATATAATTGATTCTCTAAAATAGTATCCAATGATTGTTTTCCCATAGAGAATTTCTTAATGGCTAATTCAAGATTAGAGACTTTGGATTTTAACAATCTATTTTCTTCCACAAGCAACGTGCATTTACTTATAAAAGCTCTCTTGTTGTCCTCTTCCTTCTTTTCAAATTCAAACATTTTTCTTTTAAAATCATTATCCAACATGCAGAATTTATCATTAAGCTCTCTAATAACATAGTCTTTTTCAGTTTCGAGCTTAATCAAATCAAGTTTAAGCATGCTAATATTATTCATCAAGGAAGGGCAAGAGAGACAAGGTGCTTCATCATTAAAACTGGATTTTTCCTTTTTCAGAATATCAATAGTAGAGTCACGTGCAACAATATCAATTTTGAGTTTTTCAATCTCCTTAGACATTTCATATTCAGATTGTTGCATTTCAAAGTTCTCATTTTGATAATCATCTATAGTGGATTCAAGCTCTACTATTTTATCTTGCATTTCTTTACAAAGAGTAAGGAGTTCAGTTTTACTACCAGAAGTTACCTCATTGTGTATTCCCATCAATGCCATGCATGAATAGGCTTCGTGTTTCCTCCTCCTCGCTCTCAGCTTCGCTATCCATGTCTCAAGTAAGCACCTTGGATTTTCCCTTTTCTTTAGCTACCTGAGCTGTCTCATGTGGGCAATCCCTCATTCGATGTCCTCTTTTCTTGCATTTAAAACAAGTCATTCTATTAGTAGTATTCTGATCATAATTTTGCTTAGAAGACTGAAAAAAGTTAGAGCGATTAAACCTGGGTGCTATTTCTGCTCTTCCTTGCTTGGTCTGGACAAACTTTCTGAAATTTCTGACCATTAGCGCTATGTCATCATCATCATCTTCACTTTCGTTAGCTTTCAGAGCAAGTGGCTTGGTAGCTTTCTCTTTTTCCTCAGGTTTCTCCCTTTCATCAATATTTTGCAATTCAAGCTCGTGGGACATTAAATTACCTATTAAGTCCTCCACCCTCATCTGTGACAGATCCTTCGCTTCTTGGATGGCAGTGACTTTAGGCCTGAAAGAGCTTGGCAGAGCTCTTAATATCTTCCTCACCTGCTCAAGGCTAGAATATGGCTTACCGAGCGAACTAGACTTGTAGACAATGTTGGTGAACCTCGCAAACATTTCTGATATTGTCTCTGATGGTAGCATACGAAATCCCTTGTATTCCGTGCTCAGAAGTGCAAGTCTAGACTCCTTCACCTGTGACGTTCCCTCATGCGTCACCTCCAAAGTATGCCATATTTCCTGCACAGTTAGACAATGTGAGATACGATTGAATTCAGATTTATCTAATGCACAAATAAGAGCATTCATAGCTTTAGCATTTAAAGAATAAAGCTTCCAATCATTATCATCCCACTTATCATCAGGTTTAGGCATCTCAGTATTTTCAATTTTGATAACAGGTGATTTATATCCTTTTTCAACAATTTGCCTAGCTTTATAATCAATAGAAATAAGATAGATTTTCATACGATTTTTCCAGTAAGCATAATCTCCTCCATTAAATCTAGGTGGTCGGGAAATAGACTGACCCTCAGCAAAAGCACTATCAATGTGGTCCATGGTCAAACTAGGCTAGATCTAAACTGGCTCTGATACCACTTGTTGGATCTGGATCCTAGCCTAGAGGGGGGTGAATAGGCTAATAAAAAATTCTCGTACAACCCACGAGAAATCACACGCAGTTAAAAGCGCAACCAGAGTAATAAAAAGCAGACACAGAGTACACAGCAGATTTACCCTGGTTCGGTCGTCCCAACGACCTACTCCAGCCCCCAAAGCAAATACTAGATTGAATAGTGCAATAGGTACAAAGTCACAAGTTAGAGCACGCTCAGAGCACCCTCTACGTCTCTACACTCGCCAGACTCTCAGTACCCCACACACAATGTTTCCTCTTACTATCAATCCTAGCAAAGCTTTCTACCAGCTAGTCCCAAACTAGCTGGGTCCAATTGTCTAGTCCCAACTAGACAAGTCCCAAAATAGTCACCAAAAAACAGGTAAAGTTTTCCCTACAGAGAACGTTACACTAAGACACAAATAAAAGAGTTTAAGGGTTTAGAAATGCTCAGTTTGTGTCCGTGTAGGCGTCTCTGTCAATCAGCACGTCGTCAGCTCCGATCTGACGCAAACTGTGTCTCAATCTGACTCCTGGATGTCAAGTTATGCACTGGTCTGTGCGCAGAGCAATTTCAGTTCAAGGCTTATAATTCAGAGGCATGTGCGTTTAGCAGTTCCCTTTAATAACAGGCTGACGGTGCACATAGAAATCAGTTCAAATCCAATTTGTCTTTGGTCGGTGCGCAAAGCAGCTCCTAATTAATTCACAAGGCCACGTCAGCACAACGAACGAAAAATGTTTCGTTTCGATCGTCGATCCCAGCTCATGTAAAAGTCGATCTCAGCCGTTCGTTCTTTTTCCTTCGGTGATCGTGCAGATCTCCTATCTCCATGTCAGCACGAAGGGATGCAGCATCGCCGGAGTTCTTCTTCGTTTCTTCAAGTGGGGGCGACGGTGGCGGATTCTTTTGCGACGTCGACTTTGAGTTCGTTCGACACGAGCAGCGGCGTCTTCGCAACAGCACCAGAGGACAGCGACTTCTTCTACGGCGTTGAGCAGCAGCAACGACTCCGGACGGCGGCGGCGGCTCCAAGCAACGACGAAGGTGATGACGACGTTCAGCAGCGGCGGTTCTCCTTCGTCGACGGCGTGGATATTATTTCTCCTCGGTGGAGGTGCTCTTCTTGTGGCGGTGATCATGGCAACGGCGGAATCCTTCGACGGCAGCGTCTTCACAGCAGCTCCGATGTTCAACTGTAATGAACGGCGGTGACTTCGTTTCTCCTTCGAACGACGACGAGCAGCTTCGTCTCCGATGAGATCTCCGACAGCGACAACTCCGCTCGATTTTCCTTCACGATGCAGCGGCTCTTTGACGGCGGTTTCGACGATGGCGATGACTCACGACGTCTCCTGCGATCAACTCACGGCGGTGAGTTGTTCCCGTCGTCGAGCACAGGCTGCAGCGACGGCAGGGGCTTCGTCTTGGTGGTGGCAGCGAGCAACTCTTCTTCGCAGCGGCGGTCTTTAGTAGCAGCGGCCACGGCTTCGTGATCTCCCACGGCGATGGCTTGGACTTCTCGTCGATCGTGAGGGGATGATGAGGGTGAAGTTTGAAGCTTGGCCGTCGGATGTTGAAGCCGCAATCTCTTTTGTGGTAGCCACTTGCGAAGGGAATTATATGATGTATCAGCCACAATGATATTGTTGAAATTTTGTAGCCCCTCGTTTTAGTTGATTGCCGTGCTCTGCTCTTCTTTGAGGAATGCATTTATATAGGCAATTGCTAGGGTTTATTGCATTAGGTTGCGGCTAGAGGATGATGTGGAATCCATATGATATAGGAATTCTATAATATGATTGGGATTTTGTATTGGAGAAGTTGGGATTTTGTATTGGAGAAGGATTAGGAAATAGGATGAGATCTTCTAATTGATTTGACTAAATCCCTATGAGGTTTGAATTGGTCTCTCCTCATCTTTTCATCTTGACCAAGTCTACTTTGCTTTGAGCACATCAATTACTCTCTCTCCCAAAAGCTGTATACATAGTAATTCCTCCATATGAAGAGAGATATATTGATTCGCCTGATTCGCCAATCCTGAAACACACTAGGCACACACATTAGATATACCGACACGTTTGTCATCATCAAACTAAGATCCTGAATCGTTGCTTTCAACAGAGTACTTAGGGAGGACGACTGAGATGAACTATTTCTGGGATGACGAGGATGATGCATGCTTGGATTTGCCCGAGACAAGTCTACCTCCAGTCATGTCTCATATGTCACTTTCCTTGCCTCAGGATGCGCATTTGTCGGTCATCGAGGAGATTTGTCAGGAGCAGGTACCAATTGTGGGGAGTTCCGCAGAGATTGTTGATGTTTACGTCGAGGAAGAGGATAGTGACGGGGATTGCGACATGGTAAATATTGAGCCTGAGCTCCCTCCTACTCCAGTTTTCTCTCTGCAGCCACTTCCACCTCCTCTTGAGGCCATGCATCATCCCGAGCCTAGCATCACATTTCAGGGAAGTTCCCATCTTTCTTTTCCCTCCACCCCGAATCAAATTATTTAATTCCATATCATAATGATTCGGATTTTCGTCATTTGATCGTAAATTCATTTATTCATTTCGACGACCCATTTTGACAAGCTTTTCACTTGGACGGGCGCTCTCGCCCACTTATTTTTGACACGGCCTATCTCCCCCATTTGGCAGGAACCCATCATAACGAGATGCTCGGGGTTGTGTCGCTTGCCACTAATGCTCGTAATGGAGGTAGGGCATTGGACATGTCGACGCTCGCGGAGGAGCGTAAGGATATGATCGAGCAGTTGCCACCACCGTAATACATTCGAGATCCGCCTTTTGCCACGGTGTGTTCTTTCCAATAGTGTAAATAAATAAATATTTTATTTTAGTGCTTTTGTATGCTTTTCTTTTCTTTTCAAGGATCTTTTACCGAGATCTAATACTCTCCCAACATTGAGGACACTGTTTATTTTAAGTTGGGGAGAGAGTATTAGAATCTTTAGGATTGTAAGGATTTTGATGTTAGCTAAATTAATTTTTTTTTGTGTGAGATACCTCCATTTTGTCATCCCCCATTACTCTTTATTGCATATCATATTTTCCTCTTCGTCCCTAGCTGCTAGCTTTATGCGTAGTCTCTACATGCTTTAATGCCATGCAATTTTTTCGGATTATTATTTTGGTATCAACTTCTTCGATGTTGGATTGACACGTTTTAATTTCTTTTCCATTTTGGAGTCAAATGTTAATATGCCATGTATGAAGCTATTTTATACGTTGTAATATCTCTTTGAAATAATTTGGGAATAGTTTGGTGTAAGTGATTGCATGATTTGGGATGAATGACTTAGTTTTTAATTGGATTGGGTGTGGCCATATGGTGCATATTTTGCTTGTTGAGTATTGGTGTTTCATACCAATGTTATTTTGATGATGATCACAACATTATGTTGTTGCTAATGACTCTCTTGTTTTAGTCTCATAGTTAAACATTTCAAAAATATTATTTTTGGAGATTAAACACATGGGTGCAAGGATGGACATCAAGTGGAGAAGGGCCAAAGCTTGGACTCAATGGGTGTCAAAGCTTGGAGATGATGGAGAGCATCAAGGCATCAAGATTGAAGCCATAGACTCTAAGGAAAGCAATGCATTCCATGTAATATTTCCTTTATTGTGTTCTCTCTCATTTGAGTCTAGGTTAATGTAATGCCTTGATAGATGGTCTACTCATACATGCTCATGCATTTAACCATCATAGTAAGCCGTAGGATTATCATAGAATCCAACCCAATAGGCTCATCTTGACCAAAGACTCATTTGGAGTCTCTGGTTCTCCTACAGTTGCCTGCTGAAGGATTCACAGTCGACTGGGTGATTTCCAGTCGCCTGTCGAGCCTTCTACAGTCGACTGTGATACACTGCTCAAGTCAACATTTCCATTGACTCTACTTGAGCTTTTCGCATTAGTCAACTGATGATCAATTCATAGTGGCATGTATATTTACAGTTGCCTGTGGAATGGTCAACAGTCGTCTGAAAGGCGTAAGTGCAAATACTGCCTCTTTCTGTTTTTCTCCATGTCCTGCAGCAGTTGACTGATGAAGGACTTACAATCGCCTGTCTGTTTTACAGTCGACTGTATTCTTGTCATCAGTCGCATGCATGCTTTTTTGGAGTGCAACTCTCTGTTTTATTACATCCCCTGCAGCAGTCGCCTGCTGAAGGTTTTACATGCACATGTCCTGTTCACAGTCGACTGTATAGACTTCATTAGTCGACTGTCGTGGCTCAGATTATAGCCGTTGGATATTTTCTAGCCGTTGAACAGTCGACTGTCAGTGACGTTTCTGCCCAGAAACTAGCCGTTGCAGCCTTTTGTTTTTAGCTGTTTCCTTGGGTTTTGAGGGCTGATATAGGGTTCCTATATATATGAGAGGGCCGAGTTCATAGGAACTTCTTGATATTATTGCAAATCATTAGATATTGATTAAGCCACTCTCAAACTCTCTCATTTCCCTCTGTGAGCTCTCATTCCACTTCATGCATTGAAGTCTAGCTCAAGTGAAATCATCCAAGTGCTTTCAAGCAAATCTCAACATTTGGATAACCTCTTCCATGCCTTGCATTCATATATGAGTAAGTACATCTCAAGGCATAGGTAAGAGTATTTATTTTACTTGGTGTTTTCTTGTAACACTAATTCTTTTTGTGGGAATTAGTCTCTCTCTTTGTGTGAGAATTTCTCTTAGTGGGAATAAGATATTCTCTTAGTGGGAATATCTCTCTTTGTGGGAGTAACTCTCTTAGTGGGAGTTTGGTGTCCTGGAGTAGGGCTAACCCTAATTCTCTGATGGGAGTTAGTAATTCTCTAGGTGAGAGTTTGACCAATGTGTAGGGTTGGTTGGGTCCTTGTGTAGGGCAAAATCCTCTTGGTGAGGTATCACTTTGTGGGATTTGTATTCACTTCTCTTTGTGGGAATATGGTGAATATTTGGTGTGGCTAGACATACCCAAGTTTGGGGAACCAGGGTATATTCTTGTGTTTGCGTTTGGATTGATTGTGTCGATTAATTCCTCTTGCATTTATTATTCCGCATTTGCAAGTTTAATTTTATGAGACAATTTATTGCCATTACACTATTCACCCCTCCTCTAGTGTGTTGGTGTTAGTATTGCAAGGGTAAGGCGATCCTTACAATTGGTATCAGAGCTAAGTTATAACATACTGCAACGATGGCATTCAACGCTACATCCGTGTCTCATGAAGAAGGTGTAATGACCCCAATTTTCGTATACGCGTATTTGTACATAATTTTGACGTAAATACGTCCGTATATTTTTGGGAAGTATGTCTATATTTTTCTTTTAATTATTTGGTGTAGGAATTTATTTTAAAGGATTTTAAACTCATTACTTGAATTTAGTAAATGGGAGTATTTGGAGGAATACTTGTATTTGGAGTGTATGAAGTATTTCTTCAAGTATTTTTATTTTCTTAAAATATAAAAATTCACATTTTTCTTACCATGACAACACATCCTATTATGTGTCATCTTAGGGGTTAATGAGAGAACACATGGCAAAAATTTTGACTAAATGGATGGTGGAGAGGATTTTAGGGAATACTAGTTTCAAGGCAAGAAAAACAAAAACACAAAAAATCAAGAAAACCTCATTTTCTCTCCCTCCTCTCCCCCAAAAATTCTGGCCGAAATTTCCCTCTTCTCCATTGCCACCTATTGCTCCTCCTTGCTCCTCCCATCACCACCTATTCCTCCTCCCACTCCACCACCCACAACCACTCACTTCCCTTATCATTTCAACACAAAAAATTAGCCCAAAATTAGCCAAAAATCAACCAAATTGGAGACCAAAGTTGGAGCTTGGAGAAGAAGCTAGGAGCTCTCTTCATCAAGGAGAAGAAGGGCCCAAGATTCAATTTTGGAGGACTTTTGTAAGGTAGGTTTCCTAATTACCTAAGTAGAGCTAGTTTTAGGATTGGTTTTCTTATTAGAATAGTAAATATTTGGTGTTAAAAAAAACTATGTTGAAATTCATGTTGAAACTATGTGGAGTTAGTATGTTAAATGTTAGCAAATCCCACTTTGTGATAGGATTCATTTGTTAGCAAAAAATCGATTTTGTTCTTATGTGTTAGCTTGGGTTCCTTGTAGTCTCAAATTACATGCTTATTTTCTATTTGTTTTAATGCTCAAGATTAATGTTAGTAAACCATGTTGTAGAATGGAGAGAATAAGAATTAAGTTGGCTTGCTAAAAATGATACTAATTAGTAGTTGTGATGTGTAGAGAATTGTTCACATGTTAATTTCAATTTTATTGTGTAGTTGCAAGTATGTAGTTGTATTTGTGTATGGAAAATATTAAATATTATTTTTCTTAGTGGAGTTATGTTGAGGATTTGTAATTGTCATCATCCTATTCTCATGCTAGTATTGACATGTTAATAGTGGCATTTGAGCATGTTAGAACTAGATTTTGTAACAAAATTAGTTGCTGGAATTTTTGTGTGACAGAACAGCAACTTGTAAAATTCGTAGAAAATAGTAGAAAAATCAGAAAAATAAAATTAAGGACAATACGAAAAACTAGAGGAAATTTTCTACAACTTTGAAGAGAAGCCGAGAGCCAATTCTAACTGTAAATAGGGTAACAAAGCCAATCTTTCCAGTGTGACAGTTTTGGACAGATTCTTGTGTTAACGAGTTAGGAATTTTTAATGTTGTATTTTATCTTGAGTTGAAATTGATTAATGTTGATGATACATCATTGTATGTTCCTGAAATATGTTCCTATGTTGATGTTTCATATGTCATGATTCATGTGGAATAATGATGATAATGAAAATTATGTAAGTATGAAATGAAAACGGTAGTTGAAACCGTTAAAGAATCGTTGCTAAAGGAAACAATGATGTATCATGTTTAAAACTGAGAATGAGGTTGAGAGTTTTACATCGGAGTTCTAGGTCCATTCTTGAAATGGGTGAGACTCCAGATGTGGGCTTGGGGGAAACACGGATAAATTGTAGGTGTTAAGGAGCGGACGTAGAATGATTTCTCACTCGCTTCGTCACTCCCGGAAGGGGGAGTTGACTAGAGTTAGAGAGGCCACCGATGCGCTCGTGACGCATCAGGACGGTAATTGATGGTTTTCTCCGTTTGTCCGACAGAAAAACCGAGATTATTCTCACTCCGATACCTTGTCCAGTCGGGTACGGAGTTACGAGAGGCCCCTCCAGTGCTCGTGTCGCTGGAGTGGTACCACTTTTCACCCACCCTGGGTGAAGTCCGCTCTCTTAACAGCCTATGGTTTATCCGGGTTCCAAATACAGAACAACAATTTAATTTATTCAATTTAATCGTTTATTACTTCAGCTTTAATTCACTGTTGTTTACTTTCAGCACTTATACTCTGTTTTTAATTTCTGCGTAAAATGTGATGATGTGACACATGTAGTTAGTTAGTTAGTTAGTTAGTTAGTTAGACCAGTTCTAAACTGGGTTCTACTAGGGTGATTAGGAGTTCCTACTGGGTCACGCGTTGACGTGTCCAATTCTGTGGTTTACAGGTGCGAGTCCCGAGCAGTCTTCAGGTGTTACAGAGTGATCACTCCTTATTTTACACCTTTTCTCCGCATGTTTGCATGCCATTTAGATCGCCCAAATCACGTTTTTCACGATATATCGACGATATTGCGATGCTTTTCACGATTTGTTGTTTTTGTCGCATTTCAGGTGATTTGGCGCGATTTGGAGTGATCCCGAGATGCGCTTACTCTAGACGGCCACCGACGACCTCCCCGAGGGGTATTTTGCTGTTGGAGAGGAGCGGAAGAAGAATGAACGTCGCAGGAGCGACGAGGAGGCCAAAACAATCAGATTGGGCATTTTTTGTGTCCCACTCGGCCGAGTGGAGGAGCCACTCGGCCGACCAGCGAGACACTGCTCGGCCGACCAGTTCAGACACAATTTCTATGTGCACTCGGCCGAGCACCGAAGACCACATCGGCCGAGTGACGATACCACGTCCGCCCGAGTGGAGCCCAGACGAAGCCCCTCCAAAACATCCAAGTTACTGTTTTTCGGCTGCCTGAACTTCAGAAGACCCACTCGGCTGAGTGGATTATCCCGTCCGCCCGAGTATCATGAAGTCATCGACCGAGTGACGACAACTCACTCGGCCGAGCCGCCCCCGAAGTAGAGACCCCTGAAGGCCCTAACTTACTGGAAAATTACAGGGTTTCTCACTCGGCCGAGCGACTTTTGTCACTCGGCCGAGTGCGATGCGCTGCCTGTAGCGAAAACTGCGGAAAACAGGCTGTGCAGGGGTATTTTGGTCACGATTTTTGGACGATTTTGGGGGCTATTTAAACCCTGTTTTTACCCTAGTTTAGAGAGCTCTCTCTTAGATTTTTTGCAGCTTTTTTAGATTAGTTTTTTAGCTTTATTCTTGTGATTGGAGAAGGAGCAAAACTTGGATTTTTGTTGGATTAATTGAAGAACTACATTGGTTTGCATCTCTTTTCCTTAAAAATTCTATTTTTATTGTTTATATCATTGTTGTGATGAATTCTATTGCTTATTTCAACAATTATTTTTGTGATCTTGCTATGATTTGTGAGTAGTCTCCACGTCTTGGGGCGTGGGGATGAACCCTACAAGCCCACTTTCATATTTGTGATGAATTGGTAGAAATTGAGCTAGAATTGCTATTAGAGATTAGATCGGGATCGATTTACTACGGATGGCTAGGTATTCATATCAATTGGGATTTGCAAGAGATTAGATCCCAATTTGATAGGAAACCCTAGAAATCCGAATTGGGTTGGAGTCGGATTTTTCGAAGTATCGGTTTGCAAGAGATTGGACCGATACTAGGATTCCCGGTTGCAATTCTATACCGATACCCGTTTGCAAGAGATTGGACGGGTAGGAACATCCTAATCTAGATCGTGGACCGAGTTTGCAAGAGATTGGGCTCGGTGCGCGATTGGACGATGATGTTGATCCTAATGCTAGCTTCCCTAGGGTAGGGTTTGCAAGAGATTGGACATGACCCTAGGATAGCTATAGACTGGCAACAGCGCGAGAGCGTGAGCTTGGTTCTACATTCAGTTGCAACTAGTTCATCCGAATTCTCATTCTAGCAATTTTGATACCGATGAACCACATTTATGAAGTACGGTGTGTAGCTGGGATTCCCCATTCCCTAGACGTTCTTTATTTGATTTGATATTTCGCACATTTGTCTGACGATTGTGACAGGATCGCCAAAGGCAAATTTCTCTTCTTAAATAGCCAGGTTGATCGGAGCAAGCACAGTCATTCGTCCTCCCTGTGTTCGATATCCCGCTCGCTGCTACACCGTGCACTTGCGGTAAAACTACAACCGTTCTTTTGGGTCACGTCCCGGAGCGATCACAGAGCCGGAGGTCTGTGCCAGTGCTACCGAGGCAGAGCCTTCAGGAGACTATGTATAGTTAGATTTTCCGGGGTTAGACTAGTGGGTGCGTTGTACTGGGTGTGTACTTTTGTACTTTTGGTCTGGGGGTTTCTTTCTGTTGTACCGCCTTTTGGACTCCCTTGTACAGATGCTGCATGTATGTATGTATATGGACCTATGTGATGTAATGTAACTTCAGTGTTGATGTATTTACTTTTCAGTACTGCGTTTTACTTTCTGTTGGAGTACTTTTCTTTCTCTGTGTTCTATTCCAGTGTTATTGCAGTGGCCTGCTCAATTAACATATATTAAACCACAAAAAATGCCTAGTAGTATTTAGATAAGAGGGCTCGAAGCCTGAGTCTGAATACTACGACGACCTCGTCAGCTACGATCCATGTACTTGGGTGAGCGGGGCGTGACAGAAGGTCACTCTACCATTCGACCCCCGCTCTTCAACAGAACCAAATACCCAAGTTGGAAGATCAGTATGATGATCTACATGAAGGGTCAAGACCTTTGGGACATCACGGAGTTTCCATTTGAGAAGCCTACTTCACCTGCGGCTTCAAGAACTAAGGCGGAGAAGGACTCGATCCGAGTCAATGCGAGGGCTACGAATGCATTCCATTGCGCCCTCACTCCGAATGAGTTCAATCGCATCTCCATTTGCAAATCGGCCAACGAAATTTGGCATATCTTGGAGATTACTTTTGAAGGGACATCAAGGTAAAGAAATCTAAACTAAGTGTGTTTAGATCTAAATATGAAATGTTTAAGATGCAGGAAGGAGAAAGCATCTCAGAAATGTTCACAAGGTTCACAGACATCGTGAATGCTTTGGAAGGACTTGGTAAGGTGATTCTCCAAGAGGATCGAGTGGAGAAGATCCTATACTCTCTTACACCCAAATGGGAGTCAAAGGCCAACAGGATTTTGGAGTCTAACGACACGTCCAAATATACCGTTGAGGAGTGCGTTGGAAATCTCATGGCATACGAAGTGAAGCTTCAACACAAGAATGAGATTCAACCAACCAAGCCCGAGAAGCCGGAAAAGCAAAAGGGGGTTACATTCCATGCCAAGGAGGAGCCACTCAAATGGAGGAAGAAATTCCATCAAGAAGCTCCTAGTGAAGGAGATAAAGAAGATGAGGCTAGTGGAGATGAAGTCATGGAGCTTGCCACGCAACTGAGAGCGTTCCTCAAAAGCAAGGTAAATCTTCTTCAAAGTTTGCCTCCAATTTTAACAAGATTCCTACTTGTTACACTTGCAGTGGCAAATGTCATCGCTCTAACATATGCCCTTCCAAACCCACCAACGAGACTTATAAGGGTAAAAGGGAAGAAGCATTGGAAAGGCAAGTCCAAGTTCAAGAACCAAAAGAAGGGACTTGTCGGCACTTTTGATTACTCCGATGAGGAAACATCAAGTGATGAAGAAGAGGATGACAAGGAGCGAGCTCATATGTGCTTCTCGACTTTTGATTATTCTTAATTAATCTCCTCGAGTTCAAGAAATGAAGAGGTGGAGGCGTGGCTCAACCCCAACGATGAAATGTGCTTCATGGCAAAGGGGGAAGAGTCTTCGTCAAGCTCTAGCGAGGAGGAAAGTGATGAGGAAGTTGAGGAGAAGAAGCTATCATACGAGGAGCTCGAATACCGCTTCAATGTGGTCTCCAATGGGGCAAGTAAGTGCATCGACTCATATGCTAAATTGAAAGCTAAATTTAAAAATGCTATGAGTAGATGGCATGCCTTAGAATCTACTAGTGTAAATAATCATGATTCTTTCCATGTTTGTGACACTAGTGATAGAGACACGCTTCTCTCTCAAGTTAAGGAATTGAGCAAAACCAATGAAAAATTAGTAGCTCAAAACCTTAGCTTAGAAACTCGCATTCAACAACTTACGTTGAAATGCGAAGAGAAATCTCATAAGCTTATTAGCTTTGTTCATGCTAGGGATTCACTCAACGGCTTGCTTGAAAAAAACATCCGGCAAACCATAGAGGAGGTTTGGGATACACTCCAAAGGTGGTTACCAAACCCACCTCTAATTCTTCTTTTGGTGTAAATTCAAGAAATATTGCTAAAGCACCTAAGAAGAATCACCATGCTTTCTTGTATAACAATAACATCAACAAGAAGTATGTAAATCACAAGGTGGTGAGGAAAAATGAAAATCCTTCATTTTTTGCTAAGAAGCAAAATCCTCACTTTATGCATGCTAAGAAAATATTTTCTACACCTAAGCATGCAACATCCACCCCTCTTGCAAAGGCAACACCATTGCTTAGAAAATCCTTGAGATTATGGATTCCCACTAAGTGTAGTGTGTAAGAGAGGGATATCTACATCAACTCTTTGGTTAGGGATGTGATCACCTCATGTGATTACATTAGGAAGTCAAACTCCTCTTGGGTTTGGTTTCCTAATGTTTAGGTTTCTCACATATATGCATATTGCATGGGTATTGTGCTTAAATGTGTATTTTTAGCATACCCATCAATGTACAATGGTCTATCCAGAATACTGATATCCCTTTTTCGATATTCCAACGACCAAGAACATTTTAGAAGATACCATTGGGTCTCATTATCATTATCTCATCACGATCCCAATATATGTCACATGCATCTCCAAGGACTTTATCCATGTAACCATATTATAACCTCATAGTTGATAATAGTTTTTCTTTCCAAATAGTTTCCTAGTTGTTTTGCCTGCTAGACATGGTTCACATACTGGAATTTTTATTTTGGTAAGAGACACCGAAAGTCCCTCTTTAGCCAAGCGGTTCATCCTGACTTTTCCTATATGTCATAGTCTAGCATGACATAATAATGCATCATTAAACATGTGTAGCAGACGAATATGAGGTTAACACATATCCCAAAAAAACTATTATCGCTATTTTTTATGTGTGTTTCATGATTTTGAAAATGTTTTCAAATTTATTTTTCATGAAAATGGGGACCTTGGGGAATACATTGTCATGCATGCATTCATTGATCCATATGTATGACAATGGGGGAGTTAATTATTATTGTATGTTTAAAATATTTTAAAACATATTTTAACTCTCATTTTGGGTTTTGATAAAGATCATTATTTACAATTAGTTATTATGGTCTTGATCTTGACCGATTGATATTGCCAACTTGTTTCATGTTATATCTTCTTTTGGTAATATCACGGTGTATCATTGAAGCTTTATTTTTTCATATCTATTGCTTTGATACACCTTAGGCCCATGGCTCCAATTTATGTATATATCAATTGGTAAAGATGATTATCTACCAAGATTCTTTTTCTACAATTGGTATTACCTCAATTGTTAGATAGTGTTTATCTCCTACTTTACAATTGGTATTAGATCCTAGAAGTCAAAATTTGACTATTTCTATGATCTAGGGGAAGCTGGGATAGTGATTGATACCCACTAAATTTTACAATTTGGTATCATACATTTCTTTACTCTTGCATATTGTCACATCTTTGTTTAAGATGTTAATGGGGATATTATTGATGTCCACCTTTTTGACGATGTCAAGGGGAGAGATATATGCATTATGTAAATGTATTTCTTGTATCTCATACATATGCATTTGGGGATAGATATATCTATGGGGAGAGATATATGGGATTGTATAAACCATTCATGGTTGCATGATATTTTCTATTGCAATTGGTTTATGTAATCCATGTCTATTATATGTCACCATGTTGTCTCATTATTTCATTTGGTATAATGAGTATTTACTATTGTGTATCTCATTTTACAATTGGTGCATATAAACAGTGGGAGCTCATTAGCATTGTGCTTTATTTTTTTATGTTTTACATAATGCATGTCATCATCAAAAGGGGGAGATTGTTGAGTATTGGTGTTTCATACCAATATTATTTTGATGATGATCACAACATTATGTTGTTGCTAATGACTCTCTTGTTTTAGTCTCATAGTTAACATGTCAAGAATATCATTTTTGGAGACTAAACACTTGGTGCAAGGATGGACATCAAGTGGAGAAGGGTCAAAGCTTGGACTCAAGGGGTGCCAAAGCTTGGAGATGATGGAGAGCATCAAGGCATCAAGATTGAAACAATAGATTCTAAGGAAAGGAATGCAATCCATGTAATATTTCCTTTATTGCGTTCTCTCTTATTTGAGTCTAAGTTAATGTAATGCCTTGATAGATGGTCTACTCATACATGCTCATGCATTTAACCATCATAGTGAGCCTTAGGATTATCATAGAATCCAACCCAATAGGCTCATCTTGACCAAAGACTCATTTAAAGTCTCTGATTCTCCTACAGTCGCCTGTTGAAGGATTCACAATCGGCTGGGTGATTTCCAGTCGCCTGTCGAGCCTTCTACAGTCGACTGTGATGCACTGCTCAAGTCAACATTTCCATTGACTCTACTTGAACTTTTTGCATTAGTCGACTGATGATCAATTCACAGTCGCCTGTATATTTACAGTCGCCTGTGGAATGGTCAATAGTCGTCTGAAAGGCGTAAGTGCAAATACTGACTCTTTCTGTTTTTATCCATATCCTGCAGCAGTCGACTGATGAAGGACTTACAGTCGCATGTCTATTTTATAGTCGATTGTATTCTTCTCATCAGTCGCCTATATGCTTATTGGGAGTGCAACTCTCTGTTTTATTCCATCCCCTACAGCAGTCGCCTGCTGAAGGTTTTACATGCGCATGTCCTATTCACAGTCGACTGTATAGACTTCATCAGTCGATTGTCATGGCTCAGATTATAGCCGTTGGATATTTTCTAGCCGTTGGACAGTCGACTGTCAGTGACGTTTCTGTCCTGAAACTAGCCGTTGCAGCCTTTTGTTTTTAGCTGTTTCCTTGTGTTTTGAGGGTTGATATAGGGTTCCTATATATATGAGAGGGCCGAGTTCATAGGAACTTCTTGATGCTATTGCAAATCATTAGAGATTAATTAAGCCACTCTCAAACTCTCTCATTTCCCTCTGTGAGCTCTCATTCATCTTCATGCATTGAAGTCTAGCTCAAGGAAAATCATCCAAGTGCTTTCAAACAAATATCAACACTTGGAGATCCTCTTCCATGTCTTGCATTCATATATGAGTAAGTACATCTCAAGGCATAGGTAAGAGTATTTATTTTACTTGGTGTTTTTTTGTAACACTAATTCTCTTT
The DNA here is from genome assembly GCA_030789695.1 of Scilla litardierei. Lineage (NCBI taxonomy): Eukaryota > Viridiplantae > Streptophyta > Magnoliopsida > Asparagales > Asparagaceae > Scilla > Scilla litardierei. Next base: position 154,992,435 of record CM061140.1, on the reverse strand, counting down.
GTGGGAATTAGGCTCTCTCTTTGTGGGAGAATTTCTCTTATTGTGAATATGATATTCTCTTAGTAGGAATAACTCTCTTTATGGGAGTAACTTTTTTTAGTGGGAGTTTGGTGTCCTAGTGTAGGGCTAACCCTAATTCTCTGAGTGAGAGTTAGTAATTCTCTAGGTGGGAGTTTGACCCTTGTATAGGGTTGGTTGGGTCATTGTGTAGGGAAAAATCCTCTTGGTGAGGTATCTTTTTGTTGGATTTGTATTCACTTCTCTTTGTGGGAATATGGTGAATATTTGGTGTGGCTGGACGTACCCAAGTTTGGGGAACCAGAGTATATTCTTGTGTTTGCGTTTGGATTGATTGTGTCGATTAATTCCTCTTGCATTTATTTTCCGTATTTGCAAGTTTAATTTTAATTGGACAATTTATTGCCATTACACTATTTACCCCATCTACTGTGTTGCAGTTAGTATTGCAAGGGTAAGGCGATCCTTACATTGCTTTCCTCTTAAGGAGTGAGTGGATGAGTTGATAATTCATGTTTAGAATGAGAAAGAGAGTTATATAAGTGAATGTTTCTTTCTAATCAAATTGAGTAGCCGGTGCCCCACGAAACATTGGGGAAGACGCCAAAGATGAGATTTAGGGGATCATTCCATCCATTTGCCAATATAGCGTTATCGCGTTTATGTAAAGGGGACGGTGTTTGCATTTCATAGCGTTATCGCGTGAATGTAAAACATAAACATAAACACAAAAAAAGTAAAAAAAAGAACAAGAAAAGAAAAAAAGAAAAAAATGAATGAATAAATGAAAGAATAAGCAACATGAGTGATGCAATCTCATCTCCCACAACTTAGAAGAAATTTCTTTTGTTTTGGCCACTTCCTTGAAAATTGGAAACTTTGTCATTTGTGATATATCCCGATAAATGCGATACGGTGCTTATTACTTCACTTTTCTTTGAATTGGATTGAGGAGAATGTCATTTGTTGTTTACTTTCATACATTGGGTATATCGGCTTTGGAATCATTTGGAAATACCATTTGGAGTATGCCATAAGGATATTGTGAAGTTGGTGCATGTTTTCATTTTAATCCGAATTTATCGCATATTTTGTTAGGGCCTAGCAAAAAGCTAGTTGGGAGGTGTGATTCGGGATATAAATTGCATTTTCCCCCCATTTCTGGGCATTTTATGTGTATATCATGATTATTTTGGCTTTGATACAGGCGTATTTGTGATATCGTGAATTATTAAAGCCTATTCCTATTTTATACATAAAATGTGGTTTTTATGTACTAATATTTGCTTCCCTTATTTTTCAGGTACTCCTGATATTTTTCCAGAATTTTCTGGAGCTTGGAGCTATTCTTTGGAAATTTTGCAAGCCTAGAAGGCTATTCTGGTATTAAAAAAAGAAAATTAAAAAAATAATAACAACAAAAGTCCATTTCCGCGAGCGGGCCGTTGGTGCGTTCTTTTAAAAAAAAGTAAACAGTCCGCCTGCGGGCCGGCCCAGCGGCCGGCCCACGCCGCAAAAAAGACAACCAGGGGGTACGCGGCCCACACGTGCCCCCTGAAAGCGGGCGCCTCAGGTGCCCGCAGGTCGGGCGCCCCACGCGCCCGACCCGCAAGGCTTTAAAGGGGGGCTGCTTGTTTTATTGCGTGGTTTGGGGTTTTTTTTCGACCCGCAAGCCCGCATTCAAGCCCAGTTTTTGGGTTATTTCGGCATGTGTGAGATTGGGAACTTCAGTTCTGTTTTTTAGGATTTTGGGGGTTTTGGAGCCCTCTTCTTCCCCAAGAGGCTAGGGCTAGGGTTTGGAGGCCATGTGAGGCTAAAAAGCTTGGTGGAGGAGCAAATTGGAGGAGGCTAGGGCTCATTTGGGGAGATCTTGGTTAAATCTTTTCTTTTCCCCTTTGTATTTTGATATCTCTCATTTTGTAATGAATTAGGGTTAATTTTGAATGAAAATTCCATCTTTTGTTTCACGATGATTGAGTAGTGTTGAATGGCTTGGGTTGTGATTCATGAATGTTGGTTGTTAATCTTTGCTCTAATTTTCTCTTGCTCATTTTGAATATTGATGTTGGATGTATTATTAGAGCACAATTTTATTGGCTAAGACCCAAGTGGACACTCTTTGAGAAGAGACCATGTTTAAATTTGATTAGTGCTATGATGATACATCCATCCCTGTTACTAATTATTGTGTTCTTGAATGCTAAATTTTCCGATTGAGTTTCCTTAGCCGGATAATCAATCGAGTTATATGCGGTAAGTAGAGCTTGATTAACACCAATCTTAGTGAACCCACAACCCATGCTTTCTCTCCTAGTTATCCTAACTTCCCATTTGGCTCTCTAACCCTACCCATTTATGTTAAGATTGTAGTTTCACTACACGTTTTTCCACTCATCCACCGTTAGTTCAGATTGTTGCATCACACTATTATTTTTCTTTGCCGATCAATTTTGCGAGTGTAGAATGACTTGTCCCCGTGATACGACCCGGTATTCACCGGTTATTTATAAATATATTGCATTGACGCTCCTACAATTGGGAGTGGAAGTCGTGCCTTTGCGCGTTTCCGGTTCAATCATTGTCCCGAGAAAACCGAGGTCAGAGATGGCGAGCGGTCTGTGTGTAAGAGGAATAACTCGTCGGTGATCTGCCTGTAAGATGAATAACTCGTCAGAAAGGCTCGGTCAGCTGTCAACCGAGAGCCTCTCCGATGATCAGGTTAGCATGTGACTTTTCTGGAGAATGTCGGACACGTAGGGCGATCTAAAGGCAGATCGATGCTAATGTGACGGACTCGTGAGGGAAGGTTGAATATGAGGGTGATATTCGGCCGTTGTGTGTTCATGGAAAATGGTTTAGAGCTTACTTGTCCGCTCCTTTCTCTAATGGCCAAGGGGTATTTATAGATGTTTGGAGTCGATAACTCCTGCCGAGCTGGCACGATGAGCTGGCGCTATGAGCTGGCTTGTCAAAGCCGAAGCGGTCAGACCCGCTTTTGTCAGGCGTGAGATGTCAGACCCGCTTTTGTCAAGCGACGAGATATCAGTGATAGCGGGCCTCCTGAGTTTGTCATCTTGTGCTGATAGGTCACTTCTGGGGCGCACTTCCTCGGGACTATAAGTTGACCGCTTCGTGGAGCGGGCTCCTTCGGAGAGATGGGTAGGCCGACATGCGGGATGGGAGCCCTGTGGCGGGGTAGGCAGGTCGCCATGAGGGGCGGACCCTCTTGGCGAGGTAGGATCTTCCTGGAGAGGTGGGCGAGCTATTCTGATGTTTAGCAATCTTCTCTTTGGTTTAGGTAAATGGGTCCACTTTGATGACGATCGTTGAGGGGCCGATCAGGTGGGCTCTGAGTAGATGGGCCTTGAGCAGGTGGGCCATTAATGACTAGTCCGGCCTTTAGGGCGTACCAATTCATTGTAGCTCCCCGAACGAGCGGAAGCCTGAATGGCCTCGTCTGTTCCTCCAGTGGGTGGATCTGTCGGGGGGTCCCCCACTAGGAGGTGACTCGGCCTCCAGGGGGCTTTGCCCCGGATCGGATTGCGGTTGTTTGGTGTTGTATTTGACATGTGTGTGACCCTTCGTTCACACAGACGGTGCCAATTGTCGCTGTGTAAGATCCGAATACAATGAATTTGTTTGATGGGGAACCAAGGGCACGGTGATTACAAATTGAGGGGTGATTGGGTAGGCCGTTTATAGGTGGTGGGGGAGTGGTGAGGCTAGGCGCCCTTCATAGGTAGATATCTGGATCGATCTAGCGAGTCTGTCGCTTGTTCGTCGCTCACCACGAGTAGGTCGCCGGTCGCTCGCTGCTTGGAAGGAGACAACCTACGCACGGAGCAGCTCATCAGAAAGGCAGGGTTGGGTTCCAACCCTTAGCCTCTCCGATGCCTAAGTTAGTATTAGGGCTTAGAATAGGGGGCAAGACACGTAGGTCGAGCTAGAAGTAGGTTGACTCTGCGTGGCGAGCTATAGTGGAAGAACAAAGATGTGGACGACCTTTGCTTTTGTGTGAGAGTGAGAGTTTGAGAATTAATTTACCAACCTCCTTCTCGATGGAGATGAAGGGGTATTTATAGCTGATGAAGACAGTTAGATGGGGCTAACCTGGCATGCTGAGCTGGCGTGTTAAACTACGGAAGGTTCGGTCGATGATGTCAGAGCTGTGCGTGTCAGCCATGCTTTTGTCAGTCGGTGCAACGGCCATGAGTGCTTTTGTCAGAGTGTCAGAGCCGAAAGCACCAAGCGGTCAGATGGTGCAGCGGTCAGCGGGTGCTTTGTCAGGCTGTCGAGCGGCAGAGGTGTCAATGGCATCATTGTACAAGATTGTTTGTCGTGTTCGATGAGCCAAAGGGTCGTCGAGGTGCGTCTGAGGAGCGGGGTCACGCCGAGTCACGTGGTTGCCCCGGGTGGAGGACGGGTGAGCTGATTGTTCACCTGGCGAGCTTGGATGGAAGTTGGCGACCAACGGGCAAGGTTCGAGACTAAGTGCGCAATTTCCATTCGTCGAGGTGGGCTCCGGAAGTGATGGGCAGTGAGAAGGCTAAGGGGGGCCAAGCGATCAACCGGAGAGGTTGTGGCGAAGGGCGCCCTCCCGCTAGTCGGGACGGACTATGCGGAGGACGGATGAGCTTACGGTGTGTCTGGCGAGCGTGGATAGAAGGTCGAAGTAACACGATCTTTAAATCGTAACAATATGGAACCATGAAGCAAGACCAGCATCAAATAGTGTCACCATATCTCTCCCCCCTAAAGTCTTTCTGCAAGCTTCAGAATATCAGAAGAATAATCTGTTCTCACACAAGTCATTAGCAAGTAGCTTAATGGACCTATACAGAAATTGATATAAAGTCGTATACGACATTTACAGTGAAAATGAGGTTTATTGATCGGGAACACCAAATTCATAAGGCTCCATTGCACGATTGCAAGAAAAAAGACTTTATTTTTAACTTGAACGCTGTTAATCAATGGCAAATATTCCGGCTAATGTGCCGGTTGCATGTTAAGTAAACCTTCGTCGAAAGCAATTTTATTATTTATATACGAGTACAAAAGTGACTTATAACTAATTTAAGAGTAAAAAAAACAGGAAGTACTCTAAACCTTTTTACAGCTTTGCAGACATCATCAGGAGGAGCTGTGCTCGATGGATTCAAGCAGACCTCAACTGTAACCAATGATGCGATCAAGAAACCACGTAAATGGGAGCTAGAAGGATAATAAATCATACGGAACCAAGTGGCCAGAGTAGATGTGTAATTTGAGGATGTGTATTGCTAGTAGCACCTACTGTTTTACTCATGCGCACAATCACTATATCATCTATTATATATTTGACAACTGTTTTTGAATGCTAGGGCTGACTAGGACAAGCTGACTAGGACAAAGTGGTTGATAGAAAGACGTCTTGGATTTAATCTTGAAGAATTAATAGTTGAGATGAGATTCCGTAGAAAGTTTTGGATGGAAAAACATTATATGTGGGTAAATTTCCAATGCAATTGCATTTAGTGGATGCGCTTAATTAATTCATTTGCACTTAATAGGGGCACTTATGCATTTGCACTTAATGGGGAATAGCAGAGTGCACATAATTAATGCATTTAGGGAAAAAAACTTTAACTTGCACTTAATGTTGCAGATCAAATGCCGCTGCAGATCGAATGATCTCTCCCTCAACGCGGGAGCCACCGTCTCTTCGACGCATGTGATAATAAGATGAGAATAATTTCACGTGACGAAGGCGCCCGCACGACAATTTTTTACGCTAATTTTTTGTTCTGCGCTGAAGGCGTCCGCTAAATTTTTTTCGTTAATATGTTATTCCAAGCCAATGACGCTTGCGCCGAATTTGTTGTTCCGCGCCGAAGGCGCCTGTGCAGAATTTGTTTTTCCACGCCGAAGGCGTCCGAGCCGCTAAATATTTTTACGCTAATTTATTATTCCGCACAATTTTGGATGTTGAAATAATTTTTTGGGAACAAAGATTTTACAGTGGAAAATCTAAAATGAACCGTGCCTGCGGGCACGGGTCATGACTAGTTTATTTATAAGTTTGACACTCAAAATTAATCATCGCGCACGACTTTTTAAAAATTCCAAATATGACCTAGATGCACCGTGAGTAAAACGTTCGACCGCCAAAAGACACCAACGTCGGCCTCTTCCCCAGCCTCGCCCCCTCCTATGCCCCTCTTCATCTGTACCCGCCGCCTTCTCTGCCAATCCCTCTCCTCTGCCCCCTCATTTGACTACCTAGCACCGACCCTTCCGCCTTTACCGCCTCCATTCGTCTCTGTCGGCTCCCTCCCGTGTACATCAAGGTGTCCAAATGGCCCGCGGGCCCGAGGCCCGGCCCGCCCGGCCCGGTCAACGGGCCGGCCCGGGCTGGGCCGGGCCCGGTGCCGTTGACCGGGCCACGGGCCCGGCCCGGCCCGGAGCCCGGGCCGGGCTTCCGGGTGCCCAGCCGGCCCGGCAGCGGGCCCGGGCCAAGCCCGGGCGAAGGTTTCTGCGGGCCGGGCCGGCCCGGACCGCCTGCAACGGTCATAAGACCGTTGCATTTTTTTTATTTTTTTTATTTTTTTAAAAAATTTAATTAAAGGGGGCAGATTTTTTTGGGGGGGATTTTGGTAATTTCTTTGGCTTTTGACCAAAAATACCCCTCCCAACGATCATAAATGGCTATTTTGGAGGGGTATTTTGGGTATTTTACACCGAAAAATCCCTATAAATATCACCCCACCCCTCTCATTTTTTTCACAATTATCATACTCTCAAATTCTCAACTCTCTCAAACTCTCTCATACGTTCAACTGTTCAAGCAAGCAAGATCAACCTCACTCAAGCAATATTAAGATTCGCGGCCCAAATCGTTATTGCGTTCATCTTCCTCCGCTGTCAGCATCATCTCAGTTTAATCCGCTGTCAACAAATCAGGTTCCTAAATTTTTAGAATAATGTCGGGACCAAACCGTAGGGGCCGGCCTCATACTTTCTACCTCAACACTGAGGAGGAAGATAACTTTGCCATGATGAGGGATAACATCCCAGAAACCCAAAATTATGACCATTTGGAAATGTCCCAAAGTGAACGTACTGAATCGTTTCAGTACCCAAATATGCAACCTGCCTATATCATGTCTGCACAAACCTCTTCTGTACACGCTGCTACACAATCACAACCTACTCCTTCTGCTGTTCCACCTACACAAGTAACACCACCAACCCAACCCAGATCAACAAAATCTGCGGTTTGGGAGCACTTTTCAATTGAAACTGTCCCGGGCAGAGGCACGCGGGCAGTTTGCAAAATATGTAGATCGGATTTTACTTGCAAACCTTCTGATGGCACAACCCACCTAAAGAGACACCATGCCTCTCACTTAAAAAGGACCTTAAACAGACCACACTAAACTTATCTGGCGCTTCTTCCTCTTTATCAAATTTCTCATACTCTACTGAGACTTTGAGAAAAGAGATGGCACGATTTGTAATATGTCAAGAATTACAATTTACTTATGGGGAAAGTTCCGATTTAGAAAGATTAAATCAGTTGGCCCTTAACCCTGCCTTTAGAAGAGTGCCTAGAAACACTCTTCGAAGAGATGCTATGGCAGCTTTTGAAGCTGGTAAAGCTAAATTGATTGAAACTTTTGCAGGCCTAAAATCTAGAATAACGTTGACTTCTGATATTTGGACCACAAAATGGGGTGCATCATATTTATGTGTTACATCTCATTATGTAGATAATTCATACTTGCTGAATAAAATGATTATTGGTTTTAGAATGTTAGCGGAATCACATTCTGGCGGTGCTATTGCTAATGTAATAATGGATGTTATTCATGATTTTAATATTGCAGACAAATTTTTTTCAATTACGTTTGATAATGCATCTAATAACACTAGTGCAATTTGTTGGATATGGATGACGTTTGTACACCCTTGTAGGGGATGTACGAGGGAATACGGACCTCGAACGTCGCATACACGAAGTCGTGTGCAAAGGGAATCTGTTCCCTTGCGGAGAGGATCTCTAGATTAGTGGGAAAGTCGCATTATATGTGCATAAGTGCATGCGACATATGGCTAATAAAGGGGGAATATCTTAAGCTTATGTTGTACCATGCATATGGTACAACTTAAGCTTATAATGTGCCATGTATGATGGTACACTTTAGTTAAATTATTCCAAAGGAACAATTACTCCTAAAATAACTACCTTGGGGGCTATAAATAAGACCAAAGGCTTAGCCATTTCCTTACACTTTTGCATGGTATTCTTGCCTTGCATTTCATTCTAGCGAAGCTCTGCCGAAATCCTTCATCTCTCTTTATCCAAGTTCTTATTCTAAAAGTAGAGATTTAGATTGTGGATTTAGTAGCCTTACTCCGTTCGTGAGAAGACTCGATCCGTCGTGGCGAATCCGAAGGAGAAGTTTCGAGACTACCATGCCGCATACGCAAGCGTAAGTCTCAACTTCATTTATCGATCCTAACGCTGTTTTGACAGGATCCTACATTGGTATCAGAGCCATACGGATTCGCCCCGGTCAAACCGTCGTCCCGTCGAACCGATGAACGAGGCGTTGTCTTTTTCACGAATGGGTATCCTACCATTACGGATATGGTAGGAACGCTTCGTGACGGAGAGAACGCAACGGTTGTTCTTTTCACGTTAGGGTCTCCTACCATTACGGATATGGTAGGAACTCTCCGTGACGGGAAGAACTGACCGTTCATATCGTCAAGCTCACTCTCTTCATGGATGCGGAGTCTCCATTCATAGGGAATGTGAACTCTCTCCATGTGGAGCGCGTAGTTTACGAACTTTAAAGTGTGTTATTTTTCATTTTTGGCACACGGCCATTAGAGAATAACTACTTTCTCGACGAACGGGTGCTTCATCGACGAATGGGTGCTTCACCGGAGAAGAAGATGGTGGTTATTCCCATCGGGGAAGATGACTTTTGGTGCATGAAATCTATGGCCATATGGGCAATGGAGGCAATGCATTCCACATCCCCATGCGGAGGGGGTTGGCTACGGCCAATAACGATGAAACCCACCGCGACCACCCCATCAAGGGGGAGGAGTGCATGCGGCCACCCCATGAAGGGGGGAGACCGGCCATGGCCAAAGGGCCATGGCCGGTCAAGGCCAATAAGCCATGGCCGGGCCAGGGCCGGCCGGCCCTGGCCGGCCACGGCCAGGGCCAGGGAGCCCTGGCCGCGGCCTGGCCAGGGAGCCCTGGCCGTGGCCTGGCCACGCCAAGCCAGGGCCGGCCCTGGCCGGCCACGGCCAGGGCCAGAGGGCCCTGGCCGCAGCCAGGCCAGGGCCAGGCCGCCATGGCAGAAGCCAGGGCAGCGCCCTGGCCTCAGGTCAGGGCCTGGCAGCCCTGGCCAAGGCCAGGGCAGGGGCCCTGGCCCCGGCCAGGTCCAGGTCCTGGCCGCCCTGGCCGAGGCCAGGGCAGGGGCCCTGGCCCCGGCCAGGTCCAGGTCCTGGCCGCCCTGGCCGAGGCCAGGGCAGGGGCCCTGGCCCCCGGCCAGGTCCTGGCCGCCCTGGCAGAGGCCAGGGCCTGGCCAGCCTTGGCCTCGGCCAGGGCCTGGCCAATGGCCGGCCCTGGCCGTTGCCAGGGCCACGGCCGGCCCTGGCAGCGGCAAGGGCCTGGTCGAGGACCGGCCTGGCCGGCACTGGCCGGGAGTGATGTAGACCAATTTTTGGTCGACCAATTTGGGTGTTTTGGTCGACCAATCCGGTAAAAGGTATTGGTCGATCACGAACTTGCTGACTAGCCCATACGGGGTGTCAAAAGGCCTTGGTCATACACGAATGTGCCAACTAGCCCATACGGGGCTAACGACAGTCGTCTGCTCTTATTTTATAAAGTTTTTTTTCTTGGGCTCTACTCCTTAAAGATTAGCCGTAGTGCTCTACTTCATGCGAGATTAGCCATGTCATTGTGCTCTACTCTACGGAGATTAGCCAATGTACTTATGACATTGTGCTCTACTCTACAGAGATTAGCCAATGTATTTCAAATTTTTTGAAAAAGATGTTTTCAAATAGGTTATGTCCCGTCCTTAATCGGGATAGCGTAATTTAGAATTCCAAGTCCTACCACGATCCGGCCATGGTTATCTAACCCATGGGTGTGTAGAACAGGTCTCGTGGCTTGGCAATTGTTGCGCTAAAATTCTTTGCGCAAACTCTCACCTATTCCATTTTGAAAGATATGTTTCTCAAAAGTATTTTTCCGCTGCTGGTACCATACGGGTATCATTTCTGATTTCTTTTTACATGAGATAAGTAAGAGGGATACTTTGAAAGTTACTTCTAGATGGTAGTTGGGAACGTAGTGAACTACTCGATTCTAGAGTAACATTTCAGCTTATCCAAGGAACTTATCAAGTGTTTAAAGAATCGAAACTTTATGCATAGAATTTTGATCGTGTTTTTCATTTTCTTTGCAGTTTTTTGATTCGAATATGTCTACCGCTTCTAAGAACATTGTCGCTGAGCTTAACAAAGGTGAGAAGCTCAACGGCGACAATTATAAACTTTGGTCAATAAAAATCCAATATGTTTTGGAGGAGCAAGATGTGCTTGAAACACTCCAAAACGTAATGGAAGAACCTGAGTTGGGCAATACGGCCCAACACAAGAGGGACCGAGAAGCTTATGAGACTTGGACTCAAAAGAACAAAATAGCACGTATTACGTTATTGTCCGCAATGGACAATGACATAATGCGTCTATTTCGGGAATTCGACCTAGCCAAAGACATATGGTCTGGGCTAGAAATAAAGTTTGGTGGAACTTCGGTCACCAAACTCCGCTCCTTAAATATTCAATTTGAGTCGTACAAAATGCGGCGAGATCAATCTATGAAAAAGCATCTCCGCCACATGGCGAATCTCATAGCTGAATTGAAGGATGCGGGTCTTACGCTGTCTGACGAACAGCAGATCCAAGCAGTCATTCGTTCACTCCCAGATAGTTGGGATAACATGAAAATGCACCTCACTCATAATGAGTGCATTAAAACTTTAAGCGATGTATCCAAACACCTCGAACTCGAGGAAGAGCGGATTCAAGCCGCAAAACCTAGTGCCGAAGTGTACATGGCCGCTAGTTCCTCACATGGAGGAAAGAAGCGGAAGGATAAACGCTTAAGGTTTATGAACGAATGAAAGCAAGAACCGGAAACCTCAAAGAAGACTAAGAACAAAAAGTGGCAAAAGAATGTGCACTCAAAGAAGAAAAACTTGAAGAAGATCAAGTGCTTTAAGTGCAACAAGTACGGTCACTTCGCCCGTACGTGTGCGGATGGAAGTGATAAGGGGCCACAGACCACGTAGCGAAGGACAGAAGGTTCTTCGTAGAGTATCGAAGGATAACTCAAGGAACAAAGTGGATATACGTCGGCAACAACACTCGTGTTGAAGTCAAGGGCGTCGGAACATGCAAGCTAGTTCTTGACAACGGCCGGACTCTATTATTGCACGACGTCCTCTTTGCTCCAGATATTCGAAGGAATATCGTATACGTGGTCATGTTAATGTCTTTAGTTTATGAATGGAGGTTCTATGAACAAAATGTTGACCTTGTTTGTAATAGTTCTTTAGTTGGGTCAGGTAATGTTTGTAATGGATTGATTGTTTTAAACACTATGTATGATGATTCTTCTTCTATTAATGAAAGTTTCCATTTGACAAATGCTTCTAATTCTGAATCTGAGATCATTTGTTGGCATGCAAGACTTGGTCACATTGGACCAACTAGAATGGATAGACTTGCCAAAAGTGGCTTGCTATCTAATGTTTCAAAAGTTGAAATGTCAACTTGCGAACATTGTCTTGTAGGGAAAACTTGTCGCAAGCCGTTTGGAACTGGCACAAGGGCCGAAGTTCCATTACAGCTTATCCATTCGGACATTTGCGGTCCAATGAATGTTAAGACAAGACACGGGAAGTCCTATTTCATCACCTTCATTGATGACTTCACCCGTTTCGGTCACATTTTTCCCACAACCATGAAGCTTTATCTTGCTTCAAAAACTATATGAGTTTAGTGGAAAATCAACTAGATCGCAAGATAAAGGTCTTGCGAACCGATCGGGGTGGAGAATATCAATCAACGAGTTTTAAGGAACTCTGTGATGAAAAAAGCATAGTTCATCAAATAACTATGCCTTATACTCCGCAACAAAACGGTGTTGCGGAAAGAAGAAATAGGACATTGATGGAAATGGTCCGATCAATGATGTCTCAGGCAAATTTGCCCATCACCTTTTGGGGTGATGCATTATTGACGGCAGCATTCATCTTAAACCGTGTACCCTCGAAGTCGGTAAGTTCTACTCCTTATGAGTTGTGGAACAATAGAACTCCAGACTTAAGCATTCTAAAACCTTGGGGTTGTGCCTCTTACGCACATTTATCCTCTCACAAATATGGCAAACTTGGGCCACGTGGGAGGAAGTGTATCTTCATCCGATACGCTGAAAACTCCAAAGGATATGTTTTCGTCGGTCAAGAGGACAATGTGGGTCTAATAGAATTCGAATCGAGGAATGTTGTCTTCTTGGAAAACGAGTTTCTAAGACAGGGTGAGATAAGTCAAGACTTATCCTTGTTTGAGACTTGGGATCAAGAAGGATCGGAACGTTCGAGTGGGAGAATTCTTGGTGAAGAGGAAAATGACCCTCATACTTCACCTATGGATAATACGAACGATACCAATCCTATTCCGAGTGGGAGTGATGTTATTCCAAGTGGGAGTGATGTCATTCCAAGTGGGAGTGATCAAACTCAAGCAAGACGTAGTAATCGAACGAGGCTAACACCTCTGAGATTTGAGGATGAATTTCCTCAAACATTCATGACATTACTACAAGATGATGACGAACCTGCAAAATTCAAACAGGCCGTCACATGCCCTGTTAAAGATAAATGGCTAGCGGTGATGGAAGAAGAACTTCAATCCATGAAAACAAACCAAGTCTGGGACTTGGTTGATTTACCTAAGGGACGTAGAGCCATTGGGAACAAGTGGGTTCTCAAAATCAAGCATAAGGCTGATGGCTCCATCGAGAAATGTGTCCCAAAGATCCAAAAGAAAAGAAAGCTATGGAAAAGGTTCCATACTCCAGTGCTGTCGGGAGTCTGATGTACGCCATGATATATACCAGACCGGACATTTGCTATGCTGTTGGTATGGTAAGCCGTTACCAATCCAACCCAGGACAGGCACACTGGAAAGCGGTGAAGAGGATATTAAGGTACCTCAAAGGGACTACGGACTATGCGTTGTGCTATCAAGGCAATACCTTGAGACTCGAAGGCTATACCGATGCTGATTGGGCAGGTGATCTCGACGAGCAAAGATCTACCTCAGGCTTTGTTTTCTTGCTTAGGAATGGTGCAATATCCTGAAGCAGCAAGAAGCAAACCTGCATCGCCCTATCAACCATGGAAGCCGAATTTGTAGCATTCAGCATGGCGGTCCAAGAAGCTGTTTGGCTTAGGAAATTCTTAGACATGTTGACGGATGCCACTGACTCGAGCACTGTTCCTATATACAGTGATAGTCAAGCTTCGATTGCCTATGTCAAAGATCCTAAATTTCATTGTAAGACCAAACACATTGATATTCGATTCAAGTTTGCGAAGGACTATGACAAACGGAAGGAAGTAGACATAGGATACATATCCACGCATAAGATGATAGCGGATCCCCTTACTAAGGCGATCCCCAGAGATGTGTTCTTCAAACACTTATCATCTATGGGAATGCGTAGGTGCTGAGCTGTATCATATAATATTTCCCATGTCTATAGAAGATCAAAGTTTAATAAAAAGAAGAAGTTTTTTATATATATTGCATACAAGTTTCTTACAAATGATTTTATATACATTTGTGTTTAAGTCTCAGCTATTTTATTGTGTGTATGTCGGACAGATTAAGGTTGGCTCTCTCACATGAGCAACCGCCTTATCTTATCAGATGGATAAGATAGAGATGAGACTAGTTTAAAGTCAAAATCATCAGACAAATGATTTAGAGTCGTGACTTAAACAAGATAGTCGAATGAAAGATCTACATCATATGGATGCTTACAAAAGATTTGAGATCTGTATCACAAGGATATTTAAAAGAGATCTCATAGGATTTTTTAAATCCTATCTGTCTTATGCAGGATGAGAGTCCGGGAATATTTCATGGGTAGTAAGGGGACTCAAAAGATAGGCACTGTGGTGTCTGATCTTTCATCCGTACAACATCATTAAGACATACTCTCCCTGGGAAAGGAGTGATGTTGTAATACGTGTTCATACCACGTATGCATTTCGACCACTGAGTTAGTAGCAATAATGTTTGCTATTATGTGAGACTCAAAGGCCATATGGGTCTTAACTCTTACCCTCAAGGACTCCAATTGGTTCCTTTAGATTTGACGAGATGATCGCTATCTTAGCGTGTTGCTAATGGGCTATGATAATTCGGCTCGGCGGGGCACGTTAGAAAAGCGAATCAAGTCAAGATCAGAAGGTTCGCAAGAAGAGGAAGATTGATTTCATATTCGCATTTGGACTTTAATGATTCAAAGCTGGCCAGCCAATTGTGATCCAGATGGGATTCAATTGTTGAATATAAAGTATAAGAAATGTGAAGAAATAATCTAGGGTAAAGCATGCGTTGAACTACTCAACTTTGCACCTTCGAGGTCGTTGTGTATCTCTAACAAGTGCACAACAACAGACTCTACGCGCATGACGGTCGCACGGTCTATTTCTCGGTATGATAGATGAAAGAACTAAGAGAAAGACGTTCTCTTACAATCCCCTCAAGTGTGAGTGGGAGATGTTGGATATGGATGACGTTTGTACACCCTTGTAGGGGATGTACGAGGGAATACGGACCTCGAACGTCGCATACACGAAGTCGTGTGCAAAGGGAATCTGTTCCCTTGCGGAGAGGATCTCTAGATTAGTGGGAAAGTCGCATTATATGTGCATAAGTGCATGCGACATATGGCTAATAAAGGGGGAATATCTTAAGCTTATGTTGTACCATGCATATGGTACAACTTAAGCTTATAATGTGCCATGTATGATGGTACACTTTAGTTAAATTGTTCCAAAGGAACAATTACTCCTAAAATAACTACCTTGGGGGCTATAAATAAGACCCAAGGCTTAGCCATTTCCTTACACTTTTGCATGGTATTCTTGCCTTGCATTTCATTCTAGCGAAGCTCTGCCGAAATCCTTCCTCTCTCTTTATCCAAGTTCTTAATCTAAAAGTAGAGATTTAGATTGTGGATTTAGTAGCCTTACTCCGTTCGTGAGAAGACTCGATCCGTCGTGGCGAATCCGAAGGCGAAGTTCCGAGACTACCGTGCCGCATACGCAAGCGTAAGTCTCAACTTCATTTATCGATCCTAACGCTGTTTTGACAGGATCCTACACAATTAACGTTTTAAAAAGATCTTTGCCCCTTGATGTGGTCGGGTTGTTCCATCAAAGATGTGCATGTCACGTCTTGAACTTGATAGTTCGCGTTGTCTTGCCACTTGTTCACCGTATTACGAAAAAATTAGAAATCTCATGTTGTTTATACATATTTCTGGCCCTAGACGACTTCAATACAAACAACTGTGTCGTACTAGACAAAAACCATACCTGTCATTTAAATTTGATGTTGCATCAAGGTGGAACTCAACTTACTTAATGCTGCGATCCATGCTTAAAAATAGAGAGCAGATTACAGATTATGCACTTACATATTTTTCACATGATCCTGCTTTTGACATTACTGATATAGAGTGGTTAACTGTAGAGCATCTGCATGACTTTTTGGAAGTTTTTTTACTGCTTCAAACAAATTTTCTGGGGTTTACTACCCAACATCTTATTTAGGATTAGAACAATTATTTTTAATTTCTCATCAGATATCTACGCATAGAGAAAGTACACACCCTGCAATAATGCTTATGATAATTGAAATGTCTGCAAAACTTGCTAAGTATTGGTATCCGGTTCCTCTTCTTTACTCTTTATCTAAAGTTTTTGATCCTCATTTTAAGGAGGATGTTGCACTAGGTTTATTAGAACTGTATTCTGAAAACATGGGATTTTCCCATGTTGAATATGTATTTGCTGCTAAAAATAGCTTAAGAACTTTGTATGCATCTTATGAGGCTAAATATGGTAATGTTTCACACCATTCATCTGTCTCTGCTAGTGCTTCTGCTTCGGCGTCTAGTAAGATTCGACAAATGTTAGGAAAGAAGAAACAAAAAACCGTTAGTTCGGATTGTTCTACTAGTGAACTATCCAAATATTTAGCTAATCCATTTCCCTTTTCGGAGGAAGCCATGGATGATGAGTATTTTGATCCTCTTGCCTGGTGGAAAGGGTATGAATCTGTTTATCCTATTCTTTCCATTATGGCACGAGATTTGTTATCTGTACCTATTTCTACAGTTGCTTCGGAGTCTGCTTTTATTGTAGGTGGTCGCGTTCTGAGCAACAAGAGATCGCGACTGAAGGAAGACATTGTTGAAGTAGCGGTATGCGCGAAGGATTGGTTCTGTTACGAGGTGGAACTCGCGTACAATGAATTTGTATTATGGGGAACCAAGGGCACGATGGTTATGTGGAGAAGAAGGTTTAGATAGGCTGTTTTACAAGTGATTAGTGGGGTGAAGAAGTCGGACCCGTTGCCGGTGGTGCTCACGGGGTCGAATCTCGCCGAATGCAGCTGAGGAAGGTTGGACGGCAGGTGGCTGAAGCTGACTATGGTCAAGGGGCGAGCTCTCCTGCAGCACGAACAACTCGTCAGAAGGGCAGGGTTGGGGTTCAACCCTTAGCCCCTCCGATGCCTAAGTCAGTAATAGGACTTAAAATGGGGGCTAGACACGCCGGTCGGACTAACGGTGTGTCCGCCGCGCGTGACGAGCTATAGGTGGGAGAACAACGATATGGAAGACCTTTGCTCTCGTGTGTGAATAATGGAATGAGAGAGAATTCTCCAACCCCTTCTCCGTAAGAGGAGAGGGGGTATTTATACCTGACGGGTGATGACTAGGCGGAGCTGACCTGGCATGCTGACTGGATGTGCTGAGCTGGCTCGGTCGTCAGCGGAAACTCCAGATAAGGACGTCGGGAACTGGGTTGCCTGACCTACTTTCGTCAGGTGGCGCGACGGCCAGGGGGTGCTTTTGTCGGGGTGTCAGAGCCGAAAGCATGGACTGTCAGATGGCTCAGCTGCCAGGGGCGCTTTGTCAGTCGGTCGGGTGACGTATGTGTCAGTCGTGTCCTTATCCTAGGTTGTTTGTCATTAGCGACGAACTAAAGGTCGGGCTGTGTCACTCTAGGCGCCGCGGTTCGTGAGAATCGGGCGGGTCGTTTCGATCGGGGGTTGTCCGGCCTGGCCGCGCCCCCCGATCGGTCATGGGCTATGGTCCGCCGGTACGGAAGGATACGTCCGTGCCTGTCAATAGGCCTGGCTCAGCTACCCCAGCATCCCCACGCGCGCTACCCCCGGTGGGTCGGGCGGCTGTGCTTGTTCGCCTCGGTCGGTTCGGGGAACGCTGCAAGGCGCGTCCGTCTCCATATTGCCCCGGATTTTCGGGGCGGCTGCCCTTTTGCGAAATGGTGAGTTAATGGGGTATGTTAGGGCTGTTGACGAACAGAACGTTCGACGAACTACTCGTGAACAAGCTCGGTACATGTTCGTTTACGTTCGTTCGGGAAGCTTAATGAACAAGCTTGAACAGATTTTTAGAGCTCGATTAGTAAACGAACAGAGCTTGAACATAACTATGTTCGTTTATTTATGTTCATGAACAAGCTCGCTAAGTGTTCGTGAACAAGCTCGTTAAGTGTTCATGAACAAGCTCGTTAAGTGTTCGTGAACAAGCTCGTTAAGTGATGTTTGTGAACAAGCTCGTTAAGTGTTCGTGAACAATCTCGTTAAGTGATGTTCGTGAATAAGCTCGTTAAGTGTTCGTGAACAAGGGCTTGAGTGAACTAAAATTAAAATTAAACACTCACCTCTTCAAATTCAATTAAACACATCCACCTCTTCAACTTCCCAGCTTCCCACTCCTAGACTCGCAGGCTCCCAGCTCTCTTTTGGTCCATTGCCATTGTTCGTTCGTTTGTTTGCAAATCTGTTCATGAACAAGATTGATTGTGTGTTCGTTAACACGTTCCTGAACATGTTCACGAACAAGCTCGATAAGTCTTGTTAATGAACAGAACGTTCGTTCGGTAAGCTCGGTTTACGTTCGTTTATGTTCATTTACGTTCGTTCGGTAAGCTTAACAAACAAGCTTGAACATGCTTTTAGAGCTCGGTTAGTAAACGAACAGAGCTTGAACATGTATTTTGTTCATGAACAAAACCAAGCACACTGTTCAAGCTCGTTCAAGCTCGTTCGTTAACAGCCCTAGGCGGGAGTCAGACTCCTACGATCTTTAGGTCGTAACAGGTTCCATGCTGAAAGCCGCTCACAGAACAAGGACCTATCTGAAGATTCCGATGAAGAAGCTGAGTCATAAATTTTTATTGTCTAAGTTGTATTTTTTTTCAGTTTTGGCCATTGTATGAAGGGTAAGGTTGGCCGATGTAAGTCCCCCCTTCAAAAAAGTTTTTAAGTAATAAAATTTAAAGGTTCAACCCGGGACCTTAGGAAAATTTCGGGCTTAAATATCTACTTCCAAAGAAACTTGAATGTTAGTTATTAGGAAAATTTTTATTACTTAATTATCTACTTGTTCACATTATTACTTATTATTTTAGTATTTAAGGGTTATTTATCTACTTAGGGTAAGTTGTAACACTACTACAAAAAAACGCTTGCATAGCGCTTTTTTTTACACTTGGATAGCGCTTTTAAGCGCTATCCAAGCTACCGCTATGGTAGCTTGGATAGCGCTTTTAAAAGCGCTATCGTAGTGCTTTACTAAGATAGCGCTTATAAAAGCGCTATCCAAGCTACCGCTATGGTAGCTTGGATAGAGCTTTTTAAGCGCTATCGTAGTGGTTTATTAAGATAGCGCTTTTGGAAGCGCTATTGAAGATTACTCGAGAAATTTTGATTTATACCTTGCATAGCACTTTTTAATGTTTGGACTGGCTGTGGCTAATTAACATTAGCCACGGACTGGCCGTGGCTAATGAGTATTAGCCACGGCCAGTCAGTGGCTAATGTTTTATTTTTTTTAAAAAAAAGAAAATCAAAAAAATTTCGTATTAAAATTCCTAAAATAACATTTCAAGATAAAAGTCACTCGGTCAAATACACACAAAAGCCAAACAGACGCATACACAGACACAAATAATATTTCAAGATAAAAGTCACAAATACACAGACACAAATAATATTTCAAGATAAAAGTCACTCAAGCATTGTTTTAAATTTCAAAGCATATACTGTCACATCACTTCATTCATGTTGCAACTACGACATGCACACCAAACAGACGCCAAGATATCGAGCACAATGCCTTCTTGATGAAAAATAACTTGGCAACTAATATGTCTATAAATTCAATCCAGGCAAGCCAAAGGAGCAATGCCAGGCAAGCCAGAGGAGCGTAAAGGGTGCTGGCAAGGCTTCACTACTGTCCTCTCGATGTTCTCGGTGACCAAGCATCCTCCCAAGCCGAGGGTCAATCTTCAGGTAATTAGCTGAAAATTTCAAAAACTGTGTTAGCTTGGGAAAAAGAAAAATCAAAAAATAAAAGTTGGAGAAAACTGGGATTAAAAAATTGAGAGCATTGATCAATTTGGTTTTTTTCCTACTGTATCTGTTGATCAAGATAGCTGGGCACAAAGAGGAGCTTGACAGGGTGCAGGACTACCCTGCAGCAATTGCTGAGCACCGATGTCCTCCGTCGGATTCTAAGCACATGATGATCCCTGCAGAGACACCCACTGAACTTGGAGATCCTCTTGAAGCTATCAAACTTCATGCCAAGATTGGTGGATGGAATATTGACCCACATGAGGTCAGTTCATTTCTTTTTATCCTCGACTGAGTTAAATCATCATCTGCATAAGAAACAATCTTCTTTGGTAATGGCTTAGAATTGATAATTACACGCATCTGGTAACTAAATTATCATGAAGTTAAGGGAAACCAAAACGAAATATCTTCCGTGTTTTTGTTCTTTCGGTTTATGTATAATTAATCGGTCAGATATCGTATGTTGCCACTAGCAGATAGAGTTTCATGAGAAAATAGGTCAGGGGACTACTACTGACATTTACAGAGGGACTTGGAGAGGCCTCGAGGTTGCTGTTAAGTGCATATTCCCAAGTTACTTCCAAACAAACGAATACAATATTGACTAGTCTTGAATGAAGCAGAAAACTCATTATGAATTAGACAAGCAAATATTGTGTATGCAAATGGAGCTACATAGTCAGGAAAATGAAAAGGTACACTAACTGCAAACTGCCCATCTTTATATGGTAGCTTCTGAGACCAACAGACTTTAATAGAGATATCACATCCTCCGTCAACCTTAAACATGGATAGAAGAAGATTAATTAATCAAAATTCAAACAATTAGAACAGTAGAAAACAGAAAGCTAAAATTGCAAAGTCACCTGAGGTATTGTTACGAAAAATAATTGGGGTTTCAAAAGGCCCCCAGATTTAGTCATATCCATCTTTTGCTCCTGTTCGCTTTGAATCACTTTTGTAGAATATGACTTTCTAGCAAAATCAACCTCGACACCTAGAATGCAACCCTGTTAGCCAACCCATACTTAACTTGAGAAAACCAATTATCTCACAATTGATCATCAATCAAATGAAACAAACCAAGAGAAAAATTATGAAACAACAATGCCATCATAAATGAAACAGTATTAAACTATGATATATCAGTTTAAAATCATTAAGAAGAAACAATAAGTTGATCTCCTAGCAAGATGAATTAATAAATTCATTGCTTATCAAACTGATTTGAGTTGTTACTATGATCACATTCTTTACCTTAAATGATATAAAATACAGACAAAGTTAATTTTAAGAAAACATGCTTACAGATCAAACTGCTTACACAATAACAACCAATGAGACGGAACTAATCAGTACAAGCCAATAACTTACAATTACCACAGTTACAAGAACAACAAAAGCTGTACAGGTGCCGCAGAGTACAGATGAAAGTGACACAGTAAACTTTCCACACAAAAATTCCTGGCTACTTTTCATTGCATAGATGCTAATGCAAATATGCCTATCTATTCAAAAACAACATAACCAATCATTTCAATCAGCAGTTGGATAAATTTGATTAAGATATTTATTAGACCTCATCATGACTAGATATCTTTATGAGGTATCCATATTACAGCAAAAGGGTGATAACATGTAAATATAGTATTGGAGTGTCGGCTTGGAATGCTATTCAGTAACAACAAAACCAATCAATTCAATCAGCATTTGGATAAATTTGATTAAGATATTTATTAGACCTCATCGTGACTAGATATCCTTACGAGGTATCCATATAACCACAAAAGGGTGATAACATGTAAATATAATATTGGAGTGTCGGCCTAGAATGCTATGAAATGTCATCTAAATGTCTAGGTGTCCAAAATGCCGTAAACATCCAAAGTTGACATGCATAGATCACAAGCTACCAATAGTTGAAGACACCCTAGAAAAAAATGCTAAATTTCTAAAATCACAGTTAGATGCTCTTTCATTGAATGAGGCATTAGGAAAAACTCACAAATCTAAAACCTAAAACCCCGCATAATCATATTCAAGTGCTAGTACTCATTCAAAGTTGACATGCATGTTTACATTTAGTGTGCTAGCTAAATGTATACAAGCTCTACACAATCCTAACTGTAAGAAACAAAGCAAATATCATCTATAAATATCATCTGACAGAATACACAATCCTGGATATTGACACCCTTTACGGATATCCAAGTACAATTATCATTATCCCCTGAATGACATGAAGTCTTTGTACGTATGGCAATGTTTATCGTCGTTGGGTGTCATTTGTAATCTGAGAGCTCTGGGAACCCATAATAAGATATGATTCCAATTGGGACGCTGGGTCTGCACCATTAGTCATTAAATAGTATCGAATAGTGTTATCGTGTCAAGTAACGATATCTAACCTGAATTAAGTAAATGAGTAGAAAATGACGACAATAAATTTTATCTGGTAATTACCATTGCACCTACTGCCTGACTAATGTCTTTGCTGCATTTGGCTTGAACTAGGAGCTGTGCTGCCACCTACAGAGCATAGGATGTCACGGTGTTAAGTGAGAATTTACCGTTAGAATTGTTCAACTGTCAACGAAAAGATCCCTTACATTTCTCCTCTTTGATCTGGGGGCACCAATGTATTTGGAAGATGTTCTATTCCGCCCTTAGCTAGCACCGTTGAAATCTATTCCACTGTAACCCCTCTTTGACAAGCTCTTCCAGCCTGGATGTGAGAAATAATTCAAAAAAAGAACACAAACAAGGGATACATGTCTTATAGGATGAACGCAACAGAACAATAACAACTTGATTTCTGAGCACATTTATACTAAATATGCTGAAAACTCATGATATTCAGCTTCTGTGCACATTTATACTAAATATGTTGAAAACACTTGATATTCAGCTTATGGATGGTTTATGTTATGCAGATGCACCCGAGAGGCTAGACTTTTTTCACTTGGACGATGCATTCCGCGAAAGTGAGAGTATTCACACTTCGGATGCCTTTGAAAATAGCATGGCTTAACTAATATTACGTAATTGCACAAAACATATTAATTAGTTGTAGGAAAAACATAGCGATTGATCCATCCATCTGTGCAAACAGTCAAACAGTTAAAACTCTCCCATCCTAAACTAATTTGGATATGTAGATCAAGATGAAGATGAACGGATCATCCCAGAATGGTCCATCATGGAATTATCAAGAACACATGAAGATTCCTCCAACATCATGTTCATTTGTTTAATAATGGGAAGCTATTAGAATCTTGATAGGAGCCAATGGGATGGTAACATATCAGTTTCGCTATGGGGATCTCCCTGCAATGGTCAATTGCAGTCCCCTTGTTCCCTATGTGACATACATTTTACCACCGAATTTAAAAAAGAACCAAACTTTCAGAGTAAAAACCACATTTTAAAACAAATAAAATGCAAGAAAATTATCAAATGAACCACATTCTGTTTTTTAACCTACAAAACTGATATTGAAATTACCAATTAACATTAATAGAAAATTTTAATAAACTAAGATTTAATATCAAGATTGACAGAACGCACCATGCATTTCAAAGAAAGAAAGACAAGGAGAACTAGAAAGACATGACAAATTCAAGCAAGACGTATTCTGCACAGGTCTGACATGTGGCCTAGAGTATCACCCATATACTCATATACCCTAACAGATATTATATAATGTGGTAGGGATTTGAAGTATACACACTTTATCAGTGAGTAATTTGGTGCTTATTTAACTCGATAATTGCATAAAAGTCCTGATTCATTTGCCAAGTATGATGTCAAAAGATGATAAATGTGCGAGCACAAAGTGAGGTGAATCAAATCAACAAATTAAAATAAATCATCCTAATTCTAAAACTGAAAACTTAGATGGATAAACCTTGTATACGGTCCTGGTCTTAATTGTGAAACTTAAAAGAACAAATCTCTGTAGGTAACACAAAATGCAGAATATTATTTTCCTAATCTCGTCATGTTCTAAGCACCAAATTCATGTAACCAACTGCAATGGATTTTAACCCTAGAAGGATTTAAAAAATCTTTAGGAGAGACCAAATTTGTGCCGACCTATCAAATCAATGTAATATTCAGAAAACTCGCTCGGTAATCATCTTGTTGGCAATCAGTTTTGTTGTCTAGCTAATTTCATGGATTTCATGTGACAACATTTAAGATAAGGCATTACAAATCAAACCACCCTACTTCTTCCCCAATAGCACAATACAAACCTTGTACAAAAAGGATACTGCAAGCGCCTGCATTATTCAAATGTTTATTTGAAGTAGTTAGATTGAAGCCAAGTATCTATAATACATATGCATCTTCGAGGCTTACCCTTATTTGATCATACTCGTATCTGTTGACTCCGAGAGGCCAGTTCGAGAACGTGCCCTTGTAGAACCTGTCGGACCACCACCGAGGGACTAGTATGTCAGATGAGTTCGGTATGTCGTTACCGAACATGGACATGAAAACCTCCATCGCTTCTGCCTTCGTCTCCTTGTCCACTGCTACTCTATCCTCCATAATTCCTCGTCAGGGACGGTCACTAGCAGCACATTGGCTCCTGGGTATTGCTTCTCAAATTGCTACAACATAACATTGTACAAACTAATTAATCTTATGTTAGCAGCCATTTTTGCATCCAGTGATGCTCCAGTTGAGGGCAAAATTTACCTACCAAATTGGATAATATCCTCTCCTGTCACTAGCATATAGGAAGAACTCAATCCCATTTCCCTCAGGCCAGAACTTAAGAGGGAATTTGAGGAATATCTTGGTGTATACTACCATGTCGAACTGATATATTGCCGCATTTTTTCCTTGGACTTCGCTGACATTTTTTGATCTTCAGATGCAGACAAGGACCTCACAATCTCATTCCCAACCCAAATATCAGAGAATGACTTCGACCTGAATTCTTCATTCAACAAGTTCGACATAAGTGTTCTTGGACAGTAACCCTAGTTTCCACCAACACAAAAATCGGGCAAAATCAAACAAGAAACAAAAGTAAAACCCTAACCCCAACTTTAAAGGCTTCAAATCACATACCTCGGCAGCAAGATACTCACGGACCGCCGATAGATACACCGGAGCGCCGGCACCGACCCTCTTGGCATACTTTCCGGCCTTTAAGAACCTGGCGATCCGACCGACGGGGAACTGGAGCCCGGCCTTGTGCGACCTCGACACCGACTTTGAGCTCTTCGACTTGCCCCTTCCGCCCTTTGTCGCCGCCGTAGAACTCATCTTCGATGGAATGAAGTTGGGTAGAGAAATCGAGAGAGGGGAAGGAACAAAAGAGCAAGGTTTGAGAGAGGGCTTCGGATCGGGCGGCGAACTCGGGGCCCCTCGTGCGGATGCGGCGAGCGGAGGCCGGATGGTCGCAGAGTCCGCCAATCTCTGTAGATCAGAACCTCGTGAGCGCAAGAGAAAATGGCAGGCTTGAGAGCGGAAAATAGAGGGAATCGGGAAATTTTCCCACTTTAAGTCTGGGATATTTTTTTAAAGCGCTACCTAAGTGAGTGTATATATGTATTTTTTTTAATAAAGTGCTTATGTAACGATTATTACCATAGCGCTAACAAAAAGCGCTATGCAATGTATTACTTGGATAGCGCTTTAACAAAAAGCGCTATCTAAGTGATTTTTACCTTAATTTTGATTTATTTTTAATTTCTATAAGTGCAGAAGCGCTATACAAGAGCTCACTTAGATAGCGCTTTTTAAAAGCGCTATCTAAGTGGCGTTACCCAAGCCAAAATCTGTAGTAGTGTAAATAAGTAGAATATTTTAATATTTTTTAAATATTTTTTAGATTTTTTTAACCAAATTTCAAAAAAAAATTAATATTTTTAATTTTTTTAAAAAAAATTAAAAGGCCCGCGGCCCGGCCCGGCCCGGGCCGCGGGCCGGGCTTCTGCCCACCCGGCCCCCTCCGGGCCGGGTCGGGCCGGTCCGGAGCCCGGCCTCCGCCGGCAGCCGGGCCGGGCCGGTCCGGAGCCCGGCCTCCGCCGGCAGCCGGGCCGGGCCAGTCCGGAGCCCGGCCAAAGCCCGGTCGGACCGACCCGTTGGACACCTTGACTTGTACACACTGCCCAGCACAAATCCTAAAACCCTGTCGGTGAGAGACATAAACGGGAAAGGAAGAGACGAGTGTGAAAGATGTGAAACTTTTGAATGGCAAAAACTGGTAAATAAATGGGTGTGCGGGCGAGTAATATTGGAGGTGCGGAAAACAACTCATTTGATGTTGGATGATAATGAACTCAAGAGAGAGAGAGAGAGAGAGAGAGATCATTTCATTGCTAAGAATGAGTAACCATAGCTAAGAGCCATGGTGCTCTATTTATTTATCTCATAGTGGGGAGGCCAATAGCCTCTAGTAGACCAAGGGTCCCCATTACTCTAAGTAATGGGGGACCTAATGAATGGGTAATGAAGGAGGGGAGGCCAAAGGCCTCCCTCATTCATAACACTCCCCCTTACGCATTCATCACTTCGGTCTCAGCTACTGAGGCAAGGGGTGGATACTTCTGGATCCAGACTAAGTGTGTTTGCCTCGTTAAAACCTTAGCTGTGGAAAACCCAGTGGGAAAACCCAACAGCTTAAGGAAAAAGAGTGCAACCCACAAGTTACTCCCCCTGATCCGTACAAGCTTCAGGCTTGCAGGTCTTTCAACTGTTGCATACCAATGTTCTTTACAAGCTTTACAAAAGTACATTTAGGCAATGCCTTAGTAAAAAGATCAGCTAAGTTGTTGCATGACTGGATCTGTCGAACTTCAATCTGCTTGTCGTTCTTCTACTCGTGCGTCCAGAAAAACTTGGGAGAAATGTGCTTTGTCCTGTCGCCTTTGATGTAGCCCTTCTGAAGCTGAGCAATGCACGCGGCGTTGTCTTCGAATAGGGCAGTAGGCTCCAGATCACCGGTCTTCAGGCCCGTGGATTGGAGGATGTGTTGGACGACGGAGCGTAGCCAAAAACATTCTCTGCTCGCTTCATGGATCGCGATGAGCTCTGCATGGTTGGAAGATGTAGCAGTAGTCGTTTGTTTTACCGATCTCCAGGAGATAGCAGTTCCTCCGTAGGTAAAAACAAAACCAGTCTGTGATTTTGCCGTATGCGGATCTGAAAGATAGCCTGCATCGGCATAACCAAGTAACTGGGAGGAGGCACCTCTCTGGTAGTAAAGTCCAAGGTCTACGAAACCCTGGAGGTATCGCAGAAGATGCTTTACTCCATTCCAGTGGCGCTTTGTAGGCGCTGCACTGTGTCTGGCTAGGAGATTGACTGCAAACGCTATATCGGGACGCGTGCAGTTAGCCAGATAGATAAGTGCACCAATGGCACTTAGGTAGGGTACTTCTGGACCCAGTATCTCCTCCCCCTCTTCCAGAGGCCGGAAGGGGTCCTTTTGTATGTCTAATGATCTCACGACCATAGGGGTACATAAAGGATGACATTTATCCATTTGGAACTTATTTAAAAGCTTCCTGGTATAATTGGATTGATGTAGAAGGATTCCACCTTGTAGGTGTTCAATCTGCAAGCTAAGGCAATACTTCGTTTTGCCTAGGTCTTTCATTTCAAAAGTGTGCTTTAGCCTTGCAGATATCTCATTAATCTCTGCTGGAGAGCCTATGAGATTTAAGTCATCAACGTAAACTACTATGATGACGAATCCTTTTCCCGTTCTTTTGATAAAGATGCACGGGCAGACTTCGTTATTAGTGAATCCTTGTTGTGCAAGGAAATCACTTAGTCTGTTATACCACATTTTGCCCGACTATTTTAGTCCATACAAGGATCTATGTAGTCTAACAGAGAATACGTCCCGAGGTATCTCTTTCATCTCTGTGGGTAAGTTAAACCCATCTGGTAGTTTCATATAGATCTTTTTATCTAAATCGCCATAAAGATATGCAGTCACAACGTCCATGAGCTGCATTTCTAGGCTTGCCAGAGATGATAGGCTTATTAAGAATCTGAATGTATTAGCGTCCATTACCGGGGAGTATGTATCTTCATAATCGATACCCGGTCTTTGGGAAAAACCCTTTGCTACAAGACGCGCCTTGTAGCGGACGATCAGATTTTCTTCATTTCTTTTTCTAATGAAAACCCACTTATATCCCACAGGTCTAACACCTACTGGTGTTTGGACTACAGGTCCAACGACTTTGTGTTTCGAGAGTGAGTCCAGCTCTACTCTTATCGCCTCGTCCCACTTTGGCCAATCATCTCTGCGTTTACAATCCGCTAGAGAAAGTGGTTCGACGTCATCGTCGTATTCAGCGACGTGAACGGCAATAGTGAACGCAAAATCGTCGTCGTCGCCTGTGCTATGTCGGTCCAGTACCTCCCCAGTACGTACAAAGTTTAATGATGTTTCTCATAATGTTTCCTCTGCGGGGGAAATTAGGAGGGGAGAGGTAGCTGTCCTGAGCTCAGTATCCTGTGGAGGGATAATCTTATTTTCACCAGGAATATTCCTCTTTCGAGGAACTTTATCTTTTGAACCTGGTGGCCGTCCTCTTTTCAATTGATGTACAGCCATTTCTGCTGCGGGTGGATTGCATCCATTTACAGGGATGTCAATCCTAGCTGGAGTGTTAGCAGCAGGGACGTGTGAACGGACAATCTTCTGGATGTCCGTGAATTTATCCGGCAATTGGTGTACTGTATTCTGGATGTGAAGGATCTTCAGGATCTCATCTTCACACAGATTTGTACGCGGATCATAAAAGGACAAAGACTTATTTTCCCAATTAATGGTCTCCGAAGCTTCAGGCTTCTTGGAATGTTTGCCCAACTTTGGAAAAGTTTTCTCATCGAATTCACAATCCGCAAGACGTGCCTTAAATGCGTCCCCCGTTAGGGGTTCTAGGTATCTAATAATCGAGGGTGAATCAAAACCAATATAGATTCCTAGATGACGTTGAGGACCCATTTTGGTCCTCTGAGGTGGTGCTATTGGAACATAGACCGCACAACCAAATATTCTCAAATGAGATATATCTGGAGTTGAGCCGTATGCTAGTTGCATCGGGGATAATGTATTGCCTCCAGAGGGGCGTATCCTGATAAGAGATGCGGCATGCAGAATAGCATGCCCCCAAGCACCCACCGGCAATTGGGATTGCATTAGCAATGGACGTGCAATCCATTGGAGTCTCTTTATAAGAGACTCTGCTAATCCATTCTGGGTGTGAACATGAGCTACTGGATGTTCAACTTCTATACCCGTTGCCTGGCAATAGTCTTCGAAGACTTGAGATGTGAATTCGCCCGCATTATCAAGACGTAGTTTCTTGATATGGTTATCGGGGAAATGAGCACGTAACCTAATTATCTGTGCCAACAGCTTTGGAAAAGCTAGGTTACGGGTGGACAAGAGGCACACATAAGACCATTTTGTGGATGCATCTATTAGTACCATGAAGTACCGAAATGGGCCACTTGCGGGTTGAATAGGCCCGCAAATGTCACCATGTATCCTCTCAAGGAAGCCAGGAGACTCTAAACACACTTTTAGGAGCGATGGTGTCACGACCCGCTTCCCTAAAACGGAGGCGAGGCGTGAGAAGGTCCGCACGAGAGTGGAGCTGTGAAGCCCCAAACCCGATAAGCGTCAAAAATACATAAGCAGGTCCCTGTAACCACAATGGAATAACAATAATAACACCAGCAGAGACTGAAATAAAATCTCACATCTCATAAATTGTCCAACGAGAAAATAAGTCCAACATCCAGAAAAGCCACCAGGCTAAAAGAAAAGAGTCTAAAGGCCCAGAACAAGGCCAACAAAAGAACGACATAACAAAGTATAGGTGCTACGCACCGATAACAAAACAACTGTCTAACAGAAGTAAAACACAACGAAGACACTAGGACTGGTCCCCAGTGTCCACGTACTCCCCGTCAAACACAAGCTCGGGCTCGGCGTCAGCAAACACCTCGTCCTCAATAAGGTACTCAGGCTCAGGATCTAACATGTGTCACCCAAAAGAGTAAAGGGGCACATGTCAGCAAGTCTAAAAGACTTGAGCAAGGAAACTGAAAGTAAGGCTCTAGCAACCTAGCAGTTTAGTATGCATGACATGGCAGTTATAACATGAGTGCACAATTGAAACATGGCAAGACAATTTGTACAAGAGAACAATCATCGGGACAAGACAAGACAAGACAAGACAAGAGTAGCCACGCTACTATCAATCTCAATCAATTCACTATTCACGTTGTTTTGTAGATGTTTACGCCTTACAGCTGAATGGTTTCACATCCGCTGAGTGGCCGCTTAACAACTACCCCAAACCCAAGAGTTTACGCCTTACCACTGCAGTTGCTGATCGGGCAGACTCCCAGTTGATTGGTCGCTTAACTCTTACCCCCAATACCCACACGTAATGGAGCTAGGGTCCCTGAACATGAGCCCAGCAAGTGAGCCAGGGTTGCCCCGCACATGAGCTCGCATTTTTAAACATTTGGCGTAGGGGTGCACCTAGCCGGAAACACGTAATTCGGGCATTGGCTATCAACCAACACATGGCCCGCTTCTGGAACACGAGCCAGGAACACAAGCATTTGTAGCAAAGCTACGCAATCACAGAAACACTTAAGAATGCAATGACATGACAATTAATTTGCGTACCGTTAATGGAAAGTAAACATGACATGGTAATTGTGCAACATGCTAAATGTCGGAACTAGCTTCGTTGTCAAGCTAGTTCCCCAATTTGCGCCTAGGCGAGTATCATTTGGTCGCCTAGCCTCTTTTACGCCTACAACAAGCAAATGGCCTAAAACATGGCCTAAACCCTAGGTGGCAAGTTTCACTTGCCTAGCACCGGGGATGACGACCACTTCGTCACGCGGACGTCAATCTACGGGGAAATCGCTGTTTTGGGGGAACAATCATCAAATAACATGAAATTATATTAGGGTTTCATAAAAATATAAATAGGTTAAGAAAACAACGGTAGATCGATTTCTTACCAAGAGGAGACGGAAGAAACACTCCGGGGAACCCTAGGATCAGATCTGGAAAAGATTGGAGAAGTTTGGGGAAACTAGGGTTTTGGGGGATTTGGGGATTTTGATGGTTTTGGTGAGATTTTGGGGAAGATGAGAGGTAGATAGAGTGGATGGATGGTTTGGATGATGGATTTAGGGCTTGGAATGAAGAAATGAAGCTTGGAGGAAGATGGGGGCTCAAGGGGGAAGATTTTAGGGTTTTGGGTCGTGTTGGGGAAGAAGAAAACGATTGGGTTGGGTTTAAATAGGTTGGGCTGGCGGCTGCCCAGAAATTAGGGTTTCAACACTAGTTAGTCGGTCAAAGAGCAACCACTGACCGACTAGTTTGGCAACTAGTCGGTCGGTCGACCAACGCAGACCGACTAAGTGCAAACAGTAACTCCTGAACGAAAATAGGATTCTAGAGTTAGTCGGTCCATGAACAAATACTGACCAACTAGTTTAGCATCTAGTCGGTCGGTGAACGTTCTTAGACCGACTAAGAGTAAACAGTAACTCAACTAAAATTAAGATGATGTGTTAGTCGGTTAAAGAAGCATTGCTGACCGACTAGTTTGCAACCTAGTCGGTCAACCAACGTTCTTAGACCGACTAACGATAAACAGTAACTTCTGAATAATTTTAGAAAGCCAACTAGTCGGTCCAAGAAGGATTGCCGACCGACTGGATCGTCATCTAGTCGGTCGGTTCCCCTTCTTATACCGGCTAATGAGCACAAAAAGTTCCGATACGGAGCGCGGGGCCCCGGGATCGATTCCTAAGACTCCTAGGCTTGATCTAATAGTTAGATACGACCGTTATGAAGCCCGTCACGAATGACATACTTCGAAATCGACGATCCTAAGGAAGAAACGAGAAAATACGACGAATCGATCGAAAATGAAAGCTACGGAGACGAAAACCACACATGAGGAGAAAATCCACCAAAACATATATTATATTATATTAAATCCAGATACATGAAAAGCAGTCGTTACATCCTCCCCAACTTAAGAAAAATTCCGTCCTCGGAATTTCCAAATACTCACGAGTCCGGAAACAAAAGTGGGAAACGCTCTCGCATCTCATCCTCATTCTCCCAAGTAGACTCTCCAGGTGAGCCATGTCGCCACATCACCCTCAGAAGATTGACAATCTTGTTCCGAAGCGATTTCTGACACCTGTCCAGGATCTGCACTGGATGCTGGTCATACGTCATATCGGGGCAAACGGTAATCTCCGAAAAATCCACCGCATGAGACGGATCGCTAATGTATCGACGAAGCTGCGACACATGGAAAACATTGTGAACTCCTTCCAAAGATGGCGGCAAGGCCAAGCGATAAGCTACCTCGCCAACCCTCTCCAAAACGTCAAACGGTCCAATATATCGCGGGCTCAACTTTCCACGCTTCCCGAAACGAATCACACCACGATTCGGGGAAATCTTCAAGAACACATGGTCGCCCGGCTGAACTCCAAAGGACGACGTTTAACATCCGCCCAATGCTTAAAACGGTCCTGAGCAATTCTCAACCTCTCCCGAATATTCCTGACGATATCCACGGCCTCCACGATCATCTCAGGTCCCAACAACTCCCGATCACCAACGTCATCCCAACTCAATGGCGATCGACATTTCCTCCCAAAAAGAACGGCGAAAGGCGCCATGCCAATACTCGCCTGGAAGCTGTTGTTGTAAGAGAACTCCACCAAATGTAGATGGTCCTCCCACGAACCCTTGAAATCCAACATGCACGCCCTCAGCATGTCTTCCAAAATCTGAATCGTCCTCTCGGACTGGCCATCCGTCTGCGGATGGTACGCCGTGCTGAAACTCAGACGCGTACCCAAGCTCTTCTGCAAACTCTGCCAGAACTGAGATGTGAACCTCGTGTCTCTGTCAGACACGATACTCACGGGAACTCCGTGAAGTCGCACAACCTCCTGCACGATTCACGTTACATCACTATCCAAACTAGGAAAAGGAAATAAAACGGAGAGTAAAAAGAATTTTACCTCCATATATCTCCTCGCTAGCGCCTCAGTGGACTGTCCCACTCGGAACGGAATAAAGTGCGCAGATTTGGTCAATCGATCTACGATCACCCAAATCGCGTCATTCTGCTTCGGACTCTGAGGTAGTCCAGTCACGAAATCCATAGTGATGTGTTGCCACTTCCACTCCGGAATCGGAAGCGGTTGTAGCAACCCGGCCGTACGCTGATGCTCCGCCTTCACTTGCTGGCAAACCAAGCACTTGGCTACACTCCGAGCCACGCTCCTCTTCATACCATGCCACCAATAATTCAGACGAAGATCCTGGTACATCTTGGTGCCACCAGGATGCACAGAATACGGCGAACTGTGTGCCTCCACCAACAACTCCTCTCTGATATCCCCAGCGGGCACACACAACCTGGCTCCAAACCTCAGCGAACCATCCTCATGAATCAAAAATTCAGTCCGCAGACCGGCTTCCACCTGCTCCCGAATCCTCACCAGCTTCGGATCCTCAGCCTGGCCAGCCTTAATCCGATCCACGATCGTCGACTGTACCTGTATGTACATCAACGACGAAGCCTCCCCAGGAAGAACAATCTCCACACCAGACTCGCAAAAATCATGCTGCAATCTCCACTGCGAGGTCAAAATCATCACCGCTGGAAGCCTACTCAAAGCATCCGGAACCACATTCACCTTGCCAGGGTGAAACTGCAAATCAATCTCATAATCCGCCATAAGCTCCAATCATCGACGTTGTCGCATGTTGAGCTCCTTCTGAGTGAAAATATACTTCAAGCTTTTGTGATCGGTGAAAATATTCACTTTCTCACTCAGCAAGAAGTGCCTCCAAATCTTAAGAGCAAACACAACGGCAGCCAACTCCAAATCATGCGTCGGGTAATTCTTCTCATGAACCTTAAGCTGACGAGACGCATACGCCACAACATGCCCATGCTGATGCAACACACAACCGAGACCCTTGCCAGAAGCATCGCAAAAGATCTCAAATCCACCGCTGCGATCAGGCACAACAAGAATAGGGGCAGTCGTCAACCTCTCCTTCAGAACGCCAAAAGCACCCTCACAATCACCCGACCAAACAAAAGCAACATCCTTCCGCGTCAACCTGGTCATCGGCTCAGCAATACGAGAAAAGTCCTTAATGAATCGCCGATAATAACCAGCAAGTCCAAGAAAACTCCGAATCTCAGACGCAGACGACGGAACAGGCCACTCCCTGATGGCCCGAATCTTCTCAGGATCCACTGAAATACCATCTCCAGTCACCACATGACCGAGAAAAGCAACTCTATCCAGCCAAAACTCGCACTTCGAAAACTTAGCATACAACCGATGCTTCCTCAAAATCTCCAACACCGTCCTTAAGTGCGAGGCATGCTCTTCCTCCGACTTCGAATAGATCAGAATGTCGTCAATAAAGATAACGACAAACTTATCCAAAAAGTCGTAGAAAATCAGGTTCATCAGATTCATGATAACTGCGGGTGCATTAGTTACGCCGAAAGGCATAACCACAAACTCATAGTGTCCATACTTCGTCCTGAACGCTGTCTTCGGAACATCTCCCTTCTTCACCTTCAACTGATGGTAACCACTCCTCAAATCCAATTTAGAAAACACCCTCGAACCTCCAAGCTGATCAAAAATATCATCGATGCGAGGCAACGGGTATTTATTCTTAATGGTCACCGCATTCAACTCCCGATAGTCCACGCACATGCGACGCGAACCATCCTTCTTCTTAACCAGCAACACCGGTGCTCCCCACGGAGACACGCTAGGATTAATATAACCCTTCAGCAAAAGCTCATCCAACTGCTTCCGCAACTCTTCCAACTCTGCAGGTGCCATACGATACGGCGCCTTCGAAATCGGCTGCGCACCTGGAACAAGATCGATAGAAATTTCCAAAGCTCGATCAGGCGGCAAACCAGACATCTCCTCGGGGAAGACGTCGCCAAAATCACGCACCACAGCTGGCCACTCCAGCTCCATCTGCATAGCCACAGCCTCCACCGGCCTGGCCCGAAATCTGACAGGACCAAGCGAACCGCTACCACGACTGAACTCAAATACTGGATGTCCAGGAATCTCGAACACCACCTTCTTCCTCCGACAGTCGATCGTAGCATAGAAGCTCACAAGCCAGTCCATCCCAAGAACTGTATCATAGTTGATGATGTCGTGGACAATGAAATCAGCAAAAAGCTCAAGTCCACAGACCACCAACGAGCAAGAATTGCAACCACGATGCACCGAGACCACACCATTCCCTGTAACGATATTCCAACTCTTGGGAAGAGGGGACGTCGACAAGGAATGCCTCTCCATGAAGCTCCGAGAAATAATGCACATCGATGCACCAGAGTCAAAGAGGACTCGTGCAGGAAATGTGTAAACCAAAACCACACCTAACAAGCAATTTAACAATCAAACCCTAGTCTAGCAAACAACCATGTTCAAGCAAACAACATAATCTAACAATTAAAACCAGCTAGGAAAGTAACAGCTAGAGTGAGGATTACCTGCGATAACCTCATCCACAGCCTCGCTCTCCGCAGCGGTCATCAGAAAAGCCTGCCTCCTCGGCGGAACAGCCTGCCGAAAAGCCTGCCCCTGCGGAACAAGAGCTGCCCCACGACCAGCAGGAACAGACGCTCGCTGCTGCAACGGCTGTGCTGCAACAGGAGCCCTCCGCAGCTGATTCGCATGCCGACAATCCTTCGCGGCATGGGAAGCATCTCCACAAATCAGACACTGGCCCAAAAACTTCCGACACTGATCCTTGACGTGGCCAGGCTTGCCGCAGAAATGGCAAGACTTCAGAATAGGCCCTCCTGGCCTCTTAAACTGAGCAGACTGATTAGGCCTGAATCCAGGTCTAACCACGGCTCTCGCCTGTTCCACAGGCCTCTTCCCAGCACCAACAACAGACCCCCTCCTCTGGTTCACGAGCAGCTCCTGCCTCTTGGCAGCGACCAGAACCTTCTGATAAGATTCCCGGTCAGAAGAGGTCACAAAACTCTGGAGCTCCGAAGCAAGCCCCTGCAGGAACCTCTGAGCCTTCTCCTCAGCGTCCTGCACCATCTTTGGTGCAAACCGACTCAGCCTCATGAACTCTTGGTGATACATGTCCACCGACGAGTTCCCTTGCTTCAAATCGATAAAACGCTGCAGCATCTCCTCCCTGGCAGCTTTCGGAAAGAACTCACCCTCAAATCTGGCCTTTAAGGTAGCCCAAGCTATCGGCTCCACCAACAACTTCTCTTCAGCATCCCACCAATTCCGAGCATTATCCTTGAGTTGCCTCTTCGCCAAATCAACCCATCCAGCCGGGGTGATCTTGGACATCTTCAGATTGTCCTCGATGTTCCGAATCCACTCATCGGCAGCCAGAGGACCCTCAGAACCATCAAAATATGCGAGACCCAGCTCCCGAAATTGCTTCGCTCCTGGCTCAGAGCGAGGGGCATCCGGAAGAGCCCGGGCAGCTCGAGCAAGTGGGGCATTCTGGACTTGCAGAAGCACGCCCTGCTGCACTTGCATCATCTGGAGCATCATCCGCATCATCTCACCGCTGGTGGGTTCCCGCTCAAGCTCCTCATCATGAGGGACCGCACCACTACCCCCACCACGGGTGAAACGTCTTCCTGCCATCTAGTGACACAGAAAACGAATCAGATTAGACTCATAGCTTATGACTCGGACGTCGAACTTAATTTATTGGACATTCTAATATTATTATCGCTATTCCAAAAATCGCAGTTACAGAAGGACCTGCATGGGCCACCACTAAAACCTGTTACGACCCGCTTCCCTAAAACGGAGGCGAGGCGTGAGAAGGTCCGCACGAGAGTGGAGCTGTGAAGCCCCAAACCCGATAAGCGTCAAAAATACATAAGCAGGTCCCTGTAACCACAATGGAATAACAATAATAACACCAGCAGAGACTGAAATAAAATCTCACATCTCATAAATTGTCCAACGAGAAAATAAGTCCAACATCCAGAAAAGCCACCAGGCTAAAAGAAAAGAGTCTAAAGGCCCAGAACAAGGCCAACAAAAGAACGACATAACAAAGTATAGGTGCTACGCACCGATAACAAAACAACTGTCTAACAGAAGTAAAACACAACGAAGACACTAGGACTGGTCCCAAGTGTCCACGTACTCCCCGTCAAACACAAGCTCGGGCTCGGCGTCAGCAAACACCTAGTCCTCAACAAGGTACTCAGGCTCAGGATCTAACATGTGTCACCCAAAAGAGTAAAGGGGCACATGTCAGCAAGTCTAAAAGACTTGAGCAAGGAAACTGAAAGTAAGGCTCTAGCAACCTAGCAGTTTAGTATGCATGACATGGCAGTTATAACATGAGTGTACAATTGAAACATGGCAAGACAATTTGTACAAGAGAACAATCATCGGGACAAGACAAGACAAGACAAGACAAGAGTAGCCACGCTACTATCAATCTCAATCAATTCACTATTCACGTTGTTTTGTAGATGTTTACGCCTTACAGCTGAATGGTTTCACATCCGCTGAGTGGCCACTTAACAACTACCCCAAACCCAAGAGTTTACGCCTTACCACTGCAGTTGCTGATCGGGTAGACTCCCAGTTGATTGGTCGCTTAACTCTTACCCCCAATACCCACACGTAATGGAGCCAGGGTCCCTGAACATGAGCCCAGCAAGTGAGCCAGGGTTGCCCCGCACATGAGCTCGCATTTTTAAACATTTGGCGCAGGGGTGCACCTAGCCGGAAACACGCAATTCGGGCATTGGCTATCAACCAACACATGACCCGCTTCTGGAACACGAGCCAGGAACACAAGCATTTGTAGCAAAGCTACGCAATCACAGAAACACTTAAGAATGCAATGACATGACAATTAATTTGCGTACCGTTAATGGAAAGTAAACATGACATGGTAATTGTGCAACATGCTAAATGTCGGAACTAGCTTCGTTGTCAAGCTAGTTCCCCAATTTGCGCCTAGGCGAGTATCATTTGGTCGCCTAGCCTCT
Source organism: Scilla litardierei (assembly GCA_030789695.1). Classification (NCBI taxonomy): domain Eukaryota; kingdom Viridiplantae; phylum Streptophyta; class Magnoliopsida; order Asparagales; family Asparagaceae; genus Scilla; species Scilla litardierei. Next base: position 154,954,546 of record CM061140.1, on the reverse strand, counting down.
TTTACGCCTACAACAAGCAAATGGCCTAAAACATGGCCTAAACCCTAGGTGGCAAGTTTCACTTGCCTAGCACCGGGGATGACGACCACTTCGTCACGCGGACGCCAATCTACGGGGAAATCGCTGTTTTGGGGGAACAATCATCAAATAACATGAAATTATATTAGGGTTTCATAAAAATATAAATAGGTTAAGAAAACAACGGTAGATCGATTTCTTACCAAGAGGAGACGGAAGAAACACTCCGGGGAACCCTAGGATCAGATCTGGAAAAGATTGGAGAAGTTTGGGGAAACTAGGGTTTTGGGGGATTTGGGGATTTTGATGGTTTTGGTGAGATTTTGGGGAAGATGAGAGGTAGATAGAGTGGATGGATGGTTTGGATGATGGATTTAGGGCTTGGAATGAAGAAATGAAGCTTGGAGGAAGATGGGGGCTCAAGGGGGAAGATTTTAGGGTTTTGGGTCGTGTTGGGGAAGAAGAAAACGATTGGGTTGGGTTTAAATAGGTTGGGCTGGCGGCTGCCCAGAAATTAGGGTTTCAACACTAGTTAGTCGGTCAAAGAGCAACCACTGACCGACTAGTTTGGCAACTAGTCGGTCGGTCGACCAACGCAGACCGACTAAGTGCAAACAGTAACTCCTGAACGAAAATAGGATTCTAGAGTTAGTCGGTCCATGAACAAATACTGACCAACTAGTTTAGCATCTAGTCGGTCGGTGAACGTTCTTAGACCGACTAAGAGTAAACAGTAACTCAACTAAAATTAAGATGATGTGTTAGTCGGTTAAAGAAGCATTGCTGACCGACTAGTTTGCAACCTAGTCGGTCAACCAACGTTCTTAGACCGACTAACGATAAACAGTAACTTCTGAATAATTTTAGAAAGCCAACTAGTCGGTCCAAGAAGGATTGCCGACCGACTGGATCGTCATCTAGTCGGTCGGTTCCCCTTCTTATACCGGCTAATGAGCACAAAAAGTTCCGATACGGAGCGCGGGGCCCCGGGATCGATTCCTAAGACTCCTAGGCTTGATCTAATAGTTAGATACGACCGTTATGAAGCCCGTCACGAATGACATACTTCGAAATCGACGATCCTAAGGAAGAAACGAGAAAATACGACGAATCGATCGAAAATGAAAGCTACGGAGACGAAAACCACACATGAGGAGAAAATCCACCAAAACATATATTATATTATATTAAATCCAGATACATGAAAAGCAGTCGTTACAGATGGTCTCGTTATTAGTTTCCCCTTGAAACAAGGGGGACAAGGAAATTCACCCTTCTGAAGAATCTTCTGGTTCTTCAAATCATGTCCGCGGGATTCAGATAAGATGCGTCGCATCAGAATGGATCCAGGGTGACCAAGTCTGTTGTGCCATAGTTGAAATGGTGGCATTGGCTGGCACGTCTGGTGCTCAGTCATATTGGCTTCAACTGGTTGAATGTATGTTTGGTAGAGACCCGACGGGAGTCCCTTAAATATTTCGCAGATGGTCTTCTGGCCATCTTTACGAAGAGTGACATACATGTATTCAACCTTATTTTCATCTCTAGTTTCTAAGTGATATCCGTTTAAACGGATGTCCTTGAAGCTTATGAGATTTCTATTTGATCTTGGAGAAAATAGTGCATTATTGATTTTTAGTCTTGTGTTATTTGAGAGCAATAATATTGCATCACCATATCCTTCGATTATTTTGGACAGTCCTGAAATTGTAATGACAGGACTGTCATATTTACTTATGCTATTGAAATAGCATTCATCGCGAAGGATAGTGTGCGTCGAGGCACTGTCCACTAGGCACTCATACATCATCTATATAAGCAAAAAACGATAATTTATTGATGGAAATGTAAAATGCATACATTCAAAAATAAAAGATCGTCTTTATTAAGCATACTAGAGATGAAGCTATAATTTATTCTTTGAAAAGCATAGATAAAGATAAGGCTCAATCGAGCAGGTCGTCATTTTCGAAATCCTTGGAAGTGAACTTCGTCGGATTTTCCACATTTTCCATGTTTGTTTCAGGCGGAGGCTTCTGGCTCGCCTGATACAGTTCCTGGAAGTGGCGAGGTGTGCGACAGTTTCTGGACCAATGTCCAGTCATGCCACAACGATGACATTTGTCCTCCCATGTCTTCTTTGGATTTGACACTGTATCAGTGTTCTTACGCTTCCAAGTGAAGTTTTTCTTTCCTTTGTTATTCTTGTTTTGGGGAGGAGCATTGGCTGGTTTCATAGGGGCATTTCATTTGTTCTTTCTGCCCCTCTTCTTGTTCTTCCACTTCGGGGGTGAACACTGTGGGCTTCGGGAATAGGAGTTGAGCCTGTCGGGCGCTGGTTATGAGTGGCCAGTAAAAGGTCTCTATTCTGCTCTGCCCTCAGGAGGCAAGAGAGAAGGTCAGAGAACTTCGTGAAATTGCGTTCACGATACTGCTGCATGAGGATAGCATCTTTCTCGTGAAACGAGGTAAATGTCTTTTCCAACATGGGGTGCTCCGAGACTTCTTCACCACACAACTTCAGGCGTGAGGTGATGTTGTGAAGTGCTGAGTTGTACTCAGCAACGGACTTGTAGTCCTGAAGTCGGAGGTTCTCCCACTCATAGCTGGCACGCAGGAGTATGACATCAATTTGATGTCTGTAGCGTGCCTCTAACGCTGTCCATAACTCCAGAGGGTCCTCTACCGTCAAGTATTCGGCCTTCAGGGTCCGATCTATGTGTCGTCTGATATAGATAATGGCTTTCGCCTTATCCATGTCAGAGACAGTTGTAGAGGTACTACCAGCTGAAGGGGCCGCTTCTGGGGCTTTGCTAGCAGATGCATCGGATTCTGCAGGAGCCGATGATTGGGCCACTGCGGGGGCCAGGATGGAGTGCATGAGCGCCATGGATCGCAAGTGGAACTTCAGGTCCACTCGCCAGCTCAAGTAATTCTTGCCAGCTGCATCGAGTACCTCGAAATCGACGCTTGCCAATTTAGCCATTTTATCTATGCAATTTAAAGATAAGCATGAATTAAAATAAATTCAACAATCCATGCATAAAGAAATTAATAAGTAAAAATGCTGGGATCGGCCAGATACCCAAAATAATAAACAGTCCAAAGTCCGATTACAGTCCAAAGAAAAGAGAATGAAAAATACAACTTTGGAAACCCCGGATGGGTCCCTATTTCTGCATCCGTCTTCTTATGCTGTTGCACCGAGCCTTGGCTATATATACAATTTCCCCACTTACAATTCTCTCAAAAAAAAGAAAAAGTGCTGGAAATGTAAATAGGTATGCAATGGCCGATCCCGAAAGACACATTTTTACTTATTTTAAACATCCACGCAGTTTATATGCTACAGGCATAAATTAAACAACCACGCATATATCTCAAACACAAAAAATATGGAAAAAGTAAACTAGAAAATATAATTATCTCGTAGACCACGTGGAAACGTCATACACCGTTAGTTTAGTTAACTAACGGCAGAGCGGTCTCAGGATCTCTGAGATGATTATATTTTTTTTTAATTTTTTTTAAATTCTAGTAAACCATAATAATTTGCAAGAGAGATGTTTAAATAAATAGAGGAACATATAAATGTAATTATTGATTTTACAAAGTTTTTCTCATAAATTTCAATTTGCAAATATAATTCTTCTTTAAAATTATGAAGAAGCCGAATTTGTGTAGAATTTTGTGGCTTCGGGCCAAAAATTATTTTTAGTATAAGCACTTGTGGCCCGTTCCGCATGTCTGCAAAGTTGTTTACCGCAATTATTATGGCTTCGGGCAAAAAATAAGCTATTAGCCTCAGCTTCGGGCCTCGGGCTCGGCCTCAGCCTCGGGTCTCGGGCTCGGCCTCGGTCTCGGGTCTCGGGCTCGGCCTCGGGTCTCGGGTCTCGGGCTCGGCCTCGGGTCTCGGGCTCGGCCTCGGACTCGGGTCTCGGGCTCGGCCTCGGGTCTCGGGGCTCGGACTCGGACTCGGGTCTCGGGCTCGGCCTCGGGTCTCGGGCTCGGCCTCGGGTCTCGGGCTCGGCCTCGGACCTCGGGCCGCCCTCTTGCAGTGGGAATTTCCTTGCAGCGGGCCTCGGACCTCGGACCTCGGCCTCGGGGGTCGGCGTCGCGGAAGAACCCCCGCTGCTGGGGGGGATCGGCCTCAGGCCGCCCCCCTGCAGCGGGGGGCGGCGGCGCGGAAGGCCCCCCCGCCACTGCAGGGGGGGTGCATGGTCGGCGTTGTGGGAAGGCCCCCTCCTCCGTCAGGGGGGAGGGGAGGATTTCATTCCGGTTCTTCTTCCCACCGAAGAATTTTAATGGCAAAAGGAAAAAAATTTCATAGAAAAAACTTTGTAATAGGGATAAAAATTTTTTTTTTCTTTTATTAGACTAAATTTTTTTTACTTGTATATTAAAACAATGTAAAAATTATTTAGTCTAATTTTATCTACAGGATTATAGGGTTTTACATCTAGATCAATGATCTAGGGAAGAACGCGACGATGATCCGTAGAAATAATAATCCAAGCTCCCGAACGCTTTGAGGATGTCGCAACGCTCCAACGAACCGCCGCAGCAACGTTAGATTCCTTGCGCGTAGGGATGAATTTAGATGAAGATTTTTGCTCAAGAATGGAGAACACGTGCTGATAACGTGTTGGATGATAATGAACTCAAGAGAGAGAGATCATTTCATTGCTAAGAATGAGTAACCATAGCTAAGAGCCATGGTGCTCTATTTATTTATCTCATAGTGGGGAGGCCAATAGCCTCTAGTAGACCAAGGGTCCCCATTACTCTAAGTAATGGGGGACCTAATGAATGGGTAATGAAGGAGGGGAGGCCAAAGGCCTCCCTCATTCATAACATTTGAAAAGTATTATGTAAAATAAAAAATGATTTTTAAAATAGGTCGACTGAGGCCTGAGGATAACACCTCCAAATTTTGGCCGCGCAAGACACGTTTTGACAATTCAATCCACCCGCTTAGCCGCCCACCCGCCAGCGAGATATTTCCGTTCACACCGATCCAATCAGGCTCCCACCCTCTCCGCAGAACTTTCTAGAAAAAAAAAACACAACTCTCTTCTACGGACAAAGAAATCCAACGGCTAATCCAGTCCACCGTCCAATCAACGGCCCAGATGCATTAGAAATTTCTAGAACCCGCAGAAAAACTTATAAAAACAAACCCTTACTCCGTCATTCTGAGATATAATTTCATCTGGGTTTCCGGCCTTTCAAATTAATTTCTTTTCTTAGGCTTTTGATTTTTATTTTTTTGAGAGATGGCCGCAAAGGGGGAGGGACCGGCGATCGGGATCGATCTCGGGACGACCTACTCGTGCGTCGGAGTATGGCAGCACGATCGGGTGGAGATCATCGCCAACGATCAGGGGAACAGGACGACCCCGTCCTACGTTGCGTTCACTGATACAGAAAGGCTCATCGGCGACGCCGCCAAGAACCAGGTCGCCATGAACCCGATCAACACCGTTTTCGGTGAGTTTCTCGATTTCTTGCCCTGCTTGTGAGTTATTGTGTTCAGATCTAGAGTATTTGAAGCTTTTTATGAATGTCTTTATTTGTCTTGGCACGCATCCGATAATTTCATTGCGAGAGGACATCCGTATTTGTTTAGATCTGAATGTTATTTTTCGCGCATGCTTGATCTGTTGTCCGAGAGATTTCGAAGTGTTTTAGTCTATTTCTGTTGATGTTGACCGGTTGTGACTTTAATTTGTCATTAGGTCGTAGTAGTTGGTGCTTTTGGTACTCTTGTTATAAAGCGTAATTGAAATTTGATTGTTTTTGAGAAATAGAGTACATAATTACTTAAACAAATGCTCGTTTTAGCGTGTTCTTAAGTTTTTGTCAATTAGGATGTATTAAATTCTTTTGTTCACCGTTCGATTGATGTTTTAATTCCAATGTTTGGTCCCTATATAAATCATTTTGCGAAAATTTGACCTTGATTTGGTTGGAAATTTATGATTTCATTAGAAATTTATCAACTTGCAGTAGTCATCTATTAACTTATGCCTTGTTTATATATGACAATTTGGATATCTTGCAAATTTGCAATTAGAGTGCAAGGCAACCTGGAGATACTTCGTATATTTGGATCCATAAAGTTGCATCCAAAAAATAGAGGCGTATAAAGCTGCATTAAAATTTACATTTTTGTTTAACAGAAAACTAAATTGTTATCTTGACTTTCAGAATTTCTTGTTGGAAACAGTAACCTATGTCGTCTGAGATCTGCCTGGAAGGGCGATTTAGCTTGGTATGTATGAAAACGATTTAGCTTGGTATATATGAACACAAACAAAAACTAAGGTAAATTCACCATTAGTTATCACTGACATGAATACAAGTAATGACCGAGATCTGCCTGGAAGGGTGATTTAGATTGATATCCATTAACACAAGCAAAAGTAAACTCACCAATAGTTATTGCTGACGTCAATACAAGTAATGAACGATATCTCAAGTTAACTGAACAATGGAGTCATACACGGTGGCAATAAGCTATTTGGATTTCCTATTGCAACTGTTGTTTCGTCATCTAGGTTTAGCCTGACAGATTACTACATTTCCACTGAAAGAGGATCCCCGTAAAATAAAATGACATTTAAAATTTAAATAAGTAAAAAATTACCACTCAGAGGGCAACAATTTTAAATGTGATCTTTGTCATTTGCTCTTTGCAAGTCTATTTAAGACTGCTTCAGTAACATAGTTTTAGTAGGCTCTTTGCAAGCATGATTGACTAGTTTTATATTTTGTTATTGATTTCTATGGTTACATACATTTTTATATCTTTGACGGAATATTGGTTCCTATTTGTTTGGCAATATGCATAAGCTCTTTGCAAGTCTATTTAAGACTGCTTCAGTAACATAGTTTTAGTAGGCTCTTTGCAAGCATGATTGACTAGTTTTATATTTTGTTATTGATTTCTATGGTTACATACATTTTTATATCTTTGACGGAATATTGGTTCCTATTTGTTTGGCAATATGCATAAGAGTATTTTTATTGTTTTCTCTGGATTATGTACTGTTAATTGTTGAAAAGACCTTTTATGTTATATACAATAACAGACATTCCGTATAATCATTCTTACATTCTGATTTTGATCCTGTTTGTCAGATGCTAAGCGTTTGATTGGAAGGCGTTTCACTGATGCCACTGTACAAGGTGATATGAAGTTGTGGCCCTTCAAGGTCATTGCTGGCCCGGGAGACAAGCCCATGATTGTTGTTCAGTACAAGGGTGAGGAGAAGCAGTTTGCTGCGGAAGAGATTTCTTCGATGGTTTTGATTAAGATGAGGGAGATTGCCGAGGCTTACCTTGGTTCTACCGTGAAGAACGCAGTGGTCACAGTCCCTGCTTACTTCAACGATTCCCAACGTCAGGCCACCAAGGATGCAGGTGTCATTGCTGGGCTTAACGTGATGAGGATTATCAATGAGCCCACTGCTGCAGCTATTGCCTATGGTCTTGACAAGAAGGCAACCAGCGTGGGTGAGAAGAATGTGTTGATCTTTGACTTGGGTGGTGGTACATTTGATGTTTCCCTTCTCACCATTGAGGAGGGCATCTTTGAAGTCAAGGCTACTGCTGGAGACACCCATCTCGGGGGTGAGGACTTTGACAACCGTATGGTGAACCATTTTGTTCAGGAGTTTAAGAGGAAGAGCAAGAAGGACATCACTGGCAATCCCAGGGCCCTTCGGAGGTTGAGAACGGCTTGTGAGAGGGCAAAGAGGACTCTTTCCTCCACTGCTCAGACAACAATCGAGATTGACTCCCTTTACGAGGGTATCGATTTCTACTCAACCATTACCAGGGCGAGGTTCGAGGAGCTGAACATGGATCTCTTCAGGAAGTGCATGGAGCCTGTTGAGAAGTGTTTGAGGGATGCCAAGATGGACAAGAGCACTGTCCATGATGTCGTGCTGGTTGGTGGGTCCACCAGAATTCCGAAGGTCCAGCAGTTGTTGCAGGACTTCTTCAATGGCAAGGAGCTGTGCAAGAGCATCAACCCTGACGAGGCTGTTGCTTATGGAGCAGCTGTCCAAGCTGCCATCTTGAGTGGTGAGGGCAACGAGAAGGTGCAGGACCTGCTGCTGTTGGATGTTACTCCCCTGTCCCTTGGGCTGGAGACTGCTGGAGGTGTGATGACGGTGCTGATACCAAGGAACACCACCATCCCCACCAAGAAGGAGCAGGTCTTCTCTACCTACTCGGACAACCAGCCTGGGGTGTTGATCCAGGTGTACGAGGGTGAGAGGACGAGGACCAGGGACAACAACTTGCTCGGCAAGTTTGAGCTCTCTGGCATTCCTCCTGCCCCAAGGGGTGTCCCTCAGATCACCGTCTGCTTTGACATTGATGCCAACGGTATCCTGAATGTCTCTGCGGAGGACAAGACCACCGGCCAGAAGAACAAGATCACGATCACAAACGACAAGGGCAGGCTGAGCAAGGATGAGATTGAGAAGATGGTCCAGGAGGCGGAGAAGTACAAGTCCGAGGACGAGGAGCACAAGAAGAAGGTGGAGTCCAAGAACTCCTTGGAAAACTACGCCTACAACATGAGGAACACCATCAAGGACGAGAAGATCGCTTCGAAGCTTCCTGCCGCAGATAAGAAGAAGATTGATGATGCGATTGAGCAGGCGATCCAGTGGCTCGATGGCAACCAGATGGCAGAGGCCGACGAGTTTGATGACAAGATGAAGGAGCTGGAAAGCATCTGCAACCCAATCATCGCCAAGATGTACCAGGGCGAAGGTGCAGGCATGGGGGGCATGGAGGAGGACGGTCCGGCCCCTGCTGGTGGCAGCAGCGCCGGCCCTAAGATTGAGGAGGTCGATTAAGTCAATATCTTCTCTCTGATGCTCGTCGTTTCCTATTTTGCTTATTTGGACTACTACTGCTTTATATATTTTCTTTGGTTTCTCCTTTATTTATAATGATTGAACAATATGGCCTGGTTGTTTTGATTGGGCCATTTTTGTTAGGAGGATGTAATGCATAAGTATCTGTTTGTTCCATTTGGTTGGTTAATATAGTAGTTACATTCTACGTCGGTTTATGTCTTCAGTAACTGAATCTTGATGCATCTCTTACTATCTTTTCTGATTTATTCTGTTCCCGTGGAGTACAAATAGTTGGAAGTGAACGGAAAATCTCCTGCCGCACTGCCCAGTATTAGGGCCGGTGTTACACCAAACACTTGGATGCTGTATGATCTATTCAAACACTGTACAAAACTCTGTAGAAAACTACGTAGACAGTTATCGGCAATCAGCATATTTTGCGAAACAGCATGTCAATTGCTAAACAACATCGCAAATCTCTTTGCTTGCTAAAGTGACTCTGATTGCAGGCTTGAAAAATGAAGCGACGGCTGCGACACTTTGAAGAACTTTTTCTTCTAATTCGACCGGCAGAAATCCTCAATGTCGCTTGCCGCTTCTCCGAAATCAAACCAGTAGTCCTTGCACACATACCGTTGGCTAAGGCCGATGCAGGTGGCCGCGACAGGGACCTTGCCGACATCAAATCCCTTTTGGTCGACAGACAGCATCAAAGCATCCTTCAACTCAATGCAAGCACCCAAAATCAGCTTAAGAAGCAACCGACACGATAAACATGCAGAACCTCCTGATGATGCCAAACACTGCTTACTATCTCACCAATAGAAACGATCTAGACAAATTAGAGCTAAATAAATTGCTCTTACGTTCGTGCAGAGTAAAACGGTAAGTGCGCGTAGCAATTCCCGTAAATTGTTTGTTTTTGATACCCTGCGCAGCAACCCAAGGCAAGAAGGGTTGTCGGGTCATTAACCATGATAACATATACCGACAAGTTCTCTTTCATACCCAATTAGTCATTTACAAGTGTCACTGAAATTGGATGCAACATATGCACCGGATTTGGGTAAAAAATGTCTATATCAAATCATCAACCACATGACGCATGCAATCCCACAACCATTTTAATTGAAATTAGGCTGGATAATTATAACAGGTCTTTTGAACAACAAAAATTAGCCCATCGAGAGATTTATACCGTGTTGTGCAAGTCTCCTTCCCGTACGCAAAGGTAATGCACCTTCGAAGTGTGAATATCGATCTTGCTATCAAAATGTGAACCAAAAAATTGTTTTCAACATTTTGAGAAGGAAAACAATTAAGTAAAGAGAAATAAAAAAAAGAATAATTCGAGAGAAACGTCTGCCAAGATATCAAGCCTGTATCTCTCAGCAACGGGGAGAGCTGCCGCCTTGCTCTTCATTATTGCCCGCCAACCGTTCGGTGAAATGAATCAGAGAATCGCAACTAGCGAAGTTTTGGGAAGGGGAGTTGCTTTGCGCGCTCGCCATTTTGCTCTGCGCACGTACGCTTAAATTTTTATTCCCGCACAGAACCGCTTAAATTACATGAACCCAGAATATCGAAAATGCATATAAGCCAAAACACCTTCACTTCTTTCATCTTATCTTCAGGGAAATTTGCTCAGTGCACACAACACATGCAAGAGGAGCCCGTTGAAGGGATGCATTGATCGTCATCCTTGACCGAGCCTGTTGAAGGGGGAGTAATTTTTTTGGCTGCAGCCTATACAATAGGATGAATAAAAAAAGGAAAGCAAATAATTATATTTCTAATCTTATACAGCGCATTCTTCTTCTTCTTCTGTTTTTCCTCAATAATAATCTCATTAGTACATATTCATCAACAAATTCAATTGGAATTGTTATCATGATACCAGTTTGCACCTCAATTCCTTAATATTATCAAAACTGTTGCGGGGTACAATGAATTTGTTTGTTGGGGAAACCAATGGCACGATGGTTGTAAGGGGACGAAGTCTAGGTAGGCTGTTAGACAGGTGATGAATGGGGTGACGAGACTGAACGAACTGCAAAGGCCGGACATCGGATCAACTTCGCTAGTGCTCCGCTTGTCCGCCACACTGCTGGGGACGGACACTGATTGCTATCTGCGATAGCGAGCTCACCTGCGCACGAAGCAGCTCGTCAGAAATGCCGGGTTGGTGTCTAACCCTTAGCCTCTCCGATGCTTAAGTTAGAATTAGGATTTGGAAACTGGGGCTAGGCACGCAGGTCGGACTGAAAGTGAGTCGACCTTACGTGGCGAGCTATAGTAGAAGAACAAAGATATGGGAGACCTTTGCTCTTGTGTGTGAGTTATGAGAATGAGAATCAATTAGCCAACCCTCTCAACCAAGGAGGTGAAGGGGTATTTATACCTGATAGTGACGGTTAGGTAGGCTGACCTAGCATGCTAAGCTGGTGGACCATATCGCGGAAGCTTCGGTCGAGGATGCCAGATCCGGGCGTGTCAAGCATACCTTTGTCAGACGGCGCAATGGCCCATGGTGCTTTGTCAGGGTGTCAGAGCCGAAAGCACCGAACGGTCGGATGGCACAGCGGCCAGGGGGTGTTTTGTCAGTTTGTTGAGCGGCGGGTGTGTCGGAGATGTCCTTGTACCAGGTAGTTTGTCGTGTCCGATGTGCCGCATGGTCCCAGCGGTGCGGTTGCCTGGCGTTGTCGTAATCGTCCCCTCAGGTTGCACTAGATGCCCGAGGGGCGAGCTAGTTGTTCATTCGGCGAGCTTGGGGGAGATGGCCGACAGGGGGGCTTTCTATTCGCTCGAGGCGGACGACGGGCTTGACGGGCTTAGGTAGGGGAACCGACGTCGCACTGATGAGGTTGGGATGTTGAACGCCCGTCCTTCGTCAGCGGGGATGAAATCGGGACGAGCTGTCAGTGCGCCGACGAGCTTGGGCAGGAAGTTGGAGTATCACGATCTTTAGGTCGTAACAAGAACCATAAAATTTTTCTTTCAAAAGAAGGAAAAAACAGCAATTAAGCTACTGCAGCAACAAGAAGAAAGGGGTAAATTTCTTTTTTGGAAAAATTAAAAAAAGGAGTGATGGAGGATTTTTTTGGGGGGACGATGGGAGAAGATGAGAGAGACGGTAGTGAGATGCATGCAGTGAGTAAGTTTTTAAGCGCGTTGTGTGCGGTGAGTAATTTAGTATGTGTATAGAGTAATTTTGTTTTGCCAATTGTGCGTGGTGAGTATTATGGTATGTACACAGAATAATTATTTGGAAAGTTGTGCACGATGAGTAATTTGGTACGGACGAAGAGTAACTTGGTATGTGCACGGAATAAATTTCAGAAATAGCCCATCACAAACTTTTCTACAAATAAAAGTTTAAAGTCTTTTGCAGTATCAACAAGTGCATGATTAATAAAACATCTGCAAGTGAAATTTGTTTATACTAAATTCCTTGTAACCAAAATCTTGTAAAATCTAAGCGTAGATACACTGACTAGTGAAGACCCCCATGCAAGTGAAATATGTTTATACTAATAAGCGCAGTATTAATGAAGACGCTAAAATCTTTAAAGTAAAATGTGTTTATACTGTTGTGAACGGTTATTTAACCGTGTTGGTTGAGATTCTGGGCTATCCTAGAGATAGACACATATCTTTGTAGCTCATGTTTGTATTCTCCCCTATTTCCTATAAATAAAGAGTTGTGGGCTCCTCCCCCAGTAGTTGATTCATAACACGTTATCAGCACGAGCCTTTAAAATTTTTCTTTCCACAAAAAATTTCTTTCGTTTGTTGCGAAGGCGAAGGCAAGAGGAGATGGGAGATCCACGAGCGCGGTGCAAGGCTTCCTCAATCGAGCGTCGTCATCGGCGCAGGGCTTCGTGCAACCGTCGCTATATCCGGAGGACGGATATAGAGGTAAAAATCACCAAAACGATGTTTTTAATCATACGTATGATTGTCACACTCCTAGATCTCGCAAGATCGATATGTGGATCTATTGTCGTCTTGAAAACGACGAATTATTCATCCCAGAATCAAAATTTTAGGGTTTCAAATTTGTATAACCCCTAGTTTGAACCCCGGAGGTTTTTCGCCGCCGGCCCCCCTTCTCCCTCGCTGCCGTACCCTCCTCCCCGCCCGAAGCGGGGAGGGCGGCCTCTTCCGCCGCCCGTAGGGCGGGCCGCACCCTCCCCCCCGCCAGTAGCGGGGGGGGGGGGGCTGTCGCTCGCCCTCGCCCCTGCGCCCCCCGCCTGTAGCGGGGGGGGGGGGGGGGGCAGACGATGATCGCCGCCCGAAAGGGCGACTTCTGTTCGCCCTCGTCGTCCCCCCGAAGGGGGCGGCCTTGCCGCTCGCCGTCCACCCGAAGGGGGCGGCCATCGGCCCTCGCCCCCCCCCCCCCCGCCTGTAGCGGGGGGGGGGGGGGGGGGGGGCGGCCCACATCTCCGCCCGAAAGGGCGGTTCGTCGCCCCCCCCCCCCCCCCCCCCCCCCCCCCCCCGCAGCGGGGGGCGGCCTACATCACCGCCCTCGCCCCCCCCCCCCCCCCCCGGCCGGCCCGCAGCGGCGGGGGGGGGGGGGGGGGGGGGCACCTGCGACCGCCCAAAAGGGCGGCTCCGCCCGCCTTTGCCCCCCTTCCGTCGCCGGCGGAAGAAAGGGGGAGGCGGCGACGGCTAGGGTTAGCCGCCGCCTCCCCCAAGCCATAGTGGGCCTTTTTTCGGCCCATCAAAAAAAAATTTCTTGCGGGCCCGAAGCCCGTAGGCCGGCTGCGGGCTTTGGGCCCGCAAGCCGATTTCAAAAAAAATAATAAATAATTTTCTCCTGCAAGCCCGAAGCCCGCTGGCTGGCTGCAGGCTTTGGGCCCGCAGGCCGATTTCAAAAAAAAATTGAATGACAAAAGAGGGGCAAAGGCTAGTAGCAAGTTTTAAAAGATTTTTTTTGAACTAAAAAGGGCATTTTCTGAGGGCCTATAAATTCGTGAAAATTCACGGTACCTTATGGGGCTACTATCGGGCATCTAAGGGCTTATTGGGGACTTCTGGGGGATATTTGGGATGATTTAACGAGGAAAACCCTTTTCCTCCTACAACGAAAATGTCAACTTTGGGCTCTTATTCAATTTTATTGATTAAACCCTCTTAATACAACCATTGCATCGTAATGATCTTTTCTTTACATGGTTTACATCACTGGCAAATTCTGTTGGATATTATATGCGTGGTTATGCATTATATTTAAAACTTAATAATTAGGAAGATCCTACAACCGCTCTGCCGTTAGTCAACTAACCTAACGATGTATGACGTTGCCTAGTGGTCCAATAATTATTAAGTGATTAAATATTTTATCCTCATGTGAATATAACTGCCTGCGATGTCTGTGAATGAAAATGTTGATGAGCACAATATTTCTGCATGAATTGCTAATTGTGGTTTTTGGATCGGCCGTTTAGTCCCACAGTTTATTTTCCGCACTTTTCTTTTATTTTTGAGAGAAATTGTAGTGATGAATTTATGTAAATGTCAAAGAAAGAAGACCAACTTCCATGGAGACGGAGGCCACGCTTGAAGCTGGAAATATCTTATGGGACCCACGGGGTTTCCAAAGTTGTATTTTCATTTTTAAGCTGCAAATTTGTATAATTTGGACTTTGGACTTTGGACTCTTTCTTGTGGGACTGGCCGATCCACACATTTAGCTTTTCGTTAAATATTGCCTCCGCCTGAAAACATTTTCTTTGATTAAATAGTAATTCATGCATGTTTCTGCTCTGCTAGATGAATGGCTAAAATTGTAAGCGTACGGGCAAAGTCCCTCATTGCTGCTGTGACAGACAAAGAAAAAGTTAGCGATATAGAGAAGGCGCAAGCCATCATCTATATTCGCCGCCATGTGGATAAGACCCTAAAGGCTGAATACCTTACGGTCGAAGATCCACTTGAGCTGTGGACTGCCCTTGAGGACAGGTATAAACATCAGAAAGATGTCATACTCCCATGGGCACGATATAAGTGGGAGAACCTGAGACTGCAGGACTTTAAGTCCATTGCTGAATACAACTCAGCACTTTTAGCATCACCTCACGCCTGAAGTTGTGTGGTGAGAAAATCTCAGAAGATCGCATGCTGGAAAAGACGTATACGTCTTTCCATGGAAAAGATGTGATACTCATGCAGCGAAAGAATGAAGGGAAGCGCAAGTTCACCTGGCGCAGGAATGACAACAAGAAAAATGATGCACCCCCACCCAAGAGGGATTGGGAAGACCAGTGCCACAGCTGGGCATGAAAGGCCACTGGTCCAGAGTGTGCAGGACCCCGGTGCATCTCCAGGAGCTTTATAAACAAAGCAAGAAAAAGAATACTGAATCAAACCCGGCGGCTGCAAACAATGCAGTCAAGTTCACAGCCAAAGACTTCGAGTCAGATGATATGCTTGATTAGCCAGCTTTATTTATCTTAGCATTTTTAGCATTTTATTTCAAGAACAATCTATGACTATGAGAGCTTCTATGTAATTTGATTTCTGTCGAATAAAATTTAGTTTTTCTGAATGCAAATGTTTACTCATCTTTTTAGATGTGATGCTCTCATGACTGCTTGGTAGACAGTGCATCGATACATACGATCCTTCAGTACAAATGCTATTTCCATAGCATTACTCCGTATAAGAGCCCTGTAAATACAATTTCAGGGCTATCGGACATAATTGAAGGTTCTGAGAATGCAACCTTGTTGCTTCCTAATGGAACAGAAATAAAAATTAAAGATGCACTTTACTCTTCGAATTCCAAGAGAAACTTACTAAGTTTCAAAGATATCCGTCTTAACGGACTCCACTTGGAAACAACAAATGTAAAAGAAAATGAATTACTGTATGTAACGTCTCAAGAAAATGGAGTTAAAACCATACTTGAACGTTTTGGGAGCCTTTCATCGGGCCTCTACCATACAAAAATTCGGAGAGAGGAAGCAAACCTTACGGAGCACCTGAAGTGCCCGACATCTGCCAAATTCTTACTTTGGCACGATAGACTTGGCCACCCCGGATCTGTAATGATGCATCGCATCTTATCACAATCCCACAGGCATAACCTGAAGAACCAGAAGATTCTTCAGAAGGGAGAATTCCCTTGTGTACCCTGCTTCAAGGGTAAATTAATTACAAGGCCATCACCACTTAAAGTGGATATCGAGTCTCCCAGCTTCCTTGAAAGAATACACGGAGACTTATGTGGACCTATCCACCCCCCTAGTGGGCCCTTTCGGTACTTTATGGTACTGATTGATACATCTTCGAAATACTCGTATGTGTGTCTACTTTCAACCTGCAACTTAGCTTTTCCAAAGCTCTTGGCACAAATAATAAAGTTGCAGGCGCATTTTCCAGACAACCAAATAAAGAAAATACGTCTGGATAATGCGGGGGAATTTACCTCTCAGTCATTTCAAGAATATTGCCAGGCAACGGGAATAGAAATTGAACATCCAGTGCCGCATGTTCACACCCAGAACGGGTTAGTTGAGTCGCTAATTAAAAGACTCCAATAGATTGCACGTCCATTGCTAATGAAATCCCAGTTGCAGGTGGATGCATGGGGACATGTAATCTTGCATGCTGCATCACTAATAAAACTAAGACCCTCAGAAGGTCAGAGTCTATCTCCAATGCAACTTGCATATGGAACGCCACCGAACATTTCTCACTTGAGAATCTTCGGCTGCGCACTTTATATCCCCATTGTACCACCCCAGAGGACCAAGATGTGCCCTCAACGTCGCCTAGGTATGTAATGCCCTACCAGCTACTGCACAAGTACTAGAGGGGGGTGAATAGTACTTTAAAATAATAAGGCGTATTATTCCAAATTAAATTGCACACAACTACCAAGTCAATTTGCGGAAGCTTAAATTGAATGACAACAATGAAATTAACAATGCTAACAAATGAAGTTAATGGGTTCGGATCCACCCAAGTCTCCCCGACTTGTTCCCGGTGATCCTACGTCCCAACCACCCGGATCCCTTCCGGATACTTGAGTTAGAAACCCTAACTCAAGATTTCCACTATGAATATCTTGTGAAAAACCTTCACAAGATCAAATCATACATGCAATGGCAAAGTGAATCCCACAACCCGGGATCACAAACTTCTCTCACAACCGAGAGAGCCAATAAGCAATATAAAAGAGTTTAATATGAAATAAATACTCTTACCACAAAATCCTATACCTTGAGTTTTTCTTACCCAAAAGGTGGAATGAAGGATTTGAGGAAGATGAAGTTACCAAACCCTAGCACCAAGGAAATGAGCAGCAATGGGTGCCTAGGGAAGATTTGGAAACTTGAATCAAGCAATAGCTTGAAGAGCTCACTAAGAACAAGCTTCTCTGTAGATCTAGAAATGAGAGAGAATGGGTTTCTTGTGAGGAAGAGAGCTTTAGATTTGAGGGAGAATAGCTATCTCTTTAGAACTCAATGAATCTCTTAATGACAGCTCTATTGAAGATAGAAATGACCTAGGTTCGTATTTATAGGGTCCCATAAAAACAAGTTAGGTCAATCTCCAACGGAAAGAAATCTGTGAGATCTAGTCGGTCAAAGAACACTCACTGACCGACTAGTTCATCAACTAGTCGGTCAGTCATAAAGCATGGACCGACTAAGAGCAGATCTGAGAAGAGATAGAATTTCAGACCTAGAAAACTAGTCGGTCTAAGAACACTGTCTGACCGACTAGTTTCACAACTAGTCGGTCATCCAATGAACGTAGACCGACTAAGAGGCAAAACAACATAGTCTGAAGGCAAGTTGACTTAGTCGGTCCAAGAACAAAAGTTGACCGACTAGATTGTCAACTAGTCGGTCATCAAACGTTCTTAGACCGACTAACGGTAAACAGTAGCTTAGGAGAATTTTAGAGTGAACAGTCAGTCTCAACTAGTCGGTCAAAGAAGCATCACTGACCGACTAGTTCACAAACTAGTCGGTCGGTGAGTCAACATAGACCGACTAACTGTAAACAGTAAAGAGCTAAGAATTAACTGACAGAAACTAGTCGGTCCAAGAACAGTGGCCGACCGACTAGATCACCATCTAGTCGGTCAGTACTAGTTCTTATACCAACTAACATGCACAACAAAGTCCGAATCGAAGCGCGACGCTTCGAGGAAGTTAGAGTGAACTTGTGCAAGAATCCTAGAGCTACGAAATGAGCGTAATGAAGATAGAAACGTAAGATATACTCAAGGCTTAACATTCTATCAATCGAAACTAAAAGACTATAAATAAAACCTTAATAAACGGTCTTTGAGAGCTTCGATTGAATCTTCATTACTTCCAAAGCGTCGCAAGAGCTTCAACGAAGCTTTAGGCATGAAAATGAGCTTTGGAAAGTGTTGAGATGTCGCTTTGAATGTTCACGTGAAATTGGCGACGATCTCCAATACTGCGCTCACAAATTGTTAGATCATGAATTATTTATGTTTGCTCATCATCCAAAACCAAATCCGGGGAGTCCAATATTCAACATTCTCCCCCTTTTTGGTGATGACAAACCAACATAAATAATAATCAAAGATAATAATTCAAATGTAAAATACTTACTCCCCCTGCATTGATGACACGTTAATTCCAAAATGAATATAAATGAATTGCATCAAGCAGACTAGTAAGATAAATAAAGTGAATTGATTTTTGAAATATCGGATTTTGAAAATCCTTATATGTATCTTAACTCCCCCTGAATCTAGCACATCAAACTAGATTCTTGGAAATTGAGTTAAATTTTCATTTGCGCTATTTATTATCATTATCTCTCCCCCTTTGGCATTATCCCAAAAATGGGGGGCATACAACGACAACAATTAGGAAATGTAAAATCCAACATCGGGAGTCGTAGACAAAGGCAATGGACCAACTTGACACCAAGGGAAAAATTGTGGAAATCAAAACAAGGTGTGCCAAATTTTCCATTATCAAAAAAAATCAAAATCATCAAAAACACCAAATCATTATTCATTTCTTGAATAAAGAAACATACTCTTCAATATTCAATTTTCTTGGTTAATTTTGTGCACGGAGAACAATTCTATAAAATTACAGAATTTAAATCCATTTAACCAACTTTTTATGCGTCGATTCGATATCACATTTCAAATATATTCAACGAATATTAAAATTTGCACGATGAATAAAAGATAAAGTGAACGATGATGAACATATATATATATATAGACAACATGAGTACATCCAAAAAATATCACATCGAATATATGAGATACATCATATCAAGCGCTACATATCATCAAAAAGAAATACATCATCATCATCATAAAATCCAACACCGACAACCAGAAAGCACAAAAAAAATACATCAAAGCATCTCTCAACCCCATCCTAACCCAAGACACTCTCACTAGAATATATCATCCAAAGCGTATATGGAGAGTCCTCGGAACAACGATCACGAGGAGGAGGCTGGATCTGCAGCGTCCGTGGGTCCAGTCGACGGAGTGGACTCAGGCTCTGCAGGGAGAAGAGGTGTCTCAACAGATGGAATCGTCGGGGCAGGAGTCGAGAACTCAGCAACAGGCTCAACAGCAGCATGAGTCTCGACAGAAGCAGCAGCAGCAGATACATGAGCAGGCTCGGAAACTGGGTCAGCAGCAGGCTCAGAAGGCTGAAGAGCTGCAGCAGATGGCTCTGGAACACCGGAAGAGGTGGCAACTCCAGGAGCAGAAGAGGAAGTACCAGCAGCAGCAGTACTAGCAGAAGTGCCCTCGGGGGCACGAGTCGAAGCACGACAGAGCTCCTCAATGTCCTCCTCAGCCATCTCATCAAACTCCTCATCCTCAGACACGGAAGGAGGAAGCTCAACACCCATCCGACGAGCCATACGGCAGACTACCTCCTCGGTACGAGCCAAGCGGGACTCGTGACGACGAAGTATCCGTAGGACATCATCAAGGGTGGCAACGGGAGTAGCAGAGGCACTGGCAGAGGCATGGACAGACGCAGAAGGTGTCGTCCTCTGAACGTGACGAAGCGCCGCAAGAGATTTCTTGACGGCCGTCGCATTCAGGGGAGGACCAAGGGGACGCTCATCGTCACGAGGCAATGTGACACGAAAATGACGAAACACGAGGGTCAACATGCAAGGAAATGGGATATGAGCCGATTTATTGGACTTTCGAATACACTCGAAAGAGTCAATCTTATCGAGTATAATTCGAGCCCAATTAATCGAGCTCCCCATGAAGATCGCATAGATAAGCTTCAAAAATGGCTGGGATGGTAAAGAAGAGGAGCCGTACTTGGGAAGCAAGCACGACTTCAGAATCAGATTTAGGACCCATGCATTTGGCTTGAAAGATTTAGATGGCACGCCAATCATGGCAGGAGGAATCTGATGGAAAATCTCTGAAAGGATGGTCTGATCAAGAGAAGAAATATCATCTACCGAGATATCAGAAGGAAGAAGGCCAGACGAAGAGATACCCAAAATCTCTCCTAAGATTTCCGCAGTGAGGACTATATGAGTCCCCAAAACGGTCGTCTCAACAGAGTGGGTCTGATCGTACTGACCCCGGATCCTATTAGCATAGAAAAGCTTCACTAATCTAGGGTAGGGGTGAGGATTCGCCTTCGGGTCATATCGAAGGTAATCGAGAAGACCCGACGACGACAGAAGATCAGCTAACCCTATGAAGTCGCTAAACTGGACGAAATGCTCCAGAAGCAGCGGGCAATGTTCGATACGGTTATATGCCGCGAGACACAAAGGGTCATCGCGACATAAGGAAATATCGACACCGCCCACCGGCATCGGACCCTTTCCCTTAGGCTTACGGGTAGACGTACGAGGGTGGGTGCTAGACTGAGAAGTGGGTTCCCTATGAGTCTCGGTCTCGGGGTGATACTCCGTATCGGAATCGGTAGGAGTATGGAACGAAGATTGAGAAGCAAGAATTTTGGCCTTTGGCTTAGGCTTGGGTTTGGGTTTCGGTTGACCTCTAGGTTGAGCGGTCGTCGTCCTCTTCTTCTTGAGAGGAGGCGAAGACGACGAAGGATGGGTGGTCTTGGCTCTACGCTTCGGAGGGGTTGGATGCTCGGGATCCGAAGAGATTGGATCAACGGTCATCGGAGAGGGGCTAGAGGGAGTGATCGGAATGCGTGTTCTTGCCATAGTCGAAGCAAGACACGGGACAAGGAGATCAAACGAAGAAGCCCTAGCCGAAAAAAAAAAGATAAACCCTAAGAACCCTAAGAAACCGAGCAAGCCCTAGCTCTAGGAAATGAAATCTAACCCTAGGAGGAGAGGAGATCACCTAGAACGAGGGGCCGACGGAGGAGATCGACGGAGATGGCCGAAAAAATGGCCGGAGATCGATCGGAAGTCGAAGGGTTTCGAGGGAGGTCGGGGTTTTGAGCGGAGAGAGAAGAGATTTCGATCGATTAGAATGAAAATCGATCGACTAAACTGAGTTTAAGTCGGTCGATTTCTCAAATGACCAAACAGCCCCTGGCACAACTAGTCGGTCACAGTTCAAGCACTGACCGACTAGATCACGATCTAGTCGGTCGGTCAATGAGCTTGAACCGACTAGTTGCAAACAGTGGCTGAATCCAAGAATTACTGACAAGATTTAGTCGGTCTGCGTTCAAGTACTGACCGACTAGATCTCAATCTAGTCGGTCGGTCACTGAACATGAACCGACTAAAGAGTCAAAAACTTGAAAATCAAGTTCTCTCCATAATACGCTTGGACGATAAATCTCAAAACTCTCAATAAACATCGAAACTACCCCATTAATCATCGAAAAACAGAAATTTGACGATTACGCACAAATCGAACGAAAAATCAAGATATCACATAAAATTCCCGAAAAATCCAATAATTCTAGCATGAATGAGATATTGCCAAAAATAATAGCATGCAAAATTATTGAATGAAACATGAATCCTATATCTCGGATTCACCCATAATCCCCAATTCTCGACGCAACCGCACAAAGGAGTCCTCCTTTAGGGGTTTCGTGAAAATATCGGCGATTTGCTTTTGGGTTTCAACGTACACTAGAATGATGTCCTTTTTAGCAACATGATCATCTAAAAAGTGGTGTCGGACATCTATGTGTTTCGAACGGGAATGATGTACCGGGTTCTTGGAAAGACATATTGCACTTTGGTTGTCAACCATGATAGGGCAAGTATCACAATTTATACCAAAGTCTTTAAGTGTGTGTCTCATCCAAAGAACTTGAGCACACGCGGCACCGGCGGCAATATATTCCGCCTCGGTGGTTGAAAGTGATACGGAATTTTGCTTCTTGGAAAACCAAGAGACAAGAGAATTTCCTATAAAATGGCAAGTGCCACTAGTACTTTTCCTGTCGGATTTGCATCCCGCATAATCAGCGTCACTATATGAGACTAACTCATATGTGCTAGATCTCGGATAAAGTAATCCAAAATCTAATGCGTAACTTAGATAGCGAAAAATACGCTTTACCGCTACTAAGTGAGACTCCTTAGGTTGAGACTGATAACGAGCACATATACATACGGCAAACATAATATCGGGCCTACTTGCGGTAAGATAAAGCAAACTACCTATCATACCTCGATATAGACGAATGTCTACATCCTTACCGCCCGTATCCTTGTCAAGATGCGTAGTCGTGCTCATTGGAGTCTTTTTCCCGGAGGCATTCTCCATTCCAAATCGCTTTAGCAACTCCACCGTGTACTTCGTTTGGTGGATGAAGATTGCATCGTTCATTTGGCGAATTTGGAGACCTAAGAAATATTTGAGTTCGCCCATGTGGCTCATCTCAAATTGTTCCTTCATCACATTAGAAAACTCTTCGCAAAGAGCGAAGTTAGTAGCACCGAAAATGATATCATCAACATAAATTTGAACTAATAAAATATCATTATTCGCATGCTTAATAAAAAGTGTTGAATCGGCTTCGCCCATTTTAAAATTCAAATCCAAAAGAAAATTCTTTAGGCGATCATACCAAGCTCGAGGAGCTTGTCTCAAACCATAAAGAGCTTTCTTTAGTTTAAAAACGTGATTTGGAAATTTTTCATTTACGAAGCCCGGAGGTTGAGAAACGTAAACTTCCTCAACGACATCTCCGTTTAAAAATGCACTTTTAACATCCATTTGAAATAATTTAAAATTCTTATGGCATGCAAAAGACAAAAGTAATCTAATTGATTCTAATCTAGCTACCGGAGCGAAAGATTCTTCGAAATCGATACCTTCCTCTTGACGATAGCCTTGAGCTACTAACCGAGCTTTGTTCCGGACGACGACTTGGTTTTCGTCGGTTTTGTTCTTGAAGATCCACTTTGTCCCTATGACGGTGTGGTTCTTCGATGGCAATGGAACAAGCTCCCAAACTTCATTCCTCTCGAATTGAATGAGCTCCTCCTCCATGGCTAAGATCCAAGCGCTATCTTCGCATGCTTCATTAATATTCTTTGGCTCTATCGATGAGGCAAAGGCACAATTTGCGAAGCGGTGAACTTGGGATCTCGTCTTGACACTATCATAGATATTGCCAATGACTTGCTCATGGGGATGGTCACGAACCGAATGAAGCCGTTTGGGAATACCTTGATCACTTGGAACATTCTCAACAACTTCATTAGTTGGGTTAGTCTCAATAGAATCAATAGAATCATTAGACTTAGAATTTTCAAACGAATCACATAAAACATCCATAGAATCATTATCATTTGAAATTCTAGTTGGAACAAATCCTTCATTAAATGAGACATGAAGCGATTCCTCGATCGTTGAGGTTCGTTTGTTGAATATCCGGTAGGCTTTGCTACACGTAGAATATCCAACAAAAATCCCCTCATCGGATCTCGGATCGAATTTGTCCAAACTACCATATGTGTTCTTAATAAAACATTTCGAACCAAAAACACGAAAATGTTTAACTTGAGGCAACCTACCAAACAACAATTCATAACAAGTTTGTTTAGTGTCGGGCCTCAAAAGTATTCTATTAAACACATAGCAAGCGGTGTGTACCGCTTCCGCCCAAAATTGATGGCCAAGTTGGCTATCATCAAGCATAGTGCGAGCACACTCCACTAGCGTCCTATTCTTTCTCTCAACTACACCATTTTGAGGAGGTGCACGAGGGAAAGAGAAGGTGTGAGTAATACCAACTTCATCACAAAATGTCTCAAAAGACTCATTCTCAAATTCACCTCCATGATCACTACGAATAGTGACAATGGTGGTTCCTAAGAGATTTTGTACTTTCTTAACAAAAATTGTGAAGTTTTCAAAAGCTTCATTTTTATTACACAATGAAAATACCCAAGTAAATCTTGAATAGTCATCTACGATGACAAGTCCGTACCTTGCATTTCCTAAGGAAGCTACTCTAGTTGGCCCAAATAAATCTAGATGTAATAGCTCTAGTGGCCGTTTAGTAGAGATGCTTTTCTTAGGTTTAAATGAAGATTTAGGAAGCTTGCCGCGTTGACAACAATCACAAAAACTTTTCTTTTCAAAAACAAGCTTCGGAAAACCTTTAATAGAATTCAATTTTGAAAGCTTATATAGTGTTCCAAAGTTCACATGTCCAAAGCGTCGATGCCATAAGTGTTGTTCACTTGTGTTGGCAACGAGACATTGTTCATATGACTTCGGAAGATCCAAAATATAGATGTCTTTACGACGAGTTCCGGAAAATAATAATTTTTCATTATCCTTTCTTAAAATGTGACACAATCCTTTCGCAAAGCTAACTTTGTAACCTTTGTCACAAAGTTGACTTATTGAAATAAGATTATGATTTAAACCACTAACAAGATAAACGTCACTAATTAATGGTTTAGAAGGGTTACCGACTTTACCAACACCTATGATGGTTTCGCTCTCGTTGCCTCCAAATACGACGCGGTTTCCATTCGCAATGGGAACCACTCCGGAGAGCAAACGAGTGTCACCCGTCATGTGTTTGGAGCACCCGCTATCGAGTATCCAATTCCCTTTGGAGCTAAATTTAAATTTGATGCTCCTTTTCTTTTTCTTTTCCTTGAGTACCTAAAGATAGACACTTTCATATCATGGTACCCAAGGTCATTGGGTCCAAGGGATTAGACCTTTGGAAGCCAAGTCCAAGTGGACTTAGACTTCCCCACATAATTCTTACTATGCACAACATCCGAAAAATAAGCATTCATGTACATTTGTTTTTCGTCCATGCTTGTGTCCTTTGGGCTCCAAATAGTGAAAATTTTGGGAGCCATCATCCTATTGGGTGCATGCATGCTACGTTGATTTCTACGTGATGCATGTTGTGGATAGGCATACGGGACATGATGGAATGGTGCACGAAAAGAATTATTCATATGATGAGGTGGGTGTACATATGCATGTGTGGAAACACGTGCGTGAGGGTGTCTCACTTAGTGTGCACGTGCCCGGGAATGTGTTGCATAAAAATCATCATAAGTGTGAGACGGTGGAGTAGGACGTGTGTTCCTACGTGGCATGTTATTAGTGTACATGTAGGCATGCCCCTTCTTTGGAGGTCCACCCAAAGTGGGTTTCTTTCCGAAAGAGGGTGTGGACGAGGTGGAAGCACCATTGGTAGATGAACTACCAATAGAGTGTTTGCTCCCACTCGTTGAGGCTTCGGAAGTTGGCCTAACAAAAGTAGTGACCGACTTGGATGAATTTCCCATCATATACCCCAAGCCAATGTGGTGTTTGGCCGGAAGTAAATCTTTTAGGATATTATCCAAATGGCCCTTACCCTTGTTGAATTTGTTGATTCGGCCCAATGTGTCCTCATATTTCTCTTTGAGAGAACGCAAAGAAGTATCCAAAGCGGATATTTGCGATGTGAGCACATAAACACGAGATTTAAGATTCTCGTTCTCAATACTCAAAGTCGAGTTTTGAGAAGTTAAATCCGCTATCTCATGTTCTTCCGCATCCTCAATGCTAACATGTTCAAGTTTAGATTTGAGATTCACAATCTCATTTCTTAACTCTTCAACAACGGTGTCGTTGTTGGTGATGATATTCTTAGGCGATGTTTGAATGCTAGCTAGGTCATCTTTTACCTTAGTATATCTATTTACTAACTTAGTGTATATTGACCAAAGTTGAGAGTTAGCATTTCTAAGATCATCCATCGTTACCTCATCGCTTTCGTCATTACTATCATCGGAAGAGGAGGATCCTTGATCGTTCTCCTCTCTTGCCATGAAGCACATATGTGCTTGCTCCACTTTCTCATCATCCGACTCTCCGCTTGAGGAATCCTCGGAGTCGGTGAATGTTGCTCCGACAAGTCCTTTCTTGTACCCCTTCTTGTATTTCTTGGACTTATCGAATTTTGGCGCCTTCCACTTCTCCTTTTGTTTGTTGAGAGGACACTCCGCTTTCATGTGTCCTGGCTTATTGCACTTGAAACACAAAGGAGAGGAAGAGGCGTTAGAAGAACCAAATTTACCTTTGGTCTTGAAGTTACCTTTCCGGAAGAAACGGTTGAACTTCTTGGCCATGAGTGCCATGGACTCCAAGTCCAACTCGTTTTCCGAGTCTTCATCATCGGAAGATGTGGATGAAGCCGCCTTGAATGCAATCGCCTTTTTCTTAGGCGCATCTAGGTTCAAATATGACTTCATCTTTTTTTGTAGCTTCACCTTGCTATCTTTGCGTACCTCGTATGACATCAAAGTACCCATTAGTTGAACTACGGTATATTTGTTCATGTCATTACCTTCCTCGATGGCGAAGGTACGTTTTTCCCAAGAAGAGGGAAGTCCTTCAATAAGCTTTAAGCACTTCTCCTTTTGAGTGTAGATCTTGCCGAGGGCCTCTAACTCGTTTATTATGTCAACGAAGCGAGCGTAATATTCTTTCATCTTCTCGCCCTGTTGCATGTGAAACATTTCGTAATCTTTGGTTACGACAACGAGTTTAGAGTCTCTTACCCGACTCGTCCCTTCATGTAGTATGAGGAGAGAGTTCCAAATTTGATATGCACTCTTACATGTGCATATCTTATTGAAATCCTCGGGCTCCAATGCGCATTGCAAGGCGTTCATTGCCTTGGCATTGCTTACCTCCGCGGCGACCTCCGCGGTAGTCCATTTCTCAAAATCTTCTTCTTCGGGCTCGTTGTACTCCTTCATTGTAGTCCTCCATAAAGATGACTTCGGAGGAAGGTTTCCATCCGACATTTCCAGTACCCGTAGTTGGTACCGTTGAAGAATGGAGGCCTTGTAGAGGAATGTCCTTCCATCACCGATGACGCTCCTTCACGGTTCCTGAAGGTGTCGTAGTTGGAAGGTGGAGGCACGGTCTTGTTGTCGTTGGCAGACATAGCTGAGTATCTGGCTCTGATACCAAATGTAATGCCCTACCAGCTACTGCACAAGTACTAGAGGGGGGGGTGAATAGTACTTTAAAATAATAAGGCGTATTATTCCAAATTAAATTGCACACAACTACCAAGTCAATTTGTGGAAGCTTAAATTGAATGACAACAATGAAATTAACAATGCTAACAAATGAAGTTAATGGGTTCAGATCCACCCAAGTCTCCCCGACTTGTTCCCGGTGATCCTACGTCCCAACCACCCGGATCCCTTCCGGATACTTGAGTTAGAAACCCTAACTCAAGATTTCCACTATGAATATCTTGTGAAAAACCTTCACAAGATCAAATCATACATGCAATGGCAAAGTGAATCCCACAACCCGGGATCACAAACTTCTCTCACAACCGAGAGAGCCAATAAGCAATATAAAAGAGTTTAATATGAAATAAATACTCTTACCACAAAATCCTATACCTTGAGTTTTTCTTACCCAAAAGGTGGAATGAAGGATTTGAGGAAGATGAAGTTACCAAACCCTAGCACCAAGGAAATGAGCAGCAATGGGTGCCTAGGGAAGATTTGGAAACTTGAATCAAGCAATAGCTTGAAGAGCTCACCAAGAACAAGCTTCTCTCTAGATCTAGAAATGAGAGAGAATGGGTTTCTTGTGAGGAAGAGAGCTTTAGATTTGAGGGAGAATAGCTATCTCTTTAGAACTCAATGAATCTCTTAATGACAGCTCTATTGAAGATAGAAATGACCTAGGTTCGTATTTATAGGGTCCCATAAAAACAAGTTAGGTCAATCTCCAACGGAAAGAAATCTGTGAGATCTAGTCGGTCAAAGAACACTCACTGACCGACTAGTTCATCAACTAGTCGGTCAGTCACAAAGCATAGACCGACTAAGAGCAGATCTGAGAAGAGATAGAATTTCAGACCTAGAAAACTAGTCGGTCCAAGAACACTGTCTGACCGACTAGTTTCACAACTAGTCGGTCATCCAATGAACGTAGACCGAATAAGAGGCAAAACAACATAGTCTGAAGGCAAGTTGACTTAGTCGGTCCAAGAACAAAAGTTGACCGACTAGATTGTCAACTAGTCGGTCATCAAACGTTCTTAGACCGACTAACGGTAAACAGTAGCTTAGGAGAATTTTAGAGTGAACAGTCAGTCTCAACTAGTCGGTCAAAGAAGCATCACTGACCGACTAGTTCACAAACTAGTCGGTCGGTGAGTCAACATAGACCGACTAACTGTAAACAGTAAAGAGCTAAGAATTAACTGACAGAAACTAGTCGGTCCAAGAACAGTGGCCGACCGACTAGATCACCATCTAGTCGGTCAGTACTAGTTCTTGTACCAACTAACATGCACAACAAAGTCCGAATCGAAGCGCGACGCTTCGAGGAAGTTAGAGTGAACTTGTGCAAGAATCCTAGAGCTACGAAATGAGCGTAATGAAGATAGAAACGTAAGATATACTCAAGGCTTAACATTCTATCAATCGAAACTAAAAGACTATAAATAAAACCTTAATAAACGGTCTTTGAGAGCTTCGATTGAATCTTCATTACTTCCAAAGCGTCGCAAGAGCTTCAACGAAGCTTTAGGCATGAAAATGAGCTTTGGAAAGTGTTGAGATGTCGCTTTGAATGTTCACGTGAAATTGGCGACGATCTCCAATACTGCGCTCACAAATTGTTAGATCATGAATTATTTATGTTTGCTCATCATCCAAAACCAAATCCGGGGAGTCCAATATTCAACAAGGTATTTATGTAGGGTTTGACTCACCCTCCATTATAATATACCTAGAACCCCAAACGGGGGACGCTTTTAAGGCACGTCTTGAAGACTGCGACTTTAATGAGATGTATTTCCCCAAAATGGGCCTAGACATTGAAAAGTCTAGCGTAAAGCAAATGTTAATGTGTGATACAAAAAGTCTGACCCACTACGATCCGGTAACAAAACAATGTGATGATGAGATCCGGAAGATCTTACACATCCCGGACACAGTTCATAGATTACCGGATTCGTTTACTGACAACCAGAAGATTGTCAGATCACACATCCCTGCTGCAAATACTCCAGCTAGGATTGACTTCTCAAATGATGGATGCAATCCACCAGCAGCAGAAGTGGCTGCACCTCAACATAAAAGAGGCAGACCACTAGGCTTTAGGGATAAAAATCCAAGAAAAAGAAAAATATCCGGAGACCTAGGGACGATACCCACACAGAGAAACGAACTCGTGTCCATACCCTCTCCACTCCTGGAATCCACTGCAGAGGAACTGTCGGGAGAAACTGAAATATCATTGAATTATGTACGTACAGGAGAGGTATTGGACAGAAAGAGTACACTCGTCGACGATGACTTCGCGTTTCATATTGCCATTCACGTCGCCGGAAGCGACAATGATTATGATCCACATTCCGTTGCTGAATAGAAATGACTGGCCAAAGTGGAATCAGGCAATAGAAGCTGAGCTGGACTCGCTTCAGAAACGCAAAGTCTTTGGGCAAATAGTCCAGACACCTACCGGTGTCAAACCTGTGGATACAAATGGGTATTCGTCAGAAAAAGAAACGAAAATAATGAGATCGCACGCTACAAAGCTAGACTTGTAGCACAAGGATTTTTATAACGACCTGAAATTCCATCACTTCAATTTACCCGTTTTTACGTATTTTAAAAAAATTAATTTTACTTTACAAATGTTCGTAAAGAGTTTTATAACAAAACTGATTCCAAAAAATTCTCATAAAAATATTTTAGAATACTAGACTTATTATATTGTATTTCAGCAATTTCAGATTTCCGCAAATGCCCAAAACATTCCTGTTAAAATTCACATCCCAAAATTACCGTTTTGATTCGACGAATTTATTTTCTATTCAAACGTCTTCAAAACGTTTTCAAAATTCTACAGTAGCATCCTATTATCATTTAGGGCTCCCCACATTAATTTCAGAATTTTCGGATATTGTTTTAGCCTAGAACCCGCAAACCCGCTTTCTAAGCGTTTTGGCCTAAAACTAGTATTTCCGTAGCTCAAATCCCAGAATGGATCTTGTATTCGCGATCCTCGCGTCGATACAATCCTGTGGGTATGTTTTCGTAATTTTTCGGAGTCGTTTGTGAAAACGGGCTAGTATTCTTCCGGTTTTCACTAATTACAACCGCTAATTACTTTCTACAATTACCAAGTTACTTTTAACTTCTTTCTTCTACCCTAAACCCTCAACCAACACCCTTAAACTAGCCTTCTCCTAGATGGTGGTATTAAAAATGTTGGATCTCACCCTCCTACTTAATAATCTTGTCTCCCCACACTAATTACAAGAATACCACCCCTATTCCCTATAAAAACCCCCTAAGCCTCACAAATATTTACACAGTAACCTCTCCCCCCTTTTATATTGTTTTTCGAAGCCACTGTTGTGTTTTCCCGCTCGTCAACCCACGGTAACTCGAGCGCTCTCTCTCTCTCCTTCACTCTCTCCCTCCCCCTCGACCAGGGGAGCTCCGACCATCGCTGCCGAAGCGCCGCCGCCGTCGCTCCCGTATCGCCGCCGCCCCTCAGCGCTAAACGCCGCCCCACAAAGATCCCAAAGCCCCCGCGCCGGTGACAGATGCCGCCCCAGCTCCGCCCTCCGTCGCTCGTCGTCGAGCTCCGTCGCACTCGCCGCCGGCGACCGCTCGCCCGAGTCCGCCGTCCGAGTCCGCCGCCCGCCGTCGAAGAGGCCGCAAACACCCCCCCAACGGCGATCGAGAGCAGAGAAGAAGCGGTGGGTGCGTGAATTGCCTCGGTGGCAATCTCGTAAATACGAGATTATTTCGTATTTTTGTAATGTTAAATGATTAATAATTGGGTTTTAGGGTTTTTAATCCATAACTAATTATACAGGGGCCAGAAAAATATAAGGCTAGCTCTGGAAAATCAGAAACGATATATCGGATCCAATGGCACTAGTCTCACTATGATCAGACGCCTACTTTTTCCAGAACAATTTTTCAAACCTTAAAATTTAATACGTATAAAACATTCTAAAAATTGTAGCCGCTGTTTTTCGCTTACAAAAATATGTGATAAAATTATATGTGATAATAGACTTCGTAACGGTCATTTTGACTACTTACTTAAGTTATTCCGACTTGTATTGCTCCCGTAAGAATTTACGGAAAATAAGCGTCACTTAAGTATTTTAGAGTTTTTAAGCTATTTCTAAGTTTCTAAAAATTATAAAAAAATACAGAAGCTTCTGAAAATTCTCTCCTCTTGCAGTAAAATCAAAATAATTATTCTAGGGTTATATATAAATTTTTAATATTTTTCGACACCGTTTTAACAAGTTTAAAAATCAAACTGACCTAATTATTAAATTTGGAAAAGTTGTGTTTTCTAACCAAGTAATTTGTGTTGCAGGTACGGACTCTGGTGTACCAACTTCAGAGGAAGCATTAGATCCTCTTCCAGCCTACTACGACGGTGTTGATTTTGGTAAGTCACGACAGGTTCTAAACTCAGAAATCCAGTCCACTGTGCTTGTACGAACTTGTAGCACCGCACTACTACGTGCTCGAAGCACGGAAGCATACGACACCTTCTTGTGTTGGACTTGTCTTTGTCCTTTGTACTTGGCACAGTTCACTTAGAACGTCCCGTGGAACAATCATGTAAAGAACTTGTACTCGACGCGTCACCGGGGTTTCGGGGTAACTCATGGTTTGCGAGAGTACGGGAGTGACTAGAGTTCGATCTTCCTGTCCTGTCGCCTGTGTTTCGGCGCCCTGTCTTGCTGCCTGTGTTTCGGCAAACCATCCTGCTGCCTGTGTTCCGGCATTCGTCTGGGTAGCACCCAGGCAAGAGACGAACTGAACGGTCACATATTGTACTCTCCGACTTGAGTCACGTAGTTCTAGTGGAGCTTGCACGGTTACTTCCTTACAGTCATGCACTTTACTTTCTACACTTGTACAGACACTACACCGTACTTTACTTTACTTCTGCTTGTCATACTTGTACAGTACTCCTTTTCTTTGTTTAGAATCGTTGTGACTTACCTTCGGTTCCACTTGTGGCACCGGCAGACGACGACCTGATCGAGGAGGTTGCTCCAGAGTACGAGGAGCCTGTGTACGACCTAGAAGACACGGAGTTTTAGTTATCTGTGCTGGTGTGTGTGTGTTGTGAGATGTATTTCTATTCTGTATTTCCTTTCCGTACTTTTCCTTTCATGTATTTTGTGTGAGAGAGTGCAGCTGCTGGTTTGTAATCTTGCTCGGACTGTAATAACGTTGAATGCTGGTTTGAGTGATGTTGGTACATCTCTGCGTTGTGGCTATGCTGAATTCACTGGTAAACTGCGGAACCTGCGAGTAAATCAAATAAGTAACAGTCCCCCGAGAGCGAGTCGTTACAAGTTTGGTGGCCCACGCAGGTCCATGCAAAATACCTCGTGAACAGTGTAGCAAAACCAGGATGTATCGTATACGATACTCAACTAAGCTGACATTTCTATGGATGCAGGTTTGACACTCGAAAGACGGACAGGAACATCTCGGAGAGCCCCAATGGAGTTGATCTATCTTGCCTTAATAAAAAGTCATTAACAAAATTTTGATAGGATTAATTAGTTAAAAAAGGGAGAAAAATCTTTCTGTGTCGGTGGCACTCATATGAATGATAATCTTCCTTCAATGGACCATGATACCAGTCAATGTGCTTGACTAAAGTCTGTTGGATCGACCTAGCTAGACTGGGCATAAGTGATCCTGGCTTAGTCACTTCCCTGGCCGTGTCCGCTGGACCGCAAGGACGTGAATCATGATTATGTGACGTCATCGATCTTCTCCACTATCAACCTTCCTTTATTTTGATGACCTTTCGTTTGACCTTCTTAGAATCTTTCTACACCAATTCTTACTAAACATTATGTACAGGTCTTTTGTGTTCAACGCTTGAGAATGGACGGAAACACCTCAAAGACCCCCAATGGAGCCAATCAGTCTGTAGCCAACAACCCGACCGACAACGGGCCAACTCCCACAGTGCATCAGATCTCGGATCTGGCATTGCGAGAAATGGTCAAGGCTATCAAAGGCGAATATCACCCTACGGGAGGCATCCAACAATTTCGCTCCCTCCACCCGAAGACCTGGAACGGAGAAGATGGCCCGATGAAGGCCGATGAATGGCTAGAAAATACTGAAGAGAACTTGAGAGCCGCCCAGATCGGAAGGCATGCCTGGGTGGATACTGCCAGGTCCCAACTAACGGATGGGGCCAGAGTCTGGTGGGGCTCTGCAGAAAAGCGTCTCCAACGACCGATCGAATGGGATACATTCACGGAGCTTTTTTGCACCCAATATTTCTCTCCTGAAGCCCAGATGGAGCTTGAGGCGCAATTTTTTGGGTTGAAGCAAGGTTCCATGACGGTGGAACAATACGACGCCCGGTTCACCATGCTGAGCCGCTTTGATCCCGAGTTGGTTGCCACTCCAATAGCCCAGGCTCGACGCTTCAAGCAGGGTCTCAACATAGAGATCCACAGGAATTTAGTTGGGCGTACATTGTCTACCCACACCGAAGTTCTAGCTGCTGCTCGTGAACACGCGTTTATGGAAAGGGAAGAAAGGCGTGAGTTGGCTGCCCCTCACAGAAGGCAACCACCTCCAAGCCCTGCTGCTGGACCTAGCCGACGACCCCCGCCTAATCAGATGTACCGGCCCACTCAACAGACACAGTTCAAGAGGCAGGGCTCACCACCACCACAGTGCCTAACATGTCATCATTGCGGGAAACTAGGGCACCTCCGCTCAGAATGCCGATCTTTTCTAAACCTCTGTCTGATCTGTGGATCAAAGGACCATACTGCAAGGGACTGCCCTGAGAGGAAGTCTAAGCTACCTAACCCTGCTCCGGCCCATGTCCCTGCCAGGAATGCACCGCCACGTCCACCACCACCTGCTCAGCAACGTCAGACACTCCCTCCCCAGCAACAGGTATACCAGCAGGCTCGGCGACCAGCGCCACCCCAGGGACGCCAAGCCTATACCATGACGGTAGAGGAGGCCGAGGCCACATGCCAAGTGATCACTGGTATGAGATTCTTTTCACTAAGCTACACACTCTATTATTTAGGGATCGTAAGCTTAGACATGATTCTCATCACCGTAGGTACCGTCTTAGTAGCCGGTAAGCCTGCCCTCACACTGTTCGACTCAGGAGCTACACATTGCTTCTTGGCGAGTCGATTCATCCAAACACATGCCATATCTGTTGAACCCCTGACTTCCCGTTGGAAGGTCGAGACCGCTGGTGGTTCCCTACCGGTAACCAGCGGATGCATCCAATGCTCTGTTGTGATTTGTGGACGAGACCTCTTCGTCGACTTCATGGTGATAGAGTTGCCAACTTTCGATGCTGTTCTTGGGATGGACTGGTTAGGGACTTTTCATGCTACCATGGACTGTCGTCAAAGGAGGGTAGAATTCGAAATACCCAACCATCCAAAGTTCGAGTTCCTCAGCGGAAGCCGATTAGAAGGACCGGTGGAGTACCGAGCCAGACTTTCAGAAGCCATGGTGACTACAGCAGGAGATGAGCAAGAAATGCCTGAGATAGTGCAAGAATTCTTGGACATATTTCCGGATGAACTCTCAGGTTTTCCTCCGGATCGCGGCCTTGAATTTACCATTGATCTTATGCGAGGTGCACAGCCAATGTCCATGGAACCCTACCGCATGGCACCGCCTGAGCTTGAAGAGATTCGAGCTCAACTAGATGATCTTATACAGAAAGGATGGATACGACCCAGTGTATCCGCGTGGGGTGCCCCAGTGCTGCTCGTGAAGAAGAAGGACGGATCGCAACGCATGTGCATCGACTACCGGGAGCTGAACAAGATGACGGTGAAGAAGAAGTACCCGCTGCCCCGCATCGATGACCTGTTCGACCAGCTTGGAGGATCGAGCGTGTATTCAAAGCTGGACCTGAAGACCGGATATCACCAAGTGAAGGTGAAGAAGGAGGATGTCCACAAGACTGCATTTCGGACAAGATATGGACACTACGAATTCCTAGTGATGCCATTTGGTGTGACTAATGCACCTGCTGTATTCATGAGTCTCATGAACCAGGTTCTTTACAACCATCTGGACAAGTTCGTAGTCGTCTACATCGACGACATCCTCATCTACTCGAAGGACGCCGAGGAGCATAGAGTTCACCTGAGGAAGGTCTTGGAGACGCTAAGACAACACCAATTGTATGCCAAGTATAGTAAGTGTGAGTTTTGGCTCAACAAGGTGGCTTTCCTGGGCCACATCATATCTGGAGAAGGGATATCCGTCGACCCTGAGAAGGTAGCTGCTGTTCAGAACTGGCCAGCCCCGAAGACTGTCACTGAGATTCGAAGTTTCCTAGGACTGGCTGGTTACTACCGACGGTTCATCCAGGACTTCATGAAGATCGCAGGAGCCATGACGAAATTGACGAGAAAGGATGTGATGTTCGTCTGGTCGAAGGGCTGCGAGGATGCATTCCAGGAGCTGAAGAGGCGATTGACTTCTGCCCCGATTCTGGTCATCCCAGACAGAACCGGAGGGTTTGAAGTGTTTTGTGATGCTTCTGGCAAAGGACTCGGGTGCGTGTTGCATCAGCATGGACGAGTCGTCGCTTATGCGTCCAGGCAATTGAAGATCCACGAGAAGAACTACCACACTCATGACCTTGAGTTGGCGGCAGTTATTTTTGCTCTGAAGATATGGAGGCACTTCTTGCTGGGCGAACACGTGAAGATCTTCTCAGATCACAAGAGTCTCAAATACCTATTCACCCAGAAGGAGCTCAACATGCGCCACCGCCGATGGATCGAGCTGATGGCGGATTATGTATTGACCTTCAGTACCATCCTGGGAAGGTCAATGTCGTACCGGATGCTTTGAGTCGCCTCCCTGTAGTGATGACTCTCACATCACAATGGAGGCTTCGACACGAGATCCGAGCCATGGAGATGGATGTCATACTTCCTGGAGTAACGTCTTCGTTGCTCAACCTTCAGATCCAGTCCGACCTGGTGGAAAAGATCAAAGCTGCCCAACCTGGAGACGAGAAGCTGCAGAAGATCAGAGACATGGTGTTAGCAGGTCAGAGGCCGGAATTCAAGATCCATTAGGACGGATCTTTGAGATTCGGCAACCGCATCTGCGTACCATCGGGAGATGTCAGAGAAGCTTTATTGGAGGAAGCTCACAGCTCTCCGTATTCTATTCATCCAGGCGGGACCAAGATGTACCAGGACTTGCGAATACACTACTGGTGGCATGGGATGAAGAGAAGCGTCGCACGCAGTGTGGCGAAGTGTATAGTGTGCCAACAGGTGAAGGCTGAACATCACCGGTCTGCCAGATTGTTGCGGCCTTTGCCCATCCCAGAGTGGAAATGGCAACACGTCATGATGGACTTCGTGACGGGACTGCCCAAGAGCACGAAGCACAATGATGTTGTCTGGGTGATCGTTGATCGATTAACCAAGTCAGCACACTTCATTCCTTTCAGAGTGGGCTAGTCGACCGAGATGCTTGCCAAGAAATATATGGAGGAGATCGTGAAGCTGCATGGTGTCCCTGTCAGCATTGTTTCAGACAGAGACACTCGATTCACGTCTCATTTTTGGAAGAGCTTGCAGGAGTGTCTGGGGACCCGATTGAGCTTCAGTACAGCTTATCATCCTCAGACTGATGGTCAGTCAGAACGCACCATTCAGATCCTGGAGGAAATGTTGCGTGCGTGTATGCTGGACTTCAAGGGATCTTGGGAAGATCATCTACATCTCGTAGAGTTTGCATACAACAACAGTTATCAGGCCAGCATCGGTATGGCGCCTTTTGTAGCGCTATACGGCAGGAAGTGTCGTTCCCCCTTGAGCTGGGACGACATTGGCGACCGAGTACTCATCGGTCCGGATTTGATTGTAGAAGCAGTGGAAGTAGTTCGGACCATCAGAGAGAAGCTACAGTTGGTGCAAGATCGATACAAGCATTGGGCAGATGCAAAGCGCCGACATTTGGAGTTCCAGCCTGGCGATCATGTATTCTTGAAGATCTCACCGAATCGTGGGATGATTCGCTTTGGACGAAGGGGAAAGCTCAGCCCTCGATATATTGGTCCATTTGATATCTTGGAGCGAGTAGGTAAGATGGCCTATCGCCTCGCCTTGCCACCTGCATTGGAAGGAGTCCATGAAGTCTTTCATGTCTCGCAGCTCCGACGCTACGTGAGTGATCCTAGCCATATTGTGGATTACTCAGAGATTGTCGTTCGTCCAGATCTATCTTATGATCAGCTACCAGTCAAGATCTTGGATCGACGACAGAAGACCCTCAAGAATAGAGTGATCAATCTTGTCAGGGTCTTGTGGCGACACGACTCACCTGGAGAGTCTACTTGGGAGCGAGAGGATGATATGAAGGAACGCTACCCTTACTTGTTTACCAAGACTGAGGATCTTACTAGTCTTGAGACTAGTCTCGGGAACAATGTTGATGATAGTATGTATTCTTAGACAGCATCTCTTGTCTTCTAGATACTGTGATATCACATTATATTTCGTATTATATTTTCTATCTTTTATTTGCTTGAGCTTCTTCATAACATCAATTACTTACTTTATTAAGTTTGAAATTCCGAGGACGGAATTATTTTAAGGAGGGTAGGATATAACGACCTGAAATTTCATCACTTCAATTTACCCGTTTTTACGTATTTTAAAAAAATTAATTTTACTTTACAAATGTTCGTAAAGAGTTTTATAACAAAACTGATTTCAAAACATTCTCATAAAAATATTTTAGAATACTAGACTTATTATATTGTATTTCAGCAATTTCAGATTTCCGCAAATGACCAAAACATTCCTGTTAAAATTCACCTCCCAAAATTACCGTTTTGATTTGATGAATTTATTTTCTATTCAAACGTCTTCAAAATGTTTTCAAAATTCTACAGTAGCATCCTATTATCATTTAGGGCTCCCCACATTAATTTTAGAATTTTCGGATATCGTTTCAGCCTAGAACCCGCAAACCCGCTTTCTAAGCGTTTTGGCCTAAAACTAGTATTTCTGTAGCTCAACTCCCAGAACGGATCTTGTATTCGCGATCCTCGCGTCGATATGATCCCGTGTGTATGTTTTCGTAATTTTTCGGAGTCGTTTGTGAAAACGGGTTAGTATTCCTCCGGTTTTCACTAATTACAACCGCTAATTACTTTCTACAATTACCAAGTTACTTTTAACTTCTTTCTTCTACCCTAAACCCTCAACCAACACCCTTAAACCAGCCTTCCCCTAGATGGTGGTATTAAAAATGTTGGATCTCACCCTCCTACTTAATAATCTTGTCTCCCCACACTAATTACAAGAATACCACCCCTATTCCCTATAAAAACCCCCTAAGCCTCACAAATATTTGCACAGTAACCTCTCCCCCCTTTTATATTGTTTTTCAAAGCCACTGTTGTGTTTTCCCGCTCGTCAACCCACGGTAACTCGAGCTCTCTCTCTCTCCTTCACTCTCTCCCTCCGCCTCGACCCGGGGAGCTCCGACCGCCGCTGCCGAAGCGCCGCCGCCGTCGCTCCCGTATCGCCGCCGCCCCTCAGCGCTAAACGCCGCCCCACAAAGCTCCCGAAGCCCCCGCGCCGGTGACAGACGCCGCCCCAGCTCCGCCCTCCGCCGCTCGTCGTCGAGCTCCGTCGCACTCGCCGCCGGCGACCGCTCGCCCGAGTCCGCCGTCCGAGTCCGCCGCCCGCCGTCGAAGAGGCCGCAAACACCCCCCCAACGGCGATCGAGAGCAGAGAAGAAGCGGTCGGTGCGTGAATTGCCTCGGTGGCAATCTCATAAATACGAGATTATTTCGTATTTTCGTAATGTTAAATGATTAATAATTGGGTTTTAGGGTTTTTAATCCATAACTAATTATACATGGGCCAGAAAATTATAAGGCTAGCTCTGGAAAATCAGAAACGATATCTCGGATCCAATGGCGCTAGTCTCACTGTGATCAGACGCCTACTTTTTCCAGAACGATTTTTCAAACCTTAAAATTTAATACGTATAAAACATTCTAAAAATCGTAGCCGCTGTTTTTCGCTTACAAAAATATGTGATAAAATTATATGTGATAATAGACTTCGTAACGGTCATTTTGACTACTTACTCAAGTTATTCCGACTTGTATTGCTCCCGTAAGAATTTACGGAAAATAAGCGTCACTTAAGTATTTTAGGGGTTTTAAGCTATTTCTAAGTTTCTAAAAATTATAAAAAAATACAGAAGCTTCTGAAAATTCTCTCCTCTTGCAGTAAAATCAAAATAATTATTCTAGGGTTATATATAAATTTTTAATATTTTCCGACACCGTTTTAACAAGTTTAAAAATCAAACTGACCTAATTATTAAATAGGGAAAAGTTGTGTTTTCTAACCAAGTAATTTGTGTTGCAGATACGGACTCTGGTGTACCAACTTCAGAGGAAGCACTAGATCCTCTTCCAGCCTACTACGACGGTGTTGATTTTGGTAAGTCACGACAGGTTCTAAATTCAGAAATCTAGTCCACTGTGCTTGTACGAACTTGTAGCACCGCACTACTACGTGCTCGAAGCACGGAAGCATACGACACCTTCTTGTGTTGGACTTGTCTTTGTCCTTTGTACTTGGCACAGTTCACTTGGAACGTCCCGTGGAACAATCATGTAAAGAACTTGTACTCGACACGTCACCGGGGTTTCGGGGTAACTCATGGTTTGCGAGAGTACGGGAGTGACTAGAGTTCGATCTTCCTGTCATGTCGCCTGTGTTTCGACGCCCTGTCCTGCTGCCTACGTTTCGGCAAACCATCCTGCTGCCTGGGTTCCGGCATTCGTCTGGGTAGCACCCAGGCAAGAGACGAACTGAACGGTCACATATTGTACTCTCCGACTTGAGTCACGTAGTTCTAGTGGAGCTTGCACGGTTACTTCCTTACAGTCATGCACTTTACTTTCTACACTTGTACAGACACTACACCGTACTTTACTTTACTTCTGCTTGTCATACTTGTACAGCACTCCTTTTCTTTGTTTAGAATCGTTGTGACTTACCTTCGGTTCCACTTGTGGCACCGGTAGACGACGACATGATCGAGGAGGTTGCTCCAGAGTACGAGGAGCCTGTGTATGACCCAGAAGCCACGGAGTTTTAGTTATCTGTGCTGGTGTGTGTGTGTGTTGTGAGATGTATTTCTATTCTGTATTTCCTTTCCGTACTTTTCCTTTCATGTATTTTGTGTGAGAGAGTGCAGCTGCTGGTTTGTAATCTTGCTAGGACTGTAATAACGTTGAATGCCGGTTTGAGTGTTGTTGGTACATCTCTGCATTGTGGCTATGCTGAATTCACTGGTAAACTGCGGAACCTGCGAGTAAATCAAATAAGTAACAGGCCCCCGAGAGCGGGTCGTTACAATTTTCCCAAAGACCGGGAATTGACTATGACGAAACATACTCCCCTGTCATGGATGCGATCACTTTCAGAGTCCTGATAAGCTTAACAGCAAAGGAAGGCCTAGATATGCAGCTAATGGATGTTGTGACTGCATATCTATATGGCAATCTCGACAAGGAGATATACATGAAACTTCCTGATGGCTTTTCTATGCCTGCTGAACTGTAAGATAGACCTCGGGACGTCTATTCTGTTAAGCTACAAAGATCATTGTATGGTCTCAAACCATCAGGAAGAATATGGTATAACAGACTCAGTGAGTTCCTGGTTCAACAAGGATTCACAAACAATGAAGTCTGCCCTTGTATATTCATAAGAACAAAGGGAAAAGGATTCGTAATAATTGCTGTCCACGTAGACGATCTGAATCTCATAGGATATCCTGAAGAGATCTGTCACGCCCCGCTTCCCTAAAATGGAGGCGAGACGTGAGAAGGTTCGCTCAGACCTGGAGCTGTGAGGCTCCAGTCTGTAAAGCGACTGGATTTAACGGAGTTCAGGTCCTTGCAAATGCGAAGCAGAACAATAATAATAATAAGGAAAGAGAGACAGATAAAAGTTTATTCAATCTCAGAATGTCCAGTTAAATAAGTTCCAACATCACAGAAAAGCCACCAGGCTAGAAAGAAAAAGAGTCTAAAAGGCCCAAGAATGGCCAACAAAAGTACAACATACAGAAAGTAAAGGTGCTACGTATCGACATCTAACAGCAACCTAAAACAGAAGTAACTCAGAACAGTCTTTAATACTGGTCACCGGTGTCCACAAACTCTTCGTCAAACGTGGGCTCTGGCTCAGCGCCAGCAAACACCTCGTCCTCAGCAACGGTCTCTGGCTCAGGGTCTAACATGTGACACCCAAAAGAGAGAGGGGCACATGTCAGCAAGTCTACAAAGACTTGTGCAAGGAAACTAAAAGTAAAGTAAGCCAACCTAGCAGTCCTAAAAGCATGCAATGACATGACAGATATAGTATGAGTGCAACAGGTAAAGAAACAAGTACAACAAGCATCCAGCATGGCATGGCAAGAGTAGCAAACTACTAATAATCACAAGTCACGTTTTCATGTCGTGCACAGAGTTCACGCCTTACAGCTGAAGTGGCTGTACGGGCACACTTCTACGCTGAGT
This sequence comes from Scilla litardierei, assembly GCA_030789695.1. Taxonomy (NCBI): domain Eukaryota; kingdom Viridiplantae; phylum Streptophyta; class Magnoliopsida; order Asparagales; family Asparagaceae; genus Scilla; species Scilla litardierei. Next base: position 154,912,591 of record CM061140.1, on the reverse strand, counting down.
GGTCACTCAACTCGAACCCAAACCCAGGGTTTACGCCTTACAGCTGAAGTGGCTAAACGGGCACACTTCTACGCTGAGTGGTCGCTTAACCCTACCCCTCCATGTGTATCGAGCCAGGGCTTCCCATGTACATATGCTCACTTCTGGATCACGAGCCAGGAAGTGTTTTTGCAATAGGGTTGTGCCTGCAACGCAGGTGCCTAGCCTGAACAAGCAAGTACAAGTATAGTAGCGTGTGCTACGAATGCAACAATCAGACATAGATGGCATGACATGGCAAGCTGTAATTAAAATGCGTACAGATAAGGAATTTAACATGGCAATTACAAATGCATGGATGACATGGCAGCATGAACAAAACAAGTAAAAGGGGTTGGATCAAGCTTCGTTGTCAAGCTAGATCAAGTGAGGTGACGGATCTAGTTTCGTTGTCAAACTAGATCAAATAGGCGTCTAGGCAGCTATCATTTCACTGCCTAGTCTCTTTTACGCTACGGTACAAAAGTGGCCTAAAACATGGCCTAAACAAGCAACGGGCAAGTTTCACTTGCCTGAAATCAAACGTCCAGCAAATATCGTCCAACCAGTCCAGTCTACCTATGTTCTCGGATCCACCAGCCTACAGTCCCAATTTAAGTTATCTTCATTAGTGAATTATCAGACAACCAAAATACCGATTTTTATCTTGTTTAACAGGGTTGGGTTGGGGGTCCTAAGAGTGCAGAACGTTACCTCAACACGACGCGAAAGCTACACTGGCGTCGGGTAGCGACGCTAGGGGTTGGAATAAAAGATCGCGCTCCTAGTCCAGATTCCGAACAAGATTCCACGCTCTCCAATTCTCGGACAGCGATCAAATCAGCGAATCAAGTTTTTAGACAGCGAGTAGGGTGCCGGTAGGCGTTTCTACGGCTTCCGGGAAGCCGTATCAACTGGCCGGGACAAACGGTTTGACGCACGCAAGGTCTACGACGTTGAGCAATGTAGGATATGTTTGTGACGTCGGAAAGCACCCCTAGGAGCAGTAGGGGGTTGCCGGAAGACCCCAACAGCGAGTAGATGGCGAAGCGACGAAACGACGCGACGACACGTCGATAAAATGCAAAACAGTGAGTGATATCGATGTTTCAAGTCTTGCTGCAGCCTGAGGGCTAAGATAACGGCACAGGGGGGCAGAGGGGACCCACGGCGGAGGGGGGCGGCGGCCTGCTCCGGAGCAGCGCGCGGCGGCGGTGTACAGCGGCTGCTGTGCGGAAAAACACGGCTCCTGCAGCCTTTGCAGCGGCCTGTGGCAGATAGGGGGGCCCCACGGCGGTGATGAGGGAGGAGGGGAGTCGGGGAAGGTGAGAGGGTTCGTCGGCGGTGGCTACTTGGCCGGAGAACGCAAGAACAGCAGCCGTTTGCAGCTGCTGCGTCGCCTGGAAGCGGATCACGTCGGCTAGGCAGAGCTAGGGGCGGAGAGGCGATGGGGCGAGGTCGGAGGAAAGGTCCGGCGACGGGAGGACAGGGCGCCGGGCCGCTGGGTAAGTCGGAGATGAGGGAGTGGGTGTTGCGCGAAGAGAAGTTGGCGGATGGTTGTTTGCGTGAACAAAATGTTATGGGCGACGGCTATGTGAGGGTTGAGGAGATAACCTAAAAGAACTAGGGTTAATATATATAATAAGAGGGAAGTCTGTGCAGCCCGTGAGCAAGTTACAGGGCCTAGGGTTTTACTTATATAAAAGTAGGGTGCTGTTGTACTATATTAGCCTATAGGTTCCTATAACATCAGCTTGTTTGAGAAATGGCTAAGGCTGGCTAGGGCTGGGTCCGATTTATTTTAGATGGGGAAATGTTATTATAAGATTTGTCATTAAATTATTATTATCAATATGAAAAGAGGACTTGGTGGGTGTGTGTGAGATGGGATCAAGGGGGTCGGCCCATGCAACCAAGAGGGCCAAGCTAAGGCTAATGGAAAAAGATATACTCATAAAATTAGGGAAAATAATCATTAAGGCTTAGGGTCAAAATAACTATATTAGAGTGGGTAAAAGGTGAAAGTAGGTCAAACGAGGCCCAAAAATAGTGAAATAAATACTGGGGTTACCGTGACGACGAGAGAAAGAAGACAGAGAAGACGGATCCCAATTTCGACGACGAGAAACAAAATTAAAAATAGAAAGGCCCCACGACAGAAGTGAATATCGCGACGTCTTCTCAAACAGGGTCAAATCGTGGGAGAATGACACGTGAAATGATGTTCCAAATTAGTGCCACGATTTTATACTCTCCGAGAGGGTCACAACGGCATATCACACTATAGGGTTCGGATATAGACAAGATCTAGAATAAGTATGTGCACGAGCAAGACTACGTGCACATAGAGTGTATGAAGGATACAGGGCTCTAAAAGCGACATTAATACCAAGTTGCGCACACGTTGGGGTCGGCTTGTTAAGGATACAACCAAGGTGTTACGGCCATATCGACTCAATGACACGACACACACACAAAGCAGCAAAACCAATTAGGTACCCGAAATTGCTATACGCACGGGTGCACAGCGAATAGTGAGTACCAGCCGTTACATCCTACCCACCTTAGAATAAAGTCCGTCCTCGGACTTTCTAATTATAAATATAAATCTAGCCAGACTAGTAGCTATCCCAACCACATCACACCAAAATCCAACCTGGTATAGTCATTAAAAGTGCTTATATACGCACTAGGTAGTCAAACAATATCTCTACTAACATGTATATATATTCACGCACATTATACACCTATACCTATCAGAGACAGTCAAATTCATCCACCTACTTCAAACATTCGTATAATCACGTACATCCCTATATAGTTATTACACACTATCACATAACTATGTTGCACATTCTTACCAAAAATATAGTTTCATACCAGTAGATACAAACGGAGTACTTCATGTATAGGTAACTACCTAGGCACCAAGCAAACATGGACATTCTATTCCCTAATATCTCCTAGTATACAACCAACACCTGACACATCAACACGTGTAATCACACCACACCATTCTTAAAACAAGTTTACTATATCTAATATACATTCACCATCACTTATAATTTCACAAAGTTGCATGCAAATATTTCACCATATTCTCATCACATACGGTCCTATAACTATATTCACGACACGCCACATATATCCTAGTCACCAACCTATAACTACGCACATACTTACCCGTGCATGGTGTACACACACACGCTAACATTTCGTACATACATACCAATCATACCACTATATATTCAGCACATCCACACACCTAGTTTAGCTAGCACACATACGTTCACACAGGCAAGTCCTTAGTAAATGACTATACCACAAGACCAACACCAATATTTATATACTGGTATAGCGACCCACTATCATGTGCGTAACACAACCAGGTACAAACAATCTTATCATTATACATACATCACCCATCGCTATATTCTTGGCACTACACGCTAATCACATACATATATAACAATATACTTAGAGTATACCCACTCAAGCTTGAGTGATACTCAAAACACATATCCGAATACTCTATATACATAACACGATATCAATACCTATATCAATACCACTCCAATGCATACACCTCTACCAACATAACCATATACATACCATAATGTCAACCACACTTAATATTTAGTCAGGTAACACCACACAGTTCAATCACTTTATATATCATAATAATATTACAGACATCAACACAAGTATAATTACAATACTCTCCCTAATAAATGAATTTGTCTATAGCCACCCACCTGCAACATATATATTTATTCAGACATTCCTAAAGTGTCATAGCTACTCACACATATATAACTAAAATCATCCATACCACTTGATACACATCATGAATAACACTGAGTATGTATATATCACACAATAGGCAAACATTATTATACTACAGAGGAGTACACTCATACGTGAGTGATACACCGGGGTTAACACACACTGGTCCACACGCTCCATCTGTACATGCACCACACGACATCACAATAAAATCAATGGGCTCGCTACTATGCTAAGGTTGACACAGGCAACGACGAAAACTACAATAGAAAGGAAGCTGAAACCAAAAGTATAACGAAGGAAGGATCGATAAGCACGAGTTCAGATAGGAGGAAGGTAAGGAGACAGCTTGGTTAGGTGAATCAGGGGTATAATCGTGAACGTTTAGGTGGAAAAGAAAGATGTAATGACACTCTTATAGGATACAGAAAGAAAAATAGTGTGTAAAAGTTATAAGTTAAACACAAAGAGTACAAAACCGGTCATACCTCAAAAATCGGAGTTCTCTTATGCATAGAAAAATATTGGTGGTCGATAAAATGAGTTGTTCGAAATAAGTTGGAGTCGTATATACATAATAAGAAGAATGGTTTATTTAGCTTATTGAAAATTTATTATAAAGAAGAAGTAAAACATTCACACGAACATTAAGGACATAAGTTAGAAAAATATTATGCGGTAGTAATTTAATAATTTCGGCAAAAGTTTCGAAATTCAAAGAATGAAATCATATCAACTATAGTGTAGAGAATTTAAGCACATGCTAAATGTTTTCCAAGTCTTAAAACTGGAGAGAAATTTCAAATAAATAATATTGGAAATACTTTTAGAGAAACCCGGATTTGCCAACAGTAACTGATTTATACAAAGATCTTAACATACGAGCACAACGAGCCTGGTACGGATGTATAAAAATAATTGAAATTCTATTTAGTTTAGAAATTATTCTAAAAGTATGTATGGTGAACGGAAAGATAATAATAACTTAGTAGTAGAATTATCCAAATTGGTAATAAAGATTTAAAACCGAATTATGGAGGGTCTAGATCAGGAAATGGTTACGAAATAGTAATTTTACAAAAATCTGAAATAGTGAAAACGATGAGCATAAAATCGACTTGCTGAAAGCTGGAGTCCCATGTGACTGGAAAAGTATATTAAAACTAAGCGCGATGTGTCATTCGAATGGCATAAATAAGAAAAGAAAATTATAAATCGAATTGGGCAAAATAAAAGTACGGTTCAGAATAAAATTAGTATATGAAGGGACAAGGTATTTACATAGGTACGAAAAGTATAGGCTGGGAAAATATCATAAGCTAGTATTCAAAAATCTCGACAAAAGTTTTAAAAATTTAAGTCAACGAAAGAGTATGCAGTCTAAGTATGTATATATTAAAATTTTCGAACAAATTTAAACTTATGGAAAGAGGAAATCGAAAAATACTTTCAGAAGATTCAAGATTTGTAACGGAGAGATTCGAAAATTGACGACGATCGTCATGCGGCGATCTCGTGAATCGAGGCAAGGAAAGTGGTCAGATGATCAAAACATACATACGCCTAGGATGTGACCCAGGAAAATCTACGGGGAAACTCCTACGGTTGACCAACTAAAGATTAAGAAACTTGGCGCTACGACATCCTAAGGAACTAGACTGTATTGAACTGCGTCTGGCTTGGTCTGAAATCGATGAACCCAAGCGAAAGTATAATATGGTCAAAGCTAGACAGGAACCACTAAGGTAACTCCTGAGACGATTATAATAATTTCTAGCAAGGAGTCTTGCTAACAATCATGGACCTCTAACAGCAAGCACAGACGTCTAACTAAGTCTTACTATAGTCCTGATCTAATGGCTTCCCTACTAAGCTGAGACAGATGTTCGGGCAACACGTCTACCAGGCACCTAATACATAAGAAACGATAAAAATTAGACTTAAGGCTTATGATTTGGATGTTTTAATTTATTTAATGGACATTCTATTTTTATTATCGTTGTTCCGATAATTTGCAGTTGCAGTGGACCTGCATGGGCCACCAATAAAACCTGTCACGCCCCGCTTCCCTAAAATGGAGGCGAGACGTGAGAAGGTCCACTCAGACTTGAAGCTGTGAGGCTCCAGTCTGTAAAGCGTCTGGATTTAACGGAGTTCAGGTCCTTGCAAATGCGAAGCAGAACAATAATAATAATAAGGAAAGAGAGACAGATAAAAGTTTATTCAATCTCAGAATGTCCAGTTAAATAAGTTCCAACATCACAGAAAAGCCACCAGGCTGGAAAGAAAAAGAGTCTAAAAAGGCCCAAGCATGGCCAACAAAAGTACAACATACAGAAAGTAAAGGTGCTACGCACCGACAACTAACAGCAACCTAAAACAGAAGTAACTCAGAACAGTCTCTAAGACTGGTCACCGGTGTCCACAAACTCTTCGTCAAACGTGGGCTCTGGCTCAGCGCCAGCAAATACCTTGTCCTCAGCAACGGTCTCTGGCTCAGGGTCTAACATGTGACACCTAAAAGAGAGAGGGGCACATGTCAGCAGGTCTACAATGACTTGTGCAAGGAAACTAAAAGTAAAGTAAGCCAACCTAGCAGTTCAAAAAGCATGCAATGACATGACAGATATAGTATGAGTGCAACAGGTAAAGAAACAAGTACAACAAGCATCTAGCATGGCATGACAAGATTAGCAAACTACTAACAATCACAAGTCACGTTTTCATGTCATGCACAGAGTTCACGCCTTACAGCTGAAGTGGCTGTACGGGCACACTTCTACGCTGAGTAGTCGCTCAACCCTACCCCAAACCCAGGGTTTACGCCTTACAGCTAAAGTGGCTGAACGGGCACACTTCCACGCTGAGTGGTCGCTTAACCCTACCCCTCCAAGTGTATCGAGCCAGGGCTTCCCCTGTACATGTGCTCACTTCTGGATAACGAGCCAGGAAGTGTTTTTGGCATAGGGTTGTGCCAGCAATGCAGGTGCCTAGCCTGAACAAGTAAGTACAAGTATAGTAGCGTGTGCTACGAATGCAACAATCAGACATAGATGGCATGACATGGCAAGCTGTAATTAAAATGCGTACAGATAAGGAATTTAACATGGCAGTTACAAATGCATGGATGACATGGCAGCATGAACAAAACAAGTAAAAGGGGTTGGATCTAGCTTCGTTGTCAAGCTAGATCAAGTGATGTGACGGATCTAGTTTCATTGTCAAACTAGATCAAATAGGCGTCTAAGCAGCTATCATTTCACTGCCTAGTCTCTTTTACGCTACGGTACAAAAGTGGCCTAAAACATGGCCTAAACAAGCAACGGGAAAGTTTCACTTGCCTGAAATCAAACTTCCAGCAAATATCGTCCAACCAGTCCAGTCTACCTATGTTCTCGGATCCACCAGCCTACAGTCCCAATTTAAGTTATCTTCATTAGTGAATTATCAGACAACCAAAATACCGATTTTTATCTTGTTTAACAGGGTTGGGTTGGGGGTCCTAAGAGTGCAGAACGTTACCTCTACATGATGCGAAAGCTACACTGGCGTCGGGTATCGACGCTAGGGGTTGGAATAAAAGATCACGCTCCTAGTCCACATTCCGAACAAGATTCCACGGTCTCCAATTATCGAACAACGACCAAATCAGCGAATCAAGTTTCCAGACAGCAAGTAGGGTGCCGGTAGGCGTTTCTACGGCTTCCGGGAAGCCGTATCAACTGACCGGGACGAACGGTTTGACGCACGCAAGGTATACGATGTTGAGCATCGTAGGAGACGTTCGTGACGTCGAAAAGCACCCCTAGGAGCAGTAGGGGGCTGCCGGAAGACCCCAACAGCGAGTAGATGGCAAAGCGACGAAACGACGCGACGACACGTCGATAAAACGCAAAACAGCGAGTGATATCGTTGTTTCAAGTCTTGATGCGGCCTGAGGGCTAAGATAACGGCACAGGGGGGGCAGAGGGGACCCACGGCGGAGGGGAGAGGCGGCCTACGGCGGAGCAGCACGCGGCGGCGGTGTACAGCGGCTACTGTACGAAAAAACACAGCTCCTGCAGCCTTTGCAGCGGCCTGGGGCAGCTAGGGGGGCCCCACGGTGGCGATGAGGGAGGAGGGGAGTCGGGGAAGGTGAGAGGGGTCGATGGCGGTGGCTACTTGGCTGGAGAACGCAAGAACAGCGACCGTTTACTGCTGTTGCGTCGCCTGGAAGCGGATCACGTCGGCTAGGCGGAGCTAGGGGCGGAGAGGCGATGGGGCGAGGTCGGAGGAAGGGTCCGGCGACGGGAGGACAGGGCACCGGCGCCGCTGGGTAAGGTCGGAGATGAGGGAGTGGGTATGATTTGGGTTCAATATTGCGTATTTAACCCCCCATTTAGCCCTATTTTGTGCTCATGTGATTCTAGATTGGTCTCTATTACATACATATTTTCTACACATTTATTTATTAGAGAAAACACACTATTTGAGCACAAAACAGCATTTAATGAAGTATTTCTGCACTTTTTATATTTTTCCTAGCACCGTCTCGATCTTACGATTCCAACGACTATTTATTTGTATTTTTCTGAGATCTGTGCTAATTATTATGATTTATTGAATGCAGAATACCAATTAATTGAAGAAATACGGAAGAAAATACGTTTAAATACGTATATACGGTCGGCGCACGGTTTTTGGCGCGCCACGCGGCCTCATCGGAGCCGTCCAGAGCTTCATCCAACGCCTCTCAGATGCGGAGGACGCGGCAGCTTGTTAGCCGTCGATCGCTGATCGAACGGCCCGCACTCACCCATTAACGAAGCAAGCGGCAGCGATTTTAGAGGCCACGCGGCAGCGATCGAGGGAGTTCCCACTTCATCCAACGGTCCAAGTTCGCCCCGCATTTTGAGTTGAGAAGCGTCGAAATCAAGCAATCGCAGCCGTTCGTCCATTGATCCGACGGTTAGGAGCAAATACGAATGGCCATCGGATTCGATTTCGTTAGCGGGCAGCGGTCGCGAACATTGGCGGACACGTGTCACTCGGGAGCGCGATCCCGCATTTTTGATTGATGATCGGACGGCCACAAAATGCCCCGGTTTAGATCAACGGCGTGGATTGATCCGGGTGCGGTTACTGTGCGGGTTTGAACCCGTTAAGCCCAATAAACCCGCAATCTTATTATTTAAGCGTATTCTAGGGTTTTTGGGCGTATAATTGGCGTATTGGAGCACTTAGGAGCCGTATTTTCTTCTGCAAAAATTCTGTAAAATTCCAGAGCCTAGTTTCTAATTTCCAGAGAGTTTTGAAGACTTTTCAAGGAGAATTGGTGATATTCTCTTCAACTTTAGCTTGTATTTGGGTGTTTTAGCTTGTATTTTGCTTCTAAACTTCCGTATTTTGCTATGAAACTTATGAATTTGAATCTGAAAATTGTGTATTTCTGCATCATGAGTAGCTAAATATTTTATGTGCATGGTATGGATTAATTAGGTGATGTGAATCGTATTCTTTGGTTGTGTTATTGCGCTTAATCGTTGTATTTGCTAAAGTTTTAATCGTCGTTCGTAAATCTACTATTTCGTATTCCAAAAGAATTGTTCTAGTAGATGATCACCCCACAAGGGTGAGATTTGATCTCTCCAAAAGAGAGCTTCATACTTCGTATATACGTTTACAACTTTAGCGATATTCTATTAGAATTGATGCGTTAACTCCCAAAAGGATATCTTCCGACGATTCGCTCCCAAAAGGAGGTTTCGTTGTGTTATACTTGATCAACCAAAGCTTACGATTCGCTGATCCTAATGAACCCATGCCATGTACATGCTTTTTATACCTATTTTTTCACGAATTAGAGTTCGTTGTTTGCATTGATCGCACGTAACAATTCCATCACCATACTTTTCATACCACCTTCACCATCACTATTAAAGTGTTTAGATTTTATTCGTAGTTACTCTATTTGATTTGGACTTGTGGTTTCAACAGATTCTCCCGAGGATTCGACATCTGGACTCCCAGATTTTACTACTTGAACGGACTCTTGCGCTTGAGAGAAGCACCTTTCGGAGCCCACCAGGGTGCTGCGCGAAGAGAAGTTGGCGGATGGTTGTTTGCGTGAACAAAATGTTATGGGCGGCGGCTATGTGAGGGTTGAGGAGATAACCTAAAAGAACTAGGGTTAATATATATAATAAGAGGGAAGTCTGTGCAGCCCGTGAGCAAGTTACAGGGCCTAGGGTTTTACTTATATAAAAGTAGGGTGATGTTGTACTATATTAGCCTATAGGTTCCTATAACATCAGCTTGTTTGAGAAATGGCTAAGGCTGGCTAGGGCTGGGTCCGATTTATTTTAGATAGGGAAATGTTATTATAAGATTTGTCATTAAATTATTATTATCAATATGAAAAGAGGACATGGTGGGTGTGAGAGAGATGGGATCAAGGGGGTCGGCCCATGCAACTAAGAGGGCCAAGCTAAGGCTAATGGAAAAAGATATACTCATAAAATTAGGGAAAATAATCATTAAGGCTTAGGGTCAAAATAACTATATTAGAGTGGGTAAAAGGTGAAAGTAGGTCAAACGAGGCCCAAAAATAGTGAAATAAATACTGGGGTTACCGTGACGACGAGAGAAAGAAGACAGAGAAGACGGATCCCAATTTCGACGACGAGAAACAAAATTAAAAATAGAAAGGCCCCACGACAGAAGTGAATATCGCGACGTCTTCTCAAACAGGGTCAACCCGTGGGAGAATGACACGTGAAATGACGTTCCAAATTAGTACCACGATTTAATACTCTCCGAGAGGGTCACAACGGCATATCACACTATAGGATTCGGATATAGACAAGATCTAGAATAAGTATGTGCACGAGCAAGACTACGTGCACACAGAGTGTATGAAGGATACAGGGCTCTAAAAGCAACATTAATACCAAGTTGGGCACACGTCGGGGGTCGGCTTGCTAAGGATGCAACCAAGGTGTTACGGCCCTATCGACTCAATGACACGACACACACACAAAGCAGCAAAACCAATCAGGTACCCGAAATTGCTATACGTACAGGCGCACAGCGAATAGTGAGTACCGGCCTTTACATCCTATCCACCTTAGAATAAAGTCCGTCCTCGGACTTTCTAATTATAAATATAACTCTAGCCAGACTAGTAGCTATCCCAATCACATCACACTATAATCCAACCAGGTATAGTCATTACAAGTGCTTATATACGCACTAGGTAGTCAAACAATATCTCTACTAACATGTATATATATTCACGCACATTATACACCTATACCTATCAGAGACAGTCAAATTCATCCACCTACTTCAAACATTCGTATAGTCACGTACATTCATATATAGCTATACACACTATCACATAACTATGTTACACATTCTTACCAAAAATATAGTTTCATACCAGTAGATACAAACGGAGTACTTCACGTATAGGTAACTACCTACGCACCAAGCAAACATGGACATTATATTCCCTAATATCTCCTAGTATACAACCAACACCTGACACATCAACACGTGTAATCACACCACACCATTCTTAAAACAAGTTTACTATATCTAATATACATTCACCATCACTTATAATTTCACAAAGTTGCATGCAAATATTTCACCATATTCTCATCACATACGGCCCTATAACTATATTCACGACACGCCACACATATCCTAGTCACCAACCTATAACTACGCACATACTTACCCGTGCATGGTGTACACACACACACGCTAACATTTCGTACATACATACCAATCATACTACTATATATTCAGCACATCTACACACCTAGTTTAGCTAGCACACATACGTTCACACAGGCAAGTCCTTAGTAAATGACTATACCACAAGACCAACACCTATATTTATATACTGGTATAGCGACCCACTATCATGTGCGTAACACAACCAGGTACAAACAATCTTATCACTATACATACATCACCCATCGCTATATTCATGGCACTACACGATAATCACATACATATATAACAATATACTTAGAGTATACCCACTCAAGCTTGAGTGAGACTCAAAACACATATACGAATACTTTATATACATAACACGGTATCAATACATATATCAATACCACTCCAATGCATACACCTCTACCAACATAACCATATACATACCATAATGTCAACCACACTTAATATTTAGTCAGGTAACACCACATAGTTCAATCACTTTATATATCATAATAATATTACAGACATCAAAACACGTATAATTACAATACTCTCCCTAATAAATGCATTTATCTATAGCCACCCACCTGCAACATATATATTTATTCAGACATTCCTAAAGTGTCATAGCTACTCACACATATATAACTAAAATTATCCATACCACTTGTTACACATCATGAATACCACTGAGTATGTATATATCACACAATAGGCAAACATTATTATACTACATAGGAGTACACTCATACGTGAGTGATACACCAGGGGTTCACACACACTGGTCCACACGCTCCATCTGTACATGCACCACACGACATCACAATAAAATCAATGGGCTCGCTACTACGCTAAGGTTGACACAGGCAACGACGAAAACTACAATAGAAAGGAAGCCGAAACCAAAAGTATAACGAAGGAAGGATCGATAAGCACGAGTTCAGATAGGACGAAGGTAAGGAGACAGCTTGGTTAGGTGAATCAGGGGTATAATCGTGAACGTTTAGGTGGAAAAGAAAGATGTAATGACACTCTTATAGGATACAGAAAGAAAAATAGTGTGTAAAAGTTATAAGTTAAACACAAAGAGTACAAAACCGGTCATACCTCAAAAATTGGAGTTCTCTTATGCATAGAAAAATATTGTTGGTCGATAAAATGAGTTGTTCGAAATAAGTTGGAGTCGTATATACATAATAAGAAGAATGGTTTATTTAGCTTATTGAAAATTTATTATAAAGAAGAAGTAAAACATTCACACGAACATTAAGGACATAGGTTAGAAAAATATTATGCGGTAGTAATTTAATAATTTCGGCAAAAGTTTCGAAATTCAAAGAATGGAATCATATCAACTATAGTGTAGAGAATTTAAGCACATGCTAAATGTTTTCCAAGTCTTAAAACTGGAGAGAAATTTCAAATAAATAATATTGGAAATACTTTTAGAGAAACCCGGATTTGCCAACAGTAACTGATGTATACAAAGATCTTAACATACGAGCACAACGAGCCTGGTACGGATGTATAAAAATAATTGAAATTCTATTTAGTTTAGAAATTATTCTAAAAGTATGTATGGTGAACGGAAAGATAATAATAACTTAGTAGTAGAATTATCCAAATTGGTAATAAAGATTTAAAACCGAATTATGGAGGGTCTAGATCAGGAAATGGTTACGAAATAGTAATTTTACAAAAATCTGAAATAGGGAAAACGATGAGCATAAAATCGACTTGCTGAAAGCTGGAGTCCCATGTGACTGGAAAAGTATATTAAAACTAAGCGCGATTTGTCATTCGAATGGCATAAATAAGAAAAGAAAATTATAAATCGAATTGGGCAAAATAAAAGTACGGTTCAGAATAAAATTAGTATATGAAGGGACAAGGTATTTACATAGGTACGAAAAGTATAGGCTGGGAAAATATCATAAGCTAGTATTCAAAAATCTCGACAAAAGTTTTAAAAATTTAAGTCAACGAAAGAGTATGCAGTCTAAGTATGTATATATTAAAATTTTCGAACAAATTTAAACTTATGGAAAGAGGAAATCGAAAAATACTTTCAGAAGATTCAAGATTTGTAACGGAGAGATTCGAAAATTGACGACGATCGTCATGAGGCGATCTCGTGAATCGAGGCAAGGTAAGTGGTCAGATGATCAAAACATACATACGCCTAGGATGTGACCCAGGAAAATCTACGGGGAAACTCCTACGGTCGACCAACTAAAGATTAAGAAACTTGGCGCTACGACATCCTAAGGAACTAGACTGTATTGAACTGCGTCTGGCTTGGTCCGAAATCGATGAACCCAAGTGAAAGTATAATATGGTCAAAGCTAGACAGGAACCACTAAGGTAACTCCTGAGACGATTATAATAATTTCTAGTAAGGAGTCTAGCTAACAATCAGGGACCTCTAACTAGCAAGCACAGACGTCTAACTAAGTCTTACTATAGTCCTGATCTAATGGCTTCCCTACTAAGCTGAGACAGATGTTCGGGCAACACGTCTACCAGGCACCTAATACATAAGAAACGATAAAAATTAGACTTAAGGCTTATGATTTGGATGTTTTAATTTATTTAATGGACATTCTATTTTTATTATCGTTGTTCCGATAATTTGCAGTTGCAGTGGACCTGCATGGGCCACCAATAAAACCTGTCACGCCCCGCTTCCCTAAAATGGAGGCGAGACGTGAGAAGGTCCGCTCAGACTTGGAGCTGTGAGGCTCCAGTCTGTAAAGCGTCTGGATTTAACGGAGTTCAGGTCCTTGCAAATGCAAAGCAGAACAATAATAATAATAAGGAAAGAGAGACAGATAAAAGTTTATTCAATCTCAGAATGTCCAGTTAAATAAGTTCCAACATCACAGAAAAGCCACCAGGCTGGAAAGAAAAAGAGTCTAAAAAGGCCCAAGCATGGCCAACAAAAGTACAACATACAGAAAGTAAAGGTGCTACGCACCGACAACTAACAGCAACCTAAAACAGAAGTAACTCAGAACAGTCTCTAAGACTGGTCACCGATTTCCACAAACTCTTCGTCAAACGTGGGCTCTGGCTCAGCGCCAGCAAACACCTCGTCCTCAACAACGGTCTCTGGCTCAGGGTCTAACATGTGACACCCAAAAGAGAGAGGGGCACATGTCAGCACGTCTACAAAGACTTGTGCAAGGAAACTAAAAGTAAAGTAAGCCAACCTAGCAGTTCAAAAAGCATGCAATGACATGACAGATATAGTATGAGTGCAACAGGTAAAGAAACAAGTACAACATGCATCTAGCATGGCATGGCAAGAGTAGCAAACTACTAACAATCACAAGTCATGTTTTCATGTCATGCACAGAGTTCACGCCTTACAGCTGAAGTGGCTGTACGGGCACACTTCTACGCTGAGTAGCTGCTCAACCCTACCCCAAACCCAGGGTTTACGCCTTACAGCTGAAGTGGCTGAACGGGCATACTTCTACGCTGAGTGGTCGCTTAACCCTACCCCTCCAAGTGTATCGAGCCAGGGCTTCCCCTGTACATGTGCTCACTTCTGGATCACGAGCCAGGAAGTGTTTTTGGCATAGGGTTGTGCCAGCAACGCATGTGCCTAGCCTGAACAAGTAAGTACAAGTATAGTAGCGTGTGCTACGAATGCAACAATCAGACATAGATGGCATGACATGGCAAGCTGTAATTAAAATGCGTACAGATAAAGAATTTAACATGGCAGTTACAAATGCATGGATGACATGGCAGCATGAACAATACAAGTAAAAGGGGTTGGATCTAGCTTCGTTGTCAAGCTAGATCAAGTGAGGTGACGGATCTAGTTTCGTTGTCAAACTAGATCAAATAGGCGTCTAAGCAGCTATCATTTCACTGCCTAGTCTCTTTTACGCTACGGTACAAAAGTGGCCTAAAACATGGCCTAAACAAGCAACGGGCAAGTTTCACTTGCCTGAAATCAAACGTCCAGCAAATATCGTCCAACCAGTCCAGTCTACCGATGTTCTCGGATCCACCAGCCTACAGTCCCAATTTAAGTGATCTTCATTAGTGAATTATCAGACAACCAAAATACCGATTATTATCTTGTTTAACAGGGTTGGGTTGGGGGTCCTAAGAGTGCAGAATGTTACCTGTACACGATGCGAAAGCTACACTGGCGTCGGGTATCGACGCTAGGGGTTGGAATAAAAGATCGCGCTCCTAGTCCAGATTCCGAACAAGATTCCACGATCTCCAATTATCGGACAACGACCAAATCAGCGAATCAAGTTTCCAGACAGCGAGTAGGGTGCCGGTAGGCATTTCTACGGCTTCCGGGAAGCCGTATCAACTGACCGGGACGAACGGTTTGACGCACGCAATGTTTACGATGTTGAGCGTCGTAGGAGACGTTCGTGACGTCGGAAAGCACCCTTAGGAGCAGTAGGGGGATCCCGGAAGACCCCAACAGCGAGTAGATGGTGAAGCGACGAAACGACGCGATGACACGTCGATAAAACGCAAAACAGCGAGTGATATCGCGGTTTCAAGTCTTGTTGCGGCCTGAGGGCTAAGATAACGGCACAGGGGGGCAGAGGTGACCCACGACGGAGGTGAGAGGCGGCCTGCGGCGGAGCAGCACACGGCGGCGGTGTACAACGGCTTTTGTGCGAAAAAACACAGCTCCTGCAGCCTTTGCAGCGGCCTGGGGCAGTTAGGGGGGCCCCACGGCGGCGATGAGGGAGGAGGGGAGTCGGGGAAGGTGAGAGGGGTCGGCGGCGGTGGCTACTTGGCCGGAGAACGCAAGAACAGCGGCCGTTTGATGCTGCTGCGTCGCCTGGAAGCGGATCATGTCGGCTAGGCGGAGCTAGGGGCGGAGAGGCGATGGGGCGAGGTCGGAGGAAGGGTCCGGCGAAGGGAGGATAGGCCACCGGCGCCGCTGGGTAAGGTCGGAGATGAGGGAGTGGGTGCTGCGCGAAGAGAAGTTGGCGGATGGTTGTTTGCGTGAACAAAATGTTATGGGCGGCGGCTATGTGAGGGTTGAGGAGATAACCTAAAAGAACTAGGGTTAATATATATAATAAGAGGGAAGTCTGTGCAGCCCGTGAGCAAGTTACAGGGCCTAGGGTTTTACTTATATAAAAGTAGGGTGATGTTGTACTATATTAGCCTATAGGTTCCTATAACATCAGCTTGTTTGAGAAATGGCTAAGGCTGGCTAGGGCTGGGTCCGATTTATTTTAGATGGGGAAATGTTATTATAAGATTTGTCATTAAATTATTATTATTCATATGAAAAGAGGACTTGGTGGGTGTGTGTGAGATGGGATCAAGGGGGTCGGCCCATGCAACTAAGAGGGCCAAGCTAAGGCTAATGGAAAAAGATATACTCATAAAATTAGGGCAAATAATCATTAAGGCTTAGGGTCAAAATAACTATATTAGAGTGGATAAAAGGTGAAAGTAGGTCAAACGAGGCCCAAAAATAGTGAAATAAATACTAGGGTTACCGTGACGACGAGAGAAAGAAGACAGAGAAGACGGATCCCAATTTCGACGACGAGAAACAAAATTAAAAATAGAAAGGCCCCACGACAGAAGTGAATATCTCGACGTCTTCTCAAACAGGGTCAACCCGTGGGAGAATGACACGTGAAATGACTTTCCAAATTAGTGCCACGATTTAATACTCTCCGAGAGGGTCACAGCGGCATATCACACTATAGGATTCGGATATAGACAAGATCTAGAATAAGTATGTGTACGAGCAAGACTACGTGTACATAGAGTGTATGAAGGATACGGGGCTCTAAAAGCAACATTAATACCAAGTTGGGCACACGTCGGGGGTCGGCTTGCTAAGGATGCAACCAAGGTGTTACGGCCCTATCGACTCAATGACACGACACACACACAAAGCAGCAAAACCAATCAGGTACCTGAAATTGCTATACGTACAGGCGCACAGCGAATAGTGAGTACCGGCCTTTACATCCTATCCACCTTAGAATAAAGTCCGTCCTCGGACTTTCTAATTATAAATATAACTCTAACCAGACTAGTACATATCCCAATCACATCACACTATAATCCAACCAGGTATAGTCATTACAAGTGCGTATATACGCACTAGGTAGTCAAACAATATCTCTACTAACATGTATATATATTCACGCACATTATACACCTATACCTATCAGAGACAGTCAAATTCATCCACCTACTTCAAACATTCGTATAGTCACGTACATCCCTATATAGCTATACACACTATCACATAACTATGTTACACATTCTTACCAAAAATATAGTTTCATACCAGTAGATACAAACGGAGTACTTCACGTATAGGTAACTACCTACGCACCAAGCAAACATGGACATTCTATTCCCTAATATCTCCTAGTATACAACCAACACGTGACACATCAACACGTGTAATCACACCACACCATTCTTAAAACAAGTTTACTATATCTAATATACATTCACCATCACTTATAATTTCACAAAGTTGCATGCAAATATTTCACCATATTCTCATCACATACGGTCCTATGACTATATTCACGACACGCCACACATATCCTAGTCACCAACCTATAACTACGCACATACTTACCCGTGCATGGTGTACACACACACACACGCTAACATTTCGTACATACATACCAATCATACCACTATATTTATTCAGACATTCCTAAAGTGTCATAGCTACTCACACATATATAACTAAAATCATCCATACCACTTGATACACATCATGAATAACACTGAGTATGTATATATCACACAATAGGCAAACATTATTATACTACAGAGGAGTACACTCATACGTGAGTGATACACCGGGGTTCACACACACTGGTCCACACGCTCCATCTGTACATGCACCCCACAACATCACAATAAAATCAATGGGCTCGCTACTACGCTAAGGTTGACACTGGCAACGACGAAAACTACAATAGAAAGGAAGCCGAAACCAAAAGTATAACGAAGGAAGGATCGATAAGCACGAGTTCAGATAGGACGAATGTAAGGAGACAGCTTGGTTAGGTGAATCAGGGGTATAATCGTGAACGTTTAGGTGGAAAAGAAAGATGTAATGACACTCTTATAGGATACAGAAAGAAAAATAGTGTGTAAAAGTTATAAGTTAAACACAAAGAGTACAAAACCGGTCATACCTCAAAAATCGGAGTTCTCTTATGCATAGAAAAATATTGGTGGTCGATAAAATGAGTTGTTCGAAATAAGTTGGAGTCGTATATACATAATAAGAAGAATGGTTTATTTAGCTTATTGAAAATTTATTATAAAGAAGAAGTAAAACATTCACACGAACATTAAGGACATATATTAGAAAAATATTATGCGGTAGTAATTTAATAATTTCGGCAAAAGTTTCGAAATTCAAAGAATGAAATCATATCAACTATAGTGTAGAGAATTTAAGCACATGCTAAATGTTTTCCAAGTCTTAAAACTGGAGAGAAATTTCAAATAAAAAATATTGGAAATACTTTTAGAGAAACCCGGATTTGCCAACAGTAACTGATTTATACAAAGATCTTAACATACGAGCACAACGAGCCTGGTACGGATGTATAAAAATAATTGAAATTCTATTTAGTTTAGAAATTATTCTAAAAGTATGTATGGTGAACGGAAAGATAATAATAACTTAGTAGTAGAATTATCCAAATTGGTAATAAAGCTTTAAAACCGAATTATGGAGGGTCTACATCAGGAAATGGTTACGAAATAGTAATTTTACAAAAATCTGAAATAGGGAAAACGATGAGCATAAAATCGACTTGCTGAAAGCTGGAGTCCCATGTGACTGGAAAAGTATATTAAAACTAAGCGCGATGTGTCATTCGAATGGCATAAATAAGAAAAGAAAATTATAAATCGAATTGGGCAAAATAAAAGTACGGTTCAGAATAAAATTAGTATATGAAGGGATAAGGTATTTACATAGGTACGAAAAGTATAGGCTGGGAAAATATCATAAGCTAGTATTCAAAAATCTCGACAAAAGTTTTAAAAATTTAAGTCAACGAAATAGTATGCAGTCTAAGTATGTATATATTAAAATTTTCGAAAAAATTTAAACTTATGAAAAGAGGAAATCGAAAAATACTTTCAGAAGATTCAAGATTTGTAACGGAGAGATTCGAAAATTGACGACGATCGTCATGAGGCGATCTCGTGAATCGAGGCAAGGAAAGTGGTCAGATGATCAAAACATACATACGCCTAGGATGTGACCCAGGAAAATCTACGGGGAAACTCCTACGGTCGACCAACTAAAGATTAAGAAACTTGGCGCTACGACATCCTAAGGAACTAGACTGTATTGAACTGTGTCCGGCTTGTTCCGAAATCGATGAACCCAAGCGAAAGTCTAATATGGTCAAAGCCACTAAGGTAACTCCTGAGACGATTATAATAATTTCTAGCAAGGAGTCTAGCTAACAATCAGGGACCTCTAACTAGCAAGCACAGACGTCTAACTAAGTCTTACTATAGTCCTGATCTAATGGCTTTCCTACTAAGCTGAGACAGATGTTCGGACAACACGTCTACCGGCCAACTAAGAAATAAGAAACGATAAAAATTAGACTCAAGGCTTATGATTTGGATGTTTTAATTTATTTAATGGACATTCTATTTTTATTATCGTTGTTCCGATAATTCGCAGTTGCAGTGGACCTGCATGGGCCACCAATAAAACCTGTCACGCCCCGCTTTCCTAAATTGGAGGCGAGACGTGAGAAGGTCCGCTCAGACTTGGAGCTGTGAGGCTCTAGTCTGTAAAGCGTCTGGATTTAACGGAGTTCAGGTCCTTGCAAATGCGAAGCAGAACAATAATAATAATAAGGAAAGAGAGACAGATAAAAGTTTATTCAATCTCAGAATGTCCAGTTAAATAAGTTCCAACATCACAGAAAAGCCACCAGTCTGGAAAGAAAAAGAGTCTAAAAAGGCCCAAGCATGGCCAACAAAAGTACAACATACAGAAAGTAAAGGTGCTACGCACCGACAACTAACAGCAACCTAAAATAGAAGTAACTCAGAACAGTCTCTAAGACTGGTCACCAGTGTCCACAAACTCTTCGTCAAACGTGGGCTCTGGCTCAGCGCCAGCAAACACCTCGTCCTCAGCAACGGTATCTGGCTCAGGGTCTAACATGTGACACCCAAAAGAGAGAGGGGCACATGTCAGCAAGTCTACAAAGACTTGTGCAAGGAAACTAAAAGTAAAGTAAGCCAACCTAGCAGTTCAAAAAGCATGCAATGACATGACAGATATAGTATGAGTGCAACAGGTAAAGAAACAAGTACAACATGCATCTAGCATGGCATGGCAAGAGTAGCAAACTACTAACAATCATAAGTCACGTTTTCATGTCGTGCACAGAGTTCACGCCTTACAGCTGAAGTGGCTGTACGGGCACACTTCTACGCTGAGTGGTCGCTCAACCCTACCCCAAACCCAGGGTTTACGCCTTACTGCTGAAGTGGCTGAACGTGCACACTTCTACGCTGAGTGGTCGCTTAACCCTACCCCTCCACGTGTATCGAGCCAGGTCTTCCCCTGTACATGTGCTCGCTTCTGGATCACGAGCCAGGAAGTGTTTTTGGCATAGGGTTGTGCCTGCAACGCAGGTGCCTAGCCTGAACAAGCAAGTACAAGTATAGTAGCGTGTGCTACGAATGCAACAATCAGACATAGATGACATGACATGACAAGCTGTAATTAAAATGCGTACAGATAAGAAATTTAACATGGCAGTTACAAATGCATGGATGACATGGCAGCATGAACAAAACAAGTAAAAGGGGTTGGATCTAGCTTCGTTGTCAAGCTAGATCAAGTGAGGTGACGGATCTAGTTTCATTGTCAAACTAGATCAAATATGCGTCTAAGCAGCTATCATTTCACTGCCTAGTCTCTTTTATGCTACGGTACAAAAGTGGCCTAAAACATGGCCTAAACAAGCAACGAGCAAGTTTCACTTGCCTGAAATCAAACGTCCAGCAAATATCGTCCAACCAGTCCAGTCTACCTATGTTCTCGGATCCACCAGCCTACAGTCCCAATTTAAGTTATCTTCATTAGTGAATTATCAGACAACCAAAATACTGATTTTTATCTTGTTTAACAGGGTTGGGTTGGGGGTCCTAAGAGTGCAGAACGTTACCTCTACACGACGCGAAAACTACACTGGCGTCGGGTAGCGACGCCAGGGGTTGGAATAAAAGATCGCGCTCCTAGTCCAGATTCCGAACAAGATTCCACGCTCTCCAATTCTCGGACATCGACCAAATCAGCGAATCAAGTTTCCAGACAGTGAGTAGGGTGCCGGTAGGCGTTTCTACGGCTTCCGGGAAGCCGTATCAACTGACCGAGACGAACGGTTTGATGCACGCAAGGTCTACGACGTTGAGCATCGTAGGAGACGTTCGTGACGTCAGAAAGCACCCCTAGGAGCAGTAGGGAGCTGCCGGAAGACCCCAACAACGAGTAGATGGCGAAGCGATGAAACGACGTGACGACACGTCGATAAAACGCAAAACAACGAGTGATATCGCTGTTTCAAGTCTTGCTGCGGCCTGAGGGCTAAGATAATGGCACAGGGGGGCAGAGGGGACCCACGGCGGAGGGGAGCGGCGGCCTGCGGCGGTGTACAGCGGCTGCTGTGTGGAAAAACACGGCTCCTACAGCCTTTGCAGCGGCCTGCGGTAGCTATGGGGCCCCACGGTGGCGATAAGGGAGGAGGGGAGTCGGGGAAGGTGAGAGGGGTCGTCGGCAGCGGCTACTTGGCCGGAGAACGCAAGAACATCGGTCGTTTGCTGCTGCTGTGTCGCCTGGAAGCGGATCATGGAGGTTAGGCGGAGCTAGGGGCGGAGAGGCGATGGGGCGAGGTCGGAGGAAGGGTCCGGCGACGGGAGGACAGGCGCCGGTGCCGCTGGGTAAGGTCGGAGATGAGGGAGTGGGTGCTGCGCAAAGAGAAGTTGGCGGATGGTTGTTTGCGTGAACAAAATGTTATGGGCGGCGGTTATGTGAGGGTTGAGGAGATAACCTAAAAGAACTAGGGTTAATATATATAATAAGAGGGAAGTCTGTGCAGCCCGTGAGCAAGTTACAGGGCCTAGGGTTTTACTTATATAAAAGTAGGGTGCTGTTGTACTATATTAGCCTATAGGTTCCTATAACATCAGCTTGTTTGAGAAATGGCTAAGGCTGGCTAGGGCTTGGTCTGATTTATTTTAGATGGGGAAATGTTATTATAAGATTTGTCATTAAATTATTATTATCAATATGAAAAGAGGACTTGGTGGGTGTGTGAGAGATGGGCTCAAGGGGGTCGGCCCATGCAACCAAGAGGGCCAAGCTAAGGCTAATGGAAAAAGATATACTCATAAAATTAGGGAAAATAATCATTAAGGCTTAGGGTCAAAATAACTATATTAGAGTGGGTAAAAGGTGAAAGTAGGTCAAACGAGGCCCAAAAATAGTGAAATAAATACTGGAGTGACCGTGACGACGAGAGAAAGAAGACAGAGAAGACGGATCCTAATTTTGACGACAAGAAACAAAATTAAAAATAGAAAGGCCCCACGACAGAAGTGAATATCGCGACGTAGTCTCAAACAGGGTCAAACCGTGGGAGAATGACACGTGAAATGACGTTCCAAATTAGTGCCATGATTTAATACTCTCCGAGAGGATCACAACGGCATATCACACTATAGGGTTCGGATATAGACAAGATCTAGAATAAGTATGTGCACGAGCAAGACTACGTGCACATAGAGTGTATGAAGGATACGGGGCTCTAAAAGCGACATTAATACCAAGTTGGGCACACGTCGGGGGTCGGCTTGCTAAGGATACAACCAAGGTGTTACGATCCTATCGACTCAGTGACACGACACACACACAAATCAGCAAAACCAATCAGGTACCCGAAATTGCTATACGCACCGGCGCACAGCGAATAGTGAGTACCGGCCGTTACAAGATCACTGAGATATCTGTAAGCCTAACAAAAGAATTTGAAATGAAAGACCTAGGCAAAACGAAATTCTGCCTTGGCTTACAGATTGAACATCTAAAAGATGGAATCCTATTACATCAAACCACATTCACGAAGAAAATGTTGCAAAGATTCCATGTGGACCAATGTCATCCACTAAGTACACCTATGGTGGTACGATATCTGGATGCACATAAAGACCCCTTCCGGTCGTTGGAAGAGGGGGATGATATACTTGGGCCAGAAGTTCCTTATCTGAGTGCCATCGGAGCACTACTATATCTGGTAAACTGCACGCGTCCCGACATAGCGTTCGCAGTAAATTTGCTAGCCAGATACAGTGCAGCGCCCACACAGCGCCACTGAACCGGGCTTAAGCACATTCTGCGCTATCTCCAAGGGTCTACAGATTTGGGACTCTTCTACAAAAATGGAATATCCTCTACACTTGCAGGTTATGCTGATGCATGCTACTTGTTTGATCCCCACAAAGAAAATTCACAGACTGGGTACGTGTTTACCTACGGAGGGACAACCATTTCCTGGAGATCCATCAAGCAAACATTGACGGCGACCTCATCCAATCACTCAGAGATCATTGCCATCCATGAAGCAAGCAGAGAATGCGTATGGCTACGCTCAGTTGTCCACCACATCCTGTCTACGACCGAACTGAAGACTGGAGATCTCGAGCCTACTACCATGTTCGAGGACAATGCTGCTTGCATAGCTCAGTTACGAGATGACTTCATAAAAGGTGACAGAACGAAGCACATTCACCAAAGTTCTTCTGGACGCACGAGCTACAGAGAGATGGCAAGATCGACATCCGACAAGTGCAATCATGTGACAATTTGGCAGATTTGTTCACTAAAGCCCTTCCTACTGCCACTTTTAGGAAACTTGTGCATAGGATTGGAATGAGACACCTAAGAGATCTGAAAGCTTGAGGGCTTGTACAGATCAGGGGGAGTTTGGCAGAGTTTGTACTCTTTTTCCTTAACTATGGTTTTTCCCACTGGGTTTTCCATAGCTAAAGGTTTTAACGAGGCAAATCTCACCAACTCAGGATCCTGAAGTATCCACCCCATGCGAGACTTTCCTACGCCTGGAATCCTGAAGTATTCACGAGCAGAGTCCACACCTATGGCTGGATAAGGGGGAGTGTTGTGAACGGTTATTTAACCGTGTTGGTTGAGATTCTGGGCTATCCTAGAGATAGGCCCATATCTTTGTAGCCCATGTTTGTATTCTCTCCTATTGCCTATAAATAAAGAGTTGGGGTCTCTTCCCCCCCGTAGTTGATTCATAACATATACTAAATTTATAACCTACAACTAGTAGGTTATTAATTTTTAGGGTAAGCCAGTAGAGGGTGATTGATCCACATTCTGGTAGGGATGAGAATGGGTGCGGGCCAGTCCGATGCCCAATCAGGCTGGCCCGAAAACTCCTGTAATAACTTATACCCAAATGGGTATTGGGCTGCCCAAAGCCCGAAACCAAATTTTTGTATATATCAGTCAGTCGCCCAAAGCCCGATCGGGTCCTCGATCGGACCGCCCAAATGTGGAGATCCTTGCTATGCATTTGCATGATATGCAAGCTAGAACCCACCCTCGAAATGCTGACTTCGACAAAAGTGACAGCAGAGTATCACACCGAGCATGTTTTTTTGAAACACTCGATCAAATTAATTTGGTCGGGTCCCCAACCCCCGGACGTTTTTTTGATACATTAGAAACCTGGTTAAAGACGCACATGCATTCCAAATCCACTTGAGATCGATGCCTGGTGACATCACGAGGACCAACCCCGCAAGTGTGCAACCCCAACTTTGATGTTGCTACAGTGATCTCAAAGTTCTCCAACATTCTTCGCTACACTTCATGGCTAAAATGCCCAAACTCCATATTCTACACCGGGTGCCAAATAGGGACATGATTTAGCCAGTTTTGGTTTTAGAGACAGGTGAATAAGCTCGACTTTCGCCTGCTCAGAAAACCCAATCTCGAAGAAAACCCTCGCCATCTCGCCATCTCGCCTACCGAAATCGAAGAAGAGAACCCGCGCGCCGTCTCTTCCAAAAAATCCGAGAACCCTAGCTGCTCGATGTCTCGCCCAACAAAGGTAGCACGGTTTCCGTCTCTCGTCGATCTATTAACGGGGGGTTTTTGACCAATTTTTTGATTTTTTTTCGCCAATTTTTAGATCTGCTGACAAGGGATTAGCACGGTTCTCATCATCATCATCATCGACGTCGTCTTACTTGCCACCGTATCCGAGCGCTGCGAGGATCTCGGACTCCCCTTGCTTCCCTCCGTACGCTGCATCCCTCAAATGTAAGACGACCCAATTTCTTTTTAGCTTGATTTCTTACTTATTTATCTTTTATAGGCTATTTCATTAGATTGTCAACATATTATTGAGTTCACTGCACTTGACACAAATTCTTAGATTTCGATTGAAACAGTTTGCTACATGAGAAACTGATTTGAAAGGAACCATAAGTGTGAGCCCATGAGAAACTGATTTTAATTAAAAAAAGCTGTGGATTTTAATACAAAGTAATGTTACTCTTGATATATGTTTACTCGTATGCATAGATTTTGTTATTAATTTGGATATTAAAATTCCGGTATGAGTGATATATTTTGATTCAGTTGGCTAATATGACCTATGATGCACGAGTTTATTGACCCTCGGTTTAATTGTGGAAAGCTTTAGACCCATATTTACTAAGATTGCTGACTTCAGGAGTCTCTATGCAGCGCACAAAGTATGAATGACTTGTGCATTCAGATTTCCGTATACTTGTGAATGTTTACTTTCATCTTAAGGTCTCATGATGATAAAAATGAAACCATCTTTTAAATCAAATGCAAGTTACGCAAAGCCATTTTCCCCCCTAATGTACATAGGCCTCGTGATACAGAAAAACCTTCAGCTCTTCTGTTGGGTGAGCCTTCGGTGCAGAATAAAAGCTTGTTTCATTTCGAGTGATTCTTCTTCCTTTTCTGATCTTTGCTTTTTCCTTACCTTTCTTATTTTCTTCTTCTTTTTCTCTTTGTTTATAACTCAAAGATTGCCATTATCTTGTAATCAGTCAAAAGTCATTCCCTCTAATTGGTTCAAGTATCACATGATCACTGTTTTGCTTTATCATCAGTCAAACTTTTTTGGAGACATGAAGTACACATATGGTATGAAGTCCATAATTCCAACACTGACTGCTACTCCATTTGAAACAAAGGCCCATTTTAGATCATTTCATAACTTGAAACAAATGCCCCAATTTAACTAGATAATCGAAGCCTGTTCCCAGGCAAAAACTAGGTTAACTAAAGCTAGGAGATTTGCCCAAATGCTAATCATGTTCAATCTTTTTACACCCAGAATCTGGGTGTTATTTATAAAAAAAAACACATCTAAAATATATATTCTATACATTTAGGAACAAAACAAGGATCACACGGACATCACGTCATCACAATCCTCGTTTTTAGCTCCCTTCAGTTCTTCTCAGTTCTTTTTTGCTCCGATCACCAGTGAATGGTTCAACCGCCGGTCAATCGCTTTTGCAAATCATACTCCTCGATTTCTTCTTTGTGTCTCAAGGTATCGTTTGAGACTTGTTTGTTTTTATCTTTTTTTTCATTTTGATTTCTAGATGGACTTTATGTATTTTTTTTCTAGATTTGTTTGAATTAGGATTTTGATAATTTCCTTCTAAAGGTGAAGATTTCTTCTTTGTTGTTGTTCATTTTCATTATTTTTGATTCAGGGTTTTATCAGATATGTTGTTTTTTGAACAATAAAAGGCTGAATCTTTTTATGGGTTGTTTTTTGGGAAAATTTCAATTCTGGAGTCGTCATTCCATTTGTTAAGTATAATCGATTGTGAAGTACACACTTTTTTCTTTGTAAAGATTTGTAGGAAGTTTTTCATGTAATCTTGACTATGTTATCTTTGGAAGCATAACACGATAGTAGTCTATCAATTTTAAACCCTAAAATTTTATCTTTATCTTTAATCGTAAATAACCGAAAAATGTGGAAAAGAGAAATGATTAAGATGAAATTTCTCATGCCCAATACATATATGCTGAAATCATCATCTTAACTTTCATCCTAAGAAATTTAGGGTTAGCTTCATGGACTCAATAGATAGATTGTGATCACATCAGATCGTGATATCATATACTTGTTTTTCACACAATACGATCTAAAACATTCTCTTCCATCAAACTAAAATCTTTTATATCCCTTCTTCTCACTTTCTTCCACGCCTTCTTCACTCAACATCTCTTTTTCTTGATATCAACATTCATATGTTATATGTTATATCTTTCTAATTGACACATTAATAGGTCTTTTGACATATATGGTCAAACTATCTCAATCAATATTCTCCCATCTTATTCTCTATAAGGATAACACATATCTTCGTAAAAATATACTTATTTCTTAACTTATTTTTCTAATATTCACATACATTCACCGTAACATTTGCATCTTTATCATACTTATACCATGTTCATACTTCTTAGTAATAGCACAACACTTTGTATAATATAGCAAATATAGTCTAATTATACTTCTATAAAATTTATCATTTAGCTGCAACGGTATACTTCGATCATATAACACTTAGATGCAACTCTCCACTTCAACCAATCTGATTCAATTATATGATCAATACCTTTCTTAATCTCTATATTTTCCTGGATAACACATATGCTGAAATACTCAATGAATTCTTCTGAATCAGATCAACATATCAACAAGTACTTTTACTTGTGTTTCTTGACTAGGCTATGAATTTTCATAGGTTGTGTTTGATTTAGGGAAAATTGAAAGAAATAATAGGAACATTAAGGTAAAACAGAAGGAGAAAGAAAATAAAAGAAAAATAAACTTAATTTTGATGTTTGATTCGATAGAAAAGTTTAACGTAATAGATTTAAAAGTTCTATGAGAAAAATATATACTTTAAGATAGCCCAGTGGGTTAAAACCTCTTTGTCTTAGCAAAGTTTAGTGGTTCAAACCTTGGGATACATGGTTGTCATTTTTGGTTCTTGTTAAACAACATCATATATTTCTCTCATTTTTCTAAAGGTTGAGAGAGAAAGTTAGAAAGAAAAGAGTGGGGCATAGTAATCTTTTATTTTGTTTCTCGTTAATTTTCTTTTCTTTTCTTTCGAACCAAACAATAGAAAATTACTTTGCTCCTTTCTCTCTTTTCTTTTCTTTCCCTTCCTTCCAAACCAAACACATCCTTACTGAATAAAATACATGATTGAATCCATCGCTGATTTTCATACATCCTGATTTAATGTACTTATATTCATTAACAAAACTGGAAATTTTAATCAGAATGATGTAAATGTACCATTAGCATGAAAATGTTTCCGTGCGTCAGCACATATATACCATTTATATTTATTTTTAGAAATTTGTTTGGATGTGTTCTATAAATCATAGATGATCAACATACCAAAAATGAAATGAATCCAATGTTATTTGACATTCGATCCAATTGTTGCAAATTTAACGGTTTCAAAACAATAGAAATTTTTGTAATAAGTACATCGGTGATTAAATGCACCTAGTATTCACCCATATTTGAGGTTTTGGATTTTTAGAATGTATATAACAACACCAAACAAATTTAAAAAACGTCATGGAAAATAAATTTCTATACGGCCAGCACGGTAAATTTCCTTAAGTTTAATTACCATGCATGTAAACTTTATTTTTAGCTAGCAGATTTCGCCTTATTTTCCAAAAAAAATTTAAAATGCAGCCAGCAGATTTCGCCTTATTTTCGTTTACAAAAATGCTAGTTTGCAAAGCCAACCGAAATTCAAAAAAAAAACCCTAACATTTCTTGGGAAGAAAATCTGGAATAAAAATAAAGAAAGAATTAAAGGGTTAATTACCGAAGATAAGCCAATCAAAAGGTGAAGAATTCTTGACGATCTTTCGATATCTCGATCGTCGATGACTTGAAAATCATAAACATATAATCTTATAAGACGATCAAAATTGCAAGACGATCAAAATCAAGTAAAGTACATACCTATGAGTAATCGAGAGAGATCGAGAGAGATCGAGATGGATTGAGAGAGAGAGAGAGAGAGAACTCAGACATTGAGGTCGAGATTTGGAGGCTGAGATTTGGGGTCACCTATGCTCGAATCTGGCGACGGAGCCAGAGATTGCGACCCTAGGGAGGCTGATGGCTGATGGGGGTAAACGATGGCAAATTTTACGGGTGGGCAAACGGGTCGGGTTCATTTTGCTACCCTTAAAGGGTATTGTATATGTTTGACCAAAAAAAGTTTATCATTTAGAAAAGGGGTGTGGTCCCTTATTGACGTACATTATTTTCTACGATTTCTCATTTAGAAAAGTGCGCAAGACAAAAAGATAGAAGAAATAGCTTCACATCTCACTCTCTCCATTCGTACGAAAAGAGAGAAGAAAAAACTTTAAATTTAATGAAGAACATTGCCTAGAAATTGTTTAAGGAGAATTATATGCGGAACATTACCAAAATTCACGATGAAGAAGAAATCCGGTTATAGATCTTCTTGATCGTACGAAGGGAGAGAGGGAGATGAGAAACCCTTTCTTCTCTCTTTTTGTCTTACACACTTTCCTAAATGAGAAAGCGTAAAAAATAACGTACGTCAACAAGGGACCACACCTCTTATTTATAAAAATGGGTTTTTACTAATTAGCCCATCATAAATTAGTAATTACCTTAGGAATTCCACACATTTGCAAATAAATCTCCATACTTATTATTAAGTGAATAGGACCATAAAAACCCGGTTATAGATTGAAAGAACTTTAAATTTAATGAAGAACCTTGCCTAGAAATTGTTTGAGGAGAATTATAGGCGGAACATTACCAGAATCCATGAAGAAGAAGAAGAAATCTGGTTATAGATCTTCTTGTTGATCGTACAAATGGAGAGAGGGAGATGGGGATCCATTTCTTCTCTATTTTGTCTTACACACTTTTCTAAATGAGAAAGTGTAAAAAATAACGTATATCAACAAGGGACCATACCCCCTTATTTATAGAAATGTTGTTTTACTAATTAGCCCATCATAAATTAGTAATTACCCCAGGAATTCCACACATTTGCAAATAAATCCCCACAGTTATTATTAATTGAATATGACCATAACACTTTATTAGATCATTACAATTAGGTCCTTAATGTATAATTAGTAATATATATGTGACAATTAATGCAATACGTGTGCGTCCATACGTCCAAATGCATATATAAGTTATAGACAGTTGGTATGAAGTCCATAATTCCAACAATCTTCCACTTGGACTACATAGCCATCTATATAAATAAACCGTTCTAAATATCACACATAAATTACACTGTAAAAACTGAATGTGTTTACACAACTGAATTTAAGTCATTTAAAACATCTCGTCCATTAGTATTACCGATACATAAACCAAAGGAGTAGTTGTTGCTAAATTTCACACAACTAAACCCACATTGATCACAAGTATCAATTCAACTAAATGACATAGATCGTGTGAATGTGTAGCATGGAAATTACTTGCTAAGTGATCTATGCATGCCTATTTCCAACTGGTCTAACTGAAAATAAAATTATGAGATCGGAGTTAAGAGTATAATAGTAACTGAATGAACTGAATATTATATTAATAGACAAATAATGTCCTGACATTACAACAAGAATTAAGCTGGAGAGACAACATAGATAAACTCCCACTATTCAAATGTCATCTAAATTGATACGTCCATATGAGTCACATACTCATAAAAGGCCGAGGGCGTTAATGCCTTAGTGAGCGTATCCACAACCATGTAGTTTGCCCCTATATGCTTAATACTTATTAAATCACTCTGAACTCTTTCCTTCACAACTAAGAATTTGATGTCTATATGCCTAGATTTAGACGAGCTCCTGTTGTTATTAGAATACAGGACTGATGCCCTATTGTCACAATATAACTTGAGTGGCCTTTCAAATACCGCTGACAATTCGCAGTTCCGAAATAAAGTTTCGCAGCTATATTGCATGATTTGATGCCACATAGCAAACAACAAACTCTGCCTCCATAGTAAAGAAAGCAATGAGTGATTGCTTATTGCTTCTCCATGAAATTGCACCTTTAGCAAGTAGAAAAACGTAGCCAGACGTGGATTTTCTACTGTCTTAGCATCCAACAAGGTCGGAGTCAGAATACTCCACGATCTCAAGATTATCAGACCTCTTATATGTGAGCATATAACCTTTTGTCTTCTGCAAGTATCTAAAGACTCTTTTGGCTGCTATCCAATGTTCTTTTCCTAGATTGCTTTGGTATCTACCTAGCATTCCTATTATAAACGCAAGATCTGGTTGGGTGCAGGCTTCCCATTGCTAATGCATATGGGATATTCTCCATATACTTGGCCTCAATATCATTATTTGGATACTGCTTTAAATTGAATTTGTCTCCTTTTGATTTGGGTGTCATGTGGCCTATAAGTTTGCATGCCAAACCTTTGCAGTACCCTTTCGATGTAACCATTTTGTGATAATCCAAGAGTTCATCGTGAACGATCACGATGAATTTGGATTCCAAGCACATATAAGGCGTCTCCAAGATCTTTCATATCGAAATGTTTTGATAGAATTTTCTTTGTATCTTGAAGAAGTTTTACATCACTGCTGGCAAGCAATATATCATTCACATATAACACAAGAAATATGAACATACTCCCACTAAATTTATGATACACGCAATCTTCAATAATGTTTGTCTCAAAAACCAAATGAGAGAACAATTTGATGAAATTTAAGGTACCATTGACGAGATGCCTACTTGAGCCCATAGATAGACTTTTTTTAGTTTGCACATCAAACAATTATCTCTTTTTGGAGAACCTTTTTAGTTCCACCATATAGATGGTCTCCTCAATGTCTCCATGAGAAGGCTGTCTTTACGTCCATTTGACGTAACTCCAGGTCAAAATTGGCCACAAGTGCCATTATGGTACTGAAGGAGTCTTTCGACGAAACATGAGAGCGTATCTTTATGATCGATGCCTTCCCTTTGAGTAAATCATTTTGCGACAAGACGTGCTTTATATCTTTCCATATTATCGTGTGAA
Source organism: Scilla litardierei (assembly GCA_030789695.1). Lineage (NCBI taxonomy): Eukaryota > Viridiplantae > Streptophyta > Magnoliopsida > Asparagales > Asparagaceae > Scilla > Scilla litardierei. The sequence continues at coordinate 154,879,864 of CM061140.1, read as the reverse complement.
TCCCTTTTGGTTTTGTATACCCATTTATAACCAATAGGTTTCACTCCTTTAGGTAATGGGACAAGATCCCAAACGTCATTGTCCTTTATGGATTGAATTTCCTCACCCATGGCTTCGATCCATTTCCGATAGTGCGAACATTTGATCGCTTTGTGAAAGGTGATCGTGTCCATCTCCCACTGGACCATCGTTTACTTCATGCTTATTGAGAAATACAATATAGTCACTTGATATTGAACTTTTCTTTTCTCTCGTGGATCTTTGTAGATGCACTGGTGCTTCTTGAATCTAAGGGTGTTGAGTTTGATCTTGAGGTTGAATTTGATTTTGAGGTTCCTCTTGAGGAGATTCATTATTTTGAGGAACTTCATTTTGACGGGTGGAAGGTTCACCAACTTCACTTAATTTGTATTGGATATTGCGAGAAAATTATGCAAGGAATAAAAACCTGGTCATAATTCGCAACAACTAAAGGAGGTGTTGCTGAATCCTCCTCAAAAGCGAAGTCATTAACCTTATCTTCCCCCAAACTCAACATCCTCAAAGAATCGAGCATTTCTCGTCTCAAAGAATGTTCTTCCATTGGGATCGTAGAATTTATAACCTCGTGATCTTTCGACATATGCCACAAAATAGCTACTAATTGTTCTTGATTCCAGACTTTTCTCATTTGGCCTATATGTTTTAGCCTCAGCTGGACATCCCCATACTCGTATATGCTTCAAGACATGTTTTCTGCATGTCCACAACTCATAAGGGGTTTTGTTAGTAGTTTTAGTTGGCACGCGATTGAGGATATAGACTGCAGTTTTTAGCGCATCACCCCAGAGGGATTGAGGTAAGGTTGTATGAGAAATCATACTCCTCACCATATCTTTAAGGGTTCTATGTCGTCTCTCTGCCACACCATTCATGCTAGGAGAGCATGTCATGGTATATCGTGGGACGATCCCGCGCTCATCTAAGTATTGCGTAAATGGGCTCGGATGTTCACCTTATCCGTCATATCGACCATAGTATTCACAACCACGATCTGATCTAACAGACTTAATTGTCTTTCCAAGTTGATTTTCAACTTTAACTTTAATAGACTTAAAAACATCCAGAGCATGCGACTTCTCATTTAACAAATAGAGGTAACCATAACGAGAGAAATCGTCAATGAATGTAATAAAGTATCTTTGACCATTCCTAGCAGAGCTGTAAGGAATGGTCCACAAATATCGGTATGTATTAGTTCTAAAACGTTCCGAGCTCTCTCAGCCCCTCTGTTTCTCTTGTTTGTTATTTTGCCCTTTATGCACTCAATACATATTCCTATATTATTTGTTTTGTCAAGTTCATCAAGAATTCTATCAGTAACAAGCCTGTCAATTTTTCTTTTTGATATATGACCCAAACGCTTATGCCATAACGAATAAGAATTCTCATTTAGCAATTTACGTTTTATGCATCTGGTTTCAGTTGTTTGTGACTCATGGTTTGTGCCAACCATATCAAGCATATATAGATTATCATTATGATACAAAGTACTAGTTCCAACACATTTAGAATTAAGAAACAAATTTCCTTTTCCGTTACCAAAAGACAGTATATCATTCATTGTCAAAAACATGAATTGAAACTAAATTCCGTCTAAATGATGGTACAATCAAAGTGTTCTTTAATTATAAATGAAATCCAGTACATAATAACAATCTGAAAGTCCATATGCCTACAACTTCCTTTGGGTCTCCAGCTCCCATATAGATGTGTTTTTTATCTTCACTGGGCCTTCGGTAGTTCAGACAACCCTGCATAGATATTCTTACGTGAGTAGTGGCACCAGAAGCAAGCCACCAAGTATATCTATGAACTGAAACCATTGCAATATGAGTGCAAACAAGAGAGAAATACTTACCTTTTTTCACGCGCCAAGCGTGATATTTTGTAGTCTTTCTTGACATAAGAAGCATCCTTACAGAAAAAGCATTTCATTTCCTTTTCCCCTTATTGGGGACCTTTTGCTTATTCTGTGATTTTGATGTCGCAGTCATTTTGCCTTTTCTTTCTTTTAGCAAAAAAGAGGTCGTAGCTAAGTGGGCACTATTTGTCTTTTGTTGCTTCATTCTTTCATCCTCTTGTACCAAATGAGAAATGAGTCATTCAATGTCCATTTGTCCTTTTGACAATTGTAGCTCACTTAAACATGACTAAATTGAGGAGGGAGGGAAATTAGCACCAAACGGACAAGAAAATCTTCTGTTAACTCAATTTTAAGTGTTTTGAGTTTCCCAGAAAGATTATACATATCCAAAATGTGCTCCCTAATGCTCCAGTTACCATTGTACCTTATGGAAACAAGCTTCCTAAGTTTATCGCTTGTCTCCGCCTTATTGCTTTTTGCAAAGTGTTTGTCGACGGTCTCAAGGAACTTCATAGCATCTATATTCTCAGGCATAGTGTCCAGAAAAGCCTCAATCACTGCATTTCTCATGATCATTAGACTTCCGCGGTTGGACTTTTCTCACCTTCCGAAAGTTCTGTCTTGAAGAGTACTTTCTGTCGCAAGTGGTGCTAGCTTATCCACCCTTAATGCATAGTCTAGATCCATGCAGCCCAAAACCATTTTCACTTTATTTTTCCAAGTTTTAAAATTAGTTTCATTCAGCAGCATGTGAATGTTATTAATGGAAGCAGAAACCGAACTTGCATTTATGATATCAGCTGTATAGAGAACATATACAATGCATATTAGCTCACAATTAATTATTCAAAAATTAGTGATTAACCAAGTAATAATAACAACACATCTATAAGTTGATCAATGCAACATCAAATATAATCTTTGGACTAAAATTCGATTCGCTGGTAATCAATTTATTGTAGTAATCGAGAAAGATAACATTACTCAACCAAATACTTAGCCTTTCTTTGGTCTAGCCAAGTATTTGCAAGGTATGTCCAATAGCTATCAATACTCATTACCACATGTACACATTAATTTATGCCAAACAACAGTTTTTCTTTGAGCCAATATGTTGCTCGCATAAAAATAATGTATAAAAAATAACTTAGTTATTCACAAATAAAAAGGTTCCACAGTAGAGGTCACTTGGGTGACAATACTGTTTTGCTAATTAAAGTGAAAAGCCAAGGATGCTTATTTAAGCAACTTTATGTTATTATTGTATAATCACTATAGAATTAATTTAAACAAATTAATCATATAGTATGGTAATTGCAAAGACCACGGGACCTCGTCATTCACCTACAGATTAGTTGACTGTATGCAGAGTGGTGGTAGGATCTTTGAATTCAAAACCATACATCTCTACCTACTATGCATTAATGCAAATCTCATATAGGGTAGAGCCAAAAACTAAGACTAGTTTTTAAAGAGTAGAGCATTAAAGCTAATCTCTTATAGAGTAGAGCCAAATACTAAGGCTAGTCTTTAAAGAGTAGAGCATTAAAGCTAATCTCTTATATATAGAGCCAAATACTAAGGCTAGTCTCTATACTGTAGAGCATTAAAACTAAATCTCTTACAGAGTAGAGCCAAATACTAAGGCTAGTCTCTATAGAGTAAAGCATTAAAGTTAATCTCTTATAGAGTAGAGCCAATAATCAAAAAATGATTAGCACATTATAATCACTAAAATATAATACAAATAATTTGAATTATACAGACAATATATTGAAATCCTTAGCCCAATGGTAAAGACTTATCCTTGCAACCGTTTGGTCGTGTGATCAAGGCCCGACGGTTGCAATTTTGTTTTCCTTTTATTATTCAGTTATAACCAAAACAAATTTAATTAAAATAAATGAATTACGTGGCTATAACAAAAGGGAACCATAGCCCAATGGTTAAGCAATGTCCGAACGGCCAGTTAGTTGCGGGTTCGAGCCCCACAAACACCAATAGTTGTTTTTCCTTTAGGCAGTTATAACCGATGGAGTATTAATTCAAATTAAAATGAATTATAAAGCAGAAACAGTCAGAAACTTGAGCCCAACGATAAAGTCGAATTCAAATGACCCTTGGGTTGCGGGATCAAAACCCAACAAGCGCAAACCATTCTTTTTTAATTAATTTGGGTTATAACTGACACTGAAATAAATACAAATAAATAAATTACATTCTGATTTCCATATGAACACTTATCTCAATTGTAAATCATTAAGCATGCGTCCTCTTGGTGGCGGGTTCAAATCCCACTTCCGATGTATGGCATTGTTCTGTTTGATTTTTTTAAATAAAAAATCTTGTGGAGATGCCCAGACGCGGGGACCGCAGGGTTTGCCTTGCCATGCGAAACAGTGCGCCGCCCCAAAAAGAAACGATTTTTGATCAACAAATTGACCCAAAATTTCATAATTTTTAATATGAATTCAAGCATAAAAACTTCGAAAATCATCATAGATTGTTATCCAAACAATCCTAGAACAAGGTCGTTCTGATACCAATTTAAAGAACTTTAACTTTAATGAAGAACCTTGCCTAGAAATTATTTGAGGGGAATTATTTGCGGAATATTACTAGAATCCATGAAGAAGAAGAAATCCGGTTATCGATTTTCTTGTTGATCGTACGAATAGAGAAAGAGATGGGAATCCCTTTATTCTCTCTTTTTGTCTTGCGCACTTTTCTAAATGAGAAAGCGTAAAAAATAACATACGTCAATAAAGAACCACACCTCCTTATTTATAGAAATGATTTTTTACTAATTAGCACATCGTAAATTAGTAATTATCCCATGAATTCCATACATTTGCAAATAAATCCCCACACTTGTTATTTATTGAATAGGACCATAAAACTTTATTAGATCATTACAATTAGGTCCTTAATTTATAATTAGTAATATATATGTGACAATTAATGCAATACGTGTGCGTCCATATGTCCAAATGCATATACGAGTATATATACATATGGTATGGAGTCCATAATTCTAAGAGTCACAACTCAATTAATTACAAGAATTACCTCCTAACCCTCCATATAACTAAATTAATCACCCAGAAAAAAATGGAAGTTATTTAAACTGCTGTTGTACATTATTATATTTAGAAGCAAACACAAGAACACAACAAGATAAAATCAAACACAAGAACACAACGATTTAACATGAACATAAGAACATGGCATGAGTTTAAGAAAACAGGAATCCCCATCACTACCCAAACTATTGGGGTTATTTATTAAAAAACATCTATAAAATTTATATTTTGCACATTTAGGAATAAAGCAATGGCCTCACGGTGATCACGCCATTTCAATCCTAGTGTTTGGCTCATCTTGGTTCCTCTCGATTCTTTTTGCTCTAGTCACCAATGAGTGGTTCTGGTCATTGCAGTCGGTTAATCTCTTCTTCAAACCGTACTCCTTGGTCTCTTCTTCATGTCTCAGTGAATCTTTTCGGACTTTTATTTGTTTTTATCTTATTAAATCAATTTTCAACATTATAAGAGGATCCTACTCAATATTTGATCAAGCTGGACCAATTGATAGTAGTATGTTCTATTCTTTTTTTGGTGACTATTAAATGGTGTTATTAATATGCTTTTGGGTTCTTCTGGCACAGTTGAAACTGCTAAAATTCTGTTTTATTTGTCTAGAAAGAACTGGCTAATTTCAAATAGTTAAATGCTAGAATATGTTATTTCCTAAGCACTAGGGTTCTACAAAATCTCAAGTCATCCTGCCTGGCTGAGATGAAATGTAATTTTAAAACATGAGTTTTGGGATTGATTGAACAAAATGAGTTGAACAAGCATATTATTTTGGGATACGTTGCATTCACACGCATACTAGATTACAACTCTAAAACAAAGGATAAGTTGCATTCAAACCCGTTATTCTGCACGCGGATACGTATGAAACTGACAACACCTCAGCTAACCTCTTACGTGCCGGTTTTTTTGGTTGGTTGGTTGGTTAGTTTCTTTTTGTTTTTGTTTTTTTTGTTTTTGTTTTGTTTTTGTTTTTGTGTTTTGTTTTGTTTTGTTTTGTTTTTGTTTTGTTTTGTTTTGTTTTGTTTTTTTTTTTTTTTTTGGGGGGGGGGGGGTCAGGAGGTCTCGGTACTAGTTTTATACATTAGGGTTATTTGTCTCATTCCCGAGCCTGAGTGCAATTTACCCTAGGACAAATTACCAAATGTTGGATCTCATGCTCCGCCCGAAATGGATAGTTGAAAATTGAAATGCTCAATGAGGATGCGGGTCTTATATGGAAGTGGCACTTTGTACAGGACTGAATTTGCTCTTTAAACAGGTAGAAATCAGACTAGGATCTTGTTCTTAATTTAAACATGTAGAAAGGTGGATGATTATGCATGTGTCTGTGAGGATAATTATGCTTGTATGGAAGTGCTAGTTTGTATGGTATTTTGATATTCCTTTTTCTACGTGTACAAATCAAACAAATATCGTTTTTAGTCCATGAAGGTTGAATTTAGAGGAATCCACATTACATCTTTCCAAGTCTTCTTATTCAGAGTTTCCGTGACAATCAGTACTTTTATGATTAACTGTAAATTTACTTTTTATGAGAATCTAGGTTTATTATAATGCTTTGTTGTTTCGATTAATTTGCCCCTGTACACTGAGCAGCTTTACAGTTCAGCCACTACTAGGGAAACTAGAAGCATGGGCCGAAAGGCTGGGGGCTTATACATAAACCCGAAGAAGTTTGGTGCCGTTGGTAAACCTTGCATGAAGGAGATGATCACATTCCTTGGCTGCTTGTCTCTGAATAAGAACAATGATGATAGATGCACGAGGCACAAGGACCTTTTGCTTTCTTGTGTGGAATCTCAGGTATCAACTTGCTGTAATGAACCCTATTTTCCCAGTTCTTGTTGCTGAGCGTAGCGTGTATTCCTCTTCATTCAAGTACATGAAAATTCTTTTATCACTCCCTTTTTTGTGCAAGAAAAACTTGAGTAATTGCTTAGATTTGTGTCCTTAATGATTTTTTTTAATTGCAACCACAGAAAGGAAAGCCTAAAAATCCCGCGAGGACCATCAATCACCATCTTCAGCGCCTAGGCAGAGATAAATTCTTGTAGTGGAACCGAGGGTTGCAAATTCAGTCAATTTTGCGTAGAAGCACTGGCGTTGGTGAAATCAATTTTGGATCATCTACACCTTACTACTCACAGACTGATGTTTGGAAGTCGATTTGAGAAGTGAAATCATGGTTATTTAGTCACCATGGTGCTTGAGAATAATGTTGCCAAGCTGTGACTAATGAATACTGATTGTTATCATCCCTATAAAACAGGATTTTGTTAATTCGAACGCATTCACCTTGTTAAATGTTGATATGGTAACTTATTTGCCTTCCGATTAGCTTCTGCTTGCAAGTGGATGCAAGCAGCCGCTGTGCTGACTATATCATATGTTCCTTTGGTGTGAGGTTATCAGCGCCTGCAAGGACTTTCGGCATGAACTCTGAGATGTTGCGCAATTACATTTGGTGTGAGTTTACACGATTTCCTGCTTAAAGGATCTCAAGTTTGCTATGGAAAACACGTGATGGCTTGAATTTAGTGATCTGTTGGGCTTGAATTTGGCGATGTAGTGTGTTATATATAATGATATTAGAAATAATCCGTGTACACATTGCCACGACGAAAAAAAAATCATACGAAGTGGATGTGGTGCACGCGCGTAACCGAAAAGAAGCGAGAAGTGTGGAGCGGGTTGTCGATGGTAAAAGGTGCAAAAATCAAACACGTAAATAAGTGGCTTAGGGGGTGTTTTTTGGGGTTTTGGGGGGAATGTCAACCATGTAAATAAGGGGGTTGTGGGGTTTTTAGGGAGGCTGTTGACTGTGCTGGGTTTGTCACAGTCAGCTTGTGACTACACTTGTGACTGGGACAACCCTAGTCAACACACCTCTTTTGTATAATAGACTGGAAATAACCCATGCACAGTGCACGAAGGAAAAAACTCACACAAAGAGTATGTGGTGCACGCGCGCAAACGAAAATGAGTGATAAATGTGGGTGTGTGCCGGTATCGTCAAGGGGTTAATAAAACAATTTCGGGTCGAACCTGGGGGAAAATTGAAAAAACGTGGGTATGAGTGTGGACATCATCTTGGTGTGCAAAAAAAGAGAAAGCAGTGGGCTAGATGCAAAAAAAAAAACCATCATGAAAGGGATGACATGCTTGCGAATAAGGGGAAAGGGGTGGCCATTTATCGCAAGCAAACAAACCCACACCCTAAATCTCACCCCAAGCCCACACCCATAACATGTGGACAACCCTTGATGATGTTGCCAAACTATGGTCACATCTCTATCTACTTGTTTGTCCTAATATAACAAAGACATCAATTGTTGCACACAGTGCACGGAAGAAAAACCCCCACAAAGAGAATGCGACGCACACGTGCAAACGAAAAGGAGTGAGAAATGTGGGCGTGTATGCCTGTATCGTCAAGGGGGTTAACAAATAATTCATGGTCAAACCGGGGGGAAAATGAAAAAACGTGGGGTTTGAGTGTGGGCAGCATCCTGGGGTGCAAAAAGAGATAAAGCAGGGGCTAGATGAAAAAAAAACCACATCATGAAAGTGTTAGTCCTGGTAGGACAAATGCATCAATTGTTCCACACAGTGCACGGAGGTAAAAAAACCACCACAAAGAGGATGTGGTGCACGCGTGCAAACGAAAAGAAGAGAGAAATGTGGGTGTGTGTGTCGGTATCGTCAAGGGGTTAAAAAGGCAGCTCATTTCATATTGTAAATTTAATTGTTGAATGATTTGGGGCATGATTTGTGCAGTGTTTATTGTTTTTCATTTTCCATCTTCTTTTGCTATAAAAAGGCAGCTCATTTCCTTTTCTGTTGCAGGAATTTATTGTATAAAATTCACGGCTTTAAAGATTTGTTTGGTGCTTGTTTGTATAAAATCCCTGCTATAAAAGGCAGCTCATTTCCTTTTCTATTGCATGAATTTATTGTATAAAATTCACTGCTTTAAAGACATCTCATTTCCTTTTGAATTTGGAAACGGTCAAATTTGAGGTATGACACATTTAAAAAAATATTTTTGGCATGCACGTTGAAGCCCGGGCACGATGGATACGTGACACCCTGACATGCACGCTTAAAATTTGAAAGTATGGCATCATTAAAAAAAATTTGAAAGTATGGCACGATGGACGGGCCAGGCCGCCCTCCATCCCGGAAGCCCGGCCCGAGCCTAGCCCGTGGCCAGATCAACTCTACTGGGCCTGGGCCGGGCCGGCCTAATGACTGGGCGGGGCCACGGTCTTGGGCCGTTTGGCCACCTTAAGATGCTTCATATACTGAACACGTGACTGTGTATTTCAACAATAACCATGTCTTTAATATCACCAGAATAAATGGATCGAACATATGTGATGTGATATGTAGCTAATTGCCATGAAATTTTGTTCCGTGTACTAAATCGAAGTCATCATCAAACGATTACCAACCGTAAAAGAGAATATAACAACAGTTAACCACGAGATGCGCAATGATTTCTGTTACGACCTAAAGATCGTGATAGTCCGACCTTCCGCCCTAATCCGCCGAATTACCCCGTTGGTACACCACTTCTCCCCCTGAACGGGCGGCCAACCCTGCGACCGGGCGTTCCACGCCCGACCTTCAAAGGCCCGCAGGGCGCCTGTCGACCCTAGGGTCCGACACGACAGGGAGATGGGGGCACCCTGCCTTGGCCGCTGACAGGGGCGCTCTCCAACACGACCCCAGCGGAATACGCGTCAGTCCGCCCCCAGTTCGCCAGGACCCGCGCGTAAAATGTGCATCTGGGCCGCTCAGCCTCAGCCCGGGCCGGACCGACGACGCGTCTCAGGCCCTGCCCCCGGGAGGCGCTCCGACGGATCTTTGGCACATCGTACACGACAAATAACCTAGTACAAGGACGCTACTGACACTTACGCCGTCCAACCATCTGACAAAGCACCCCCTGGCCGCTGCGTCCCCTGACACTTAATGCTTTCGGCCCTGACACTCTGACAAAAGCGCCCCTGGCCGTTGCGCCGTCTGACAAAAGCGTGGCTGACACTCCTGTTCCTGACATCCTCGTCCGAAGCTTCCGCCGACACCTGGGCCAGCTCAGCGCGTCGAGTCAGCATGCCAGATCAGCCCCGCCTAACTGCCTCCCGTCAGGTATAAATACCCCTTCGCCTCCAACGGTGAAGAGGTTGGCAAATTTACTCTTAATCTTATTACTCACACACAAGAGCAAGGGTCGTCCATTTCCTTGTTCTTTCACTCAGAGCTCGTTACGTACGGTCGACTCACCCCAGTCCGACCTGCGTGCCTAGCCCCCGCTTTAAGTCCTATTACTGACTTAGGCATCGGAGAGGCTAAGTGTTGGACCCTAACCCGGCCTTTCTGATGAGTTGCTCCTTGCGCAGGTTAGCTCGACGTCACCGGCCGCGTACGCCTTCAACCTAAGCAGTTCAGCCCCATTATCGCATCTTGCCGGGTCCGATACCGTGGTCAGCTTCCGCAACAAGCTTAGCCTCATCACCCCACTAATCACCTATCAAATAGCCTACCCTAATCCCGCCATTAGCATAACCACCGTGCCCTTGGTTCCCCATAATACAAATTCATTGTACGCGAGTTCTACCCCGCAACAATTGGCGCCGTTTGTGGGAACGAAGGGACACACCCATGTCAGATTCCATACCAGTCGACCGAAACCCTGACATCGGAAAGGATCACATGGATCAAGAATCCCACCCCGTGACTCCTGCGACTAATCCACCCCCGGAGGTGGAGGTCAAAACGGTCCAAGCCTCGGCCCGCGCGGTGCAGCAGAGCTTCGAGGCCTTTGCCAAAATGATGGCGGGTCTCACAACGGCCAGAACCGAGGTACCCCCGGGCCCCTCCGAGGCCCTTGAACGTGAGGCGGAATCTTCACCCTCGGTTCGTCGAAGAAATGGGGGACAAAGGGCTCGCCGAGGAGATTGCGGCCCAACAGAAGCTCTTGGAGGAAGAACTGGAGATCGCGCGGCTGCGAAGGCGCCAGGAGGAAGCGACGGTCGCACAGAAGCATCTGGATGAGGCGGCCGAGGCCGTCCGGTAAGCCCTGAGACCGCCCGACGACAGCTCCGCTTCATCATCGCGGAACGCGAAAGGCTCCGAAGGTAGAACGAGGTGAATCAGGAGATCCCGGAGGTGTCGATGATGGGCGGGTGACACATGAATGAGCGCAGCCCGTCGCCCCCCCAGGTCCTGTAACGACTGGTTTTTCATGTATGGATTTTATTATATATATATATTTGGTTGCTTCTCCTTGGTTGCGATTTCCCTTTTCCGTCTCCGTTGTTTTCATTATCGTTCGTTTCGTCGTGTTTCTCTAGATTCTTCCGTCGGTCGGCGTGTTTGAAGTAAGTCATTTGTGACGGGCTTCATAACGTCGATATCTTAGAGTTAGAACGAGCCTATGAGACTTAGGAAACCATCCCGGAGCTTCGCGCTCCATTTCGGAACTTTCAGTGCACATTAGCCAGTATAAGAAGGGGCACCGACCGACTAGATGACGATCCAGTCGGTTGGCAAACCTTCTTGAACCGACTAGTGGGCTTTGATAAATGTTCAGGAGTTACTGTTTATTGTTAGTCGGTCTAAGAACGTTGGTTGACCGACTAGGTTGCAAACTAGTCGGTCAGCAATGCTTCTTTAACCGACTAACTCATTAACTATTTTTGGTACCAGTTACTGTTTACTCTTAGTCGGTCTAAGAACGTTCATCGACCGACTAGATGTCAAACTAGTCGGTCAGTAGTTGTTCTTTGACCGACTAACTCTTAGTTCAGGTTTTCGTCGGGGGTTACTGTTTACACTTAGTCGGTCTGCGTTGGTCAACCGACCGACTAGTTCCCAAACTAGTCGGTCAGTGGTTGCTCTTTGACCGACTAAACAGTACAGGAAACCCTAGTTTTGCCCTAGCCGCCACCAAACTCTATAAATACCCCTCCAAACGTTTTCTTCTTCTTCCTCATCACCTCAAACCCTAATTTCTCCCCCATTGAGCCCCCTACTACCTGAAACCCTTATTCCTTCATCCCAAGCCCAAAATCCATCATCCAGACCCTCACTTAACACATTCTACCTCTCATCTTCCTCAAACTTTCATCAAACCCCCAAAATCCACATCCAAACCTATTTCTCCAGATTTTTCCCTCATTTCCAGATTTGAGCCGGATCGTTGTTCCGTCGCCTTGGTTGCTCAGCATCGTTCCTCCGCTTCTTCACGTGATCTATTCCGTAGTTAGCTTGTGTGACGATCTTCATTGCTAGTCAATCCCGGTATCAGGCAAGTGAAACTTGCACCTCTTGATTTGGGCCAGGTCTTAGGCCATTTCCTTGCTTTAGCGTAAAAGAGACTAGACTGTGAAAGGATAGCCATCTAGACGCCATTGACCTAGCTTGACAACGAAGCTTGGTCCGTCACCCTCATCATGCTTGTATGTCACGTTTAATTTCCCTTAACGGTACGCGTATTAACTGTTCATGTCATCCATGCATCCTTAACTGCTATTGCATTTTAACTGCCATGTTTAATTTAAATTAACGGTACGCGAATATGTTCATGTCATTGCATTTTGCCTATCACGTTTAATTTCAATTAACGGTACGCGAATATCTGCTCATGTCATTGCATGCTTGAACACTCATCGTGATTGCATAGCTTCGCTACATACTTGTACTATTTGTTCCGGCTAGGCACCCGTTCTGCGGGCACAACCCTAGGCCAATTACAATTCTGGCTCGTGGTCCAGAAGACGAGCTCAATACAGCATGCGGGCAATAGGGCACTCTCTGAGTGATCCCTTGTACATGACTACAGCCTGCGGGCAATAGGGCATCCATGTGTGGGTGATCCCTTGTACTTGTACTTGTTACTTGACATTACATGTCACAACTACCACTTGCTACTTGTACTTTACCTTACTTGTTACTACCTTACTTGCCATGCCATGCACCATACTTTAACTGTTAGGTTGTTAGTTTACATTTCTTTCAGTTTCCGTGCACAAGTCTTTCGACTTGCTGACATGTGCCCCTTTTCTCTTTTGGGTGACACATGTTAGAGTCCGAGCCTGAGATACTTGCTGTGGATGCGGTGTTTGTTGACGCTGAGTCAGAACCCGCGTTGATCGAGGACTTCGTAGACACTGGAGATCAGTCTTAGTGTCTATGTCTGGTTTTTGTTAGATTGCTTAGGTTGTCGGTGCGTGGTACCTAGTTTGATACTCTGTTATGTTTGTGTTTTGTTTGGCCTTGTTCTGGGCCTTTAGACTCTTTCCTGTTAGCCTGGTGGCTTTTTCTGTGATGTTGAATATTTTGTGGACAAACTTTGGGATTGGTATTTCATATCCGTCTCCTTTTCTATTATTATTATTGTTGTTCCGTTTGCGTTTACAGGGACCTGCTTATACTAAATTGACGCTTATCAGGCGTGCAGCTTCACAGCTCCACGTCTGAGCGGACCTTCTCACGTCTCGTCTCCATTTTAGGGAAGCGGGGCATGACAGGTCCCCACCCCGGGGGCGAAGTCCGCCCCGTCTCGACGAGGAAGCCGTTCGTCAACAGCTCTTCTTCCTCACCGCGGAGTGCGAGAGGATCTTAAGGGAGAACCTGGAGCGGAGAGAGCTCCCTGAGGCGACGGCTGTGGGCCGGTGATCGACCCCGGATATACACCCAGAGAACGGTTGTAGTTTTACCGCAAGCGCACGGTATAGCAGCGAGCGGGTTATCGAACACAGGGAGGACGAATGACCGTGCTTGTTCCAATCAACCTGGCTATTTAAGAAGAGAGAAATTTGCCTTTGGCGATCCTGTCACAATCGTCAGACAAAGTACGGAAATATCAAATCAAATAAAGAACGTCTAGGGAATGGGGAATTCCCGCTACTCACCGTCTTTCGTAAATGTGGTTCATCGGTATCAAAATTGCTAGAATAAGATTTTGGATGAACTAGTTGCAACTGAATGTAGAACCAAGCTCATGCTCTCGCGCTGTTGCCGGCCTATAGCTATCCTAGGTTCGGGTCCAAACTCTTTCAAACCCTAGCCTAGGGAAGCTAGCATTAGGATCAACATCATCGTTCAATCGCGCACCGAGCCCAATCTCTTGCAAACTCGGCCCGCGACCTAGTTTGGGATAGTTCCTACCCGTCCAATCTCTTGCAAACGGGTATCTGTACGGAATTGAAACCGGAAACCCTAGTATCGGTCCAATCTCTTGCAAACCGATACTACGGAAATTCGATTCCAACCCAATTCGGATCTCTAGGGTTTCCTATCGAATTGGGATCCAATCTCTTGCAAATCCCAATCGGTATGAACTCCTAGCCATCCGTAGTAAATGGATCCCAATCTAATCCCTAATAGCAATTCTAGCAAAATTCCTACCAATTCATCACAATCATGAAATAGGGCTTGTAGGGTTCATCCCCACGCCCCAAGACGTGGCGACTACTCACAATTCATAGCAAGATCACAAAAATAATCAATGAAATAAGCAATAGAATTCATCACAATATTGAGATATGCAATAAAAACAGAATTTTTAGAGAAGAGAAAACACAAACCAATGGAGTTCTTCAAATAATTCTACAAAAAATCAACTTTTGTCTCCTCTCCAATCTCAAGAATAAAGCTAAAAAGTTAATCTAAAAGGCTACAAAAAATCTAAGAGAAAAAGCTCTCCAAACTAGGGTAAAAACAGGGGTTAAATACCCCCCAAAATCGTCCAAAAACTGTGACCAAAATACCACTGCGCAGCCTGTTTTCCGCAATTTTCGCTACAGGCAGCGCGTCGCACTCGGCCGAGTGACAAAAGTCGCTCGGCCGAGTGAAAACCCTGTAAATTTCCAGTAAGTCTCGATCTTCAGGGGTTTTCACTTCGGGGGCGGCTCGGCCGAGTGAGTTGTCGTCACTCGGCCGATGGCTTCATGGTACTCGGGCGGTCGGGATTATCCACTCGGCCGAGTGGGTCTTCTGAAGCTCAGGCAGCCGAAAAACAGTAACTTGGCGATTTTTGAATGGCTTCGTCTGGGCGCCACTCGGGCGGACGGGGTTTCGTCACTCGGCCGTTGTGGTCTCCGTCGCTCGGCCGAGTGCACGTATGAATCGTGTCTGATCTGGTCGGCCGGGCGGTGTCTCGCTGGTCGGCCGAGTGGCTCCTCCACTCGGCCGAGTGGGACACAAAACATGCCCAAACAGCTTGTTTTGGCCTCCTCGTCGCTCCTGCGACGTCCGTTCTTCTTCCGCTCCTCTCCAACAATAAAATACCCCTCGGGGAGGTCGTCGGTGACCGTCTGGAGTAAGCGCATCTCGAGATCACTCCAAATCGCGCCAAATCACCTGAAATGCGACAAAAACAACAAATCGTGAAAAGCATCGCAATATCGTCGATATATCGTGAAAAACATGATTTAGGCGATCTAAATGGCATGCAAACATGCGGGAAAAAGGTGTAAAATAAGGAGTGATCAAAATCCCCCAAGCTTACCTCTTACTCGTCCTCGAGGAAGATAAGTAAAAGGAGAACCCGGTGGATTCGGAAAATGAAAACGGCGAAAAAAAATGAAAAATGAAAAACTGAGAAGAATGAAAAACGAAATAAAAATAAAGAAGAAAGAAAGAAGCGAAGAGGTAAGCCGCTAGATCATTTTCTCAGGACGTGGGTTCCGCTTACTCGTATAGCATGCACTGAATGAAAAACACATGTCAAAGAGTTTTATTTTGATATCATAGTATAATGGTGCAAATAGAAATAGAAAACCCACGAACAACAATATAATCATGAAAAACGGAATAATCTTATAATTAACATCGTCTGAATCATTTAAAGCGGTATACAAATCACAGATCACACACTTTTCAATTGAATGCTTTCTATCAGGAGTATAAGAGTATCACACTATAGAATAGAGAGAATAGAAAAGTATGGATTTCATGAAATGAGTGCTAGGCTTAGATTTCTGGACTTCGTAAAGCTAGAAATAATCTCATTGAGTATAGAATATTACTTAGCCTAGGTTGTTGTGCAACGTCAAGTAGTCACTCTCTCACACATCAATGAGTTCTCTCCCCCAAGCTTATCTATAGGCGTGGTGGCATAAAAAAAAATATTTACATCCCCATTTTTATAAAGCTCCAAAAGTAATAAAAACGAGCACGAAAAGAGAGAAGAAAGAAAGAAAGTGAGATGGGATCTTTTATTGAGGATTTTTTTCTCTTTTCTTTTTCTCTTCTTTTTTTTGATGCAATAGCATATATACACAACGATCCCAACTCAAAGAGAGATAATGATATACAAGAATATTTTCTCTTTTCTCCCTTTTTTTTCTTTTTTTTTTTGAATAAGAAATTTGGAGCTAGGAATTAATAGCGGGGGAAATGCCATATAATAGGATCGCTAAAGGGAGATTCACCAATGATTTTAAAAGTAGAGAAATGATGTTCAAGATTTGTGGAGAAAGAAATGAATATATCTCTCGGTTCACTCTATAAGACATGCACGACAACTTCAGCAGGGTAATCTAATCTACTCAGTTTCGATCACAAAAAAGCTAACTAATCCAGATTTATCATAGCTAACATCATTCAATCATCCTGAAGTGAAATGTACAGTTCATGCATATAGAAGTGATATAGGAAAAAAAATCAGTACGCCAGATATAGGCATTCAATGCGTGAATCTTGGTGTGTTTTCTGTGATAGCATACATATGAATATTCAGACTCAGCTAATAATAAAATTTCATCCATTTTCATGTGGAAAAAGTGTGGGTTACTATCTCTAGATGCAAGGCAAGTCATAGCATATGATATCAGAAATAAAATCTAAGACATGACAAATAAAGCATGCATATAGAATAAGCTAACTCCACGTCATCATCATCACAGAAAAGTCATCTCTAGCATGAGATGAAAAAGAAAGAAATAAAGATAAAGGGAAAATAGAACTATTTACAATGCGGCACACAGAAAAATAAGAAAAACGTGATGCATGGTAAAATGAGAAAAAAAATGATGAAAATAAGTGCAAAAGCGGAGAATGGTGTGAAAAACTAAAAATAAAGGTGGCAAATCGAAAAAGAACGTGAGAACTCACTCCCCCAAGCTAAATGGCACAGTGTCCTCAATGTGCAAAGTGTGGCACACCGAGAGACAAGTAAAGGGAGGGGAAAGTGAGGGGGCATGCATGATGAAAAAAAAATGAAAATAAAAAGAAAAATAAAGAAATGAAAATATGATGCGGACATGATGCATGCACAGATAGGAGTGATACAGATATATAGATGTGTCACCAAAAACTCTCCCTCTCTCCCAAAAAAGATATATAAGGAAACGATCTGAATAAGAAACCCAAAATAAGTGAGGGGAGGGGGGGTGGACAAAAATGCAACAGGACCCAGCAGAAACGGGCAGCACAACGGCAGGAATAATCGATGGCATCAAGGGTGCCTAAGAAGGTGGTGCTGCGCCGTCTCCGTCCTGAGGCGGAGGTGGTGGTGGTGGCTGGACAGGCCGCTGAGCGGGTGTGGCTGTGGAAGTGGTAGCAGGCTGAGTGTGTGTGGAAGTGTGGGTGGGAACCTGCTGGGTGGGTGGGGGTACGCGGGGGAGACGCTCCAGGACCTGGGTAAGACAGTAGTGAATCTGCGGGAGCAGGTCGAAGCGGCCAGCCATCGCAGAGACGGTGGAGGACAGGGTCCTAAGGTCGCCTCTGAGGCCACTCACCGCCCCCTCTAGAGCACGAATGCTCTGAAGTACAGTGTCGGGGGGAGGTGGTGCAGAGGGACGCACCGGTCGGGGCTGTGCAGGGCGGGGCTGGCGTACTCGGGTCGCGTATGTGACGGGCTCAGCGGGGAAGGGAACGAAAGGCGCTGCGCTCGCAAATGTGGGCCTAGCCTCAGTGTGAGGCCGGGGCACCGGCTGGTGAGAAGTGTAGGCAACAGCAGCGAAAGAAGAGTGCAAAAGTGGCAGCGAGGCGGCCAGAGAGGTCAGTGTCATAGAAGTGTGGACAGACGCCACGACACTCTCGAAAAATATAGCAGCAGTGGAGACAGAGGGCTCTCCGCACTCAACTACGGTCGGCGGGCGCTCGGGTGGGGCAAAAGAAACAGGCTCAACAGACAGAGGGCCAGTGGTGGTGGTGACAGCCTCGGGAGCAGTGGAGGTGGGCTCAGCTAAGGTACTCCCGACACCGACAGAGGTGTGGATAGAGGTGTCAGGAGCAGCGGAAACATCAGGTATAGGCTGAGGGGCCACGGGGTCAACAGGGGCAGCAGGCTCGGCCGGGGCGACAGGGTCTGCGGGGGCAGCGTGGGCAGCGTGGGCCTGCTCGGCCTCCTCGGCCTCGAGCACGTAAGTAGCGGGGATGAGAACATCCATCGCAGGGAGCCAGTCCACGTGGGCTGGTGCAATCTGAGTACGAGCTGGGCTCGGAAGAATCATGTAGTCGGCACCGTAAGGGCCATGCAACCAGACCCAGTGACGCTCACCGTGCGGACGAAGCATCTTCATCCGGGCCATAACATCGATCGACAAAGAAGTGGGGCCCGGTGCTCGTCGCAGGTCGTCAGGGAAGTCCTCGCCGGTCATAAGGGCAAGCAAGGTGATCAGGCCGCCGTAGCATATCGGTGAGCGAGCGCCCACCGATACAATGATGCGGTCCAAAAACCAAGCCGCGACATCAATCACGACGACGGGGACCAGCTCATCGCCATCCCTAGATAGAGCTCTGGGCCGTGTCATCGCGTAGAGCATGTAGAGCTCTGGCGTAGACATCGTGCCCGGCTCATATCTGGCCAAAAAGGTCGTCGCCATAAGGCGCTGAGCAATACGGAGGCAGGGATGGACAATGGCCGAGGCCTTGGCCCTACTAGGGTCAAAGGCAGCGTGAAGACCCGTAATCCGGGCCCAGAAGGCACCGGCATCGAAGGAAGGTGGGGGGATATGGGTGGGGCCGTAACCGCGATCGGCTCCGGGGACATCGGGCCACG
The DNA here is from genome assembly GCA_030789695.1 of Scilla litardierei. Lineage (NCBI taxonomy): Eukaryota > Viridiplantae > Streptophyta > Magnoliopsida > Asparagales > Asparagaceae > Scilla > Scilla litardierei. Next base: position 154,860,843 of record CM061140.1, on the reverse strand, counting down.
AGAAAAATGCTCTCATCATGCCGAGAGTGACCTGGCACTCCCGATCCATGAACCGAAACGAGCATCCCTCGTCGGTCCGGGCGATCGAACTAAGTACCTCAAGTGTCGGACGGATAAACATGTCCGCCGACACCTGAAAGAAATCTCGCCAGCCCACGTTGTCGTACAACGTGAGCATCCCCTCTAGTACCCCCAGGCGTCCTAGGTCGGCAAGGTGTGCAAACCTGGAGGGTACGATCGAGCGCTGGGAGATACGCTCGAAGACGACGCGGTGTGCGTCGTCTCGGAACGTAATCCCGAGCGGCCCGACCAGTGGAGCTGGAGGTGGTGGCTGTGGAGCGGCAGGGAGTGGCTGTGCGGGCTGTGCGGGCTGTGTGGGCGCTGCAGGCTGTGCGGGGTGTGCGGGGCCTGCAGGCTGTGCTGGGTGGATGGGGTGTGTGGGAGAAGGCGGAGGAGAGTCCTCCAGCTCATAGGAGGGGCCGGCGTCATCCGACCGCTTCTGCTTGGCGGAAGCTCTCTTCGACCGCGGCCGTGTCCGGGGTGGCATATCGGGCCTGAGCGCGCGCCGAAAAGTGTAAAAAGTGCGGCGTGTGCAAAATAAAGGAAAGAGTATACCCCGACACACCGCGAGTGCTAAGCAATGGAAGCGTGCGAAGACAGCACCTCCGCGAAGCCCAAATCAGTCCGTAGAAGCTCCCCTGGGCTCCCCTAAGCTCCCAGAAACAACCTGCGCATGAAATGGAGATATCAGCGAGTAATATTCAAAACGTATGGAGCATTAGGGGTATAATAGATAGATATAAAAATCAATTTGGGTTTGGGGTTCGTTTAACGCGTGGATCCTCAAAAAACACACAAAAAGAGGAGAAAAAGGCGAAATAGGCGATACCGGAGGTGGCCGCCGGCGGCGACTCGGGCGAGGCGCGGCGGTGCTCGGCCGGCGGTGGCTGGCCGAGCGGCGGCGCGGCGACCGGTGGTCGGGCGAGTGAGGGCGCGAGCGAGGCGAGCGGGCGAGGGGAGCTGAAGGGTCGGGCGATTTGGGTTTTTTTGCGTTTCGAAAAACGTGCCCCCCCTCGGCCACTTATATAATAAAAGTTACGACTCGGCCGAGTGACTATGTCACTCGGGCGAGTGGGATCAATGGAAAATCCTCCCCGCTTACGCTTCGCCTGAGTGGCTTTGCCAGCCTCAGCCGAGTGGAGTAAGTCCATTCGGCCGAGTGGCTCAAGCTACTCGGCAAGACTCGCCCTAGGAGCGTATCCGTTTTACTCGGCCGAGTGAAAATATATACTCGGCCGAGTAGCAGTTATACTGAAATTAGAAAAATAAACAGAGAGTTGGGTACAACAGACTTCCCTCGTTCGTGAGCGGCTCGGCCGGACGAACTTGTGTACTCGGCCGAGTGAGCCTTGTTTTCTGCTGTTTGTCTTCGTTTGGGCTCTAAACTCCGTCTTTCTTCCTCCAGTCGATTTCATCTTACTCCTAAGCATCGAGCGTCTTCCTAGGGCGCTCCTCGTCGTCTCGTTCATCCTCCTCATGATGGATTTACCTATCTCCTCTCCTGTCAAGAAAAATAGGACCCGTTATCACAAAATTTTTGGGCGAACGACTCAAAACACTAAAAATTTCTAAAACAAAAATAAAGAAAAAGTAAAAATAAAGCAATAACCGTCGGGTTGCCTCCCGACAAGCGCTCGTTTAAGGTCGTGAGCTCGACCCCCTATGATTTTCAATTAATGCGGGATGTTTGGTGCATATGCGATGCACCCATCAAACTTTCCGGGGAGAACGCTTGGATTCGGAAGTTGCGGCGGCGTGTTCTCCCGCGGTGGTCTCTCGTCTCGAATTGTGTTGGGGGGAGGCTTCCCCAAGCTAGCGTTTGCTCCGGTCAACGGCTTCACCGGTGACGCTGATTTCCGTATCGGCGGAGCTTTCTTCGGAGACTTTTGTTTCGAGAGCTTGCAGAGCTCTCGAATCCTTGCGACATCAGCGTCGCCTTCATCATTTTCAGCGGAGAGGTCGGGGGAATCATCTATCTTCTCATCTTGGCCTAAATCCGGGCCTTCCTCGAAATCCTCATCGAAAAGAGCGCCAATCGAGTGGGGGATCGCCTCCTCAATTACCTCATCAATGAGGTCCATGTAGTCAAGCTCCTCGTGGTAAGGCATGTGTTTCATAGCCTTAGGAATGTGAAGCTCCACCTCGATGTTGCCGACGTTCAAAGTTAGGGTACCTTCTCGCACGTCGACAATCACTCTGGCGGTGGCGAGGAACGGGCGTCCAAGTATCAATGAAGTATCTCCCTCCTCCTTAACGTCCATGATCACGAAGTCACATGGCAAGCATATTCCCCCCCGGGACTTGTAGCGGGATGTCTTCGGCGATCCCTACCGGCCTTGTTATTCGCCCATCGGCTAATTGTATCCGCATGTCGGTAGGTTTCAACTTCGTCCCGGTGTTTAGCCTTAAGAACATGGAGAGAGGCATGAGGCTCACACTAGCCCCTAGATCTACCAACGCCTTTTGAAGAGGGACGCCGCCCAAGTTGCAAGGAATCCGAAAACTCCCCGGGTCTTTAAATTTGGCCAGCTCCTTCTCTCTCTTGGTGAACCAAGAGCCCTCCTCGGCTAGCATAATCTTCTCCTTCCTCTTTCTCCCCGAAATCAAGTCCTTTAAGAATTTAGCATATGTGGGGATCTCCACGATGGCGTCGAGGAAGGGAATGTTGAGGCTAACTCCTCTCAGATACTCGAGAAACTTTGCTAGCCTTTTCTCCATTTTCGCTCTAGCAAGCCTTTGGGGAAATGGGACCGGTGGCATGAAGCGTCTTTCCTCAATCAATTGCTCCGCTCTAGATTTCTCCTTTTCTTGTGGCTCTTTCTCCTTATCAACTTCAACTACCGGCTCAATTGGCTCCAAACTTTCCTCCACAGGCTCCTCGGTAGGAATCATGGCGGGGGTGGTATCCTTCCCGCCTCTAGTAGTAACGGCAACTACGGCATTGATGTGGCCGGTGTTGCCCCGTGGGTTTTGCTCGGGGTGCGCCGGCAATCGTTGAGTGTTCCGATTGAGCAACGCCAATTGCTCCGATATTTGAGTCACAACGGTATTAAGGGAGTCTTGCCCCACCTTCAAGGTAGCATTGACCTTATTTTGCTCGACCATAAACACCTCCACTCTAGCTTCGAAGTTGGATCGTTGTTGAGCTTGTGGAGGGTTTTGATTTTGATTCCTCCACCCTTGATTGTATCCGGGCGGCCTATATGGTGGAACTTGTTGCTTTGGTTGGAAATTTTGTTGTGGAGGCCCACTCGACGGATAGTGTTGTTGTTGGGGTGGTGGTGGTCGAGCTTGTTGAGGTGGTTGTTGTGGCGGGTTCAAAGCTCCTTCATTGTTGGCGTAAGAGAATCCAGGATGATTTCTTGTGGCCGGATTGGCCCAATATCCTTGGTTCCCCGCGACATATTGTACTTGCTCCAAGGATCCTTCTCCTTGCTCTCCTCCCACATACATGGCTTGAGATTGGTCTTGCCAATCACTCATTTGGTTCGTTGGAGCGGAGGTGGAAGGGGTTCCTTGGGGCTCCGTGATAAACTTCTCCAGTCTCTCCACTACCTTGTGGAGAGAATCAAACTTGCTTGTAAGCTCCGCTACGGCCTTCGCCTCATAGATACTAGTTGGCTTCAAGGAGGACGTGGAGTGTCCTCGCTCATCGCCCCATTGTTGGTTGTTTGAGGCCATCTCCTTAATTAGGGCCGTAGCTTCCTCGGGAGTCTTTGACAAGATAGCTCCATTCACCGCGGCATCAATAATTTGTTTGGTCCCCGGTTGGAGACCGTTGTAGAAGCTATGAACTAGCTCCCAATCTTCAAGGCTATGGTGCGGGCATTGATGCTGCAGATCCTTAAAACGCTCCCAAGCCTCATAGAGCGTCTCTTGGGGGTCATTGCTTGAAGGACATGAGAGCGCTCCGGATCTTCACCGTCTTGGAGGGCGGATAGAACTTGTCAATGAATGCACTCGCCAACTCGTCCCAAGAGGTGAAGACACCCTCAGCCTGCGTCCTCAACCAATAGAGTGCCTTGTCTTTTAGCGTGAAGGGAAAGAGACGCAGCCTGATGGCATCGATGGAGACCCCCGGCATCTGAAATGTGGCGCACTTCGACAAGAATAATTGGATGTGGTAGCGAGGATTTTCATGGGCATTCCCATGAAATGGATCCTGCTGCATCAGAACCACTAGTCCAGTCTTTAGCTCGAAGTTCTTGTCAGCCGCCAACTCCGGCATGGCAATGGATGAGGTCGTAGAAGAGGTCTTAGGCCGAAGCCTATCTCGAATAGAAATTATCCTCGCCATCCTTGCCGCTAGTTGGTCCGCAGTTTCCGGGTTGGTCATAAACCTCCCTTCCGGATTTTGTCTCCTTTCCGCTCTAAGTCTCCGCGCGGTACGTTCGATCTCGGGATCAAATAATATAGCTTCAGGGTCCGCCGTAGATCTCGTGTACATGCACAGGGAAAACAGAGTTTCAAAGAAATGATTAGTACCGTGGAAGGGTTAGGTAAGAATAAAGAAATGGAAATAATAATAATTATAAAAAGAGAAATAGCTAGGGTGGTAAGATCAAACGCAATCGCCTCCCCGGCAACGGCGCCAAAAACTTGATCGACCCCGGATATACACCCAGAGAACGGTTGTAGTTTTACCGCAAGCGCACGGTATAGCAGCGAGCGGGTTATCGAACACAGGGAGGACGAATGACCGTGCTTGTTCCAATCAACCTGGCTATTTAAGAAGAGAGAAATTTGCCTTTGGCGATCCTGTCACAATCGTCAGACAAAGTACGGAAATATCAAATCAAATAAAGAACGTCTAGGGAATGGGGAATTCCCGCTACTCACCGTCTTTCGTAAATGTGGTTCATCGGTATCAAAATTGCTAGAATAAGATTTTGGATGAACTAGTTGCAACTGAATGTAGAACCAAGCTCACGCTCTCGCGCTGTTGCCGGCCTATAGCTATCCTAGGTTCGGGTCCAATCTCTTGCAAACCCTAGCCTAGGGAAGCTAGCATTAGGATCAACATCATCGTTCAATCGTGCACCGAGCCCAATCTCTTGCAAACTCGGCCCGCGACCTAGTTTGGGATAGTTCCTACCCGTCCAATCTCTTGCAAACGGGTATCGACACGGAATTGGAACCGAAAACCCTAGTATCGGTCCAATCTCTTGCAAACCGATACTACGGAAATTCGATTCCAACCCAATTCGGATCTATAGGGTTTCCTATCGAATTGGGATCCAATCTCTTACAAATCCCAATCGGTATGAACTCCTAGCCATCCGTAGTAAATTGATCCCAATCTAATCCCTAATAGCAATTCTAGCAAAATTCCTACCAATTCATCACAATCATGAAATAGGGCTTGTAGGGTTCATCCCCATGCCCCAAGACGTGGCGACTACTCACAATTCATAGCAAGATCACAAAAATAATCAATGAAATAAGCAATAGAATTCATCACAATATTGAGATATGCAATAAAAACAGAATTTTTAGAGAAGAGAAAACACAAACCAATGGAGTTCTTCAAATAATTCTACAAAAAATCAACTTTTGTCTCCTCTCCAATCTCAAGAATAAAGCTAAAAAGTTAATCTAAAAGGCTACAAAAAATCTAAGAGAAAAAGCTCTCCAAACTAGGGTAAAAACAGGGGTTAAATACCCCCCAAAATCGTCCAAAAACTGTGACCAAAATACCACTGCGCAGCCTGTTTTCCGCAATTTTCGCTACAGGCAGCGCGTCGCACTCGGCCGAGTGACAAAAGTCGCTCGGCCGAGTGAAAACCCTGTAAATTTCCAGTAAGTCTCGATCTTCAGGGGTTTTCACTTCGGGGGCGGCTCGGCCGAGTGAGTTGTCGTCACTCGGCCGATGGCTTCATGGTACTCGGGCGGTCGGGATTATCCACTCGGCCGAGTGGGTCTTCTGAAGCTCAGGCAGCCGAAAAACAGTAACTTGGCGATTTTTGAATGGCTTCGTCTGGGCGCCACTCGGGCGGATGGGGTTTCGTCACTCGGCCGTTGTGGTCTCCGTCGCTCGGCCGAGTGCACGTATGAATCGTGTCTGATCTGGTCGGCCGAGCGGTGTCTCGCTGGTCGGCCGAGTGGCTCCTCCACTCGGCCGAGTGGGACACAAAACATGCCCAAACAGCTTGTTTTGGCCTCCTCGTCGCTCCTGCGACGTCCGTTCTTCTTCCGCTCCTCTCCAACAGTAAAATACCCCTCGGGGAGGTCGTCGGTGACCGTCTGGAGTAAGCGCATCTCGAGATCACTCCAAATCGCGCCAAATCACCTGAAATGCGACAAAAACAACAAATCGTGAAAAGCATCGCAATATCGTCGATATATCGTGAAAAACATGATTTAGGCGATCTAAATGGCATGCAAACATGCAGGAAAAAGGTGTAAAATAAGGAGTGATCAGCCGGCGACATCGGAATGGACGTAGCCCACCGGCTGTCGAAACCCCAACACATGGAAGAAGCCCTCCCTGGCGGCCTCCTCGTCATTCTCCAGAGCACGATGACCGCTGGCAGCCGAGGCGGAACCGGAGCCAAACCCCAGAGTGGCGGAGAGGGCGCGCGCCAGAGCGCCCCGCCTACCCTGAGGAAGTCACGCCATTGGCGCGGTGGATCACGTCCGCCCCGAGACCCGCAAAATTCAAGGTCCCACAGCTGGCCACCTACAACAGAAGAGGCGACCCCCTCTCGCACGTACAACAATACCGGGGGGCGATGGAGGCGCAGGATGTGGATGACGTGTTCCTGTGCCGGCTTTTCTCACAGAGCCTGCGGGATACGACGCTGTAATGGTACTACGGATTGCCCGCGAGATCCATTGGGAGCTTTGGCGAACTGTCCCACAATTTCTTCCAAGAGTTCCGGGCCGGTCGCGTAAAGAAGAAACCTTTGGACTACCTCATCACGATAATCCAAGGGGAAGGAGAGACGACTGGGAAGTACCTGCGCCGCTTTCAGGACGAAAGGCGGGCGGTGGTGGCCTGCGGCGACGAAGTGCTCATGTTGGCCTTCAAAACGGGACTACGAAACCGGAGCCTCCGCAAATCCTTGCTCCGAGACCCGCCAACCGACTACGACGCGCTGATCGTCCAGGCGGAGAGGTATGCATTGAGCGAGGAGACTCTCGGAGCGAAGGAACCGGTCGCCCCTGTGAGGCCACCCCAGGGCGAGCCTCGGTCCCATCCTTAGCCGGGGTAGGAAGACGGGTCCCGAGGGCGCGACCGGCTGCACCAGCCTAGGCGCGACCCCGCCGGGCGTCGTCCGCAGGATCGCCCGGGCCCGGTGCGAGATTTCGCCCCTGCCAGGGAGCCCACCCGAGCGGTCCCGAGGCTGGAGGGACCCTTGCAGGCCCATTACACGCAGCTCAATGTCCCCTGATAGAGGTGCTGGCCGCGGTGACGAGGGCCGGACTGTTACCAGAGCCGCCCAGGGAGATGAGATCGGACCCGGCGCGGCGAGATCTCTAGAAATATTGTCGATATCACCGGGACCACGGCCATGACACCGACAACTGCTTCATCCTCAAAAGGGAGATCGAGCGGCTGATCCAGGCGGGCCACCTCGTGGGGCTTCGTTGATGGTAAAAGATTGGTTCGAGAAGAGAGACCCCGCGAAGGGCACAATGAGCAGATCCGCCACCGCATGATGAGCGGGAGGAGCCCCGCCACCCGAAGCCGATCATGCGCATAGATGTGATATGCGGTGGACCGTCCTCTGGAGGAGCGTCATCGTCAAGCAGGAAGGCATATGCCCGGCAGGTGATGGCGGCGGGCCTCGGCAGCGAGACGAAGCGGAGAAGAGTGACGTGGCCCCCATCACCTTTACCGACAAGGACTTGGAGGGAGTCGAGCTTCCGCATGACGATGCCATCATCATCGAAGCTCAGATCGGGACGGCCATCATCAGTCGGCTCTTGATCGACACGTGCAGCTCTTGCGACATCTTGTTTATGTCGACAGTTGAGAAATTGGAATTGAAGCAGGCAGACCTGAGGCCCTGCACGGGGCCCATCGTCGGCTTCACCGGCCACTCGGTCCTCATTGTAGGGGTGATCACCCGACCAGTGTCACTTGGAGAGAAACCGAGGGCCGTCACTCACATGCCATAATTCGTTGTCGTCGACATTTCGTCGGCGTACAACGAGATCATTGGGCGGACGTACATGACGGCCATTGAAGCGCTCCCCAGCCTGCTCCACCAGATGGTGAAATTCCAAACTCCGCGATAGGTGGGGCTAGTGCGGGGGAACCAGAAGCTATCCCGGAGCTGCTACGTAGGGTCGACCAAGCACAAGGGCCCGGAGCAGGCCTTGTCGATCGACCTTCTTGACGAAAGGGAAGACTTCTACGACCAACGGCAGACTCCTGCTGAAGAGGTCGAGGAGGTGCCCGTGGCTGCGGAAGACGGCAAGACTGTCTCCATCGGCACGAAGCTCCCGGTTTCTCTGAGGGCGGCCCTCATCAGCCTCCTCCGAGAGAACATGGACTTATTCGCCTGGTCGTCCGCGGACATGCCAGGGGTCGACCCGGTGATAATCTCCCACAAGTTGAATGCGGACCCGGGATATCGACCGGTCCGACAGAAGAAGAGGAGCGCCTGAGGAGAGAAGAAAAGGGCAGCCAAGGAAGAAGTGGGGCGTCTTCTTCAGGCCAAGTTTACCAGGCCGGTGGACTATTCGGACTGGCTCGCCAATGTCGTCTTGGTGAAAAAGGCCAGCGGGAAGTGGCGCATGTACGTCGACTTCACGGACCTCAACAAGGCGTGTCCAAAGGACAGCTTTCCCCTCCCAAGGATCGACCACTTGGTCGACCAGGCGTCCGGTTACGAATTGTTTAGCTTCATGGACGCCTTTTCGGGATACAACCAGATCCCGATGGCGAAGGAGGATGAGGAGAAGACGTCCTTCATCACCGATAGCGACACCTTCTGTTACACGAAGATGCCCTTCGGACTGAAGAACGCCAAGGCGACCTACTAACGGATGGTGGATCGGATATTCAGCTCGCAGGTCGGGCGGAACCTGGAGGTCTACATCGACGACATGCTGGTGAAGAGCAAGAGAGCCCCGGACCACCTCGCCGACTTGCGGGAGACATTCCAGAAGGTGCGCCAGTATGGCTTGAGGTTGAACCCGGCGAAGTGCGTCTTCGGCGTGCAGTCGGGGAAATTCCTTGGCTTCATGATAACGAAACGGGGGATCAAAGCGAACCCCGACAAGGTATCGGCCCTCGTTAACATGGCGGAGCCACGCACCATCCGGGATTTGCAGCGACTGAACAGCCGGATCGCGGCGTTGGGGAGATTCATGTCGAAGTCGGCAGAGAAGTCGCTCCCTTTCTTCAGAGTCCTGTGCACGGCCCTCGGCGAGCCCAAGGGCAACATGAAGGTGATCCCATGGGACGACGACTGAATCCGAGCGTTCATGGAACTGAGGGCTTACCTGCAGAGCCCTCCTCTGCTCGTAAAGCCGGAAGAGGGGGAACAGCTGGGGTAGTACCTGGCGAGCAATGAAGAAGCCGTCAGCTCCGTCTTGATCAAAGAGGAGAATGGAGTTCAGCGGCCAGTATACTATGCGAGCCAGATTCTCTGAGAGGCGGAGACTCGCTACAGCCCCATCGAGAAGGCCGCCTACTGTCTGATCACCACGACAAGGAAGCTTCGGCCATACTTCCAGGCCCATCCCATCGCCGTCCACATGGACCTGCCCCTCGAGAAGAACCTGAAGAGGTTAGAACGGTCGGGCAGGATGCTCAATTGGAGTGTCGAGCTTAGCGAGTTCGACATAACATACAAGGCCCGGACGGTGATCAAGGGCCAGGCGCTGGCGGACTTCGTGGTGGAATGCACCGCCGAAGACCCCCTGACAAACCTGTCGGACGCCCCGCCAGCAGCTGCGCCCCCACAAGCAATGGAGGTGGATGGATCCTCCGAACCCGTCGGGGGAGACGCGGGCAGGCTATGGACCGTTCACGTCGATGGCTCGG